>LR991023.1:27182984-28382984 GCA_905163495.3 Cosmia trapezina
TGATGTTATGTTAAATGGACGGGCAATTTAACATAATATCACACTTTTGATGTTATGTTAAATATTACAATCACAACTGTCATTCTTTTACAGTTGTATAAAATAGCTATAATATGGCAAATTGACATAGTGGCAGTTTGCTAAACAATTCATTTGGGGGACTTTACCTACTAATGAGTAACTGTAATAGAAACACTTAAGCGCCGTTTACACGGGGCGAGTTTCTGGAACGATCAAGAGCAATAATTGCATGCCATAAAGCACGTTCAAGTTTTTTTCTGGAGGTTAGATAGGCAGTCGCTCCATGTAGAATACTGGTATTCAGCTGCATCCGGTTGGACTGGAAGCCGACCCCAACATAGCTGGGAAAAGGTACCATTTTGATATCAACCCTGTATAGGTGCTTACACAACTGTTCGGACTTTTTGCGATGTAGTCATTTTGCGAGTTAGGTATTTTGAGATTTAGACATTATGAGATGTGGACTAAAAGCGATGTAGTCATTTTGCGACTTAGGTATTTTGAGATTTAGACATTTTGAGATTTGGACTAACAGCGACGTGGTCAATTTGCGATCCAGTCATTCTGATACCAACCCAATGACAACAATACGCCTGAATGACAAGAAAAACTACTCGTCCAACCCACCAGCGGCGGAAATAAAAGGATTACTAATTGTATTTCGCAATCCGGGTAGGTACTATAAAAAAAGAACAACACAAAAAACTATACAACATTGTCCCAATTACACCGACCCGGGGACATAAAAGCCAAAACTCGATTTTTATGCAACTTAAAGCGAAGTTTTTTCGCGAGCCGAATTGAATTGCTATTACGTTTGTATGAAAAAGCGCGAATATTGTAGGCTCTCGGTAAAAAACGACGCTCAACCGGAAAAACTGAACATTTTGCAATGAAATTGTTTATCTGAATAACATTGTTTGTTGCGGGAATAATGGAAATGGAGCGGTTTTTTATTCTGTCTAGTACTTAAGAGGAAAGGTGGGTGGCCAGACTTTTGAAAATTAGGTATTTTAAGAAGGTATTGCTGTTATGTTTTTCTTTTTTCGTTAATAGTTGTCAAATTGGTACACTAGGCGTCTGTTGACAGGGGTCTGAATAGGCAATTTTGAGCATTTTTGGAGGGTTCTAGTTCCTATAAAAATAATATATCATCAAAAAGGAAAACATAGGGGCATACAAGTAACTGATATTTATATTTCTGTAAAAAATCATTGCTTTATGGTCATTAACCAGAAAGAAAACAGGCGAGAGCGTTCGTATATTTTTGTATGGAGAAAAGAGCACCCACATTTCCTCTTAAGGACGCTGTTACAAATTGGGTAGTCAAATCATTACTTTTTTAAACAAAAATATGTTTATTAAATAACAAAATGCTTTGCATTCTTAAATTGTTTGTTGGCCGAATTGTTGATAGATGTGCATGGTACGATTCTGAACTACAAATATAATTTTAGATAGCTACAGCTTCTCAACAAATCGTTGCTAATCTAATTATGTGACGTAACTGATTCGAAGAAAATTTTACAGGGCAAGCTATTTTTCCTTTTTTTGTAAAATGTAGATATATCGGTCTCGATTTTTGCATTATCATGGAGACCGTAAGGCATAGGTACAAATTCGCCGATTCCACTTGGAAAATGTATCAAATTACTATAATTAGGTCGGCTATCGGCTTAGTCCAAAATGTCAGATACAGAGAGAGATGAGAGATGTTTTTCAGTTAGTTAAATTAGCGACGAAATGTACCGAAGTGAAAATGTTTACTTCATAAATGACTTAAAGACTATGACTATCTCAACAGTTCTTATTCATAAAAAATCTTCAACCTGTTACAAACCTTAGGGATTCTTACAAGTCATCACAATAAACATCAAAACATTTCTATAGATGATATTACAAGTCAATAATAAAAACCAGCTAGGTGCGTGTCGCACCACCCACAATGAAGAGTTCCGTAGTTGAAAAGAATTTGTCCAAAAAATAAAAGTTAGGATATAATTTTGTTATTTTTATTAAGTAATTAAATAGGTTTATGTTATAATTTACGTCAATATTATTTTAATTCTGAGTAAAGCTTTTGCAATAAAAACCAACTTAACATTGTTGTTTGAAAAACATGTTCTCCCATACATTCATAAATAATGAATATTTTTTTTGTAATAGCAAAAAAATATTTTTTATGTGAATAAACCAAAATTAACGATATTAGGACTTTTTTCTATATTTGTGCTATGAGTCCTTGGTTCTTGCCAAATTTCATGATTCTGAGTCAACGGGAAGTACCATAGAGGTTTTGATTTACTTGCGAGTATCGAAATATGTCGCATAAATGGCCGATTCTTTTACTGCGTTGACTTAGAAGCTTGATTTTTTGAAAGCTCCAAGGGACTATAGACTTACGTATTTGATATTAATTTCAACTTGATACCTCCACGCGTCCTGAGAAAAAGGGTCTTGACAGACTGACTGACACACAGACAGACGGACAACGAAGTGATCGTATAAGGGTTCCTTTATTTTCTTTTGAAGTGCGTAACCCAAAAAAGAATACATAATAAAATAAATAAATAAACATAATAAATATATATATACCTATATAGATAGATAAAACATTTATTTAGTGCACACAAAAGACAATAGCACAACACACAAAAGTAGGTACAATTAAATGGTAAAGTAGGTACAATAAAAAAAAAAAAACAAAAGAGAAAAAACACACTGCAAATAAAAGTGACACCATGACTTAGGTACTTAAAATGAATGTCGACTAACTACGTCAAATAATTTCAAACAGAAAGAAAATAAGAGAAAAGTTTCGTGAAAATGTGGGAAAAAGACAGAGCTCTTTATCATCATAACATCACGCCTTGTTTTCCCGAAGGGTTGGGCAGAGGTGTACCTATAGTACTCCCAAATTTTGGCAGTTATATTTAAGTCCTATGTATTAGGGGGCGAGCCTATTGCCATCAACCGGGCACCAATCCAGACTCTAGCCTGCTACTGAGAAATTCCAGATAGAAATATAATAAAATAATATAATAATATCCTTGGACATTTCACACAACGCCATCTAGTCCCAACTTCCCAAGCTAAGCAACCTAATGCTTGTGTTATGTTATCGAGATGGCTGATAAACTACTTATATACATATTTTTTTTTTGTAAATACATACATATTATAGATAGAAAAATACCCAGACTCGAACAAATACTTGTAGGTCTTACAAATATTTGTTCCGTGCGGGAATCGAACCCGCGACGTGCTACGCAGCAGTCAATCGCTCAACCACTGCGCCAACCATGTCGTCAAAAAAAAAAAGAAAAACCCAATATACTCACTTTGCCTAAACTAGGAATTGAACCAAGGACGTCATGCTCTATAATAACAAAACCAAAATTGACAAAATTATCATGATAACATTATTATAAGCGCATGGTGTACACACTCGCCTTAAAAAGAACGTTGACGTAAGCGAAATACAACCCACCCAAAAAAAAAAACGAAAAGAAAACCACTGTATCAAATGGTCAACTTACAACTCAGCCAATGACATTTATGTCCTTACGATATTGCCTTGCATTAAACCATAGTGACGAAACGCGTGCAAAATATCTTTATGTGTCCAAAATCTTTTGAAGAACAAGAATTTGCATTTCTGACCTTTTTTGCTGATCTTAATGTGGAACGGATGACTGTTATGCTGACTGTACCTGGAAAAGAAATAAAGATTCTTAGTGAGGCCGTAAGTGAAGAAAAGAGTTTTTAAAAAGATTTCTTCACGGCCAGATAAATATTGTCAATGCAATCGTGACTTTAAAAAAATGTTACTGATTTGGTTTTTGTAAACTACATAATTTATTATTTTAAAGTATTTCTTATTCATCACCATAGCATAAACTAATTAAGTTACCAAAAACCAAAAAAACGGGCCAAGTGCATGTCGGACCACGCACAATGAAGGGTTCCGTAGTTGAAAAGTATTTATACCAAAAACAAACATAACATTATAATCCCAAAAAAAAATTTTATAAGTAATAAAATTTCAAATTAACAATTTTCGGAATTTTTCCTTTACTTGTGCTGTGAGACCTTGCTTTTTGCCAAATTTCATTATTCTAGGTCAACGGGAAGTATTTTGATTTACTGGCCGTATTTTTTTATTGCGTTGATTTAGAAGCTTGATTTTTTTAGAACTCTAAGGGACTATAGACTTACGTATTTAATATTAATTTCAACTTGATACCTCCACGCGTTCCTGAGAAAAAGGGTCTTGACAGACAGACGGACGGAAGTGATCCTATAAGGGTTTCGTTTTTTCCTTTTGAGGTACGGAACCCTAAAAACGTAAAAAAAACGACCCAAATGTCCTATGCTAGGATTTAGGATTTCTCCTGTATCGGGAATGCATTCGAACAAAATAACACATGTCATAGAGTCCAACCTATCTACAAAAAAACTCAGACGTCAATGACCTGAGGTAGGTACGCAAAACAAATAGTTTTTCCGTACGCTAATTACCTACAATACCGTTAATCAAGCACAATTACGGTATACCAAGTTTCACTTCTCTGAAAATGAATTTAAGCATAACCAAATAAAAATAAAAACATACACTTTCGACGTCCGTCCTACAGCGGGTTTAATTCATCGGCTACTGCTCGTATTTTCTGATATTATTCCCGAATATTTTCGGGTTTTTTCGTTCTATATCCTACTTCGGACGCTCGTAAAACCCGGGATGATCCGAGTCCATCGATGCTTCGGCCCGATATGAGAGATTCCCGCAACGGGTTTACGGTTTGGTGGAAGATGTAAGAGAAAGAGCGGGATAGAAATTGTTTGATACCGATGGCGTTTCACATTGCAATGTTATTCAGGTGGATGTCACACCACCGCGAAACCCCTAGCTGCGAAACCGCAGTAGTTCCGCTATGACGTGTCCGTTGTACGACAAGCAAAACAGAAGCGAAAATGCCTGTTCTAGCGCAAAGATTTTTTTTTTTTTTTTTTTTTTTTTTTTTATTATTTTTACTGAAATTACAATACAGCGGTGTTTCTTAAGTCTAAACTCGCCAAACTTTTACGTTTGATGGCGAGAGGCGCTCGTTTACATTTAAAACAATGAACCACCTTACGTACACACAGCAGCAGGTCAAGCTACAACAAACTCAAATTTTCTCATTCGATTTTGAATTTAACTATCAACATTTTAAGGTTTAAAATCATTTGGAGAAATTTGATGCCCGGCACAACCCGATGTGCTGCTGTCTGTACATACCTACTACTTATATAATGTACTATCCTAAAGCTTATCCTATACAATGTTTTATTACTGTTTGCTATCCTGTATAATAACCCCTACCCCCCTACCCTGTATCCTGTGTATTTGATTATAATTCTATCTCTTTCCCGCGTGATTTCGCCGATCTGCTCGAAAGCCGGTTATACCTCGGCACTCGTACAGTCGGCTATAAACCGAACCTTCCATAATTTTTTGAAATGGATGTTGGTTTTACGGAAAAACTCGTCTAAGAGGTATTTTTAGCCTATACATATAGGTATACAGGATACTGTATTTGCTAAGTCGAAAACGAAGACATTTTGCTCCGATTGCTAAAATTCAACAGAGGGCTTAGTGCCAGTTTTTATACTTACTCGATCACGTTAACGTAAACGTCAGTTTGTACTGAAAATGAATAAGCGCCGCCTGGTGACCGTAATGGGAAACACAATTATTCCATACGAATTGACATACGTCAACGTTAACGTAAACGCGATCGAGTAAGTATAAAAACTCGCACTAAGGCCTCTGATTCACATGATGTTCCGCTAATCGAATCGCGACATAATGTAGTAACGTTTCTTAGCGGAATTCGTTAAGCGGTTTCCCATCATTACTTTCGCTTCGTAGGTGTGGTAAGGCCCTTTATTGGTACTTTAAGCACACAAATTTACCAAGGCGGACTTGTCATAGGCATTTTCTACTAGTCAGCATTCCAATTGTACTTTTAGAACACAGAAGATATTGATATTCTCTTTCAAACTTATGCGACGTTCATCGGCTGCTTTCAGTCAGGCAAACACACAGTAAACATGACTTTGTCAATTTGTGTCTTGATTGATCTAATAGGAAACCAGGCGAAAGAGATACCGTGGCCTTGGCATAGGCAACTGAAGGAACACGGGTGGGTTTTAGTCAGTAAAAGTCTTACACGCTCTACTACTCCACCCAGAGCGGGAGAAGTCATTTGATTATTTCGCATCCACAAAAAAAAAGGTGTAAGTGTTGAATTTAATCAAAATAAAACTTTATAATTATTTTCAACTTCGAAGCCTTATAGATTACTTGAAAACTTCGTTAGTAGAACAAATAGGAACACGTAATTTTAAACAACAACAAAAAAAAATTGTATGAGATATTAATTATTGTTGAGAAACATAAGCCATCTGATATTAATGCAGGACAAGCAGACCAATATTCAAGAAAAAAGTTGCATTTTCTTCGTTCCTTCCGCCATATCCTATAACTCGAGCCGCCTACCAATTCGCAGAGCTGAGTAATATTTCAAAATTTTTAAAGTTCAGCCTGATGGGTGCACGTGAGACGTTGATTGAAAGTTATATATTTTGGAATTTAATCTGCAACGTGTTTACGTTGCCAATAAATTGTAGCGAGCGTTGCGCGTTGCATGTTGCATGGCGGGCGATGCGATATTGGAGTTAGATAATATGCAGCTTGATGGATGGGTGTGCGAAATATAGTGAGGGTTTTGGATTGAGTAAAATTTTGCTGTATAGCTGGTTAGACTAATCGGTTGTTTGATTATTTTATACTCAGATCATAATTATTCTTCTATGATTCTGATTATGATGATTCTTCACTGTGGGAGCAATGAGATTGGCTAAGGGGTATAAATTAAGTATTAAACTAGAATTTGGTATGAAGAGGAGCTCGTGGCTAAGTAATAACAGCCGCACGGGTCGATACATCAGGTTAAGCTACGCTTGCCGGAGTTGATCCGTGGATGGGTGATCACCTTTACATATCAAGACTCCTCTGTGCCTCGGAAAGAACGTTATGCCGTTGGACTCAGCTGTCATTCGTGGATCTTTGACAGTCGTTACGGGTCGTCAGAAGCCCGAAAGTATCAAGGGGTATCGTAGTACCCCGTAATTCAGTTGTGGAGGTCAGATAAGCAGTCGCTTCATATAAAATACTGGTATTCAGCTGCATCCGGTTAGACTGGAAGCCGACCCCAACATAGTTGGGAAAAGGCTAGGCAGATTGATCTATTCAAATTTTTCCTTTTCATTCATGGTGTAAGCTGATGTGATCTATATCTACCGATGTATGCACAGCCCACAGACCGTCACAGCATCCTAACTAATCCTACATCCTACTATCCTAATAACATTATAAATGCAAAAGTTTGGATGGATGAATGTTTGTACCTCCATCACGCCAGCAAGGCAGAACTGATCTGGATGAAATTTGGCACAGAGTTAGATTATAATCTAGAACAGTGCATAGGCTACCGTAAAAGGCTTTTTTCCGAACTCCACGTGAGCGAAGCTGCTGGCAAAAGCTAGTACATATTATTAATGCGAAAATGAGTTTGTTTGTTAACCGACTTCTAAAAAAGGAGGAGGTTCTCAATTCGGATGTTTGTATTTTTTTTTTTTTTTTTTTTTTTTTTTTTTTTATGTTTGTTCGCGCATAACTCCGTCGCTTGCCATCCGATTTGAAAAATTATTTTTTTGTTGGAAAGGGTATACTTCCCAAATGGTCCCATTTTTTTCAAAATCCAGTTCTGATGATGGGAACCTGGAGAAATCGAAGGAACTCTTCAAATATTATAGGCACACCTATAGCGATTTGGGTATTTTTTATAGTAGCTCGTGCATTTGCTCTCGGAAAGCACCACTTGGTGAAGTGGAACTGATGATGAAGACCAGAGATGGCTACCGGAACTACTCAATGATAACTATTTCACGGGTTGCGATTCGATTACTTTAATATGGTTGCTAAGCAATTTCCGCTCGTCACACAATGCGTGTGGTGAGTGGTTGTTGAGGAGTTCTCCTGGGTCTTACCAGCAGAACTCCTCAACAATTAACGTCCCAGCATCGGGAAAAGCAATATTTTGTAACATGTGATGAGCAATTGACATTAGACTATTGTAACTTATACAAATTATAAACAGACCCACTAAAAAGCGAGAAATAAAAACTTTTTAACAAAAAAAACAAAACCGACTTCCAAAAATCACTACAAAGTGAAAAATAACTTTGATTTCGGAAGTCGGTGGCAAAAAAAAAAGAAAGTAAATAAAAAACGAAAGACACCGACTTCCGAAATCAAAGTTATTTTTCACTTTGTAGTGATTTTTGGAAGTCGGTTTTGTTTTTTTGTTAAAAAGTTTTTATTTGTTACGCTTTAGATCGTAGACAAAGTCACGGGCTTCGTCGCGAAACCATACTACATAGCAGCGAAACCGCAGTAGTATACTTCAACTGACTCGCGTGATGTTCCGCTACACATCAGCAGAACATCATGCGGTTTCGCCGTTTCGCGGTTTCGCGGCGGAGATGTGCTAAGGCCCGGAGACTTTCACACAGTTTAGTTCTGAAACATACATCTAACTGCAATGTGTTTTTCTTTAGTTCATTAATGGAGTACAAAAACTTGTCTAGACGAGGTCTCGAAGCTCATGTGAACTCACTTCGTTTTAGTAATATTTGACCTGCACTCTATATGTGTTCTACACTCAGAATGACAACCCCTTTCAGATGGTCGTGAATAAGTTTATCAAGGGAAGAATTACCACCATACCTAAGAATTGAGTCATATAATATCAAAGTCATATAATCTCCAGTTTTGGTTAAAAAAAAGTTATGAATGTAAACACTTTCTCTATGGTCAATTATCCATATTGTAAAACAAAATTCACTTCAAAAGCGGCATTCTCTCATAGAAAACGCGATCGAAATAAGAGTGTTGGTAACAAAATCGGCAATGTCCATTAATGTTTCTTTCTGAACAAAAAAGTTTTTCGTTGATAACTCAAATTTGTGGCAAGTGGAGATTGCCGGCTTTGATATTATATGACTCAATTAATACATACAAGAAGTGGTTCCGATTTGATTTGAAGATGTTATAAAGACGAAAGTTTGTGAGTGTGTGTGTGTTTGTATGTTTGTTACTTCTTTACGCTCAAACGGCTACACCGATTTGGAGGAAATTTGGCATGTAGATAGCTTATACCCTGGATTAATACATAGGCTACTTTTGACCGTGGGGCACAGCTAGTTATTTTGTTAACTGCACAGGATTTTAACTTGAACAGGGTTTGTTTATACTTTCGTCAGATACAATTTAGAACAGACTATAAACAGAATGACATCAAACAAACAAAAATCGACATTCTAACTTCAGTTTATTATATAGTAAAGATCATGTTAAGATTGTATGCGGTCGTTTCTCAAGGTCATTCACCCGTTACCTCAGCTCTTCTTCCGATTCCCAGATCAGCATTACTCCTACCCATCATACGCCATAATATTTTACAGCGGGCAACAGTCACAGAGAAGCTATTTGTTATGAGCTGTCTGGTTCCGTACGGGATCACGTACGATTTTGATAGGGTACCGTGCCGTCTCGCGTTCCCAAGAGAGGACGAACTGAATTCTGAGGCCGAGTTTTTGAGGTGAGGTATGACGTATGAATGTAGGTACGTCATAGCGATTCGGTAAAGGGTTACGTAGAGATGTTGAGACGTTGAGGTCGCTCTATCGGTTGAAAAACCTTCTTCCATCACACATAAAGGCAATGCTTGTACAGTCCCTTATCTTCCCTATAATAGACTATGGTCATGTGTGTTATTATGACCTGAATGCAGATCTCCTCAATAAACTTGATCGCCTTCTAAATAACTGCATTCGATTCGTCTTCAATCTTCGTAAGTATGATCATATGCCTGCGCACCGATTGGTTTTAAAATGGTTACCCATTCGTCGGCGCAGAGAGCTGAGGGCTCTGTCTATGTTATATTCCATACTAAACAAGCCCACTTCTCCTTCTTATCTGACTTCCCATGTTCAATACTTATGCTCTGCCCATAGTAGAAATCTTCGTTCAACCAACAATTTTCTTCTACGATGTCCTTCTCACCGCTCTGGTTTTATTAATTCTTCTTTCTTTGTCCAGGCGGTTTTTCTTTGGAATGCGCTCCCTCTGAACGTCAGGATGGCAACCAGTCCGTTATTTTTCAAAGTGAAGGCACGTGAACATATTCGTGAAAAGTTGGCAAAATTCTTTTTCTCCTCTACCTTTCGTTATTTCTCCTGACAAAGTTTATTTTGTTTATACGTATGTATTTATGTATGTAGGTATTTAGTTATAAGTATTTATTCTTTTTCGAGTTATCTATCCCTTATGTTGTACCTACCATGTTTTGTCTCTGCATCATCCTAAGGTTGACTGGTAGAAAATGCTTCAGGCATTAAGTCCGCCTTTGTACAGTATTTTTTTACTTGTGAATAAAGTTTTAATAAATAAATAAATGTTGTGCCTAAAGTTCAGGATAGTGATGAGCATGACAATTCCAATTTAATGTCGGATCGTCAGGATTTACTCAGTTACGTTCAGACATGTGGACGGAAGATGGGTTTAGTGCAACGAAAACGCACTGGGTGCTATACACGGTGATTATTAAAATCACAATCTAACACAATCACTTCAAATTAAAATTAACACAACTACTGAGCACAACGAATCGAATACAGTTCCGTGGCGTAGTAACCCCGATGCGATCAGACACTAGACTGTCCTCCTCGCCATGAGCTTAAAACATCACACTCTGTAGAAGAGCGCTGGGTGTGAGTAGATCACGTGATGTCGCCAGTGGCGCGCTTGCGATTCGTTTCGTATCCGTACTATTGACCGGATCCGACAAATATATTAGAAGGTACAGTCAACCAAGGAGGAGAGGAGTCAATCAAAGAAGAGCTCGTGGGTCTTGCCGGAGTTGGTTTGTGGATGGGTGTCGTGTCTCGGAAAGCACGTTAAGCCGTTGGTCCCGGCTGTCATTCGTAGATCTTTGGCAGTCGTTACGGGTCGTCAGAAGCCCGAAAGTCTGACAACTAGTCTTACCAAGGGGTATCGTATTACTCAGTTACCAGGTTGTGGAGGTCAGATGGCAGTCGCTCCATGTAAAATACTGGTATCCAGCTGCATCCGGTTAGACTGGAAGCTGACCCTAAAATAGTTTGTACTAGTAGGTATTGTTACCCCATACATGCGGCCTACTGTACATGGTAACGATATGACCATAATATTTGGTACGATAACAATGCAGGTTGCATTTTTATTGTACCAAATATTATTAGGTATTTAATTTGAAATTAATTATTTCTCATCTCAAGGCAATCTTATAGCTATGAAATTAGAAAAACATTGAAGTATTTTTTTGTCATAGGAACTGCCATTTGGATAAATTAATCTCCAATTAATTGATAGCTTCCGTGTATGTTATGAATTAGTACTTTTTTGTTATTTATTAATTTATGCAAATGGCAGTTCCTATGACACCGATTGATTTAAATATAAGAGCATATATTACATGCTCTTATATTTATACATATTAAGAAATCAATCAGTCTGTCTATTTGTACGGCTAATAGAAACTATCGTAAAATCTAGTCCTACCATAACTTTATGCTAATGATGCCAAAGGAAGTTGAACAATGACATTAACATTAGTTTTAACAATATGACATCATTGAATGACCACGAATTGTGTTTTGTTTCTTAATTTTAGAAGATTGACCTTCCTTTTTGACTTTGAAGAGTGACAAAACTGTTCAAATTAAATACGCTATCAACAAAGTCTAGGGCATGCCAAGTAAGTATATCAACTTATTTAAGAAAACTCCAATAGAAGAAGTATTGGCCTAAAACAAATTGAAATGTTGGTTGAACCTGCACTCTAAACTTAAAATTGTTCGAAATTTAAAAAAAAATAAAACATAAAAGCAAAAGCATTTTGGAGTAAGGAGGGAAAACTTCAACGCAACGTTCGTTACGTTCGGCATTTTGAAACTTAATAACTTTAAAAAATTACTGTCTACACGGCTACACAAGTACACATCAAGCTATATATTTCCAGTTTACACTGACCTCTCATTGTAAGGAAATCGTATACAATGCGAGATCAGCTTATACTGGAAATGTATAGCTTGATCTCGAAAATTATTCTCGCTGCTTCTTTGTAGCTTTTGTGCCTCTGGACCGATATGTCACGCGGGAAGAGATGCTTTAGCTGTTGCTGCTTTTTGATTAAAGTTCGATACTGCTATACGATTATTATGTAACATTTTTGTGTATGTTTTAAAAGTTTAATACCTACTTAACTCATTTAACGTAAAAACACATTGATTTACTTGTCATATTTTTTTAAAGTTTACATATCGCTTCCTGTAAAATTGCATTTTTCAAGATAGCACGTTTTTCTCGCAAAGCGCTATAATTATGGGCACCTAACTCCTCAGATGTCACCCTTGAACTAATTTTAGACCCAAAACCCCAGGAGGGGGAGGGGGGTTGGGGGTTAGTTTCGACCCCATAGGTTCACAACTACTGATGATGATTTGTTTTCCATCGGATGATATTTTTTTACGGATATGTTTTCATACCTTTATGTAAAGGTTTTTCCTTATGCACATAGTGCATTTGACACTTGCTAAAGGATTGATTTGTTCATCACAAAAATAATTTGCAATAAATATATAGATAGTGCAATCCACGAAGACGTGCCCCACTACTCCTGCTAACCGTCTATAGTATATGTGTGCAATGGTTAGGCCTCATTTACGGAGACGTGTGGCGTCGCGCGTCGCGTTGGGCGGCGCGGCCCGCACTAAATTCAAACAGATGGCGTTGTATGAGAGCGTTTATGGACAAGCGATTTTAAACGCGTTTGCTTGAAATGCCAGCGGAGCCCGCGGATGGCATCGCCGCGTCGCACGCGACGATTATCGCGGCGGCGCACGCAGCGTTGTGGCCAGCTATTCCTGAAGTTCTTCTTTCACGGTAAAAACGAAGCGACATACGCGGCGGGGCCCGCGGCGGCGCACGCACCGCAACTTCATACATTGCCATATGTTTGTGTTTGCGCGTGTGATGACGCGGGCCGCTGCACGCGCCGCCTGTCTGTAAACTAATAAAATGTCCGACGCGTTGTGAGACGCTACGCCGCACGCGACGCGCGACGCCCCGCGTCTCCGTAAACGAGGCCTTAAGGAGGAGTAGTGGGGCCCGTCTTCGTGGATTGCACTATCTTTAATTTTTTTTTGTGATGAACAAATCAATCCTTTAGCCCCGTGGATTACACTATCTATGCTTTGCAGCCATTTGCGTACAACTTCAGAGGGCTCGTAAAGATACACATACGCACTTCTTGAAAATTTTAAATCGACAATACTGTCTACTCATTGAGTACGTTTGACACTTCGTACCTTTTTTGCGTGAAAAAGGTTTGCTGTTGTTATTAGCCAACCATCGCAGTTAAAATTAGTTTGACAGCAGATAGCCAATTTTATGTTGACTAGTTTTTTCCAAAACCCAGTAAGTACGTACTATAAGTAAGTCTATCTATCTGCCTAGCCTTTTCCCAACTATGTTGGGGTCGGCTTCCAGTCTAACCGGATGCAGCTGAATACCAGTATTTTACGTGAAGCGACTGCCTATCTGACCTCAACAACCCAGTTACTGGGTAATACGATACCCCTTGGTAAGACTGGTTGTCAGACTTTCGGGCTTCTGACGACCCGTAAAGACTGTCAAAGATCCACGAATGACAGCCGGGACCAACGGCTTAACGTGCTATCCGAGGCACGGAGGAATCTCGGTTTTTAAAAATGGTCACCCATCCACTGACCAACCCCAGCAAGCGTAGCTTAACCTGTTGAATCGACCTGTGCGGCTGTTATTACTTAGCCACGAGCTCCTGTTTATTTATTTATTTATAGATTATTAAGTACATATTAATATTGTTTTATGCTTCCCTCACTTGCCTGACATAAGACAAGACTGAACTGACCTTAGATTAGGTAACTGTTTTATACTCGGCCGGTCATTTGTACCCGTCATTAAGCATGGAACGGTTATGGGGTCGAATCGACCTCACGTTTAATATGCATCGTCACATTTTAGGGGCAGTTTCGTTAATGGGGATTCGGTGATAGTTAGTGGGATGGTGATAAGTTTATGCTGAAAGGATTGAAGAATAATACATACGTATTCATTAGAATGTTATATTTAATGTAATTCTAATTATGTTGTTATTTTCAGAGTTCCGTACATCAAAAGGAAAAAACGGAACCCTTACTTCGTTGTCCGTCTGTCTGTCAGCCTGTCAAGAACCTTTACACTCAGGAACGCGTGAAGGTATCAAGTTGAAATTAATCAATATCAAATACGTAATAGTCTATGGTCCTTTAGAGTTCTAAAAAAATCAACCTTTTAAATCAACGCAATAAAAAATACGACCGTTTATGCGATATATTTTGATACTCGCAAGTAAGTAAATCAAATCTAATAGGAAAAAAAAAACCTATAGGATACTTCCCGTTGACTAATTAAACTTGGCAAGATAATAAAAACTTTTTTACAAAAAAAAAAACCGACTTCCAAAAAAAACACTACAAAGTGAAAAATAACTTTAATTTCGGAAGTCGGTGTCTTTAGATCTGTATTTTAGTTTTTTGCCACCGACTTCCGAAATTAAAGTTATTTTTCACTTTGTAGTGTTTTTTTTAGGAAGTCGGTTTTTTTTTTTGTAAAAAAGTTTTTATTTTTCACTTTTTAGTGGTTCAGTTTGTAATTTATCTAAGTTACAATAACCCAATGTCAACAGCTCATCACGTTTTACAAAATATTGCTTTTCCCGATGCAGGGACGTTAATTGTTGAGGAGTTCTCCTAGTAAGAACCAGGAGAACTGGAGCTGATGGTGAAGTCACCATTACCATTATGCATTTTGACGAGCATAAACCATATTAAAGTAATCGAATCGCAACCTGTGATATACTTAGATATAATTGAGTATTTCTGATGGCCCTCTGTGGTCTTCATCATCAGTTCCAGTTCACCGAATGGTACTTTACGAGAGCAAATGCACGAGTTACTATAAAAAATACCGAAATCGATATAGGTGTGCCCATAAAATTTGAGGGTTTCCCTCGTATATGGAGGAATAGTGGTGGAGGTGGTGGTGGAGTTTCTACACACCTCTGCCTCCTCAGGGAATACAGGCTGTATTCCAGGTATATTCATCCTACTTATAATATTATAAACGCGAAACTTTGTGAGGATGGATGGATAGATGGATGTTGATGTGGCGGCATCTAAATTGCCACATACGAACTACGCATCACAATGACATGACGTCACACAATCCTGCATCGCGCAATTAGAGTTTACCACGCGACTGGCATATATACAACGTCCCGACATCAACCGTCTCGGGCAGTGGCCCACCAGACACGACACCCGTCTGGTCGGAGGCTCCTCCCTTTTCTATGGCGGATGAGTGAACTTTACACCCTGTTCCTCATGCCTCTAAATTGTTTACTCTTTCACGCAAAAACTACTGAACATATTTTGATGAAATTTGGCACACAGATAGTTTATAACCTGTATTATTACATAGATACTTTTTATCCCGATATTCTTACGGGTTCAAGACTTACGTGGAGGAAACCGCGAGGGGGTGCGAGCCAACACAAAAGTTTATGTTGTATTGTTGAATCATTGACCTTACTTCATAAAAGATGAAGAGCAAATGATTAAATCTTATTAATACTTGCAAAAATATGTACAGTCAGCTTCACGATGCAAGATGCTCGATGCTTCACATCGTGAAGCTGACTATACCTACTTATAATAACAGGAGCCACGTAACTCTTGTGTCATACCGTCTAGCTGAGACCCGATTCAAGGGAATGATTTATAGGTAATTTCCTTACAATCGGAGGCACCTCATGCGCAAGTAACACGACCTTCGTCACCGCTCGCCTGAATGCCTAATTGGTTCATTTAACTTAGTTTTCTAAGTGTCGTTAATTATACATATAAGTGTGCTAGTTTGGCAGTGGTTTTGTGGGGAAATGTCGCGAGTGTACTTTGTGTTGCTATGTCGTAGATGTTTAGACTAAGAAGGCCGAGTTTAAATTTTTTATAATTAAACTTAGAGAAATGCGGAGCTCGTGGCTAAGTAATAACAGCCGCATGGTTAACCTACGCTTGCCGGGATTGGTCAGTGGATGGGTGACCATATTTACATACAGAGACTCCTCCGTGCCTCGGAAAGCACGTTAAGCCGTTGGTCCCGGCTGTTATTCGTGGATCTTTGACAGTCGTTAGGTACGGGTCGTCAGAAGCCCGAAAGTCTGACAACCAGTCTAACCAAGGGTTAGTATTACCCAGTTACTGGGTTGTGGAGGTCAGATAGGCAGTCGCTCCATGTAAAATACTGGTATTTAGCTGCATCCGCTTAGGTTAGGTTATAGCTCCAAGGGACCATAGACTTACGTAAGTACTTATTTGATATTATTGTCAACTTGATACCAGACAGACGGACGACGAAGTGATCATATAAAGGTTCCGTTTTTTCCTTTTGAATTGCGGAACCTTAAAAAATAGATAGGTAGTGAAGCCTTCAGTTTTTACGTTGATATTCAAAAATAATATTATGTATTACATAAGTGACTGTTGTTTATAATCTGTCAAATCAATCAACCTATACTGAAATACGTATAATGTGTTGGAAGCTTCGATGATGTATGGAACATAAATCTTGTATGAATAGTATTGTCCGCCATGTTGGATCTGTTACGTATTGTGCTAGACATAGATTATATTAGAACGCAGTCAAGTGGTTCTATTGAAGAACAGGTTTCATGATCATGTGCTGGTTTTAGAAAAGATTATTCCAAAACCAAGAATGTTCTTCTGTAATTTTTTGCTGTTAATCATGAATAGGTACCTAAGTACCTCGTCTAACATTAGTTAACACTAGGTTGGTGTATCGTATAAAGGCAGACAAGCGTGACGCGACCGAAGTAGAACAATTTATATGAAAACTTAAGGCCCTGGTTCCAAGCTTGGTTTAGCTCGGTGTGTAAGTGAAATGGCGTTATGGCTGTCTAGTTTGACGCACAAGATAGAAGATTCTCACGCGCACCGGAATTATGTCGTAAAAGTGCAAATAAAATCGTATAAAATTAGAAATTAACTATTTAATAAAAAGTAATCCATCACTGGATGCAGTTTGGAATTTGACATTTCATGGTATATTTTTAATTATATATTATAATTGTTAATGAAGGGGTAAACAGCTTTTAAAGATTATTAGGAGGTATGTTTAAAGATTTTTTTGGTGCATTAAAGTATGTTTAATTATGTTTTGGCTTCCAACACTGTATGCGAAAAGGACTTGAAAATATCATATTTTTTTACATGTCAAAATTATTTACGGTTTAAGAGATACACAGCTTTAAGGCGAAAGCGCCAGAGTAGCACGCGAAATTCAAAATTTCTTACGTTTTTTGCAATTTGTAGGTCACTGTGAGCTTGTATGTTGATTAAAATATGATTCGCGGCCGTAGCTAATATGGCTTTACAGAATTATAATCATTAGAATCAGCAATACAACTCCATAAGTTAGCATTTACCTCAAACCTCATGATTTCATGAAATCGCTACATTTGAGGTAAATGCTAACTTATGGAGTTGTATTGCTGATTCTAATGATTATAATTCTGTAAAGCCATATTAGCTACGGCCGCGAATCATATTTTAATCAACATAACTACAAGCTCACACTGATCTACAAATTGCAAAAAACGTAAGAAATTTTGAATTTCGCGGGCTACCCTGGCGCATCAACCTTAAAAAACTACCTTTTTGATCGTTTTTAGGAAATCTGCGCCTTAATGGAAAACACCAGTATTGCGTCACACCGCCGCTTTCTGCGGAAGCCTTTAATCGTATGGCGTACCCAGATAGAGATTCTTTATTACAGATACCTACAGCTGGTTAACGGCAGGTTGCTGTGTCGGTTACCCAGATCGAGACCCGCCTTCAGGATTCGGTAACTCAAAAGGAAAAACGGAACCCTTATAGGATCACTTCGTTGTCTGTCTGTCTGTCTCAGTCTATCAAGACCGTTTTTCTCATGAACGTTTAAAGGTATCAAGTTATCAAATACGTAGGTCTATTAAATTGTCCCTTGGAGTTCTAAAAAAAATCGAGCTTCTAAGTCAACGCATTATAAAAATACTGCCATTTATGCGACATATTTTGATACTCGCAAGTAAATCAAAACTTATAGGGTACTTCCCTTTGACCTAGAATAATGAAGCAAGGTCTTACAAGTAAAGGCTTAGTCTTACAAGTAAATCGCGTCGCGACGCGATATTTTGCTAAGGATATAATATTGAAATATCGCGTCGCGACCGCGATATCGCCTCTGTCTGTAAGAGCCTTAAAGCGAAAAGTCCAAAATCTGTTAATTTGTAATTTTACCACATATTTTTTTTTTTGGATTAATTCTTTTCACCTTCGGAACCCTTAATTATGCGTGGTCCGACACGCACTTGGCCGGTTTTTTTTTTTTTCTGTGAGGGAACACAGAAACTATAGAACGCCACTCTTTTAAACCCCACTTTCATACTTATATCGTCGAACCATAAAACTTTCATAATCAGCCTATAATGTTCCCACTGCTGGGACACAGGCCTCCTCTCTGTGAAAGGTAGTGGGCTGTAATCCACCACGCGGGCCCAGTGCGGGTTGGTACATGTCACATGTCTTCAAATTATTAGTGCTAGGACATGCCGGTTCCCTCACGATATTTACCATCACCGCATTGATGAAATAATTTACACAAAGTAAATTGCCTGTCAGGGTTCAAACCTATGACATACAACTCGTAAGTCGCAGCCGTTCCGCTGTGCCACCATTGCTCTTCATAAAAAACTTTTTAACAAAAAAAAAAACCGACTTCCAAAAAAAGTGTGACGAGCGGAAATTGCTTAGCAACCATATTAAAGTAATCGAATCGCAACCCTTGAAATATTTATCATTGAGTAGTTCCGGTAGCCATCTGTGGTCTTCATCATCAGTTCCACTTCACCAAGTGGTGCTTTCCGAGAGCAAATGCACGAGCTCCTATAAAAAATGCCCAAATCGCTATAGGTGTGCCTATAATATTTGAAGAGTTCCTTCGATTTCTCCAGGATCGCATCATCAGAACTGGATTTTGACAAAAATGGGACCATTTGGGAAGTATACCCTTTCCAACAAAAAAATAATTTTTCAAATCGGTTGACAAGCGACGGAGTTATGCGCGAACAAACATAAAAAAAAACACAAACATCCGAATTGAGAACCTCCTCCTTTTTTAGAAGTCGGTTAAAAACCGTTAATGCTTCTAAAAGAAAACACCATAAAATGCGTATTTTCACCAACAAACCATCCCCATAATAATCATACTGTACGGTATTAAGGCACGCTCACACTCACGCGCGGCCGACCGTAGATGACGCGATATTTATTTAAGGCGGTGAGAGCCGTAAAAACGTCGTTTAGTTTAGTGTTTTATTCGTAGATAACACGGATTTAAATTTTGAAAAAAATATATTACTTAGTTCAGACTTCCATCTACAAATTTCGGCCGTCCGATACACGATTACTTGCACTTTACTGCATCCAATTAAATCGCAAAGACAAGTCTAAATTATGATCTATATCTTATTTCATTTGATTTATATTAGGCTTTGAACAATAAAACTTATGCCATAATAAAGGTCGTAAAAAATGTAATTTATAACGGCTATCATAATTTGAAATATCAAAATATTTATATCACTAATTCCAATGTCAAGTGTTTTCAGCTTCGCAAACGCTCGCCCTGAGCCGTTTAGTCCCGAGCGGAACGTGACGGAGGTTGGACGTGTGCCAATTTTTCGAACCCGCCACCCCCGCTAACTTCTGTCACCGGCTGCGACCGGCACAAATTAGCATGTGTTGAAAACAGTTGAATTTGAACGCTATGCCTATGTAAATAAAGACGTCACGCGCGCAAAAGCTTTATTGGTATTTATTTTTATCACGGCCTATGTTTACCAATCGCATCAAGTGTGTAAAACAGTTGAATTTGAACCCTACACTGGAGCTTATAAAGCCGCCTGACGCGCAAATTTTTGGTTCACTATTTTCAAATCTCAAATAGGTAGGTGCCACAGAATAAAGTTAGTACGGGTGGTTTTATAATGAATATCGGATAGGAAATGAGATTTCTTCATAACATCACGCCTGAATTCTTTCAAAGGGTTGGGCAGGGATGTTCAGAAAATAAGTAGGCCCTCAAATGTATTTTTCTGTATACCTACATAAATAAGATTTTTTTTTAAATTAAGTTTTTTTTCTAATTAGGTATCTTCTTATTTTTTTTGTATTTCAAGGTCAAAATGAAAATCCAAGATGGCGGCTGCAAAAATTTCCAATTTTTCGTCATGGGTGTCGTTTTCGTGATATTTTAGGTCGCTGAAAATGATAGTGGGGTCAAAATGAAAATCCAAGATGGCGGCTGCGAAAATTTCCTAATTTTTCGTCATGGGTGTCATTTTCGTGATATTGTAGGTCGCTGAAAACGATAGTGGGGTCAAAATGAAAATCCAAGATGGCGGCTGCGAAAATTTCCTAATTTTTCGTCATGGGTGTAATTTTCGTGATATTTTAGGTCGCTGAAAACGATAGTGGGGTCAAAATGAAAATCCAAGATGGCGGCTGCGAAAATTTCCTAACTTTTCGTCATGGGTGTCATTTTCGTGATATTTTAGGTCGCTGAAAACGATAGTCGGGTAAAAAGGAAAATCCAAGATGGCGGCTGCGAAAATTTCCTAATTTTTCGTCATGGGTGTCATTTTCGTGATATTTTAGGTCGCTGAAAACGATAGTGGGGTCAAAATGAAAATCCAAGATGGCGGCTGCGAAAATTCCCTAACTTTTCGTCATGGGTGTCATTTTCGTGATATTTTAGGTCGCTGAAAACGATAGTCGGGTAAAAAGGAAAATACAAGATGGCGGCTGCGAAAATTTCCTAATTTTTCGTCATGGGTGTCATTTTCGTGATATTTTAGGTCGCTGAAAACGATAGTGGGGTCAAAATGAAAATCCAAGATGGCGGCTGCGAAAATTCCCTAACTTTTCGTCATGGGTGTCATTTTCGTGATATTTTAGGTCGCAGAAAACGATTGCGGGGTCAAAATGAAAATCCAAGATGGCGGCTGCGAAAATTTCCTAATTTTTCGTCATGGGTGTCATTTTCGTGATATTTTAGGTCGCTGAAAACGATAGTGGGGTCAAAATGAAAATCCAAGATGGCGGCTGCGAAAATTTTCAAATTTTTCGACATGGGTGTCATTTTCGTGATATTTGAGGTCGCTGAAACCGATAGTGGGGTCAAAATGAAAATCCAAGATGGCGGCTGCGAAAATTTCCAAATTTTTCGTCATGGATGTCATTTTCGTGATATTTTAGGTCGCTGAAAACGATAGTGGGGTCAAAATGAAAATCCAAGATGGCGGCTGCAAAAATTTCCTAATTTTTCGTCATGGGTGTCGTTTTCGTGATATTTTAGGTCGCTGAAAACGATAGTGGGGTCAAAATGAAAATCCAAGATGGCGGCTGCGAAAATTTCCTAATTTTTCGTCATGGGTGTCATTTTCGTGATATTTTAGGTCGCTGAAAACGATAGTGGGGTCAAAATGAAAATCCAAGATGGCGGCTGCGAAAATTTTCAAATTTTTCGTCATGGGTGTCATTTTCGTGATATTTTAGGTCGCTGAAAACGATTGCGGGGTCAAAATGAAAATCCAAGATGGCGGCTGTGAAAATTTCCAAATTTTTCGTCATGGGTGTCATTTTCGTGATATTTGAGGTCGCTGAAAACGATAGTGGGGTCAAAATGAAAATCCAAGATGGCGGCTGCGAAAATTTTCAAATTTTTTGACATGGGTGTCATTTTCGTGATATTTGAGGTCGCTGCAAACGATAATGGGGTCAAAATGAATGACTATCGTTTTCAGCGACCTAAAATATCACGAAAATGACACCCATGACGAAAAGTTAGGAAATTTTCATAGCCGCCATCTTGGATTTTCATTTTGACCCCACTATCGTTTTCAGCGACCTAAAATAACACGAAAATGACACCCATGACGAAAAATTTGGAAATTTTCGTAGCCGCTATCTTGTATTTTCATTTTGACCCCACAATCGTTTTCTGCGACCTAAAATATCACGAAAATGACACCCATGACGAAAAGTTAGGGAATTTTCGCAGCCGCCATCTCGGATTTTCATTTTGACCCCACTATCGTTTTCAGCGACCTAAAATATCACGAAAATGACACCCATGACGAAAAATTAGGAAATTTTCGCAGCCGCCATCTTGTATTTTCCTTTTTACCCGACTATCGTTTTCAGCGACCTAAAATATCACGAAAATGACACCCATGACGAAAAGATGGGAAATTTTCGCAGCCGCCATCTTGGATTTTCATTTTGACCCCACTATCGTTTTCAGCGACCTAAAATATCACGAAAATGACACCCATGACGAAAAATTAGGAAATTTTCGCAGCCGCCATCTTGGATTTTCATTTTGACCCCACTATCGTTTTCAGCGACCTAAAATATCACGAAAATGACACCCATGACGAAAAATTAGGAAATTTTCGCAGCCGCCATCTTGGATTTTCATTTTGACCCCACTATCGTTTTCAGCGACCTAAAATGTCACAAAAATGACACCCATGACGAAAAATTAGGAAATTTTCGCAGCCGCCATCTTGGATTTTCATTTTGACCCCACTATCGTTTTCAGCGACCTAAAATGTCACAAAAATGACACCCATGACGAAAAATTAGGAAATTTTCGCAGCCGCCATCTTGGATTTTCATTTTGACCCCACTATCGTTTTCAGCGACCTAAAATATCACGAAAATGACACCCATGACGAAAAATTAGGAAATTTTCGCAGCCGCCATCTTGGATTTTCATTTTGACCCCACTATCGTTTTCAGCGACCTAAAATGTCACGAAAATGATACCCATGACGAAAAATTAGGAAATTTTCGCAGCCGCCATCTTGGATTTTCATTTTGACCCCACTATCGTTTTCAGCGACCTAAAATATCACGAAAATGACACCCATGACGAAAAATTAGGAAATTTTCGCAGCCGCCATCTTGGATTTTCATTTTGACCCCACTATCGTTTTCAGCGACCTAAAATATCACGAAAATGACACCCATGACGAACAGTTAGGGAATTTTCGCAGCCGCCATCTTGGATCTGTCTAAAATGTCTAAAATGTGTCTAAAATGTCTAAAATGTCTAATCTGTCTACAACTTTCAAAAATACTTACTAGAAAAATAAAACAAAATAAACTTGTATACTAATCAGTTCAAGTTTATCTACTGCATTGCTCTATTCTGTGACGCAACATAGTACCTACTCGAGTTCATGAACTCATGAGCGGTGCGCTTGGCGCGCGTTTCCCGCGCATCGTAATTTATTACGTATCGCTACTCCTTGCGGGGGCTGCGGTAAGCATTTAATACCTACGGCGCTTGCTTTCACCCCGCCTTAATAGCCGCGTTTTGCTTTAATAAGCCGATAAACCAGGCTCGGGGTGACGAAAAATGACGTCATTAAACTTCTTTCGCCGTGGAAAGTAATCTAGCGAGATGTGTCAGCAGTCTTTTATGACTCGCTGTTGGGACCTTATTGAAATGCGATTTTCGAGTTTCGTTTAAAAAAAAACCGGTCAAGAGCGAGTCAGACTCGCGCACCGAGGTTCCGTTACGATTTCTGAAAAAGTGTGCTATTTAGAGACATCGTTTTATTTTCCTGTAATCTTTACATAAACTTCTATCACATAGAATAATTTCAGATTTTTCTCTTTGCAAACTTCGGAGATAAGGGGGGAACGGTATTTTTTTTACATTTTTCTTTTATTTTTTTATTTTTTTTTTACATCAAAAGTCGAACACTTTGCGGCCTAAAAAAAAATAAAATTATGTTTGAAAATGTGCAAACAGCGCTCTTTCATATGATACCCCACATGCCTTAGTAGCCCCACTTTGAATTTTTAAGACCCCCTTTCAGTCCCTGTTGCAAAAAAAAATACATATATTTTTATTTCTTTCTTATTTGCAAAATAGTTGGGTAAATATTATCTAAAACTGTTCCAAATTTGAAGTTGATAGCATTAGTAGTTCTTGAGATATCTAGCTGTGACAGACAGACAGACAGACAGACAGACAGACTGAGTCACACCATAAGGGTTCCTTTTTTACCATTTTGGTACGGAACCCTAAAAATGGAAAGTATAATAATAGCGTATTATCTGAAAAGGGGCTTGTGGCTAAGTAATAACAGCCGCATTTGTCAATCGCTCAGGTTAAGCTACGCTTGCCGCTTGCCGCGGTTGGTCCGTGAATGGGAATGACATCTTTACATACCAAGACCCCTCCGGGCCTCAGAAACACAAAAACATCGTACCTAATTGCGAAAAAATAATCAGCCGTCCCATGCATTTGCGTCAAGTATTGATGTTTCCTATGGGACAGTTGAAAATTTTTTCACGATTACGATGTTGGTCCCATGGAGAAAGTTGTTCGGTTTTATGGTCTATACCACACCCTTAAATTTGACGAGGATGCAAAACGTCACGTTGTACTAAAATTATCTCTCAGATCATTGTTTTTTTCAATACAGTCACTTTAGGGGCTCAGGTGCGATTCCACACCCTTCAGTGCTCCCCTAACGAGTTGCCCTTGAAGCCTCTATTAGCAGTAACAATATTCCAACACGTTTTTGCTTGGCGACAACCCTATTTCATCGGGAAGGATTATGTCACTTTGCCATTAGGGACATTTGAAATACCTTAGTACTTACCTAGTTGAAGGTTGCAGAAAGTGAGCGTTTTTCTAAGTTGTAAGCAGCTATGGTCGGGGACTGTTTTTCCAAACTAGATTTTTTCTTTTAAAAGTAGTAGAAAATTTTAACCACATTAATAACTATGAACAAAATTGTCAAAGTTATATTGATTGATTACGAGGCTACTTTGTATATGTTTAGTTGATGTCTCTTTTTTTGTAATGTGCTTTTATAGTAAAAAATATGTGGCGGCTTCTACATCGCCACGTGCGAACTAAGCATCACACTGACGTCACGCAAAGTCCTGCATCGCGCAATCAGAGTTTACCGCACGACTAGCATATAGGTATACAACGTCCCGACATCAATCGTCAAGCAGTAGCCCACCAGACACAACACCCGTCTGGTCGGAAGATCCTCCCTTTTCTATGGATGATGAGTGTACTTTACACCCTGTTCCTCATACCGCTATAAATATACAGTAACTTTATTGAGACAAAAAGCTTAGTTATGGTAGGATAGATGGCTTGTATTATGGCAACCCTGCCAGCTAAACGAATGGAAACCTGTTACTTAGGACTTAGGAATAGTCAAAGACTTTATTAATTCTTATAATTAGAATGCCATTTCGAGACTACACAACGACAGGCAACAGTTTTACTTTCTGGCTTTGTTGCGAGAAAATTGAGCTTCAATCACAAAAAATACTGTCATCCGAAATTTTTGGACCCCTGTCAGCCTATAAGGTTCAATCAGGTAAAAAACGTTTGCCTCCGTTTTGTCTTATATCACTAAAATCTTTATGGGCCACGCCGCTTACATTTTTTCTTTAGATTACTTATAGGCAACTCATCGTATGCCTTAGATGCAGGGCTACCAACTATGAGTAGCTAAACTGCTTTATAAAAGTGGCTGGGACCGACCCGTTTGCTCGGTTTTCTCCCTTACACATCCAGTCTGTACCAGGGGACAGACTGGATGCTGGATGATGGAAGGTGGAATACCGTGGCGTAACTGGGGAGAGACAGGTCCAGCAGTGGATAGCGATATCAACTCAGCCAGTTGATTAATAAATCTCCTCTACATGTCAAACAATTTGGAGGTCCCAGTTGCACAAGGCCCTAAGTCCACTTAGGGACTTTTTAATCTGATACCACAAAAGTGTTGTACATGTCAAAATTAAAATGCTCTTTTTTCTTCTTTTTACTTTTAAGTACTTAATTAAGTCGCAAATAACCAAAGAGATTTTTTTTTATTTCGGATTTTTAGTGCAAGAAATCTTGGACATGAAGAAATTGCTGTGTAGGTTACAGCTTATTTGACCGAAAAAGTACTTCCATTTTAGCTCATAAAGGCACTAAATCCGAGTCCATTACAATTGTTAGGTTAAGAATTAAGTCCAATAAATAATAAAGCAAAGTGCTTAAGTCTGTAGAAGACTGCAAAAAGAAGCTAAGTCCAGTCGTTAGGACCCAAGTCCATACATGAAAAGTTGATTTATTTGAAAGTAAGTTAGCATATTTCTTCATCTCAAACATAAGTTGATATAATGGCGTTTAATTGTAACCCTTTTCTCAGATGGAACTTTCTCGCTCTATTGTAAAACTCGATTTTTGGCCTAAGGGACTTCTGCAGGTGGGTCCTTCAGGTATGACTTGCATCGTCTGAAAAATGTTCAGACGATGCAATTTTTATTGTTGCTTCAACATAAGGCATTTCACAAGCAATTAAATCGGACGCTGTAATTCAGGTTTGATAGACAAGACACTAGGTATTAAGCCACTATTTTTATTATTATTATTTTTACTTAGTTTATACTATCTACTGCCTCACTTCTGGGTAAAGGCATCTCCAAGTCCTTGCAGTAACTATTTTCCCGCACCATCGCCACTTCGAACCAACCCTCACGGTACGCGTCCAGGACATTTCCCACCTCTTTCTAAGCCAGCCGCGGCGGCGGCATCCATCTTCAGGTACGCATACGCATTGTGTGGAGACTTTTGTGTAAGCCACTATTCTTGTGGTCTTTTAAAATAAATATCGTCGCATGGACATATAAAGGCTCATTAAAACAGGCGCCATTATGTCACGTCTTTCGCCTGTTTAAAGAAGCCTTTATGTTAGTTACAAGATTTTACAATTCACACGTAACCAATTTTTGTGTTGTTATTGTAATCTTCTCTGAAGGTTAAATATTTTAATTTACTTTTCCTGTTCCTTCTACCAAGTAATTTATAGTATTGCGTGGAAGAGGCAGCCCTATCGCCTTGCTGTTTGTACGCAGTACCTTGATATCGCTGAAAGTAATCTTGCAGAAAGGCTTTGCGTCTGTGAGTGACACACTTTTCGGTTGGGGCCATAACATACAGCATATTATTGTCTAACATGATATTGGTAATTTATGTATGGCATCACACCTTTATAAAACAAAAAGGAAAAAAGAAAAGGTAAAGAAATATCGCGATGAGACCCATTCTCGATATTGTTTTAATATAATTATAATGTGTAGAAATCGTGAAAGGTTAAAACGTTTAATCACATCTTTATCCCCAATGGGGTAAACAATACCGAACGCTTGTAGTAAAAATTTCACAAGTTATGTTTGAATCCCTGTGATAGAGGCAAACCTATTGCCATTAAGAGCCTATACTACCTCAAATGGCTTAGCAAGTGCCTCCCTTATGTCGAAAATACATAAATATATGGTAAAGTTGAGGATTCATGTTAAGTTCTATGTTTGAGTACACTGATGAGTAGGTACAATGACACCTTAAGAGGTTGTGCGTTATTTTAACTTGTATATTATGTATCCACTCGCCTATTCCGTAGCCCAAATCTTACAGGTATTTTGTACAAAGATGAAAAGACGATGCATACACACACCTGCGAAAGTTATCATCATAATAATACAAGAAGTTTTTGAATTATTTTTATCTTCTTTGATTTTTTGTGAATCAAACTCGTTCGGTTTATAACTACGAATTATTAAGACGCCGATATATGCCAATTGCCTTGAGTGGTTAGCTTGCGTGTTCTGTGCTGAGCTCACGCAACGCGTCGTACGTCCAGCCAGTACCTGCTTACCAGTACCAGCTTCAACTTTCTGACTTACCTACTGACCGACTCTTTGACAATTCAAAAGTGCCTGTAATTGGTTTAATTGAAATAAATGCTTTGAGTTTGAGTTTGAGTAATATGACTCGCCCATCAAGGAGCGCTGTTCCAAATTAGACAGGTTATTAATGTATTATAAATAAAACAAAATTTATTATATTAAAACACGTATACTAAAAGATAAATAATTAAATTATCTTTAAAATGGTGAAGGTTTTAAAAAATATGCTTTATAACTTTTACGTGATTCTCCGTTTTTTATCCGTGTTAGACAGTAGCTTTACAAATTAATTACACAATGTAATATAAACATAATCTAAAATATTCACTTATTAAGTTATTAAGATAATGCTCTAATTTAACATATGTTTTTTCCAAATCATTAACACTACTCGTTTAGACGTAATCTTCAGTTTAAAATAATTAAAAGTCGGTTATCGTCACCTTAATTGCTTTAAAATTAGAATAAATAAATACAACCAGAGGATTGCACCTATAAAAGACAGTACATAGTCAAAAGCACATACACAGACACACAATAGACAAGTTTAAAACATAAAAAACCCATAACCCACATAAATAAAAATAGGGGGTCCTTAAGGCACCCAATTTAAACATCAGTCACGTATAATAACAGCTATTAGCATCCTTATTATTAACCTACCTTCAAACAATCCGTAGGTAACAAAAACGCGGGCCGTAACCAAAATGTTGAACAAATTAGCGCGTTTTAATTGAAAATCGTTCGACCGTTACCTGCCATGGGTCGCAAGGGTGGCTCCATAAAAAACATATCTTTTTGTTTTGTTCAAAATTAGAGAGACACGCATTTTTTATCGGATGTAGATAAATATGGCGATAAAGACTTGTATTTTATTTGTTCTTTTTATCAATTTGGTAGCTGTTTACTCTAAAACGGTGCTTTTGGACCGCGGGGAGCAAAAACGAAACAGTCGCTTGCAATAACAGAGAATACAACATGTCCCAGAATTAAGGGCACAACCACTTAAGGGGTCATTGTACTCATCATTATGAAAAACTTTTACTATGAGACCGAACCTGGTTTTGACGAGTTTGATGTATAGTTCGCGTCACGTAAAAAGACCGCTGGCCAGCACACAACTGTAACTTTGTGTAGATCGTGTCACGTAATAAGAGCACTGGCCAACCGCACCACCATACCATACCATTTTTACGTGACGTGAACTAATACAACGTATGATTTTGCGGTTGGCCAGCGCGCTTTTTACGTGACACGATCTATACAACGTTACAGTTGTGCGGTTGGCCAGCGGTCTCTTCTCGAGGCGCGAATTGTAGATAAATGTACGGAGCAGGGGACTTTTTTTCGCGATTTCAGGTTTGTTCCCATACTAAAAGTTGTTCATAATGATGAGTACAGTGACCCCTTTAAGCGTTTGTACCTTTAATTCTGGGACATGTTGTAGAAATACTTTTAAATTAAGCAGGCAACAAAAGGCAAGATTGACTGACTGACGTAATTCTGTAAACTGAATAGAAAAGATCCGAGTACGATAAGGCCTCATGAAGTCATGAGATAGAAAATATGCACTCTCCCAATTAGGTACTGTGACCATCCTTATGCTATCTATACATTATTCTGAGATACGTAGGTCTGTCTGTATGTCTGTTTATCTGTCTGTTTGTTCTGGGTAATCTCAGAAACGGCTGGACCGTTTTTAACGGGACTTTCACTGGCGGATAGCTGATGTTATAAGGAGTAACTTAGGTTACTGTTATTTTAGAAAAATAATTAGGGATCCGCGAAAAATAATAAAACTTTGGAAGTGTTGAATAAAATCCGATTCAAATAGGGATTGACATCCACGCGGGCGAAGCCGCGGGCAACAGATAGTTTTAAATAAAAATTTAATGTTGTTAACGAACAACATTAATTTTTTTTTTATTTCGTTGGTAAGCACATCACTTGACAATGGCGGGACCGATTTGTTTCTTTTTTAATTTAAGTATAATTTTTGCGTAAATTCAAACTGAAAAAAAAAACCCGGAAAATTGGAGAACTTGGTTAAAATTTGGACAACGTCTGTCGAGTCCTTAATAATTTCATGCTTTCAACTGAGAGAATTCATACCAAACGGACAATATAATAATGTCCTATATTTTATTTTTATGAATAAAATGACAAAGGAAAAACAAACGTCACTCCATTGTAGCAACTTTTTTTTGTCCACTTGTTTCTTAGCTATAAATTAACAAGTTTATCTGAGTCCTTTTTGTTTTTAAGATGAGGTGGAGTTAGGGTCACCATGTTTGGTCCACTTTCAGAATATTAGTTTTAAGGTGATTGGAGCTCGTGGCTAAGTAATAACAGCCGCACGGTTCGATCTGTCAGGTTAAGCTACGCTTGCCGGGGTTGGTCAGTGGATGGGTGACCATCTTTACATATCGAGATACCTCCGTGCCTCGGAAAGCACGTTAAGCCGTTGGTCCCGGCTGTTATTCGTGGATCTTTGACAGTCGTTACGGGTCGTCAGAAGCCCGAAAGTCTGACAACCAGTCTTACCAAGGGGTATCGTATTACCCAGTTACTGAGTTGTGGAGGTCAGATAGGCAGTCGCTCCATGTAAAATACTGGTATTCAGCTGCATCCGGTTAGACTGGAAGCCGACCCCAACATAGTTGGGAAAAGGCTAGGCAGATTGAGGTGATTGCGCTGTGTAGCCCGCGAAATTCAATTTTTTTTTGGGTTTTTTGCAATTTGTAAGTCCGTCAAACGAACGAAATCTAAACGAATCTGCACGAAATCTGACTTAGAGAGATGTATTGATGATTTTTACGCTTAAAATTATATAAATACATATGTTTTATTGCCGCGTATCATACTTTGATCAAGATACAACATGACACGGACCTGCAAATTGCAAAAACTAAAAAAAAAAAGAATTTCGCGGGCTACCTCTGCGGATGATATAGGATTTATATTTTTTACAGGCTAGCACTATAAGGCCGCTTGTACGCGATAAGAAAATTCACTGTGTCTGTAGCAGACACACTTAAATACACATGCTAAGTGCGTGTCGGACTACGCACAATGAAGGGTTCCGTAGTTGGGATGAAATTATCCTAAGAACAAACCTAACATTATAGTTGAAAAACATGTTCTCCCATACATTCTAACAGTAAATATAAGTTTGTACTCGCAATATTGATAGATTTGACCCTATCGCTTTGGGATATTCCTGTAATGATAAAAGATGATCTAATGATAGAAGTGTAGTGTTAAGTAAATAAATAAATAAATTTACCATGTTATTTAACTTCGTATAGGTTTTCCTGTAATATACAGGTATAGAACTATTTTCTGTATTTTTTTCAAAATTTTAGGCTCAGTGGTTTCGGAGATAAGATAAGAGGGGGGAGGGGGATGGTCAATTTTCTTATATTTTCTTAAATAAATTTAAAACGATTTATTTTAAAATTATAAAACAAAAAATATATATAAGACCATGTAAGCCCTATCATTTGATATGTCATACGGTACAGTTTGCAAAACTTTTTATTTTTATTTTTTTTTATTTGCCACCTAAAAGTGACCCCAATATTAAAAATTCATGTATTTGCTCTACCCGTACATGTTTTGGGTCACAGAAATCCATATGTGTACGAAATCTCGACTTAATCGGTTCATTAGATCCAGAGCAAATTCATTAATATGTCACACGGTACGGTTTGCAAAGCTTTTTTTTTTAATTTTCTTATTTGCCCCGTAAAAGTGATATAGTATAAGTGATTATTCAAAATTTATTTATTTACTTTAGCCGATCGTGTTTGGGTCACAGAAATCCATAATTATGTGTACCAAATTTTAGCTTAATCGGTCCATTAGATTCGTAGCAAATTGGCTGTGGCGGACGGACATACAAACAGACACACACGAGTGATCCTATAAGGGTTCTGTTTTTTTTTTCCTTTTGAAGTACGGAACCCTAAAAACCAGCCAAGTGCGTATCGGACTACGCACAGTTTAGACATTTGCAGTCTTATTAAAGTCTGAATAAATCGTTTAGCACGTACAAAAAATAAATGCCAATAAATTTTTTTTTTTTTGGAATGTGCTCATCAAGGCCTTCAATTTCATATCCATATTGCATTATCAGAAGATTTTTTTTAAAATTTCAAAATGGAGTCATACTGCCACAATTTTTTTTTTTTTCTAAAATAAATATAACCAGTTTTGTACGAGCCAATATCGTTCGTACAGCACTTTTACATATACCTACCTAAGTTTTAATACCTAACCTACTTTAGTCGTAACTTAACAACACAGCGTATCGTACGTCACGCGTGTTGTTAAGTTGCGATTAAAGTTAGTTGGGTATTAAAACTTAGGTTTAGGTACAAAAAAATACAAACCGCTGTCGATGCACTCGCCAAGTGGTTTCGGAAGTGGAGAATCGAAGTCAATCCCGATAAAAGCCAAGCTGTTCTCTTTACGAGACAGCGAAGCAAAAACTGTAAACCCCCCCGCCCGATCACCATGTTTGGCAAGCCGATCCCTTGGGAGAAGCGAGCCAAATATACGCTCGATGAGCACCTTACGTTTTCAGAGCACATAAAGAAGGCTCGTTCGCGGGCCTACTTTGCTCTTGGTAGACTCCATTCGGTTATGAATGCACGCAGCAAGTTGTCCCTTAAGTGCAAGTTGCGTATTTATACAGCGTGCATTCGCCCCATCATGACCTTTGCGGGCCCAGTCTTTGCTCACGCAAAGTCCCACCACATCCATAGGATGCAGACCCTTCAAAACCGTTGCCTCCGAAAGGTAACGGGAGCCCCTTGGTTCGTTCGGAACGATAACCTCCATTTAGACCTTAGAATCCCGACCATCCGTCAATTCTTGAAACGCCTTTCCAAGCGTTTCTTTGACTCTGCCGCGAAGCACCGCAACCCTCTGGTTGTCGCGTCCGCTAATTATGTCCCCTCTCGAATCAGTAAAGTCCGCCGTCCGCGACTTGCACTCTCTGAACCTGATGACCCTATTACCCTCCTCCAGGAAAGTAGTATTGCTACTAGTACTCTAGTACGCAAACACAGATCACACAAATCATCATTCCGACCTCGCCGCCGAGGTCCTCCGCGTAGACGAACTTCCCTTGTAAATGTAAACTCATCTCCCTTGATCGGTAATAACGAGCCAGCTGGTGGCGTAGCTGAGCCTGTAGCTTTAAACTCCCCTAATAATAATAATAACCCCGATTTGAGCCAGCCAATTGTTCCTTGCTGTCCTCTCTTAGTCAGCGACGCCCTAAGCCGAGGTCCGCACCCCACAGGGGGTGCCCTTATATTAGTGCGCAGTCGCTTTAGTTTATAAGTAAACATGCCCCTGGCTGGAGGCTTTGAGTTCGCTTAAGGCACCCACAGGATAGTCCGGTTAAGCAGTCTCGACCCCAAGTGGTCACACTGCGAGATGCAAAAAAAAAAAACAAAAAAATACAAATACAAAAAAAAAATACAAAAATGTTTATCTCATTACCATTAATTGTTAACATTTTGTTGGTGAATGGCGTCTCCTTTTAAGCAGATAATGCCTGTGTTAGAAGACGCCGCTCTTTCTTAGGTAGGATAAAAGATGATAAAAAAAAAGAACAAAAAACTACTTAAGACAACATTTAGGTACAAGTACAAGGTACAAGACAGGTAAAAGTGCTGTACGAGCGATATTGGCTCGTACAAGTGTCACTCGGGATGTTGTATGATTTCTAACGATACCCCATACATCCAAATCTGTTCAGGCATTTAAAAGTTATGGTGGTTTAGAGAAACTCTTAAACATGCATACATGACCCTAATAAAAACTCCTTTTTTGGGCAGTCGTGTAAAACAAATTTGTTTTTAATTTTTGTTTTATCAGGACCTGTCTGTAAAATATCTAAATGTTGGCATACTTAATCTGCGTGCTGCTTGCATTTATTTTCAAAAAGTTTCACGAGCCTGCTAAGTTATTTACGGCTGTTCTTGGATGTCTCTGCTTTATCTTCATGACTTTTGTTTTTAATGCATTATTCTGTATTCATTACAGTTTAGGCTTTGACATTACTAAGATTTTTAGAAGACCAATTTTTATTAAAAAGTAAATAAATTTTATAGTAAGTAAAGTAGTAAAGTAGTTGTTTTCTTACAATTTTTTTACTTACAAAACTGCTTGTAGACTGTAATATCACAGATGAATATTAATATAATTATTAATCTGTGGTAATACTAAAAATAAATTGTATATTTTTAATTAATATACATGTTCAGATTGTATACTTTCATTATTAATTGATACCGATTGATGATGTCGAAGAAAAAACAAAGAAAGTAGGTACAATGAAATAGACACACATACATACAGCTCGTGGCTAAGTAATAACAGCCGCACGGGTCGATCCGTCAGGTTAAGCTACGCTTGCCGGGGTTGGTCAGTGGATGGGTGACCATCTTTACATAACGAGATTCCTCCGTGCCTCGGAAAGCACGTTAAGCCGTTGGTCCCGGCTGTTATTCGTGAATCTTTGACAGTCGTTACGGGTCGTCAGTAACCCGAAAGTCTGACAACCAGTCTTACCAAGGGGTATCGTATTACCCAGTTACTGGGTTGTGGAGGTCAAATAGGCAGTCGCTCCATGTAAAATACTGGTATTTAGCTGCATCCGGTTAGACTGGAAGCCGACCCCAACATAGTTGGGAAAAGGCTAGGCAGATTGGCATACATAAAATCACGCTTACTTGAATTCTCTATTTTGTAACATTTTGTTATACCAAACTTAGTGTATGTTAGACAATTTACATTATTCCCTATCTGTTTATTCATTTCCATTGAAGAATTTTGAAAGGAAAATCTTTGGGTTTGTGTTCCTCAGTGGGTTTGAAGTAGGTCATAACATTGACCCTTATGTTTCCACATGTTCACTGTTCCTTCTCATGGGGGATAAGCAGAAACTTTAGAACGCCACGCCACCTCTAAGATCCTTAACATACTCCTTTTGCCTCGTTTACGTTCATACGTAAACGTAACTTCTAATTTTCTCAGTCATTTAATTGTGAACCAAGTATTTAAGTTGGTTATTTGGGCGATGTGTGTTTTGTTTTTGTGCCCACACCATAAATTATTATTGTAAATCTATAGGTGAGGACTTGTAATTGGCTTTTTGGTACTATTGTTTCCTTTTTTGTTTGTTTTTATTAGCTGTAAGTCCTCCATGTTCTAAAATAAATAAATAAATAAAATAAATAAAAATACAACACTCGCAATGCTAAATGCTCTACTGGCATCGACACACAGGAGTGTGATTTGTTTGCCGCGAGATGGATACCTAGATGATAGTATGTCGTGCATGTTTGCGATTCTGTGAGATGATGGACGAAAGATGTTTTTTTTTTTTGTTGCCAATTTGGTTAGTTTATGTTAGTTTTACTTGTTTTTCTTTTTTCTTTGTGTACCTATTCTTTCTTATTGTTATTCCTTCTATATTGTAAATATGTCTGTTTTTTTTAAATTATTATTATTTAAATTTAACTGTACAATAACTTAGATCTCGATCTGTAATGTTGTACATGTTTTTTTACCAAATAAATAAATAAATCTGGTCATACACGCACGCTGGTTACGAGTACTACATTGGTACCTAATTAACACGACATATACGAGGAGCTCGTGGCTAAGTAATAACAGCCGCACGGGTCGATCCATCAGGTTAAGCTACGCTTGCCGGGGTTGGTCAATGGATGGGTGACCATCTTTACATACCGAGACTCCTCCGTGCCTCGGAAAGCACGTTAAGCCGTTGGTCCCGGCTGTCATTCGTGGATCTTTGACAGTCGTTACGGGTCGTCAGAAGTCCGAAAGTCTGACAACCAGTCTTACCAAGGGTTATCATATTACCCAGTTACTGGGTTGTGAAGGTCAGATAGGCAGTCGCTCCATGTAAAATACTGGTATTCAGCTGCATCCGGTTAGTCTGGAAGCTGAACCCAACATAGTTGGGAAAAGGCGGGCAGATTGCTATACATAACATCATGCCTGTATTCCTCGAAGGGTCGAGCTGAGGGGTATGCACTAGCATTTTTCAGGTTTCAAAGTTCTAGAACCTAGACATAGGTAGATAAGTTAACTCACAGATTTGTCACTGCAACTGTGTAAACAATAAGGTCATATAACAGTTGTATAGAGATGCAAACGGTTACCATAACATACTCAATTCTCAGTTTATCAGGGTGATACATCATGTCGAAGCTGTGACAATGAAGTATGTTGTGTTTCGTAAGAAATATATTGTTTGCCTGGTAAGGTTCCGTGAGTTTTGTTTTATAACTTGTTTAGAAAGTATCGAATTGTTAATAAATCTAACATGTTTTACATTAAACAACGTATACAATGGAAATGATGACTGAAAATTTTATTTTGTTTGTCATGTAGATCATTAAAAAATATTAGACACGTATTTTTTATTTTTTTACGTAATCAAAAGATTACGGCGATACATTGAGTTAAAATGTGGCATGACGTCACTACTTGCTAGATTTTATACGTAGTTTGTTATAGTTGTGACGTAACGAGCCCCCACTCCGCAACTTTAATGCATTTTATCTAAGTATTTTTTTATTAATGGGTTCGATTCCCGCACGGAACAAATATTTGTACAAATATTTGTACGACCTACAAGTATTTGTTCCGAGTCTGGGTGTTTTTCTATCTATAATATGTATGTATTTACAAAAAAAAAAAAAAAAAAATGTATATAAGTAGTTTATCAGCCATCTCGTTACCATAACACAAGCATTAGGTTGCTTAGCTTGGGACTAGATGGCGTTGTGTGAAATGTCCAAAAATATTTATTTATTTATTTATTTATTAATATGATAAAGCAATAAATACGTGTCTAATATTTTTTTATTATCTGACTGACGGATTAAACAGAATTTCTTTTTTTTGGGTAAAAAAAAAGAAATCACACACATCCCTATTGCATAGTGTTTTCCGTCACAGAAAAGTATGCTGCTCCAGCTTGCTCTCATTGTTTTATTTACCGAGTTACTAGCTTATGCCCGTGGCTTCGCCTTTTTTTTTTTTTTTTTGAGGGTGGGAAATCATCAAATAACTTCTCCCGCTCTGGGTGGAGCGGAAGGGCGTGTCAGACTTTTACTGACTAAAACCCACCCGTGTTCCTTCAGTTGCCTATGCCAGGGCCGCGGTATCTCCTTCAAACAACCCGCGACCCCAGCGGCGTCGGCCCTATTGGACCCCGTCACTTGCTGACATCTCTTTGAGGCGCGCGTGGAACACAACGCGCCGTCGACTCGGGCCTGGTCCTTACCGGACGACGAGCTACCCGCTGCTCACCGTCCGCAGGCCCGCGCCTACGGTGGCCGGAAATCGCCCCGCGATTCCCGCCGCCCAGGGCGTCTCCTGCGGCGACAGTGGGCGTGAGGCTGGCTCTCCCTCACGTGGCGTGCCCAGCCCGTGGCTTCGCCTGCGTGGAAGTAATAAATTATCCCACGGGAATGTATCATTCAATCAACTCAGTCTATCGCAGTTCACTGCTGGACATAGACCTCTCCCAGTCTGCGCCACAACACCCTGTCCTCCGCCTTCCGCATCCAGCCTGTCGCAGCCACTTTCTTCAGGCCGTCGGTCCATCTATGGGGCGTCCCACACTTCCAGTTTGCTTATTCTGAAAGCTATGTCGGCTACTACATTTCTTTTCCGGATAACTTCATTCCTGATTTTAATGTATAACTTGGATAGTATCCTATGTCCTAATCCAGGTCATGGTCTACCCATGTGCTAAACATCAAAATCCATTCTGACGTTTTAGCGTAAAAACGTAACAGACAAACAAACTCACTTTTTGCATTATAACATTAGTTAGGATTTCCAGTTCGTCATGATGTCGATTTGTCATTCAAAGACATAACTCGTTCTTAAAAAGAGAGAGAAGTGACTTAGAGTTATGAGTTTTTTCCAGTCCTATAGGACCTTCTTAAATGTATCGTAAACACGGCTCTAATAAAAGTAACGAAACGGAAAACCAAGAAAAAAAAACACCGAGCGAAACTTTTTCCACTCAAAAAAAAAAAAAAAACAAACTCAAAACATACGATTGTTCCTCAAAAAGCCATAACTTTAATACGATAAAAATTTTAGCAACCGAAAGTTTCCGTTTCAAAACATAGCTGTACAGAAATGCGTTTTACTCAAAGTTTATTACTTATAGAGCTTTGCTATAAGAGCGTTTTAAGGAGTCTCAAGGTATAGTGGGTATTCAGTGCATCCGAGAGCCCGGCTCAAAGGGCCCCTCTGTGGCAGGCCTGCGTACAGGGGCCCCGAGTTGCGAATTCAGGGGATAATTTCTGAAACTGGATTCGACTCTGTTTCTTTTTTACCCGACTGCGGCGAAGCAAAAAGGAGGGTTATGATTTTGACCGGTATGTATGTATGTATGTATGTATGTATGTTTATCTGTTTCCACATAACTTCTAAACCACTTGTCATAATTAGACAAATGAGGTATCATTGGAAGCGTCTTGATTGACCGCTGGTTATGGGCTATGTGACGTCACTTTAAATTGAAAATGGCGCCCTCTAGAGGACATAAAGTCATAAACTAAAAAAAAAACTTTTTTTAATGATGCCGTGTTGGGTATCAAATGAAAGGGCTTAATTAGCACATTTCAAATATATATTGTTAGCTATTGCACGTGGCTTTGCTTAATTGGTAATAATTTCTATCACGCCTGAGATGTGAGCTAAACATAATTATTTATTGTCTCTTCAAACCTACCCAAAATACATATATTATAAATATTCTTTAAAAAAGTAAATTGACTCTAGACAAAACGAAATTATGACCCCAAAATAATTTAAATAAAAAGTAACTTTAAAAACTAAAACCCGACTACTGAAAACTCACGCCTTAAAAAGTATAAAACAAGAAAATATTCTCATCTGAAATTAGAAAAAGTCAGACAAATTAAAAATCCGGAGTCACACGTCAGGTTAGGGATGAATCGAACAGATTACGTGTAACTCCGGATTTTTAATGTGTCTGACATTTTCTAATTTCAGATGAGAATATTTTCTTGTTTCATACTTTTTCGGTTCTTTAGTCGGGTTTTAGTTTTTAAACTTACTTTTTTATAAAATGGTCTGGTTTTAAATGTTTAAATACGAGCGGAGGTGTGCCAAGGGCCTTAACGATCCAACACACACGCCATCAGACCACCAGCGTGACATTTGAGTGATCATGACACTCTCAACCGCCAGGACACATTCAAGTCCGTGAAAGACGAACCCAGTAAACGGTAGCTTTATAGTAGCTACATAGTGCTCCCACATGTGATATGCAATTATACATCACTCAATCAATCCGCCTAGCCTTTTCCCAACTATGTTGGGGTCGACTTCCAGTCTAACCGGATCCAGCTGAATACCAGTATTTTACATGGAGCGACTGCCTATCTGACCTCCACAACTCAGTTACTGGGTAACATGATAACCGATAACCCTTGGTAAGACTGGTTGTCAGAGTTTAGGGCTTTTGGCGACCCGTAACGACTGTCAAAGATCCATGAATGACAGCCGGGACCAACGGTGATCAACGGGAGGTACGGAGGTGTATCGGCCACAAGCCCCTCCAATTATACATCACTAAGCGATTGAATTTATACAGTGCAATGATAGTTTCTACAATCTTCAGCAGCTCCAACAATATTTTCGACTAGACAGTCACGTGTCCACTTCGAAGTATCTTTGTTTCTCAAAATGGTGGCCACAGCAGTTGGAAAGGAATTTAGTGTTTAATGACTGGCCATTGCGGCACGGAGAGATGCTTGGCTAAGCGGATTTCAAGATCCTGGATTTAATACCACTACCGGTGTACCTGGGGCCATCACTTTGACGAACAACAAACATTTTGTTTTAAGACAAGTGCCCGCGGGAAACGTTTTACTGATTTTCGTTTACTTTTATCGTCACTACTTATTTGTTATGTAATTTAGTGTAGCAAAAATATCGCTAAAAATTAGGTATTCCACTCAGAGCACTGATTTCAATGGCACTTAACCGAACGGCAACTGAGCTGTTCTAGTAGCCGCACTGGAACTAAATTTTTATAAGTGCGGTTGGATAATACCAATACGATAAGTCTTCATGAGATTTCAGGAAGCAAATTGCGGGACTTTTCAGGAGCACTAGTTGAAGAATTATTGAAGAAAAAGTACAGTTTATTAGGGTAGAATTTCGTGTACACACATCAAAAATTACAAATTTTTCCCAACAGAATACGTACCTCAAAATTACTGTTTACACATCAAAATTTGCATGCTTAAATAAATTACGTCAGTAAATAACTTAACGTCATGGTCAGATCGACGGAGCCCCGCGTAGTAGGGCTCTTATTTCTGCCTACAGGGTTTAAAGGAACCTAACCAAACCAAACCTCAGAGTGCTCAAAAATTATAATTTTTATACGTTTTGATATTCAATTAATTAACTAGTAGTGCAATAATAAGTATATTACATGCACATTTGTTATTTTTGATGAACAGTTAGTATTTTTGATTTGTAACTAATATTTTTGTTGAACCTATGGACAAAAATTCATGTATAAATAATGGTTATTATCTGTACAAGTTTTGATAATCAATTAGTTAATTATTAGTGCAATAATTGATTTGTTGTAGGTATGTGTAGATTATTAGATGTAAAGTTTATGATGTAAGAATATTTTTCTGATATGCGATTAATAATTTCCCCTAAACTACATTTATTTCGTCGATACAAGCTCCTCACTATATTTCCAACGTCTCGATTACTCCAGAAAGTTGTACAGAAGTTAATACAGAAGTTTAATACACTGGTACATTCACACAAAAGAACTGGCGAAGCGGCAGCTGCTGGCGATGGAGACTGTGGTTTGGCAGGTCGCAAATTACATTTTTTGGTACGTATTTGAAACTTGGCAAAGTACGTTAGCCGCCGCTGAAATTGGTATGTTATTGTCGATGCTGGTTGTTAAAGTGTTTTTACTGTTTTTAGGGTTCCGTACATCCGAATCTAAATACGGAACCCTTGCAGGATCACTCGTGTGTCTGTCTATCTCTGCGACTGCTAGAGTAAATTTGCTCCGAATGTAATGGACTGTTTGGTACACATATTTTCACCTAAACACGGACGTGTGACGTAAAGAAGTGAATTTTGAACATCCCCATGTTCAAAATTCACTTCTTTACGTCATACGTCACACGTCACTTTTGGGAGCCAAATAAGAAAACAAAATTTTTTTTGAAAACTGTACCGTGCGACATACCAAATGAAAGGGCTTACTGTGAGAGTTCCAAATGTATTTTTTTAATTATTTTAAAATTAATAGTTTTATAGTTATCTAAGAATATAGATGAAAATTTACCATTCCCGGTCTTATCTCCGAAACTACTGCACCTAAAATAGTTCTACGCCTTTAGATTTGCAGGAAAACTTATAAGAAGTCTATGATCTTAAAATAACATGGTAAATCTCCCAATATTGTGCGTACAAACTTCCATTTGCAGTTGCAATTTTTGGAATACAATATCACGTACGTTTGGATCTGATGACCATTCGTCACATTAGCCATTTCGTCGCTATACATATTAGGTCACATTCACTAATACGTCATCTTGTGCATCTGGTCAGTTTCACATCTCGTTTCATGCTCTATTTCGACTCATTCCTTCCCAACTCGTCCGATATGTACAGTCAGCGTCGAAAATATCGGGACACAAAGATCTCAACACCTAAACAAATTAAACTTTAGGGAGAGTGGCCCGGTCATCAGGGAGAGTGGAACCAGAGAGATGTCGTGCGGTGTCCCACAGGCATCGGTCCTGGGGCCGCATCTGTGGGACATCGGCATGTAGGTATAGGTACTTAGTAAAAATTAAAACAAGATTTTACGAGTAGGTACCTAATTTATAATAAAATTTTGTAGTAAGTACTTGCTTACTGAATATATTTGTTTTGTGTTTAATTGTACATATGCATCGGACGAGTTGGGAATGAGTCGAAATAGAGCATGATACGAGATATGAAACTGACCAGATGCACAAGATGACGTATTAGTGAATGTGACCTAATATGGATAGCGACGAAATAGCTAATGTGACGAATGGTCATCAGATCCGTTTTTATGTATCGAATAGTAAGGTACTGCTGTCGATCTAGTAGTCGAAACCGCGACTGTTGAGCATGGGTATCTGAGTTGGATTGGGCAAAATTTTGTGGATACTTTTAGGAATATTTCTCAGATACGTAGCAACCTGGAGTTTTGATTTGTTGGACACAAATCAAAACTCGTTGATGGAAATAGGCTCAGCCCCTATTTCATAGAACTCTCAACTGGCGAAATGTGCTAAACCTAATAACATACTGTGAACTTCGTCTGCAATGAATGTAATCGAGATTGAGAGTTACATTAAAGTATCGACACAGTATGAGAGCCCAATTGTAACAGCCGGGACTTACGAGTTGTAGGTCGTAGGTTCGAACCCAGACAAGCGTTTTACTTTGTGTAAATTATTTCATCACCACTGCTCTCAAAACGGTGAAGGAAAACATCGTGAGGAAACCGGCATGTCCTTGAACCAAAAATTCGAAGATCTATGACATCTACTAACCCGCACTGGGCCCGCGTGATGGATTACAGACCACTCCCTCTCCCTGAGAGGAGGCCTGTGTCCCAGCAGTGGGAACATTATTGGCTGATTATGCTTATGCTATAATTAGGTAGGTACCCTTTACATAATAAAGAACACCAAAAAAAAAAATTATAACAAAAACAGAGTATCTGTAAAATATCTTCAGGAAATTCAGAAAATAACACCTCCCGGTTCTCAATAAAGAACTTAAATAGTTTTAAAAATGTAGCAGTATAGATAGAAGTTCTTAAATTTACTTGTGCAAGTGGTATTCTCACGAGAGAGCGTATTGCAGGTGTGGGGAGCTCTTAACAGCTAGTTTATAGGCGAAATAATGATATTTCTAACGTATTGCTGAAGTGTTACTACGGGTTTTAACGTTTATTGGTTAAAAATACTATAGCCCAGATTTATAAACGTTACTTATAACGTTAACGTTAACGCTAAGCGTTATTTCTATCACTGTCGCACAACTGTTAAACTACAACTGCAAGATAAAGACAGGAACTTTTCTGTGTCTAAGCACGTTTCCCTACAAAATGGTTGAGCTGGATGGTGCTGATCCACGCGTCATGTTCGTGAACGGGCGCCGTCAGTTGAGACTGGTCATCTCTTATCTGCCAGGCCTTATTTTTAATTGTATGTTTTAACTTGGTTTTAAGTATTTTTTTACATTGTTCTCACATGTAGAAGCAACGAATATAATGTACCCATGATGTTGTAAAACTTATCTTGATTCAAAAGAGTGTCCGTGCAGTTTCTTACCCGTTCTTCTCCATAGATCTACGTTTTGGAATGGGCAAATAGCTTCAACTTTCTGACTAACTGACCGACTCTTTGACAATTCAAAAGTGCCAGTAATTGGTTTAATTGAAATAAATGCTTTGAGTTTGAGTTTTGAGTTTATAAATATCTGAAGTTTTTATCGGTTAGTTAGTTTTTTAGAAAAAATCTTTATTATCATAAAAATACACATAGCTGTAGAACTTAAAATAAGGTTACAGTTACACTAATATTAATAACAACACTTTTACAAGCTAGTGAACACCTTTATAAGTATACAATAATAACGGCTACAAACTTATTACAACATGATGCATTTATTAATTGAACCTTTAACATAAACGTATGAAATTATTGTGATAATTTCATTTATAAAATAAAATTTATTGGTGAAATTCATTTGTGCGTTTATTCTGAAGACTGAAAAGTCTTTTACAACATACACCACAAGTAAATAAAGTTAAAACACATAACACTTTAATAAAGCAAACGAAACGAGATAGTTTTCAAGCTTTGGGATTAAAATTTAAACTTAATTGCCTATGGTTCAGTTTCCATGCAACTAAAATTATTTTAGGTAAAAATGACGTTTATCTGTCATTTTTTCTTTCATCATTACATAGATTACTTACTTGAGTTTTAAAGTTGATATTTGTATAAGTTGCAATTTTATGTATTTACCTCGTATCGTTGCCCTGAGTATACTTAAAAAAGCTTCAAATACGTCACTGCATTCTCACACGATTCCCACTCATCCTCGCTCGATTATAACTCATTCTTACAATAGTACGGTTCTTCCGTTATTGTCGCTCGGGCTACCGTTTTCTCAGTGAATTTTATAGTTAGAATAAAACGTGTACAGTATGCAGTCTTGTAGTCCCACCTACAGAAGGTGGGACTACGAGACTGCATGAGTAGGGGATCACTATTGAGTTAAGGCCCAGGTTCCAAGCTTGGTTTAGCTCGGTGTGTAAGTGAAATGGCGTTATGGCTGTCTAGTTTGACGCACGAGATAGAAGATTCTCACGCGCACCGGAATTATGTCGTAAAAGTGCAAATGAAATCGTATAAAATTAGAAATTAACTATTTAATAAAAAGTAATCCATCACTGGATGCAGTTTGGAATTTGACATTTCATGGTATATTTTTAATTATAATTATAATTGCTATTGAAGGGATAAACAGCTTTTTAAAGATTATTAGGAGGTATGTTTAAAGATTTTTTTGGTGCATTAAAGTATGTTTAATTATGTTTTGGCTTCCATCACTGTATGCGAAAAGGACTTGAAAATATCATATTTTTTTTACATGTCAAAATTATTTACTGTTTATGAGATACACAGCTTTAAAAAACCACCTTTTTGATCGTTTTCAGGAAATCTGTGCCTTAAGATACGTGCCGCCATTGTCAATCAAGCCTTATTTCAGAGACGATGTCATAATGTTTTCAAGTAATATCTTCCTTTTCATTGAATATTTCTTCTAAATCCTTGCTTCTCAGCAGATCACGAATAGTAAGTAATTTAATTCTACAAAATACTTGACGGACTTCAGAAAATTTACAGCGTAATCAAGCTAGCGTTAGCCCGCGGCAGTTCCTACGCAGCGGTGCATAAACTTACGGAAATTTACATTTTCTATCCAGATAGTCTTATTTCAAAGCATGCGCTATGAACACTCGACTATTAATTCGCCCTAGGGACAAACGAACAGACACACATTTACATGCATTCGTAAAATTCTCAAACATATGAATTAAGTCCGTATGTACTTTGATATAAGAACCCTGGATTTTTGTCTTAGGAAAACTTCATTTGTTTTCTGATTATTCTAAAACCAAATTATGATTGCAGTTAGTGAAATAGTTTACAAAGGAAATAAAGCTCTATGTCTATACCTACAAGAGTTTTAGAATACTTTGGCAGCTGTAAAGTAGTTTGTGGTGTAACGGTGACGCAATTGCATCTCGGTTGATTGCCGACGGATAGATTGTTTAACTCCAATCGTGTCGTGAATGGATTGTCTAATAGATACATATTTTTCCTTGTCGAGGTTAGATGAACACTAATGTACCTGTCAGATAATATTCTTGCATACCGCAAGAGAGGATATTGCCGTAATTGCTGGTCTTGGCAACTTGCAGTGACGGATAGATGGTGATCGAAAAAGGATAACCGTTTTGTTAGAAAAAGAAAAACCAATTTTGTGTTTAGTAAATAATATTATAGAGGTATGAGGAACAGGATGTAAAGTTCACTCATCCCTTATAGAAAAGGGAGGATTCTTCGACAAGACGGTGTAGTGCCCCACGGTTGCAGTTGGGATGTTATATATGTATATGCTAGTCGCGCGGTAAACTTTGCTTGCGCGATGCAGGATTTGTGTGACGTCAGGTCTGTTTTTGATGAATAGTTCGCATGTGGCGTTGTAGATGCCGCCACAACGCTAAGTTATACTAGCTGTCTACTTTAGTGGAGCGAGTAAGTGGAGAAGCACCCAGACAGCTCAGCTGATCCTTGATGTGATCCTGGATCAACATCTTGCCTCCGAAAAGCACATTACAAAGAACTGGGAAGATGGAAGAATATGCTCCCCAACCAATCTAGCGGAGTGTCCTAACCACTGAAGCGTTAATAACAAGGATTTATATCCTTTTGGATAATGCTGTGCTCGGGGCTAAGTAATAACAGCCGCATGGGTCGATCCATCAGGTTAAGCTACGCTTTCCGGGGTTGGTCAGTGGATGGGTGACCATCTTTACATACTGAGACTCCTCCGTGCCTCGGAAAGCACGTTAAGCCGTTGGTCCCGGCTGGCATTCGTGGACCTTGGACAGTCGTTACAGGTCGTCACAAGCCCGAAAGTCTGACAACCAGTCTTACCAGTATTACCCAGTTACTGGGTTGTAAAGGTTAGATAGGCAGTCGCTCCATGTAAAATACTGGAATTTAGCTGCATCCGGTTAGACTGGAAGCCGACCCCAACATAGTTGGGAAGAGGCTAGGCAGATTGATTGGTTAATGTTTACCTACCCCTTAGATGCACTTCCACTTAACTTTAAGTAAGAAGATAAGCTAAATTGCCATAAGATTATCATCATGACTTAGCAACAGACAAACCGACTGCTTCTTAAAGGTAGCATACCTAACTTAATTCTACCACGTAGTCCACAGCAATACAGATGCCACAATCTATAATTTGAATCAATTCCTCGTACGGTTTATTGCATATTGTTAATCCTATCGTTTCCAGTTGGTCACGGACGCCTTACATTGTGAGCTGGATTTATCAGATCCATATGGCAAATTCATAGCTCCCTGACCAACCCCCTCGCAATAAGGAAGCGATGTATGCTGAAATACTTGGAGGGTATTGCTGCTTTTGCGTCTGTTTGTATGCTTTCTTGTTAGGATTCCGTACCAATCTGCCTAGCCTTTTCGCAACTATGTTGGGATCGGCTTCCAGTCTAACCGGATGCAGCTGAATACCAGTATTTTACATGGAGCGACTGCCTATCTGACCTCCACAACCCAGTTACTGGGTAATACAATACCTACCCCTTGGTAAGACTGGATGTCAGACTTTCGGGCTTGTGACGACCTGTAACGACTGTCAAAGATCCGCGAATGACAGCTGGGACTTAGCTTAACCTGACGGATCGACCCGTGCGACTGTTATTACTTAGCCGCGAGCTCCTAAATCCCTAAAAACCTATATTCAACTTTGAAAAAGGTAACTTGGCTTTCTTTTTCCTTTTATCACAGGTTAACAAACTTTGTAGCTTTGCAAGCAGTACTCATTTCTCTATTTTCCTTGAAAAACTACAAGTGTCTCATTTGTAAACACTCGCCGAGTTTTGTGTTACACTGCTTTGTCTGCTTACCCCTCATTAGCTCAACCGCTCGTCTCTGACGTCACTGAGGACGCCATATTGTTTCACACGCACGCGTAGGTACGTGTTTAGATTCTTATGTATTTTCACAAGCAACGATTTGTGAGTACATATATATTCTTTTTAAAATTTATTTAGTTTTGAATAATGCTGTCATGATTCTCAATTTAAAACTAGGTTTAAGTCAAAGTCAAATCATTTATGTGAAATAGACACATACAGGGTGTAAGTATCAATCTTTTAAGGGGTCATAATTATTAACAAATACTATTGGACCAAATCTGAAATCGCGAAAAAAAAATCAGCTGAACTCAGTACTTTTATGTTCACATAATTTGTCAAAATGTAGGGAACAGCAGATATTTTTTCGCGATTTCAGGTTTGGTCCCATAGTAAAAGTTGTTTTGATGAGTACAATGACCCCTTAAAATATTGCCACTGTTTACACTTACACCCTGTATAAGTCACTTTTGAGCATCGAAATTTACAAAAAAAAAAAAAAAAAAAAAATGGATTGATTCTAGTCACCCTTTACAATATTTTGTATATATTAGTTATATCATTTATGTGAAGACAATGAATAGAATAAAATTACTATACCACAGTAGGTAAAAATAATTAAAAATGAAGCAATGACAGATAAATTAATTATGTGATAAATACAAGGTGCTCACATAGTTACAGACATTGCAAAAGTACTTTTACGATTTTATAATAGTTATTTATGCAAGTGACGTATAATAAGGGGTATTAAAACACGAATGTGGATTTATCACATTAGTGTTTTAATACCTAATTATATACAGTTGCATACAAGACTTTATCTACACCCATGTTATGAATCCTCTATAAAAGGTTCTGAAACAGTTTTTGCAATACTAATACTCGTATCGAACATGGCGGCCGGCGTCATAGTATACAACGTGAATTCGAATAAGTTCTTTTTTTTAAATTACGGCGCTGTTGTAGTGAAACGCGCGTGCATTACAATGTTCTTTTTTGAAAACGAGTTGCATAATGAAATTCAGTACAACATTATAACACCCGTTTGGATGCTATTATGGTTACTATGACACTGGCTGTTTTAATGTTGGCAATAAACTGACTGTTTCAGAAACTTTTATAGAGGATTTATAGCATGGGTGTAGGTAAAAAAATTAAAAGTTTAGTTTAGTAGATTTGTGCCTGTTACATGGGAAGTCCCATAACTGGTGAAATGTGGGTTTACTATAGGTTCACCTCTGCTTCATAATATATTATGGTTATAAAATGGCTTTAAAATGCACAAGTTTGTTATTTCAGTTAACATTTGCGATAAGGGCACGCGAATGAACGAATGACATTCGATTTTCTTTCATGAGTTGGATGATGAAAACTGACATTAATCCTACTAATATTATAAATGTGAAAGTTTGTAAAGATGTTTGGATGTTTGTTACTCAATCACGCAAAAACAGCTGAACGGATTTGTGTGAAATTTGGCACACAGATAGTTTATAACCTGGATTAACACATCGGATACTTTTTATCCCGATACTAGGTTGTTGTGGAATAATTCCCGATATACACGCGGGCGAAGCCGCGGTTAACGGCTAGTACCTACTAAATAAACTCTTTGCCAAACCATCAATCCAATTTACATGCTAGACAGCATCACAATTACGACCAAAATTCAGACTCAAAGTTAAAAGGTTTAAAATGAACCCAGCAACTGCCACAACCATCTGTTCCCCGATTTACATTATTTTCAACTTATTATTTTGTGTTTCGATCTATCAGACGCAGAGCTAGGGTTCAAACAAGCAGATAAAGAAATGTTTCTACTTCAAGTCTGGAAAAATTTGCTTTCATCTGTTTCGTCAGTTTATTGCTACTCCTCTCGTATTTTACAACCGATCTGGACGAAACTTTGGTATACTGGTTTTACGACTTTATAGATTTTTTTGTCCTCGGGGATTTTTGATTGAAGTGGTACTTCCTCCAAAAAGGGGCAAACAGTGGGCTACTGGATATCTCCGCCTTATGAGATCTGAGGGACAATTCCCGTATTTTTAAAAACGTTCGCAATCTCATCTCAGTCTCAATATTATGTCAAAAATTGTATAGCATTTAACTACATTTTTGACAGTTGATTGTCGCTGGCATGAGATTGCGACTAGAATTTGTACGTTTTTAGGTAGGTATGAGAATTGGCCCTCTGATCTCGATGGTTCTTTTTTAGGGTTCCGTACCTCAAAAGGAAAAAACGGAACCCTAATAAGATCACTCCGTTGTCCGTCTGTCTGTCTGTCTGTCAGTCTGTCAAGACCTTTTTTCTCAGGAACGCGTGAAGATATCAAGTTGAAATTAATATAAAATACGTAGGTCTATGGTCTCTTGAAATCCTAAAAAACTCAAGCTTCTAAGTCAAATAAAAACATACGGCCATTTATGCGACATATTTTGATACTCGCAAATAAATCAAAACCTATAGGGTACTTCCCGTTGATCTAGAATAATGGAATTTGGCAAGCAGCAACGTCTCACATCACAAATAAAGGAAAAAGTCCGAAAAATGTTAATTTGTAATTCTATCACATAAAAAAAATTCAAATCTGTCAGTCTGTCAAGACCCCTTTTCTCTGGGACGCCTGGAGATATCAAGTTGAAATTAATATCAAATACGTAAGTCTATGGTCTCTTAGAGTTCTAAAAAAATCAGCTTCTATGTCAACGCAATAAAAAAATACGGCCATTTTGCGACATGTTTTGATACTCACAACTGTCGCAAGTAAATCAAAACCTTTATGGTACTTCCCGTTGACCTAGAATAATGAAATTTGCCAAGAAGCAAGGTCTCTCAGCACAAGTAAAGGAAAAAGTCCAAAAATTGTGAAATTGTAATTTTATGACAAAAATATTTTTTTTTTTTGGGATCCAATGTTAAGTTTGTTTTTGGGATAAATTCTTTTCAACTATGGAACCCTTCATTGTGCGTGGTCCGTCACGCACTTGGGCGGTTTTATATTTGGAAGGTAGTACTTATAAAAATTTGTCCTTATAAGTAGTACCTATAATTTGTACTTATAAAAGTTGGTCTAAGAAAAATTTGGTGAAGATCTGACGAAACAAAAATATGGTAAATATCACATTTTGAATAACTTTAGTGGTACATTAATTATTGAAAAAAGTTTGTGCTCGTGAGGCCTACTGTTTGCAGAACTATTTCTATATTTCAAGACCTTGAGAAAATTGCAATCCCAGTCGAATACAAATCGATTTTGTACCTTATGTGATGCAACTGCCTACTGTCATCTTACTTGCCCTGCACATCAAATTGTAATGGCCTGTCTGATTATGACAGTATTCAAGCTAAAATCATTCTCTTATCCCAATTTATTATTTTATTTTATTTATTGCTGAATGGGACTTCGATCACGCCTGATGAAAAGCGATGGATGAGGTCTATGATGGAATGACTGTGTCCAGAAGATGCCTGTTCACTCTTGCTATGAAGGCATATGAAAATCCAAGATGACGGCTTCGAAAAATTTTAAATTTTCCGTCATAGGTGTTGTTTCATGGCAGCAAATATGACATTTGCATAAAGCATATTTGCTGGAAATCGAAATTGTGGGCTCCCTAGAAAACCATGGAAACGACACCATATTATTATTTTTCATCATATTATGAATAGGAACTTCGTTCTAATCGAGTGTTCCAAGACACTCACGCAATTTTTTTAGGCCAAATACTTTTCAAGTTTTGATGAAAAATGTAAAAAATACCGTTCCCTTATCTGCGAAGTTTTCATAGAGAAAAATCTTAAATTATTCTATGCGATAGAAGTTTATGTAAATATTACAGGAAAAATAAAACAAAGTCTCTAAATAGCACACTTTTTCAGAAATTTGAACGAAACCCTCGGTACGTGAGTCCGACTCGCTCTTGACCGGTTTTTTCTTTTAAGTTATGGAACTCTAGAAGTAAAAACTAAAATAAAAACCCATAAATTGAGATAATACTGCACCTAGTTTTAAATATAGTTTCTATTTTATTGCGCAATTCAACCCGATTGGGAGAACCATCAAAACAGCCGTCAAACTATACTGAAATGTTTTTAATTTTAAGAGAAGCTTTATGCAGTACTTACTTTTAATTTTGTTTTTTATTATTATATAGCTCGTATTGTTTTATGTCATTGTGAAGTAGATGTGAAGTAGAGGAGGCGAAGTAATAACAGCTGTACATGGGTCGATCTATCAGGTTAAGCTACGCTTGCCGGGGTTGGTCCGTGGATGGGTGACCATCTTTAGATACCGAGACTCCTCCGTGCCTCAGAAAGCACGTTAAGCCGTTGGTCCCCGCTGTCATTCGTGGGTCTTTGACAGTCGTTACAGGTCGCCAGAAGCCCGAAAGTCTGACAACCACTCTTACCAAGGGGTATCGTATTACCCAGTAACTGGGTTGTGGAGGTCAGATAGGCAGTCGCTCCATGTAAAATACTGGTATTCAGCTGTATCCGGTTAGACTGGAAGCCGACCCCAACATAGTTGGGAAAAGGCTAGGCAGATTGATTGAGACGAAATCAAAACAAATCGTTCTAAAAAAGTTAAAATAAATACAACACTTTTATAAATAATTTTCACAGAACAGTGGTCGCAAAATATTTTCCGCATGGCCAAAAAAATATTTTTATTTTCACTTTTTAACGAAAGCTCGCTAAAACAATGTTTCAGACTAAAACGGTTTCGAGACCACAGACCGGAAAATTGGTGGCCATTAAGAGGCTGTAAGCTTTATTTTTTATTCCCCGCTCCACCCCTCACTTGGTAATTAAATGACAATTACCGGAATCTCAAAGAGGAAACACTGGCGTTTTTTGAGCCATTACGTTTTAAGGGTTCCGTACCTCAGAAGGAAAAAACGGTACCTTTATATAAGGATCACTCGTGTGTCTGTCTGTCTGTCTGTCTGACGGTCACAGCCAATTTGCTCCGAAACAAATGGACACATGAATTTCTGTGACCCAAACATTCTGTGATTGATTTGGATAAAATTTGGTATGTAGATAGCTTATACTCTGGATTAACACATAGGGTCTCTACTTTTATCCCGGTCTACGTGAGTGAAACCGCGGGGCGCAGCTAGTTTCGAATATGGTGGTCATTTTTGGGTGGCTAACAAGATAATTAAAAAAAAAAGTTTTGCAAACTATCCCGTGTGACGTATCAAATGAAAGGGTTTACTGTGAGGGTCTCAAATAACTTTTTTTATAATTTTAAAATAAATTGTTTTAAAGTTATTTATAAACGGAAATTGGTATAGGTATCTCCGAGACTACGTAGCCTTTTTTGGAAAAAAAAAAAAGCACTGAAAATAGTTCTATTACCCATAAATTACAGGAAAATCTATAAGAAGTCTATGTTCTTAAGGCCCTGGTTCCAATAAGCTTGTTTTAGCTCGGTGTGTAAGTGAAATGGCTTTATGGCTGTCTAGTTTGACGCACGAGATAGAAGATTCTCACGCACACCGGAATTATGTCGTAAAAGTGCAAATAAAATCGTGTAAAATTAGAAATTAACTATTTAATTATAATTATAATTATAATTGCTAATGAAGAGATAAACAGCTTTTAAAGATTTTTAGGAGCATACCTCCTAACTGTATGCGAAAAGTACTTGAGAATATCATATTTTTTTTACATGTCAAAATTATTTACGGTTTATGAGATACACAGCTTTAAAAAACCACCTTTTTGATCGTTTTCAGGAAATCTGCGCCTTAAAACAACATTGTAAATCTCTCAATATTGTGCGTACAAAGTTAAATTTGCAGTCGGAATGTACGGGACAACATGTTTTTCAATCACAATGTTAAGTTCGCCTCTGTGCCTTTCTTTTTGTTTGTGGTTATTTTTTAGTCTCATCACTAATTCGGATCCTCTAGGAGTCCTCTAAACCCTCTAGGAGACCTCTTAAACCCTCTAGGAGACCTCTTAAACCCTCTAATTCTTGGGATAAATTCGTCCCAACTACGGAACCCTTCATTGTGCGTGATAGTCCAATACGCACTTGGCTTTTTTTTAATGATTCGATTAATTCTACTCAGCTTGTTTATGTTTCAACATTTAAGAGTTTAATTGTTGTCTTCATATCGTTAGGGGTAGGCAGAAGCCCAAAAGTCTGACAAACAGTATTACCCAGTAACTGGGTTGTGGAGATCAATAGGCAGTCGCTCCATGTAAAATACTGGTATTCAGCTGCATCTGGTTAGACTGGAAGCCACCCTAACATAGTTGGGAAAAGGTCAGGCTGATTGATTTCTGTCTCCATGTGTCAAATGCAATGGTGGCCCAATGGTAACGGCCCTGACTTACGGTGCTATACTTTGCGTAAATTATTTCATCACCACTGCTTTCAAAACGGTGAAGGAAAACATCGTGAGGAAACCGGCGTGTCCTAGAACCAAAAAGTCGAAGACATATCGTCGATATTTTAACTAACTGACGTATCTGACATTTTGGACTAAGCCGATAGCCGACCTAACTATAGTAGGTAATTTGATACGTTTTCCAAGTCGAATCGATCTGTCTAATCGGCGAATCTGTACCTACGGTCCCCATGATAATGCAAAAATCGAGACCGATATATCTACAGTTACCAAAAAAAAACCGGTCAAGAGCGAGTGGGAATCGCGCACCGAGGGTTCCGTTCCGATTTCTGAAAAAGTGTGCTATTTAGAGACATTGTTTTATTTTTCCTGTAATCTTTACATCTTCTATCACATAGAATAATTTCAGATTTTTCTCTTTGCAAACTTAGGAGATAAGGGGGGGGACCGGTATTTTTTTTTATATTTTTCATGAAAAGTCGAAAACTATGCGGATTAAAAAAAAAAAAAATATTTGAGAATGTGCAAATAGCGCTCTTTCATATCTTACCCCACATAGTAGCCCCACTTTGAATTTTTAAGATCCCCTTTCAGTCCCTGTTACAAAAAAAATATAAATATTTTTACTTCTTTCTTATTTGCAAAATAGTTGGGTAAACGTCATCTAAAATATAGCATTAATTAGTAGTTCTTGAGATATCCAGCTTTGGCAGACAGACAGACAGACAGAGTCACACCATAAGGGTTCCTTTTTTACCATTTTGGTACGGAACCCTAAAAATAGCTTGCCCTGTAAAATGTGCTTTGAATCAGTTACCTACGTTACTTATTTTGATTAGCGACGATGTGACGCCTACCATCCCCCGCTGGGCCCGCGTGGTAGATTACAGCCCATTCCCTCTCGAAGAGAGGAAGCCTGTGTCCCAGCAGTGGGAACATTATATGCTGATTATGATTAAGCTCATGCATGTATCAAATACGTCTTAGGAAATCTAGCTGCTGTATGAACTCACTGCTGCTGTAGGTATTCTCAATGGATGCGATGTGAACACGCGTATATTCTCACGTGCAAATTGCGCGCGACACGCGATGCCTTTAAGTCGCGTGCGATTCGCGTCGCATGTCGCGCATGACCCTTTACAAAGCATTCATCTATATCTGTACTTATTATAAAATAAAGTCGCTTTTCGGGTCGGTCTGTGTGGCCGCGTTGTTCTTCTAAACTTCGCAAGATTTTGATGCGGTTTTTACTATCATTTAGAGAATTTATTCCAAAAGCCCTAAATGTATGACACATTAATATTTAACTTATACATAATATAGAAACCTTCATGTTTGTCAAGTCGTAAAAACCGCGCGAAGCAAGGCCGGGTCGCTAGTACAGAAATAAACACAAAATAATGCTACAGTTTGTCATCAAAAATGTTTTGAGTTATATTTATTAACGAAGCATTTGCTATCGCAAAAATCTGTGCACGTTAAACCGATTCCAATCGGTTCAGTTAAAAAACAACAGTATGCTTTTACAGAAACGTTTTGCTTGTTCACGATTTTTTGTAAATACTGTTTTTGTTTTGTTTTTGTTTTTTGTTCTATTCGAAAAAGATAACAACAGCTGGAAAGTTGGTCCATGTTTATTCAAATACTGTTTCAGTTACTGTACAGAATGATATTTTTCTTAAGAGCGTTGGCTCGGTACGGCATTTCATATCGAAATGAATGAACCGATTTTAATGAAACTTTATAAATATAAGCAGGTCTAAAAAGTTAGTTAAGATTATTTTCGAAATGTCTTATTTAAAAAAAAAGATAATTAGAAATCTCTGTTTCTATGGAATATTTAAAATCAGTCGAATTTCACTACTTTTTTCGAAAATGTTCTTAATTAACTTTTTAGATCTTATGTATGCTGCATATGCGTATGAAGTTTCATTAAAATTGGTTCATTCATTTCGATAAAAAAGGACTTGAAGTGCCGTACGGAGCCAATGCTCCTAACGCGAGAATTAAAACTACATAAATTACATAACATAACATCAAACGTAGCTATAGTACAGCCATATTTCATCAGTTATGTTTATGTCTCATGTATTAAGGAGTACTCACTAAATTATTATGACTGAAACACTTCTTCATTTACATGAATGAATGTCGATGCCTATAAGAGGAAGTATTCCCGTTTGACCACCAATACATATTTTAACGTGGTGCTCAAAGGGGAACAATAACAAGTATTCAACTTTATTCCCTTTTGAGCACCTACGGTGCGGTAGCTTCTAGTGATGGGGTGTATAATAAAACATATCGATAAAAATCAAAACGGCCGTTTATGTTTAGTGTTGATTTTTCTCCCTCATTAAATTCTACCTCAACTGACTAAAAATGTGAGCACAAGAAATTTCAAAATGTTCCATATCTCCAGAATTATGATTTTGTTCCCAATGGTGCCGCTATTTGGCATCTCTACTCGCCTTAATGATCAAAGTGTCGACTAAACGGTGCAGCGATGAGCGCATTGGACTTACAGAATCTGGTACCGAACAATTAATTTACTTAGTTTGAATTTCCGCGAATTATTTGAGAAAAGTATTCAGTATCGTCCCATCAATGCCCCTTTTGCAGGCTGCAAAAATTCCACTCTTTTTCACAAGACTTTATAAAAAAAAAAAAAAAAATGTTTAATAATAATAATAAAAGTTTATGCAAATTGAGGAAAACGAAATCTCTCCTCATAACATTAATTCATCCTCATAAAAAATTCACCACATACACTACATTGACTTGGCTTGGGCCCGTTAATGTAGCTTAAACTAGCCAAAGAGCTAAGAAACAAAACTTGTTTACCAAAATAATAATAATTTATTTAAAACCAAAAACTGTTAACATTAAAATGTATCACTATGAACACTCGATTTATGCTAGTTAACGATCTATATTAGGTGTTGCAACCAGCACCCTTACTAAGCTTTAAAATAGCTTGCAAGGTGGCGGTGGTACAAGCCCATACATACTTCAATTTCACATAATAAATATGCATGTATACTATGTATGTTTATTTCTTCAACTTTGTAATTTACATAGCTTTCAGTTTGGAGGCACCTTTGAAGCAAAGATTTGCTTGTATTAGATGGTCCAGCTCTTCCAGTTTACTTTAACAATACCTAAGTTGAGAGAATAATTTTATAAGAATGCCAAAGGTATAAAACAATATTAAAAAAATATACCTACAGCAAATCTTCTATGTAAATATCAAGCTATTTGTTTAAGATATCTCCTGTTTAAAACAAAAGAATGCCACCAAAGTTCCGCCAGCAATGGCCGTTATAACATCCAAACTATTGCAATACTACACGAATTATAACAAAAGCAGGAATTCAAGTTTTCAGAGATACCTGCAAAAGTGCGGCTCTCGGAAGAGCCGAAGAAGCAGACAATCTCTTTAGCTATTGTTTTGTTGTTACCGAGTTTGCGAATGTTCCAACTGTACCTACTATACAACATTAGTTTTTGTTTACACTAAACCTCTTAAGGGGTCTCTCATCATTGTACTCATCATTTTGAACAACTTTTGCTATGGGAGCAAACCTGAAATCGCGAAAAAAAATCAGCTGTTCAGTACGTTTTGACGAGTTTGATTTAGATACTTAAATGTACTGAACAGCTGATTTTTTTTCGTGATTTCAGGTTTGGTCCCATAGTAAAAGTCGTTCAAAATGATGAGTACAATGACCCCTTAAGAGGTTTAGTGTAAACAAAAAATAATGTTGTAGACGTATAATAACGACACAAAGAAATTGTCAAACAAAAATGTGTTAGAACACGGAATCTGTATATCTATACAAATTGATATACAAATTGAATTGTCTGTTTGTAATGTCAAAATAACAGCTTTTTACTAAATGCTTATTTAATCAAAGTACACCATCAATTGTCTAGCTATTTTCCAACTACGTTGGGGTCGGCTTCCAGTCTAACCGGATGCAGCTGAATACCATAATTATGAAAGTAAATACGGTACCTATGACCTTATAAAATTAAAAATACGTTTTTTAGTATAAAATTAAAAAATAAATTTTTAGTCATCATCCCTCATCATCAGCATAATAAATGTAGACTTGCAGTAATTTCGAATTAAAAGTCGCTTCAGTTGTACGTATATGTGATTAACAGATCTGTCGGACAGGACAACATAATCACAAAGTCGACTTCGAGGCGAGTAGGGTAGGTTTACAGTGAAAGAGGGAAGGTAACAAATTATTATGTAAATCTTGCTTGGATTTTCCCACCATAGGGCAAAGGAGTCTCTGTTCTCCTTCTACTTCTTTCTGTCTAGGGCTATTTTTGGACCTGTGTTTACCGAAGGAGTAAAATTATGGGTGGAAATTAAAGATGGTCCCTGAAGAGAATTTCTTTGATCAATTGAAAAGCTTAAAGGAAAGTAAAAATTCCTTTATTATTTTTAATAAGTATGTAGCCAGCGACTTTTGAAAAATGTTTGAATAGTTATATTCAAATATTTTTGAAAAATCGCTGGCTTCAGCCGGCATTCTGAAGCTGACGCTATAAAGTTAAAACACAGCGTGTAAACTTAATAATTAAAAAGTTGTTCTTATATTGAACCTATGCTTCGGCTACTAATTAGCTGTAGTAAAATAACACTTCTTATCTGTCATTTCATTAAAAAATGTTCCCGTTTTAGAACGAAACTAGCCGTTGCCCGTGGCTTCGCCCACGTGGATGCTGGAAATTACCCCAGGGGAACCTACTACCGGGATAAAAAGTATCCTATGTATTAATCCAGGTTATAAACTATCTGTGTGCTAAATTTCATACAAATCCGTTCAGCCGTTTTTGCGTGATTAAGTAACAAACATCCATCATCACATATACATATTCACAATCTTTCAAATTTATAATAATATATTATAACAGGATGACAGTAGAAATGACAGTATAAATGACAGTAGAAGTGTCATTTTACCGCAGCTAATTAAAAGTCAAACACGATAAAGCAAAGAAAAAACATTTTATGTAGGTACCAACAATATGAAGAACGTAAAAGTAAGGTACTAGAAGTAAACTCCATTCTTCTTACAGTGGAACCATACCTTTAAACCGGAAATAAAGGCATTATAATAAAACAGGACATTTCAACCTGTGATACAGTAAAACAGACATCAAACTGTAATTATTGGGCTCGAGGCGTTTCCATTTGACAAACCATAATTTTCTATTTCATACTTTTTCCATTTCGTAGAAACTTTGCCTCACTGTGCGGTAGAAATATGAACGACACTTTTATGAAAATTTAATATCGTGGTGTTTGACTTCACGTAAAGTGGCATTTTATTTGGAATCGGTTGTAATTATAAGTTAAGAGCTATTTTTCACAGTAATTAATTGTTATTGGATTTTATCAATTGATGAGGAGCTCGTGGCTAAGTAATAACAGCTGCACGGGTCGATCCATCAGGTTAAGCTATGCTTGCCGGGGTTGGTCCGTGGATGGGTGACTATTTTTACATACCGAGACTCCTCCGTGGCTTTGAAAGCACGTTAAGCCGTTGGTCCCGGCTGTCATTCGTGGATCTTTGACAGTCGTTAGGGGTCGTCAGAAGCCCGAAAGTCTGACAACCAGTCTTACCAAGGGGTATCGTATTACTCAGTCACTGGGTTGTGGAGGTTAGATAGGCAGTCGCTCCATGTAAAATACTGGTGTTCAGCTGCGTCCGGATATACTGGAAGCCGACTCCAACATAGTTGGGAAAAGGCTAGGCAGATTGATTGGATTTTATCAATAGATATTATTTAATGTCAAACAAAATAATGTAAATTAAAAAGACATGAACACACTCCGGCTAGGTGGAACGACTATCAGCAAGCCTGAAGGCTTGCTGATAGTCGTTCCACCTAGCCGGAGGGCGTACCTGGTTCGCGGACTCATAAATAAAAACAAAAGTCCAATAATCTTATAAATGATAAATGATTTATTTTCTGTAAGTAGGTTTGTACAAACACTTTTACACGTCAATCATATTTTTTAAAACTAGATGAGGTCGACGTTTCCTATCTGACTACTCTGAGAAGAAAGGCCGAAACAAACTCAGAGGTCACAGTCTCTTTTAAAGTCCGGCCAGATCATGTGAAGACCATGTAGATTGCTGTCTCAAATGGTCTTTTGAGGAAAGAACCACACAGATTGAGTGGACCTGTCCAGTCAGTGCACGCATTTGTCAGTAATCGTGCAGCTCAACTCAAAACTTAAGGAGCTCAACGATTCGACGAACAATACCAAATAAAAGACATTTGGGTTGGCCGCATAAATTACTCAAACTGCCAGACTATGACTATAACTGAGAAAAGGATAAAATAAAATAAATAAAAAGCAATGATCCACGTAGTCTTCACATTCACAATTTGTGCTACGGAACCCAACATAATGTTAATCAATGACTCAGACACCAATAATTCTTTCGCGATAAATAAAACATCTTTTAACCCTAATTTATCAGAGTGGTGAAGATTTATGGTTAAATGCAAACTAGTGGTTAGTTACACGTTCGTACAGGTATTAAAACTTAGTTACTTTTTTACCCAAGTAAGCCCTAAAGGAGGGTTGTGTATTTGACCTGTATGTAAGTATGTATGTATGTCCGTTTCTTTGTTCCCTCGTAACTCCTAAACGAATAAACAGATTTGGATAAATTATACGTCTTTAGATTTGTCTTGGTGGCGCGAGTGTCACTGGCTACAATAACATCAAAAATAAAGTAAAATGGCGGATTTGGGGTGACATATTGAGGAGTTCGAAATTCTTTTGTCTTATAATACCATCGAGTGGGATATGAAAATGAAGGGTTTTAAAAGGTGATTACAAAAATATATACAACTTATATGATTAAAAGTAATTCGACGTGAGAAATCGAATTTTGATTTTAAAAAAATTGCTTTGAGCAGAGTTAGTAGGACCTCGAAGGCTTGGCTATTTGTGGACTTATCCAAAAAAGCTTTTAAATAACCCTCAGGGTCAAAACTCTTTGCAAGAACTAAATCGTCTGCGAAATCTTTCACATTTGTAAACTAAAAAGCTGGAAATAAAAAAGTAATTAAAAAAACTAAAAAACCCGACTGCAGTAAAAAACTGAAAAGCTAAAAACAAGCCCATTTTAAATTGAATAAAAGTTGGAAGCAGGCGGGACCCATTCCATTTTTATATTTTCAAACTAAAACGGGTCCCGCCTGCTTCCAACTTTTATTCAATTTAAAATGGGCTTGTTTTTAGCTTTTCAGTTTTTTACTGCAGGCGGGTTTTTTAGTTTTTTTAATTACTTTTTTTTATCGATTTCTTTTTTAAAGTCATGAGTAGTAGTAAAATTTCGCGATCGTAAATATTGCTTTGAGAGCCGAAGAATGTCGGCGGAATGGTAGGTGATGAGTAATTTCCCATTCACCTTAGTAGTTTTACCTATTTGAGCGTGCAAAATGCATTATCAGGTTGGTAGTTTCTTAGTCAACATTTATAATGTGCATCTTATTTGTGTAGAATTAACAATTTTCCTTTTAAGGATGATGCGCAGTGGTAGCCCGCGAAATTCAATTATTTTTGAGTTTTTTGCTATTTCTTTATGTATTTATATAATTTCAACAATAAAAATTATAAACACATCTCTCTAAGTTAGATTTCGTGCAGAATCGTTAGATTTCGTTCGTTTGACGAATCTGCACGAAATCTAACATAAAGATGTATTGATGATTTTTATGGTTGAAATTATGTAAATACTGTTTTACTGTCGCATATCATACTTTGATCAAGATACAAGCTGACACGGACCTGCAAATTGCAAAAAACCCAAAAAAAAATTGAATTACGCGGGCTACACAGCGCAATCACCTTAACTGACTTTTCAAAAAAAAAAACCGGTCAAAAGCGAGTCGGACTCGCGCACCGAGGGTTCCGTTCCGATTTCTGAAAAGTGAGCTATTTAGAGACATCGTTTTATTTTTTACATAAACTTCTATCACATAGAATAATTTCAGATTTTTATCTTTGCAAACTTCGGAAATAAGGGGGATAACGGTATTTTTTTTTTACATTTTTCGTCAAAAGTCGAAAACTATGCGGCCTAAAAAAAAATAAAAAAAATGTTTGAAAATGTGCAAACAGCGTTCTTTCATATGATACCCCCCCACATGCCCTTGTGGCCTTACTTTGCATTTTTAAGACCCCCTTTCAGTACCTGTCACAAAGAAAAACAAATGTTTTTACTTTTTTCATATTTGCAAAATAGTTGGGTAAACATCATCTAAAACTGTTCCAAATTTCAAGTTGATAGCATTAGTAGTTCTTGAGATATCCAGCTCTGACAGACAGACAGACAGACAGACTGAGTCACACCATAAGGCTTCATTTTTAAAACCATATTGGTACGGAACCCTAGAAAGGAGATGGTTCTCAATTCGTCGCGTATACAATGTGTCAAAAAAAACCTGTTGGACCCGTTAGGAGGTCATTTCACACATCGTTTTGAACAACTTTTACTATGGGACCAGACTTGAAACCGCGAAAAAAAATCTGCTGTGCAGTATATTTATCTACATCAAACTCGGCAAAATGTAGGGAGCAGCTGATTTTTTTTTTCGCGATTTCAGGTTTGGGCCCATAATAAAAGTAGTTCATAATGATGAGTACAATGACCTCTTATCAGGTCCAACAGGGTTTGTGTTACACATTGTATATAATATTTTTTTATTACCGCAGTTTTTGTGGAAGTGTGTAGTCCAAACTCGCACATTCTCAGATATTTTAGCCTCACGATACCGATTCGACAGAGGAAGTCGTGGACACTAAACGCACGTATCGACAGTGTTGTTTCCTCGAGATGTCTATCGCACAACGTTATTTATAACTTGTTACTTTGTGTACAGAGAGCCCGCGGGACCTCTTTGTTGCCAAGGGAGATAGTTTCATGTAATATTTATGACCTAAGTAGTTGTTTATGATGTTATTGAACGTATCAAGTTGGTTATTTTTAAAGAGGTTATGGATGTTCTCTTACGGCCGTACCCAATAACATATCTGTCACCAGTTTTGGCATACTGGAGATAGAAAAAACCTTTCAACAAAAAAAAACCGCCCAAGTGCATGTCTGACCACGCACAATGAGGGTTCCGTAGTTGAAAAAATTTATCCCAAAGACAAACTTAACATTGAGTTGAAAAACATTTACTCCCATACATTGATATACGTCACGGACAATATTCTCCAACTGCATATTTAAGTTTGTACTACCAAAAAACTATTGTTAAAACATGGGAACACCCAAATACTCCGAAATATTTTATTCCGAATTTCGATATTCCGATTTTCAAAAGTCCGAATTTCATAATACCTAAGAATTATAATGTCTAATAATAAAAATCACGAAATTTATTTTACCGAAAGTCGTAAATGCGATTTGTTAGTCTTCCGATTTTCATATGTCCGAAGAATCAAATGCTCGATGAGTTCTCGGTCCGAAAAACGACATTCCGATTTTCAATACTTCGAATAAACTACAAAAATTAGGATTTGACAAGATGTGCTACAAAATTTAGTGACAAAAACGAATTGCTGCAAAACCGACTTCACGCAGTCTTGTCTGCCCTATACTAGAGTGTAATTTAAAAATGCGTAGGCGCGGAGGGGTGGGGCGGCCCGCGAGCTGAGGAGCAGGTGGTTTGAAGGCCCGCCGCTGCGGCTGAGGCTGCGGCGGCGTTTGGGCAGCCGAAGCTGCGGCGGTGAGCGTTAAAACCATCTGCGACGATAAGCTCGCGTGGGGCCGCCCAAACCCCGCAGCGCCGGAGCCGTGACAGAAACAATGCATGTTGCATGTTGCATGCCTGCTTGCATGCTCCATGCTTACTTGCATTCTGCATGCCTGCTTGCATGTTGCATCCCTCCTTGCATGTTGCATGCTTGCTTGCATGCTGCATGCCTGCTTGCACGCTGCATGCATGCTGCATTCCTGCTTGCATGCTGCATGCCTGCTTGCATATTGCATGCCTCCTTGCGTGTTGCATGCTTGCTTGCATGCTGCATGTTGCATGCCTGCTTGCATGCTGCATGCTTAATTGCATGCTGCATGCATGCTGCATTCCTGCTTGCATGCTGCATGCCTGTTTGCAAATCTTGCTTGCTTGAATAATCGGAATTCGTAGGTTTGATGTTTTGAATTATCATTAAGTCGGACTTTTTGTTATTCGATCTATTGAAACTCGGTATTTTGATAGTAGTAATTATAAACGTTAGGAATTTTAAAATTTAGGAATTATAAAAATAGGAGTAATGATAAGTCGGAGTTGTTATATTCGGAATTTTGAACCATTCGGAATTATGAAAATCGGTATTTTGAAATTTGTACTTGTGACTGTTGGAATAAAGTTTTTCGTATTTATGTAGTGTACCCGTTAAACATAACATCACGCCTTGTTTCCCCGAAGGGTTGGGCAGAGGTGTACCTAGTACACCCACATTTTGGCAGAAAAAAAAACTAAAAACTATTTTTTTATGTGATAAAACTACAAATTATCAATTTTCGGACTTTTTCCTTTACTTGTGCTGTGAGACCTTGCTTCTTACCAAATTTCATGATTCTAGGTCGACGGGAGGTACCCTATTGGTTTTGATTTACTTGCGAGTATCAAAATATGTCGCATAAATGGCCGTATTTTTTTATTGCGTTGACTTAGAAGCTTGATTTTTTTACAACACAAAGGGATCATAAATTTACGTATTTGATATTAATTTCAACTTGATACCTCCACGCGTTCTTGAGAAAAAGGGCCTTGACAGATGACATACTTGAAAATATTCTTTTCTGTGATAAAATTATAAATTAACCATTTTCGGACTTTTCCCATTATTTGTGCTGTAAGACCTTGCTTCTTGCCAAATTTCATGATTCTAGGTCAACAGGAAGTACCCTGTAGGTTTTGATTTACTTGCGAGTATCAAAATGTCGTATAAATGGGCGTATTTTTTTATTACGTTGACTTAGAAGCTTGATTTTTTTATAGCTATAAGGGACCATAGACTTACGTATTTGATATTAATTTCAACTTGATACCTCCACGCGATCCTGAGAAAAAGGGTCTTGACAGACAGACAGACAGACGGACAACGAAGTGATCCTATAAGGGTTCCGTTTTTTCCTTTTGAGGTACGGAACCCTAAAACGAAGTGATCCTATAAGTACTCCGTTTTTTCCTTTTGTGGTACAGAACCCTAAAAAGAAAAGTTCTTCTGTTTTTATTTTTTGAAATAAATAGAAAATATGTAATATTATTTTTTTTACAATTTTTTTATTTTTTTATAAATAAATAATTAAATATTTATTATATATATATTATAAATAAGTAATTAATTAAATATTTTCATTTTAATTTCATCTCTGCGCTGTAGGTTGCTGCAAGATGCTGTTTTAGAAAATTGTAAATAAATCAATAAATAATAACGTTTAATGAAATTAAAACATCTTTACAAAACGAAAACGTGGAACCGTATACGCGTGTCAATTTAATATCGTCATTGCAGCGGCACGTTGTATAGAAACTAGTCGGGCAAACTCGAAACGTGAGGAATAACCATAAAACATTAATATGTACCTAACTAATTGCTAAATAACGTGAAAACAGCAAAATTTATTGACCTACGTCATAATTATCGGCACGTGTAATACTTTGCGGTGTTGCGATATCAAGAGAACTATAAATAAAATAGTATACATTTTATCGAAATCCGTTCAGTAGTTTAGCCATGAAAAGGTAACAGATAGACAGACTGACTGAGTTACTTTCTAATTTATAGTATTAGTAAGCATGGATAGTATTGACTAATTGCGGCTCGCAGTTTTACTTGCATCCAAGAGGAACTACTTATGTGAATGTTGTCATACCAAGATACAACTATCAATCACGTAAACTGTAATAAAATTGGAAACTAATATTGAAATACTAAACCAGTAAATTAACTAAAAATTATCAATTTATTTATTTATTATCTTCACGACATAATTCCCCACTCGGATGCGGTTTCTTCTATCTAACATGACTTGTAAACCTCATTGCGTAATATACTTTCAATCACAATACGAAAGATTTATAGGAAATCTATACTTATAATAAATCTGTAGAGAGGTCAATTCTGTACATGATATATATTTTCAAAATAACTATCAGGGGGTAATTAGTGATCGATACTGATGCCAAAAATGCAATCAGTAAAATTTTTGTCTGTCTGTCTGTCTGTCTGTCTGTCTGTCTGTCTGTATGTTCCTTATAGAAACAAAAACTACTCGACGGATTTTAACGAAACTTGGTACAATTATTCTTCATACTTCTGGGGAGGTTATAGTATACTTTTCATCACGCTACAATCAATAGGAGCAGAGCAGTGAAGGGAAATGTTGGGAAAACGGGAGAAGTGGCTCCATTTTTTAAGCTTCCGTCGCGTGTGCAGCCTTAATGGTTAAAGCTACATAGAAATCATTTATGACAGAAATGTTCTTCATAAAGTTATCTAAAAAATATCCCACAACAGCATATGTCTATCTTTTATGGTTGACTCACAATAACACGTGTAACTCCCGATAGCTTAGCAGTTCGGAGCTTTCTGATTATATTTGTTTACACTTACGTTTATAATACTCTCACTCATCCCTAATTAAAAGAAGTTAATATTAGTACCTATTCAATAAAAAAAAGAATCATAGTAATCGGTATAGAAACACCAAACTTATACATGAAATACGCTAATAAGCCCTCGCGCCGTCGCGCGTGAATACTGAATCATGCCATAAGGATTATTTTTGCGTAACGGTTGCCGCGCTCGACGCGGGTCGTGGCGGTAAAAAAAATCAGCTGTTCAGTACATTTCTGTTCGCATAATTCGTCAAAATGTACTGAACAGCTGATTTTTTTTTCGCGATTTCAGTTTTGGTCCCATAGTAAAAGTTGTTCATATTGATGCGTAGAACACCCCCTTAAATTTTGTCGCATGTTTTCAAAGTCACCCTGTATTTCCCTACTAAAATACGAAAGTTAATCTGTCTGTTACATCAAAACCACTGAACCGTGAGGAAGGACATATGGTACTTTTTTACGAAAAACGACGGAAACGCGGACGAAGTCGCGGGCAAAAGCTAGTTATAAAATAAAAAAATAAAATAAATGTTTATTTGTACATTACACATGAGTACGTACACAATAATTAAAGAATGTACAGACGCCAGCAGGTCAAGCCACCCGAAACTGTCAAATTTTACCAATCAAACTTGAACTTTGGTGATAAAGGTGAAAATCTATTAAAGAAATTTGACAGTTTGTAGTAGCTTGATGTGCTGGCGTCTGTACATTTATAGGAAATTGCTTCAATATGTTTCAAAAATTTGTCTGCTCAAATCAACAACCTAAATTATTTAACACAGTTTCACAACTATGAATGTTGTTGAACTGTCAAAATGAAAGGGTGGATGGAAATGGTACTGATTTTTAGGGTTCCGTACGTCCGAATGAAAAAACGGATCCCTAATCGGATCACTCGTGTGTCAGTCTGTCTGTCCGTCTGACACAGCCAATTTGCTCCGGATCTACAGGCCCGATTATGTTAAGGCCCTGGTTCCAAGCTTGGTTTAGCTCGGTGTGTAAGTGAAATGGCTTTATGGCTGTCTAGTTTGACGCACGAGATAGAAGATTCTCACGCGCACCGGAATTATGTCGTAAACGTGCAAATAAAATCGTATAAAATTAGAAATTAACTATTTAATAAAAAGTAATCCATCACTGGATGCAGTTTGGAATTTGACATTTCATGGTGTATTTTTAATTATAATTATAATTGCTAATGAAGGGGTAAACAGCTTTTAAAGACTATTAGGAGGTATGTTTAAAGATTTTTTTGGTGCATTAAAGTATGTTTAATTATGTTTTGGCTTCCATCACTGTATGCGAAAAGGACTTAAAAATATCATATTTTTTTTACATGTCAAAATTATTTACGGTTTATGAGATGCACAGCTTTAAAAAACCATCTTTTTGATCGTTTTCAGGAAATCTGTGCCTTAAAATTTGGTACACATGAATATCTGTGACCCAAACATGAAAGTGTAATGTTAATAAATGAATTCTGAATAAGGGGTTCACTTTTGGCGCACAAATTAGAAAATTTAAAAAAAAAACGGTTTTGGAAACTGTACCGTGTGATAATCAAATGAAAGGGCTTGTTATGAGGATTTTAATTTTAATTGTCTTCAAATAAAAAATAAAAATAGTAGGTAGTAGTTGTTCAATGACTATCTCTCTTAAAGTATGTCCCTTCTGTTACCTGCCATACTGTAGGTATAACTAGATGGAGAACCAGAATATTTCCAATACCCACGTCAAGACTCTTGGATGGAATTCTGATAGAACAATTTCCATGAAGTTTTCATAGAAATTATGCCACCGGAGTCGCTTCGCGACTGTCTGCCGCTTTCATACGAAAAAGAAGCGCCGACTAACAACTCGAGCACTCCTAACCCTTCGCATTTGTCGTGCAACTTTCTATAAAAGGTCGACGGAAACACTTCGGGTTGGCCACTAACCATTATCCGTTAGAAGGGTTAACTCTTTTCAGCGAAATAAAGATATAAAATAGGTTTTATGAACTCCATCGTGTTACATTCAGGTTTCTGGGACATACTAACTAACCCAGTTACTTACGGTTGAAACTAGGTTGAAGTAATACGGATTTTTTGAATAATTAATCGAATACTAAGCATAAGGGCGTAAAACCGTACTATCGTTCAATATCTAAAGCATTATCTGGAATCAAGTCATCTCTACCAAATAATAATTCTGTCATCGAAACACCTAACATTTCGATGAGAATATTAGGTATTGTTATGATACTAAATAATAATGAATACAGTACTAAATATTTTAAGGGGTCATTTTACTCATCATTATGAACAACTTTTACTATCGACAAACAAACAAACCAGAAATCCCGAAAAAAAAATCAGCTGTTCCCTACACTTTGACGAGTTATGCGAGCATAACGTATGGAACAGCTGATTTTTTTTCGCGATTTTAAGGTTTGTTCCTATAGTAAAAGTTGTTCATGATGATGAGTACAATTACTCCTTTAAATATTGCTCATGAATTCAATTTGACCCTGTATTAAACACTCTGTTCTCTTGACGCTTGATGAGTACGCGATTTCAATTGCTTAGGGCCTGTCTCACCACCTTCGATTAAGTTCCTCATACAAATTTTGTTCCATTTTTGAGTTTATTCGGTAAGTAGTGGCTATTCGGACATCATGAAATAGGCCTTTATTCAAACAGTTATTATTACCAAGTTTTAAATAAATAAAATAAATAAAAAATAAAATAAAATAGCCTTTATTGCTGTTTCCTTTCTTACTTACATTCCTATTTACTAAAAACTAAATTCATTTTGTAATTATTTCTGCCTTGAATGATCGGCAACTGGATTGTTGTGTGGAACAGCTTGTCTTTCGACAAAGGCCTCCTCTAAAGATTTCCACGTATTCCTGTCTTTTGCCAAACGGGTCCATACCGGACCAGCTATTTTCTTGAGGTCATCTTCCCATCTTTTGATCTGTCTGCCTCTATTTCTTTTGCTACCTCTTGGATACCATTCTGTTACTAGCTTAGTCCATTTCTCTTTACTTTCTCTTAACATATGTCCCGTCCAACGCCATTTAAGCTGTCTGTAGGCTGTGTGTGCATTTTTAAATTTTGTTTTCTTTTTAATTTCTTGTAATTTCACTCTATCCCTTCTTTTTATACCTAAAATACTCCTTTCTATTGAATTTTGGCAAACTTTTAATTTACATTCTTGTAGTTCTGTTAACGCCCATGTCTGGCACCCGTATAGTAAGCATGGCATAATGCATATTTCGTATACTTTCTTTTTTCCTTTCATTGGCATATCTTTATCCTTCATTATGTCCTTAAGAGACCAAAACCGTTTCCAAGTATTAGTTATTCTTCGTTCTATTTCTTTATTCATGCAATCATCTGTAGATATAAGTTGGCCCAAATATATATATTCATTTACATATTCTATTTGTTCGTTGTTTACTGTTATTTGTTCGTTGGTTACTGTTTGTTGGGAGTTCGTCATAATTTTGGTTTTAGTTAGGTTCATTGTCAGGCCGGCCTTAACACTTTCGTCGGATAATTGCTGCAACATTAGTCTCAGAGTTCCTGCGTCCTCTGAGAACAAAATCAAATCATCCGCAAAGCGTAGATGGTTGAGATTTTCGCCATTTATATTGAGGCCATTTTTGTTCCAGTTTAGATTCCTGAATATCATCTCCAGCACTGCTGAAAATAGTTTAGGTGATATAGGATCTCCTTGGCGTACACCTCTTTTAATAGGAAATTCGTTACCAGTAGATTCAAGTTTAACTTGTGCTGTGCTCGCTGAGTATACGTTTTTAATTATTCGTATGTATTTTGCTTGCACCCCTTGTCTTTTTAGAGCTTCCCATATATACTCATGTTCCAATGTATCGAATGCTTTGTTAAAGTCAACGAATCCTATGTAATACGTTTTATTATATTCTCTGTATTTCTGTAGAATTTGTCTTAAAGTGTGTATATGATCTATAGTTGAGAATTTGCTTCGGAAACCAGCTTGTTCCTTAGGTTGGTTTTCATCAAGTGTATTGGTAATTCTGTTTAGTAAGATTTTTGAAAATATTTTATAAATATTGGACATTAAACTGATTGGTCTGTAGTTTCCTATATTGCCCTTGTCTCCTTTTTTATGTAGCAGCTACCAAGTTTTAGTTTTACTGCTACCAAGTTTTAGAAACCATTAAATACTCAATAACATTGTTTACATTCCACAATGTGTACTTATAATGGTAACTTAAAATTAGAATGTGTTCATTGTGGACCCTGTCAGGCACAGCAAAAATTGTTGGGGAGTGGAGGTTTTGAGGAACATAACTTATTAGACTTTTGAACTAAATCTAATAGAGGGAGTAATGGACAGTCATCCGCAAACTAACAGGGTCCATCGAGCTCCTTACTATGAATCATTTTCCATCGGTAAATTTCTCTGGTTTTTTTAAATAGTTTTTAGGGTTCCGTACGTCAAAATGAAAAAAAACGGAATCCTTATAGGATCACTCGTGTGTCTTTCTGTCCGTCTGTCACAGCCAATTTGCTCCGAATATAATAAGAAAGAATAAGAATACCTATTTCGGCCATTCTCCGATTGCAAGTTTTTACGTGTCCGGGCTTGATAATCCGTACCTAATGTTATCAAAATTCAATCATGCAATTTTTTTTATAATTATATTAGTTAGCATCCATATCTAGCTGTAAACAAAAGTATTGCGTTCTGTTATAAGTAGTTAAGATCAAATTAATTTACCCTCTGTTCAAAGAACCACTATTCTCTAATTACCGTGGCGTGTCCGCACACCAACATACTGTTAAAACTTGCTTGTAATTTTTATAACGTACAGATTTACTTTGATCTGTTTATGATATTAAGCAACGTGTATCGCATAGCAAAATATCGACTCAATAGAACCAGTCTGTAAATAATTATCATTAAGTAACTGCATGTCCGATCGAAAGTTATAATTGCCGTGACATTTTCTGTTCTCGGGTGCACATCCCTAAATAACAGTATTTGGCACATCACTGGCGTACACATCGCGTCTCCTCAGCACAATGCCGTGGCCTATCAGCAGTTGCACTCTCTAATGTTAGAGTACTACCAACGAAGCACGTGAGTATATAATTACCGTGGCCATGGTTAAAAACTTCTCTAATTACCGTTGTCTTATTTAAATACTTGATTTTTTAAGTTACATCCTAGGTGATCATGTAAATGGAAACAGTACTTGGGCCTCCGTACGTTGTAATAATATAATATAATATAATATTATAAATGTAATAATAATTATATAATATTTGCAAACTGGTTTTATTTTGAACTAAATCTATCATTTTCTAATTACCGTTGTATGAAAAATTTATACTTGTTTACTAACTGTAGCCGCGACGTGCGCCGTACTAATAGAAAGTTTTCCCGTGGTTTTCGTTGAATATTATTATCATTGTCCGTAAATACGTCTATATGACCCTGTTTTCAACAATCAAAAGTAAAGTTATAAGTTCCAACCTTTTAAATATTGCCAATTAAGACATTTCCTTTTTTTTTTTTATTTTGTTTTTTTTTTTGCTGATTTTCATTGAAAGTTCTAATATAACATATATATATCTATCTATATATACAGGGTGTCCCGTAAATAATGGATAATCTCTTAAGGGGTCATTGTACTCATCATTATGAACAACTTTTACTATGGGACCAAACCTGAAATCGCGAAAAAAAATCAGCTGACCAGTACATTTATCTACATCAAACTCGTCAAAATGTAGGGAGCAGCTGATTTTTTTTTTTGCGATTCCAGGTTTGGTCCCATAGTAAAAGTTGTTCACAATGATGAGTACGATGACCCCTTAAGAGATTATCCATTATTTACGGGACACCCTGTATAACATCAATTGCTGTTCGTTTGTCTCGCTAAAACTCGAGAACGGCTCGTTCGATTTAGCTGATTTTGGTTTTGAAATATTTGTCGTAGTCCAGGGAAGGTTTAAAAGGTGACAAAAATTGGAAAAGTTGCTGGGAAAACTGGAAAATTCGGGAAACTGTAAGTGGATTTTCTATGCGAATTTTTAATTATTGAAATTGGGACAGGACAACGTCTGTCGGGTCAGCTAGTTTTTAATTGTTAATAAATTATTGCAAAGATAAAGTGTCTTAATAATTTACATGGACTTGATGACATTTTCTAATTACCGTTGCATTCAATTTTAAAATTATCTAATTACCATACACATAATTTTTTTAAGTCTCATTCATCTAGAAAACCACCACTAATAGTTAAATGCCTCATTAACTATTGAATTTGTATCTTTGATGTGTTTCATAATTTAATGTATTTAAGTCAAATCAGTGAAAAATAAAAAAGGGTACGGTAAGTAGGCGAAGAACGCCTAATTGGAGAATAACCGAATTATTTCACTAAAAATGATCCAAGTTCCAAGTTTCGCCTATGTCCATCTGGAATAATATACCTTTGAAATGGTAAAAGATTTTCTCGAATAGAAGCTTTGGTTCCGGAGATTACCCTCCACATGAACACAAACTCACAAAATTTGCTCTCTCTCTCTATTATAGTATAGACAGTTAAAACTGGAAAAAACGGCCGATGAAACATTGAGAAAAGACAATAAATCCAATCCTAGAGATATGATACAATTTACATATTATAAAGATATGACGACGGCATCCGTAAGCGCTGGCCCTGAACCCTTGTCAAAAGACAGATGCTGCAGATACCCTCTGCTTATGAAACAATGTAGTCATGGAAATTTTAATCTTCCTGTCTAAGAAATGTCTAGGTTTATGCAACAGCAATTTAAACGTAAAACAAGTTTTTTATTATAATTTTTAAATTTCTTATGAATTTATTAGGTAGGTAAACGAAAAAATCAAGCTTTAGCAAAGTACCGATTTAGCTTGGCAAAAAGTTATTCGGCTACAAATAAACAAGACTTAATTAACCCCGCAAGTGTCGAATGCACCCCATGTGTGCATAAGGAAAACCATTAACCCCGCAAGTGTCGAATGCACCCCATGTGAGCATAAGGAAAACCATTCAAATACTAGGTATATAAGCTTATATCACATATACCGGGTGACTTTTTTTACCGTATCGAAAAAAATTGGGTATATTACGTGAACAGAGTAGAAGCCTATGGCATACCCAGTTTTTTTTTTTTTAGTAGCTTAGACAGAAAAAAATATCTAAGTACCAATAAATAGTACAAATTCGATGTAAACTTTTCATTTTTGTACCATAAAAACAGAAATTTTGAAAAAAAAAGTAATAAATCGTTTAAAAATATCGAAATTCAAATCATATGCAGCCTGCATATGATTTGAATTTTTGATTTTTAAATTAAAAAAAAAAAAAAAGTTACTCCGATCACCTAATATACTCAATTTTTTTCGAGACGGTAAAAAAAGTCATCCGGTATATAAACGTAAAAAAACATCATCCGATGGAAAACCAATTATCATCATTAGTGTGGGACGCAACTTGTGTCGATACTCTTGCGCCATCCCATCTTCCTGGCTCGGCGTGCTGTGCTGGCACTGCTGCTGCGGCTGCGGAAAACCTCCAGCGGCGGAAGGATAATATACCTTATCGGTAATTATATTTTTGAGCCGTTTGGGGTTGAAACCCTCGGGCCGTGGGGTCCGAGTGCTCATAGTTTGTTTTGTTGTGACACTTTCCGTGACCCAAGGGCTGGCTTTTACCTTGGCCAGAGGATTAGCATTGCCATACAACGTGGCAAAGCCGCCAGTCTCTTGGGTACTTTACCAGTCGACAGCGATGCGGAGGAATTTTTCGACGCCATATTTTAGTTTTTTATTAGTTTTAGTTAATTTAAGATATTATATTTTTAACTTATTATAGACATGTTGAAATAAATTCTATTACGTGTCAAATGCACCCCAAGTGTGCAAAAGGACAAAACTTTACATAATAGGTATATAAGCTTAGATCACATATATATAAACGTAAAAAAACATCATCCGATGGAAAACATATTATCATCATCAGTAGTTGTGTACCTATGGGGTAAGCAACTAACCACCAACCCTCCCCACTCGCTGGGGTTTTGGGTCTTCAATTAGCAAAACTCAGACACTAGAGGGGTTAAGAGTTGTTGACCCTTTTCCGTCATCTCCTTGAGTCCAGACGTAACTGAAGACGCATTACTGAACCAGTCACAATGCGGTTGGTGTTCGGGGCCCAGTCAATGCCCATAACCTTCAGGTCATGTTCCACCAGGTTGTTGGTTTGCTTCCAATCATTACCCTCTTTCTGGTAGATGTGGACTTCTGTGTTGTTTGGTGAAAATGCAATTTGGGTTCTGTCCTTATTCCATGCATGACAAGTCACAATTAAAACGTCCTTTAAACAGCTTTGTAATCCCAAACAAGCTAATATTGCGAAATGTGCTCGGTTATTATTAAGTCAAGTCCGTGATAAGGCCTGTCGTACTTTATGGATCGGAATGCTGGGCAGTGAAGAAGACGGATGAAAAAAGATTGCATGCAGCGGAGATGAGAATGTTGAGATGGATGTGTGGAGTGACGAGAATGGATAAAGTAAGAAATGAGTATATAAGAGGAAGTTTGAAAGTGACGGCAGTGACAGAAAAGTTGAAAGGAAATCGTTTGGGTTGGTATGGGCATGTGATGAGGAGAGACGAAACGCATGTGACTAAAAGAGTGATGAATATACATGTTGATGGATGGAGAGGCAGAGGAAGGCCAAAGAAAAGATGGATGGATTGTGTGAGGAATGATATGAACGAGAAGGGAGTGAATGAGAGCGTGATGGTTGACAGGGGAGAATGGAAGAAGAAAACGTGTTGCGCCGACCCCAAGTAACATGGGATAAGGGCAGGAAGATGATGATGTTCTCGGTTATTATTAACAAACTACTTATCTATTTACAAATGAGTTACAGATTTTTTCAGTAGTCAGATAACTTATATCTAATGAATATACTGACAATATAAGTTGGGAGTCCTTTTGCTAAACTATTAATTTACCTTTACATATGTGACAAAGAATGAAGAAAATAAACATTGACAAAAAAGCATGATGCAATAGGAAATTACTGTTTAAGTATAGCTACGAAAATTTACATTAGTTTTCACTCGAGCGCAAAGCAATTAACGCTTTATCTTAATGATGAAGTGTTATTTAATTTTTTTTAAATGTACTTATTTTGTTCCGAAACATTGAGATGGCAGCGTTGGCAACGATCCTAAGCATAGCAACATATGCAGGACTTGTTTTCACGAGTAAGTTGCACTTGTATGTTAGAAGAAATTCAATTTATAACCAGCAGTTCTACGAACAGTAGACCTCGCCAGCCCAAACTTTTTGCAACAATTAATTATATCACTAAACTTATTTAAAATTGGATAGGTACTTATACTTACCATGTTTTTTTTTTCATCATATTTTTACCAAATTTTTATGAGACCAACTTAACCTTTCAAATAAAAAAAATAATCATCGAAATTTGCCACACTTCGCTCAATTTTCTCTTAGAAAAGTTTGATCCTCATCATTGACCCTGTCGATAAATTAATAACCTCATGAAATTTTTTTGAATTGGATTAACTTATGAGGCAAGTATTCGAATCAAACTTAGTTGTAAAAACTAAGTACTTCACCTCCGTAAACTCCAAATCCACCATTATTCCTTATTGTAGATAAGGAATTATTCCTTATTGTAGATAAGTTATAAGGGTGGATTTGGAGTCATGAAAGGAACCACTACTGTTGAAAATGTCAGCTTTCGGTTTGGGCGTTGATGATTCAGTCAGGGCTTTTGTTTTTGCATATGTGCTGATTTCAATATTTTCCCCAGTTCCACCCCCACAATGTTTTGCAAACTTTAATTGGAAGGACTGCGGAAAATCACCTCAACCAGTCATATACTACAGGAAAGCAGGATCAAGATGTGAAGTCGGCATCTGGCGTGGCTGTCTCCCTAACATTAATATGTTCAAAGACGAGTATGAATGCGTTTCTACATGCATATTCACAGTAAGAGCTGCGGAACAGGACTGGCACCAAATCAATGCCGATGAAGAAGATATTACAGGAAATATGACGGATTACGAAGATAAAGGCTTTAGTAATATCACTAGTGAGTCTGGGGGTGAGCCTGTGACTGAGTCTGAGGGTAAGCTTGAGTCTGAGTCTGAGCCTGATACTGGTTCTAAGGGTGAGCCTGTGACTGAGCCTGAGACTGGTTCTAAGGATGAGTCTGTGACTGAGCCTGATACTGGTTCTAAGGATGAGTCTGTGACTGAGCCTGAGGCTGGTTCTAAGGATGAGTCTGTGACTGAGCCTGTGACTGAGCCTGAGACTGGGACTGATACTGTGTCTGCGGATGAGTCCACCGATGAAACTGTGTCTTCGAATGATATTATACCTGAGCATGAGACTGAGTCTACGAATAAGACTGAGTCCTTGAATGAGACTGAGTCTGCGGATGTAACTGAGTCAACTGAATAAATAAATAATAATAAGTTTATTTCTATAATTGTTAACAATGATACACGTCTTAAAGGTCTTTTCTTGTTACAAGTGAATTAGACATTTGTAGCCGAACTAGGCAAAAGTCTGTATTTCAGCTATCAGCGCCAAACACCTCAAAGAATAAACACTTAAAAATAGCCATCAAATAAAGATGTTAACATTTTGTAGATTTAAAATAATCAATTAATGTGTTGAAGATGTCAGCATAAAACATGTATAGTATCTTATTCAAGGTCAAAACATACCTATTATATAGGAGAATTGGGCTACCAAATTATAATAATGCAAAAAATTTTTTTAAATACTTACGATTTTTTGTTTACAATTTCATGCGTTTTATTTTTTTGCGCGGAACTCTAATTCTTGTTTCAAAATAAAAGTAGCCTAAGTTACTTCTTATAACATCAACTACCTACCAGTGAAAGTCCCATCAAGCCGTTTCGGAAATTAACCGGAACAAACAGACAAAAATTTTAAAAACTATTTTTTTGTTATGACTAACGTTTAAACTTTCAAATGCATTTAGTAAAAAGCTGTTATTTTGACATTACAAACAGATACTTCAGTTTTATTTATTTGTATAGAATAGATAATTATCTGTGCTTGTCCACCCAGCCACTGCTGAGCTAAACTTTATCCATGTCCTTTCTTGTACTTTTTTTGTACCTACTTATACCCTGTAAGCTTTGCATGGAAACATATTGGAAACATATTAATATATGCGTTACACAAAATCTTGCGCTATCGTATTAATTATACTGTATTCACCATATAAGATTTAGATTTTTTGTTGAAACCAGGTAAAAATCGTTCTCAAAAATGTGTAAAACAATTTGCAAAAAACGTTTTCCAAATGTGGTTGCAAGAAGTGTACGAGATCAGCATAATATTTCGCTGCACATCACTATATCCAATGACATCACTATATTATGTTGCGCTTACATGGGCAGTTTTTTAGCAATATTTGCCAGCAACCCGAAATGGCCACCGGAAATAGATAATTATATTTAACAGCACTAATAGTATACTATTCTCATAAGCTGATACGAGAGATAAAGTAGATTTCTTGTTTATCTACAATTAGCAGTGCCCCGTGGTTTTACCCGCGTATGTCTGGAACCCGTAAGAATATCGGGATAGAAAGTAACCTAAGTGTAAATCCAGGGTGTCAGCTACCTCCATACCAAATTTTATCAAAATTGGTCCAGCCGTTTGAGCGTGAAGAAGTAACAAACATACAAACACACACACTCACAAACTTTCGCCTTTATAATATTAGTGTCATGTGATTCTACATACTACACGTCTTTCTCCCAAAGGGGTCGGTAGTGTAGGTAATACAGAACGCCATCTGCTGTGGTTAATTTAATTATCTCATATCCCTGAAGTATTATAAAACCGGTCAAGAAAATAGCACACTTTTTCAGAAATCGGAACGGAACCCCCGTTCCGATTTCTGTAAAAGTGTGCTATTTAGAAACTTCTTTTTATTTTTCCTGCAATCTTTACATAAACTTCTATCACATTTTTCACACACAGATTTTTCTGTATGCAAACTTCGGAGAATAGGGGGACGGTATTTTTTTTACATTTTTCATCAAAAGTCAAAAACTATGCTTCCTAAAAAAAATTAAAAAAAAATTGAGAATGTGCAAACAGCGCTCTGTCATATGATACCCCACATGTAGTAGGCCCCACTGTGAATTTTTAAGAAGTCCCTGTTGCAAAAAAAAAAAATCTTTCTTATTTGCAAAATAGTTGGGTAAACGTCATCTAAAACTGTTCCAAATTTCAAGTTGATAGCATTAGTAGTGCTTGAGATATCCAGCTGTGATAGACAGACAGACAGACTGAGTCGAACCATAAGGGTTCCTTTTTACCAGTTTGGTACGGAACCCTAATAAGCTGAAAATGCCTAGAGGATCTTTCAAAGTCACACGTACGTACGTACGTATATACGTATTTACGATAGGAAAACAATGTGTTCACGTAAATAAATATTCTTCTTTATTGAATGCCAGTGAAATTTTTACATAATATTTAAAGCTGAGGTTACAATATTGGTTAGCTGGGGGTGACAGGAACACACGAACGCGGCCTGCGGTCTCACATAGATACGCCATGCCACTGACGTGTGTATTCAGCCTATAATAAAACCAAAACACGCTACGGGCAGCTTGACAAATACCTATCTTCGTCTACGGTATATCTACTTTTGACGAGTCTTCAATGATTTTTACCAATCATAATTATGATGCTATAGGGAAAGGGAGTCAACCTCAGACTATAAAACTTTTTTACAAAAACAAAAACCGACTTCCAAAAAAAACACTACAAAGTGAAAAATAACTTTAATTTCGGAAGTCGGTGTCTTTGGAGCTGTATTTTAGTTTTTGCCACCGACTTCCGAAATTAAAGTTATTTTTCACTTTGTAGTGTTTTTTTTGGAAGTCGGTTTTTGTTTTTGTAAAAAAGTTTTTATTTTTCACTTTTTAGTGGTTCAGTTTGTAATTTATCTAAGTTACAATAACCCAATGTCAGCTGCTCATCACGTTTTAAAAAATGTTGCTTTTCCCGATGCAGGGCCGTTAATTGTTGAGGAGTTCTCCTAGTAAGAACCAGGAGAAATGGAGCTCATGGTGAAGTCACCATAACCATTATTTTGACGAGCATAAACCATATTAAAGTAATCGAATCGCAACCTGTTATATACTTAGATATAATTGAGTATTTCCGATGGCCCTCTGTGGTCTTCATCATCAGTTCCAGCTCACCGAATGGTACTTTCCGAGAGCAAATGCACGAGTTACTTTAAAAAATACCGAAATCGATATAGGTGTGCCCATAAAATTTGAGGGTTTCCCTCGATTTCCATGGGATCCCATCATCAGATCCTGACTTGATGATCATGGGACCACTTGGGACGTATACCCTTTCGAACAAAAAAAGAAAAATCCAAATCGGTCTAGCCATTTTCGAGTAATCGGGGAACATACAGAAAAAAAAAAAAAAAAAAAAAAAAAAAAGGTTCCGACGAATTGAGAACCTCCTCTTTTTGGAAGTCGGTTAAAAATAAAGATGGAGAGCAACTTTGCTGTATGATATTTGGAGTCGACAATTTGTAGGGTGTGTAAGTGTAAACAGTGGCAATCTTCTAAGGGGTCACTGTACTCATCATTACAAACAACTTTTTCTATGAAAGCAAACCTAAAATCGCGAAAAAAAAATTAGCCGTTCAGTACATTTATGTTCGCACTAGCTTTTACCCGCGGCTTCGCCCGCGTGTATGTCGAAAAATATCCCACGGGAACGTACTAACGAGAATCCCTTCCTTATTCCTTGTCTACATTATAAAGGGAACCTCTGTGCAAAATTTCAGCTTTCTAGGACCAAGGGTTTGGGCTGGGCGTTGATGAGTCAGTCAGTCAGTCAGTCAGTCAGGACTTCTCTTTTTATTTATATATATAGATAGATAATTCGTCAAGATGTAGGGAATAGCTAATTTTTTTTTTGCGATTTCAGGTTTAGTGCCATATTAAAGGTTGTTCATGATGATGAGTACAATGACCCCTTAAAATATTACCACTGTGTACACTTACACCCTGTATACTAATAATAACACTGAATAGTTTGGTTTTAGGGTTCAGTACCAAAAGGAACCCTTATGGTGCGACTCAGTCTGTCTGTCTGTCTGTCACAGGTGGATATCTCAAGAACTACGAATGTTATCAACTTGAAGGAACAGTTTTAGATGACGTTTACCCAACTATTTTGCAAATAAGAAAGAAATACAAATATTTATATTTTTTTTTTCAATAAGAACTGAAAAATTCAAAGTGATACATAATTATGAAATATCATAATTATGAAAGAACGCTGTTTGCACATTCTTGAGAATGTGCAAACAGCGTTCTTTACCTTTTTTAATTTTTTTTAATCCGCATAGTTTTCGACTTTTGATGAAAAATGTAAAAAAAATACCGTTCCGTTATCTCCGAAGTTTGCAAAGAGGAAAATCTGAAATTATTCTATGTGATAGATGTTTATGTAAAGATTACAGGAAAAATAAAACGATGTCTCTAAATGGCACACTTTTTCAGAATTCGGAACGGAACCCTCGGTGCGCGAGTCCAACTCGCTCTTGACGGGTTTTTTGTTTTGTTTGTATCTCTGGAACGGTAGTTCCGGTAGTCGGATTTGAAAAATTCTTATTGAATTTTATACAGGGTGTTAGGTTAAACGAGGGACATACTTTAACGGAGTGTAGTACTCATCATTATGAACAACTTTTACTATGGGACCAAACCTGAAATCGCGAAAAAAAAATCAGCTGTTCAGTACATTTTGACGAATTATGCGAACATAAATGTACTGAACAGCTGATTTTTTTTTCGCGATTTCGAGATTGGTCCCATAGCAAAACTTGTTCATAATGATGAGTACTACACTCCGTTAAAATAAGTCCCTCGTTTAACCTAACAACGTATATAAAATCACGCTACGACCAATAGGAGCGGAGCATCAATGAAAAATTTTGCAAAAACGGCGAAAATTTATTCCTTTTGAGAGCTTCCGTTGCGTGCGCTGCGTAAACGGTTATAGTTACGCAACAATCATGAATGACGGAATTGTTCCTCTTAAAAAGTTCTGAAAAAAGTTCGCGATAGCATAATGTCTTATCTTTTATGGTTGGCTCACTATAACTGTTTCAATGGTGGTCAAAAATCTATACTAATCACTACATAGTATAAAACAAAGTCGCTTCCCGCTGTCTGTCTGTCCCTATGTATGCTTAGATCTTTAAAACTACGCAACGGATTTTGATGCGGTTTTTTTTAATAGATAGAGTGATTCAAGAGGAAGGTTTTTATGTATGATAAACGCGGGCGAAGCCGCGGGCAAAAGCTAGTATCATATAAAAATAAAGCTGAAGAATTTTATTTGTTTGTTTGTTTGTTTCAACGCGCTAATCTCTGGAACTACCCGACGGATTTGAAAAATTCTTTTTCCATTTGATAGTTCTTGAGGAACGCTATACACTATTTAACATCACGCTATGATCATTAGGTACCGAGAAAAAAGAAAAAAAGTCAAAAACAACAGTAAGGAAAAACGAAGTAATAGCTCGGGCAGGCGATGCGATCACGAAAATTCACGCGAACGAAGTCGCAGGCAGAAGCTAGTCATGTACAATATCAATTCGATATTCCAAGAACAACTATAAAAATACTGTATATTTGACGTACCGTCTGAAACAGCGGTTACGGTCTTTCGACCAACAATCAGCATGTTGTCGTAGTGAAATCGTCCCAAACGGCGGCAACACTACTCGTGTCTCCGTGTTTGCACAACCAGCCTTTGTGTGTCTGTGACGAAACTATCCACTGACGTCGTCGACATCCACTTCAATTGGTTTCACTGTTTGTAGGTCTACCAGTGTTTTGAAGTAATTTGGATTTAGATTTAATTTGGTTTACCATGCTCATTCTATTCCCACTGTGCCACATTATCTTTGAAAACCAATCAATCTGCCTAGCCTTTTCCCAACTATGTTGGGGTCGGCTTCCAGTCTAACCGGATGCAGCTGAATACCAGTATTTTACATGGAGCGACTGCCTATCTGACCTCCACAACCCAGTAACTGGGTAATACGATACCCCTTGGTAAGACTGGTTGTCAGACTTTCGGGCTTCTGACGACCCGTAACGACTGTCAAAGATCCACGAATAACAGCCGGGACCAACGGCTTAACGTGCTTTCCGAGGCACGGAGGAATCTCGATATGTAAAGATGGTCACCCATCCACTGACCAACCCCGGCAAGCGTAGCTTAACCTGACGGATCGACCCGTGCGGCTGTTATTACTTAGCCACGAGCTCCTATATCTTTGAAAACCAATGATATTATAAATAGGCAATAGGCTGAACCTGGAATTTTTCAAAATTAATTCTTATTGTTAATAATAGTTATAAGTTGTTCTGTTTCTTATTATATTTAATTCCACTGTAGTATATATTCCTTATGTTTGGTGGTACCGATTTGACGATTGGTGCTCATCTTTTCTTGATGTCTTGTCGTGTATAAGATATCATAATTTAGGTAATTACTGTATAGCTAGCCGTGAAAACCTGTTATTGGCTTCATGTTTCTTGTTTCAGATTTTTTTTTAAATGTAAATCTGCTGGTTTTCCACATGATAAATAAATAAATAAAGGAAAGATATGCTACGTTCATACTGAGCGGCGTTCGTATATTGTTGCATTGTTATTACAAATGTACAGTAATACGGAACGTGTGATACAGAAAGAGATAGCTTGGCATTTTAGATATACTGTCATGCCACGGACACGCTTTGTTTCGCTCGCTGTTATTAGCCGACTAAATCAAATTACAACAATTGTCTGAATTTGTCTGCAACAATTTGCGCACGCTAGTGCCATAACTACCTCTTTGTTTATATAATATTCATTGTTGGAAACAGAGACAACATTCTTTCGTTAGTGAATTCATACCAAAATGTCAAGAATATCAAGACAAAAAGAGTGCTCTGCTCGATTTTTACCCGACTGCGGCGAAGCCCAAAAGGAGGGTTATGTATTTGACCTGTATGTAAGTATGTATGTATGTCCGTTTCTTTGTTCCCTTGTAACTCCTAAACGAATGAACGGATTTGGATAAATTATACGTCTTTAGATTTGTATTGGTGGCGCGAGTGTCACTGGATACATTAAAATCAAAAATAAAGTAAAATGGTGGATTTGGGGTGACATATTGTGGAGTTCGAATTTTTTTTGTCTTCTAATACCATCGAGTGGGGTATCAAAATGAAGGATTTTAAAAGGTGATTACAAAAATATATACAACTTATATGTTTAAAAGTAATTCGAAGTGACAAATTGAATTTTTATAAAAAAAAAATTGCTTTGAGCAGAGTTAGGACCTCGAAGGCTTGGTTATATCGTCTGCGAAATCTTTCACATTTGTAAACTAAAAAGCTGGAAATAAAAAAAGTAATAAAAAAAACTAAAAAAACCCGACTGCAGTAAAAAACTAAAACTGAAAAGCTAAAAACAAGCCCATTTTAAATTTAATAAAAGTTGCAAGCAGGCAAGGCAGAACTAAAACGGGTCCCGCCTGCTTCCAACTTTTATTAAATTTAAAATGGGCTTGTTTTAAGCTTTTCAGTTTTAGTTTTTTACTGCAGTCGGGTTTTTTAGTTTTTTTAATTACTTTTTTTTTCTCTATTCTTTAACATATTTTTTAATGTCTGGTTTCTGAGATTTTTAAACTGAGTTTATCCGTTCGATAGTGATTATTCATTCGATATCGTGTTTCTGATCATCACAAGACTTCCTTATGGAAGAATTTAGGAGTGTTTTACGCCTGTCCAAGAAACTGTTTTCGTAACAGGTAAGTAAGTACATCCTTGTCCATATATTATTCTCCAGATAAAGTATGCATAATTAAATTGGAATCCAGGTCAACGACCGCGCCCTCTCTAATTTACTTTTACATTCTTATTAGTCAGTACACTTACCTAAATATTAACGTTTCGTTCTTGTTTCTTCGAATTTTATGTCTTCTTTTAATACTTAAATAATATTATGTCTTTATTATGACTTTCTTTTATTTCGTTTTGTTATTGTTATTTAAATTTATACTTTATTTCAAGTACAACCAGAAAGCATCCATTGTTTCGAAAAATAAAAAAACTGACAGATTGTCAAACTGACATAAAGTTTGGAAATATGTCAGTTTTTTTTAACTGCTGTTAGGTATTGAATTACTGTTATAACAACTGCTTAACAAATCATTTACAACCAGTACGAAAATGTTTTCAAGTCAAGAAACTAACATTGCGAGGCACTTAGCTATCTGCCTACCCTTGGACCACACATTTCAAAAACCACATACGTCACACGACACTAGCCATAAATCGAGACTGCATGAATTACGACACAGCCGCCGTCATCCCTCATCTTAACGCCTGTGTCGCTTCCACCCTTACGATGTACAGGAATACCCAAGTAATATGGCTTATCGATGTACCTGCGCAGAAGATGAATTTTCAAAGCGCGGGAAATGCTATTGACCAATCGGCACGCTCCACGCTTTTTCCTGTACCGCTATTGGTCGGTAGCTGCCGCCATGTTAGCGCGCGCCGCTTGACAGCCGCCATACTTGCGAGTGAGACGGAACTAACAGCTGCAGTGTAATATGAACCTTATAGTAGTGATCTAAGGCTGATTGTAAGTTTTAAGTATTCTCGTTAATCTTCGGGGCCATACTTTCTTTTCTGTGCGAACGAAGATTCACGACGCGCCTTATTAGTTGAGTAAGTAGTTTTGTACCTAGTACTACTTCTATGTACCGAAATCTATGTAGTACTTATATACTAATTATTATCACTGACGTGACTGTAGTATGGATGTAAAGCGGTAAAACTACCCTAGTACAAAACGGTAAAAAACGTTATTTTACGGTAAAATATGATAATTTTCGGTAAAAAACGTATAAACGTACTCATACTTACTAACGCTATAAATACGGAAGTGAGTACGTTTTGTATGAGTATGTTTATTTAAGTATGTATGTGTGTATGTCACTACTTCACTGCAATCTGCCTAGCCTTTTCCCAACTATGTTTGGGGTCGGCTTCCAGTCTAACCGGATGCAGCTGAATACCAGTATTTTACATGGAGCGACTGCCTATCTGAGCTCCACAACCCAGTAACTGGGTAATACGATACTCCTTGGTAAGACTGGTTGTCAGACTTTCGGGCTTCTGACGACCCGTAACGACTGTCAAAGATCCATGAATGACAACCGGGACCAACGGCTTAACGTGCTTTCCGATTCACAGAGGAGTCACGGTATGTAAAAAATGGTCACCCATCCACGGACCAACCCCGGCAAGCGTAGCTTAACCTGATGGATCGACCCGTGCGGCTGTTATTACTTAGCCACGAGCTCCTCTCCTCTCCTCACTACTTCACTATTAACGGATAAATGGATTTAAATGAAATTTGACAGAGCTAAAAGCAGTTTTGGAACTTAAAAAAAAAACACAGAAAACTGGGCTTGTGCGACTCATGCGTATTAAAAATCCTTAAAACTTATTTCTTGACATAATCAATAGCCTATATTGACAGAGTTATTAGTTTTTAGATTATTGGGTACTTATAGGCTACTAAATTAGAGGGTGGAAATTGGAGATAGGGGTAAAATGCACCCTTTTCAGTATTTTCAATATATCTCGTAAACGAAGCAAAATTTCAAACTTTTTGTAGAGAATTGAATTTCTCATCTAAATGGTTTATTAAATAAAACATATTTTTTTGACGACACGGTTGGCGCAGTGGTTGAGCGATTGACTGCTGCGCAGCATGTCGCGGGTTCGATTCCCGCACGGAACAAATATTTGTACGACCTACAAGTATTTGTTCCGAGTCTGGGTGTATTTCTATCTATATTAAGTATGTATTTACAAAAAAAAAATTATATAAGTAGTTTATCAGCCATCTCGTTACCATAACACAAGCATTAGGTTGCTTCGCTTGGGACTAGATGGCGTTGTGTGAAATGTCCAAATATTTTTTTTTTTTTATGGCAAAAATGTTGATAAAGATGATGATATCGATATACAGTTTGGGTATGTTTTTGAAGAAATATAATAGCACCATGGTTAGATGCATTTTTGTTGTAATAGATAAGTATTATCAACCAATAAATTTAAAATACCTTTCTTTATTCAGTAAAATAAAAGAAAATCAATAAATCATCTTCCTGCCCTTATCCCATGTTACTTGGGGTCGGCGCAACACGTTTTCTTCTTCCATTCTCCCCTGTCAACCGTCACGCTGTCATTCACTCCCGTCTCTTTCATATCATTCCTCACACAATCCATCCATCTTTTCTTTGGCCTTCCTCTCATCAACATTTATATTTATTACTCTTTTAGTCACATGCGGTTCCTCCAGTAGCAAACTAGACGAATACAGAACACAGAGCTATATCCGTTGCTAAAGCAAAGACAGGCAAACTCCGAACTACCTAAGTTTAAATAACTTAATACAGAGGTTGTGCCGCTTTCAAAAGCAGCCGACGATGTTAGACCGAAGTCTTTGGACCTATATCTAGGCAGAACTCACGAACGCCTCTGAGATTTTGAATTCGCTGGAATAGTTAGCGGGTGTTTGGAATAATAAATGGCTAGATCTGAAGCTGTTCAATAAAAATCTTGGATAGTCCAAGATTTTTCGGTTGCAGAAAGCTGAAGAGTAAAGTCAGTGCAGACAGAGTAGCTCGATAAATGTTAATTGATAAATCCTAACTACAACACCCCCACACACCCTCACTCACACACACACACTGCATCATTATTTAGAATTTTTTTTTGCTCAATTTACTTTATTTTAACTTGTTATTTCATATTTAATTATAATAATTCTTGTATTATGTCCATTTCCAAACATTCTGAAAAATAAATTGTTAACACAAAATGCCTCGAATTAAAACTTAAGATAACACAACTCAGGCCCCAAGATACAGGCGCTGACTAGTTTGGGGACCACTGTTCAAATAAAAATGTTATTTATTTTAGTTACAGTAAGCACTCAATATTATTATTTTTGTAATTTATTTTGTAAGGATGGACCAATAAATTATTCTTATTCTTACTAACGAGTAATATTGTATAAATGCGAAAGTGAGTTAGTTTTGTTTGTTTGTTACGCTTTTACACTAAAACGGCTCAACGGATTTCGATGAAATTGGGCATAGGGGTAGACCGTAACCTTGATTAGGACTCCGAATACTTTATATCCCGGTAGTACGTTCCCGTGGGACAATTTCCCGCGACCTCCACGCAGACTAAGCCAAGGTCCAAAGCTAGTTGATTTAAATCACAGCAAAAATAGAGTTCAAAATTAGCTTGCAAGAGATGATTTCCTGAAGTGTATCTTCTTAAAAAGAAAAGAAAGTCAAAAAGTGAAAGAAAGAGAGTCAGTGAAAGTCAATCAATTTCACCTCCAAAGTCCTAATAATTCCACAATAAAAAAACCACTACCGCTTCACCGTGAAGAGAATTCCTCTTAAACCAATGCAGCAAACTATATCTGAGCAGTCCTGTCCATTTTATTTGATCAAAGCCTTTACCTAACCACTCCGCACTTCGTAGTTCACGAGCCGTGTCCGATAGGTGCTAGAAACTTCGACATATTCCTGAGGCTAGCCTAACTTGGAAAATAGATCTCTAAACAACGCTCACGAGATGCTACTGTTAATAAATTGTTGGGAGACGAGAACACTTAGTCGAGGAATGGACTGAAGAACAGGCCAGTTGAAGATGAATGAGACCGTAGTTTGTGTCTGTCTGTGTGGCCGCGTTGTTCTTCTAAACTACGCAACGGATTTTGATGCGGTTTTCACTAGCATTTAGAGAATTTATTCTGGTATGTTTGTATGCATAATACATTCATATTTAACTTACATATACGTTTTCGCTAGTATTAGTATAAATTAAATGATTCAATAGCGAGCTATCATCAAATAGTGTGTTCAAGTTTAGAGTTTCGTGCCGGAATGTGGTAAACAGGTCCCTATTACTAACATATTAAGTCATCTGTATGTCTCTTTAAAAGCATAACAGCTAGCCAATTAAAATTTTCACAGAATCCGTGGGTTAGGTAAAGGTTGATTTTTACAAGCCTATTGACATTAATCAGGTACAAATCCAGACTTGTTGAGGATTGTTACAGAGAAATTTCTAACGGTAAAATTTAACACTGTCTGACCTGGAAATGAACGGGTCAAAGCGGCGGTGCTTGGGGGAGGCCTATGTCCAGCAGTAGACGTCTTTCGGCTGAAATGATGTTGATGATGACCTGGGAATGAAACTCAGAACCCCCATCCCGACTTAATTTGTCGCGTCGACATCAGAATTCGAGTCGGAAGCTCTAGAATTGCTTCTAAAAAATCTGCCTAGCCTTTTCCCAACTATGTTGGGGTCGGCTTCCAGTCTAACCGGATGCAGCTGAATACCAGTATTTTACATGGAGCGACTGCCTATCTGACCTCCACAACCCAGTTACTGGGTAATACGATACCCCTTGGTAAGACTGGTTGTCAGACTTTCGGGCTTCTGACGACCCGTAACGACTGTCAAAGATTCACGAATAACAGCCGGGACCAACAGCTTAACGTGCTTTCCGAGGCACGGAGGAGTCTCGTTATGTAAAGATGGTCACCCATCCACTGACCAACCCCGGCAAGCGTAGCTTAACCTGACGGATCGACCCGTGCAGCTGTTATTACTTAGCCACGAGCTCCTCGAATTGCTTCTAAAACCACCATTATAAATAACAAAAGCGAAAACATCACGAATACTTAGGCTAATAAATCGTTTCAGGAACTAGAACACAGAACGCTTGTACTGTATTCGATGCTGGCTTTGTGAGCTCGGAGTTGAAGATAGTTGGGCAGAGTTTTAGCTAGAGTTATTGACTTCAATTGTGCGCCTTGCGTTGCGATGGCCGCGCTTAGAATTATGCTTGGCTTTGCAAACTTCACGGCGAGAAGTCGAGATTATTCTGAGGTAGGCTTTTTGTTTTTTTAATAAGTAGTACCTTTGGATGGAGTTTTGTTTTGTTTTTTATTAGAGAACTCTATTCTTATTTTTAGGGTTCCGTAATGTTCCAAAATGGTAAAAAGGAACCCTTGTGGTGTGACTCTGTCTGTCTGTCTGTCACAGCTGGATATCTCAAGAACTACTAATGCTATCAACTTGAAATTTGGAACAGATGACGTTTGCCCAACTTTTGCAAATAAGACATATTTTTTTTTTTGCAACAGGTACTGAAAGGGTCTTACAAATAGATAGTGGGCCTACTGGGGCATGCAATACCAACCCCCCCCCACCCCCCTTATCACCTTATCAAAGTTTGCATAGATAAAAACTGAAATTATTCTTTGTGATAGAAGTTTATGTAAAGATTACAGGAAAATAAAACGATGTCTCTAAATAGCACAGTTTTTCAGAAATCGGAACGGAACACTCGGTGCGCGAGTCCGACTCGCTCTTGACCGGTTTTTTTTACATGGTCCTTCATTATCACTATTTAAAACAGCTTAAAATCAGTTCGTTAATTGGACTTATGATCGCGTTTTCTTTTTATAAGATGATAATTCGACAAAAATTGATGTCTGACACTTTTATAACAGAAAAACAGTTTTTTTTTTTTTTTTTTTTTTATTTCTTAAAAAATAATAAAGGGTTTTTATCCACATGGATACGCCAACCCTATTGTACCTTATCACTACTCTTACACCACTAAAGTTAACATATAATAACACTATTCTTATTATCCTTATTATTTAACATTCATTGATCAAGCTGTTGTACTAGACCACACAGTTTTTTTGCAACATTTGATTTAGGTTTCGCTAAAATAGTGAAAATAAGCCCAAGATCTAAAATATTTAAATCAAACTCCCTAATCAATGAATCTCTAGAAAAACAGTTAAGGATAAGATAAAAGTTTGGTCGAATTTGCCCTAAATCTGTGCCCTAAATAATAATTATCTATAATGTTATAACATTAAATAATTAAGTAATAATTATCTATAATGTTATAACATTATAGATAATTATTATTTAGCGCACAGATTTAGGGCAAATTCGACCAAACTTTTATCTTATCCTTAACTGTTTTTCTGTTATAAAAGTGTCAGACATCAATTTTTGTCGAATTAAATATCTATAATGTTATAACATTAAATAATTAAATAATAATTATCTATAATGTTATAACATTATAGATAATTATTATTTAGCGCACAGATTTAGGGCAAATTCGACCAAACTTTTATCTTATCGTTAAGGATAATATAAAAGTTTGGTCGAATTTGGTGGTAAAAACATTAAAAAATCCAAATAAAAATTCACAAACGAGAACACTAACTTAAAATAAAACACATTCAATTTCAAGAGAACATTCGCTTAGTTCATAATTCGTTTCATAAAGTCCTCGTTTTTTGAGCTCGAAGCATGCGCTAACAATTTTTACCGGGTTATTATTTTAGCGAGAAAACAATGGAGAGTCTAGGGGCTAAATAGGCAGGTTCGTTGCAACTGCTAAATGGTTATCTTGGAGTCCGGAGGCTACTTGGGTATTTGGTGCAAGGTAGGAGAGAAGAGCTTGTTTAAACAACAAAAAACTTTGACGGTCTAACTGCCAAACGGATGGACCGTTTTCAATGCGTTTATTTCACTGGAATAGCTGGTTTGATCTAGATGATTGTTAGCCGTTTCGATTTTCAGTATTTTACATGGAGAGACTGCCTATCTGTTCTCCACAACCCAGTAACTGGGTAATACGATACCCTTGGTAAGACTAGTTGTTAGACTTTCGGGCTTCTTATCCACGAATTTTATTGGAGTAAAAAAGTATCAATGACCTGAAAGCGCAACCAGGACAGTGTTTAGACTACTCAATTCCTCAAAATTTCAGAGGAGATGTATCGTGTAATACATTCAATTGGTCACGATGAGTAGTTGGGTTACAGATGATGAACAAAGCCTGTTCATGGAGTAGGTAGGCGGTGACAGGAACTTCATTAATTTAACCTTCATTAATCCAAGTTTGGACTGGTGGCAGCGCGTGGTCTATGTGAGAGTTTAGTAGCCAGGGTAGACAGATAGTGAAAAGCATCCAACAAAAGGTCTGGACATACACCATTTCGAAAATTCTATTCATAATTGATTAAACATTACACAATCAATGAGTACCTAGACGACAAATTATAATTTATTGTCATTTTTAGGGTTCCGTACCTAAATGGTAAAAAAGGAACCCTGGTGGTGTGACTCAGTCTGTATGTCTGTCTGTCTGTCACAGCTAGGTATCTCAAGAACTACTAATGCTATCTAAAAACTTGTTTGGAACAGTTTCAGATGACGTTTACCCAACTATTATATAGATTATGTTATTTAAACAATGATTTTTAGATATATTTTGTAGGTACTTTAATTTTAATTTTAGGCGTGTGACTTAGCTATCGCATTAGGATAAGTCCTGTAATGGTAGTTTTAAGGCATTTCAATAAATAAATAAATAAATAAACTATTTTGCAAATAATTTTTTATTTGCAAAATAGTTATAGAAATAAAAATATTTATATTTTTTTGCAACAGGGACTGAAAGGTGGTCTTCAAAATTCAAAGTGGGGCTACTAGGGCATGTGGGGTATCATAATTATGAAAGAGCGCTGTTTGCACATTCTCAAACATTTTTTTTCTTTTTTTTAAGCCGCATAGTTTTCGACTTTTGATGAAAAATGTAAAAAAAAAAATACCGTCCGCCCCCCCCCTTATCTCCGAAGTTTACAAAGAAAATTCTAAAATTATTCTATGTGATAGAAGTTTATGTAGAAATTACAGGAAAAATAAAACGATGTTTCTAAATAGCACACTTTTTCAGAAATCGGAACGGAACTCTCGGTGCGCTAGTCCGACTCGCTCTTGACCGGTCTTTTTTTACTATGTAGGTAAGTTTTAATTTGTTTGTTTGTTTGTGTTTTAAATGTTTTATTAAATTAAATTGAATTTTAATGTTTTTAATTTGGTAATATATAATATGTATAGTATAACATAACACTATACATATTATATAATATGTATAGTGTTATGATAATTAAATGTGATAGATAACGAATGTTTTTTTTTATGTACTTACCTACCTATTAATTTTGAATTGTTATAATTTTCAATTCATAATTAATAAATAGTTTTATTTATTAATTATGAATGTTTTGCTGTATATATTAGAAATTATAATTAGAACAGTGCGCCGTTGATGGCAAGACATAACGTTCATTTTATTTTATTAATCAATGATATTTGAGCTTTTTTGTTCACCTATGTTCTGCAAATAAAAATATTAATTTGTATTTGAAAATTTAGCAGGAAGACGGTCGGCCACAGGTTGTCAGGTTGATGAAACACTAGCTTTTGCCAGCGGCTTCGCTCGCGTGGAGTCAGAAATTATCCCACTGGAACCGTACTTTTTCCCGGGATAAAAAGTAGCCTATATACTATTCCGGACTACAATCTATCTCTGTGTCAAATTTCATCTAGATCCATTCAGCCGTTCTGGCGTGATTGAGTAACAAACATACATCCATCCATCCATCGATCCATCCATCCGAACTTTCGCGTTACTACTATTACATTACAGCCTTGTCTCCTGCGCGTGTCTTTTCGAAACTGCACACACAAAATACCTTACACATATTAATTTGCTTTCTTAGACATTTCAAATATATGTAAGCCATGCCTCTTTGTTTCGATGTTTTTGTGTAAAGTTTTGAAAAGACACGTGCAGGAGACCCGGCTTTAGATAGACCCATACTAAACAAATAAATGAACATCTAAAATCAACATCAACATAATACCCGCTGTTAGCTTTTCTCTTGTGCCACAACAACATTCACCTCTGGTCGGCTACTTTCCGCTTCTATTGTCGATTCATGCCAGTGCAACTCGCCTTCCTATGTAGGTACTACATAAACTATGGATGCACCTTGTACCTTTGTACCTACCTATTCTTATTTTTTGTGTTGGCACTAGTTTTCACGGACAAACACCACAACAACAATGACAACTTTTACTATGGGACCAAACCTGAAATCGCAAAAAAATCAGCTGTTCCCTACATTTTGCCGAATTATGCGAACATAAATGTACTGAAGAGCTGATTTATTTTTCGTGATTTCAGGTTTGGTCCCATAGTAAAAGTTGTTTATTATGATGAGTACCCCTTAAAAGATTACCACTGTTTACCTGTACCTATATACGGAATAATTACTCAAACCATAGCTACCTACCGAAACTAGTCAGGCACCCACTCATACACACCTATACTCCCTCATACATATCTATACTCACACATACACAGCCACTCTCATACACCCGACACTTATATAGATACTCCCTTTTTTAGGGTTCCGTACCTCAAAAAGAAAAAACGGAAAATTGTGAATTTGTACTTTTATGGCATAAAATTTTTATTTTTGGTATCCAATGTTAAGTTTGTTTTTGGTATAAATTCTTTTCAATTACGGAACCCTTCATTATGCGTGGGCTGACACGCACTTGGCCGTTTTTTTTTGTTGTTAAGTAATTTGAATACCTTTTTTCTATAATCGACGTTTGTTATCCTCAAAATTAGTTTGTATTAGCCTAGTTTATTATGACCCCTGTAACACAGGGGTTATGGATCTTTTATTTTGTACCAGGCTATTCCACGCTAATGTTGACACACAACCTGTATCTGTGTACTTTTTTTATGTCAAATGTCAAATAAATAAAAATAAAATAATATATGTATAGACGAGCTCGTGGCTAAGTAATAAAAGCCGTACGGGTCGATGCATCAGTTAAGCTACGCTTGCCGGGCTCTTTACATACCGAGACTCCTCCGTGCCTCGGAAAGCACGTTAAGCCGTTTTGGTCCCGGCTGTCATTCGTGGATATTTGACAGTTGTGGCGGCATCTACATCGCCACATATGAACTACGCATCAATGACATGACGTCACGCAAACCTGCATCGCGCAATTAGAGTTTACCACGCGAATAGCATATGCACAACGTCCCGACATCAACCGTCGGGCAGTAGCCCACCAGACACAACACCCGTCTGGTCGGAGGATCCTCCCTTTTCAATAGAGGATGAGTGAACTTTAAGCCCGAAATTCTGACATTATTTAAGTAGGACTGTAAAAGACGGAAACTATAATTTGAAAAAAATGCAATCGCTTTGATCTAGTAACTTGTACCGCGCCTGCGCACCGCCGCGCCGCTGGCCAGTGACTTCCACCTGTACAGTCGGTGGCGTGCCTTACAATACAACGTTGTTAAACTGACGGAGAAATTCGCAAAGAACACGTTTACACAGGTAGAGTGAAACATACGTATATCACTAGCCTGCTACTAGCTCAATCGTGTGATGCCGGGGATTGTCCTGGTTACACGAGGCCAGATTTTCATGCGAGGATATCAAGAAAGTGCTGCTAGTTACTCCGGTCTCGTGTATCTGTTTATAGGATAACTATCTTCATTTTTAGGGGGACATACTTATATACCGGATGACTTTTTTTTACCGTATCGAAAAAAATTGGGCGTATTAGGTAAACAGAGTAGAAGCCTATGGCATACCTAGTTTTTTTTTTTGAATAGCTTAGACAGAAAAAAATATCAAAGTACCAATAAATACTACAAATTCAATGTAAACTTTTCATTTTTGTACCATAAAAACAGAAATTTTGGAAAAAAATAATAAATCGTTTAAAAATATCGAAATTCAAATCATACGCAGCCTGCATATGATTAGAATTTTTGATTTTTTTTTTTGAAAAAAAAAAGAAGAAAAATGTTAGGTATGCCATAGGCTTCTACTCCGTTCACCTAATATACCCAATAATTTTCGAGACGATAAAAAAAGTCATCCGGTATAAATACCAACGATCTAAGAATTTGTCAGAGGAAATTGTTTTGATTTCAATTTAATTAAATCACGAAAAACCTCTAGAAATGTAACATTGCCAGAACGCGCGCGATCTTAAAGGTGTAAATGCGTCCATTTTATCGATAGTACCTACATTAATTTTTTCAATTTTTTTTTTGTTTCAACATAATATCACGATTGTATTCTCCGAAGCGTTAGGCAGAGATGTCGCTTTAGTACACCCACATTTCACCAATAAGTCCCATGTACATGAAAGGGCAAGCCTGTACATGGTAGGTACTCTTCTGTCTTTACATAAAAAAAAAACCGGCCAAGTGCGTGTCGGACCACGCTCAATGAAGGGTTCCGTAGTTGGGATGAATTTATCCCAAGAATAAACTTAACATTGTAATCGAAAATCATAGATAAATAGATAGATAGATAGATAGATAAAACATTTATTTAGTGCACACAAAAGACATAGCACAACACACAAAAGTACAAAGTCAAGTCATGGTCTCCCATACTGCAAATGTGACTTTCAATATTGTTATTTCTTATTAATTTTCCTGTAATCTATAAAACAGAATTATTTTCTGTATTTTTTTTTAAATTTTAGGCTCAGTATTTTGGGAGATAAGGACGAATCGTAAATTTTCGTCTATTTTATTCATTAATTTTAAAATTATAAAAAAAAACTATTACAGACCCTTACAGCTTACAGTAAGCCCTTTCATTTGATATGTCCACGACATGTCACACGGTACAGTTTGCAAAACTGTTTTTTTTTTTAATTTTTCTTATTTGCCCCCCGAAAGTGACCCCCATATTCACAATTCATTTATTTACGTTACAAGTCCGTGCTTGGGTCGTGGTGTTGGGTCACAAAAATTCATATGTGTACCAAAATTCAACTAAATTGGTCAGTTAGATTCACAAGACAGACGGACGGACAGACAGACACAAGTGTGATCCTATAAGGGTTCCGTTTTTTCCTGTTGAGGTACCGAACCCTAAAAACCACAACAATAGCCTCTGAAATAAATTGCGCACCCGGTTCGAACCCGCACCTATAATTTACTACGAGCAATGATTACACGATGTCTGTTTGATCTACGGGTAAGCTTTCATGATACCTACAGGCTATGGTTGTTATCGAAATATTTGACTTTAGAAAATTACTGTAATACGATATACGATGGCTTCAGTGACATGCTTGCGGAGAAATTGTAGGTCAAACGATAAGTCCGTTTATGTTGTGCAAAACGGTGAAGGAATTATTGTGAGAAAACTAGTAGGTCCAAGTTATACAAAATAAAAATAAAATAATAATAATAAAACAGCAAACAAAAACTCTAAAGAAAAAAAAAAGAAAGAAAGAAAAAAAAGAAAGAAAATAAAGAAAGAAAAAAGTGACTGATATCCACCATCCCTTACTGGGCCCCGTGGTGGATTACCACCCTCTCCTCTCACTTAGAGGAAGCCTGAGTCCAGCAGTGGAAACATTCCATCATCTGCCAAGCCCTTTCCCAAATATGTTGGGGTCGGCTTTCAGTCTAACCGCAAGCTGCTGAATACCAGTATTGGTAAGATGGTTGTCAGACTTTTAGGCTTCTGACGACCCTTATCGACTGTCAAAGATCCACGAATGACAGCCGGGACCAACGGCTTAACGTGCTTTCAGAACACAGAGCAGGGCAATGTAGACTTGTAAATTGTCTTTGGTCTCATATGAACCAATGGAAAAATATTTGCCAACTTAGTTATATGAGACTTTTGCTTACATTGCTTTCTGAGTAAACTTTCTGTTTTTTTTTTTTGTCTATTTGTGCGTTTTATTTGTGCAGAATAAACAAGTTTTCTTTCTTTTTTTCTTTCTTTCTTTCCGAGGCACGGAGGGGTTTTGGTATGTAAAGATGGTCACCCATCGATGTACCAACCGCGGTAAACGTAGCTTAACTTGATCGATCGACCCGTGCGGATATTAAAGCCACAAGGTTCAAATTCTGGATATAATGTTAATCGGTGTGTCTAGGATTGGGCAATGCAATGGAACCACCTTAAAGTTTTATAATTCATGTAACATTTCTTATTTACAAACTTCAACGAGATCCATCAACCTATTCTTCTTTCAAATCGCAAACTATGACCAAATAATTATCTCACCTATCGACAACGTGTCACTCACCTCACACAATTATGGCCCTTATGTCCGTGCTCCCCAGACTATTCGCCAGCTGGTTTCCGATGCAACTGTCAGTGCGCGACACCCGTCACATGAGAAGACATGGCTGGTAGGCTCAATGGTCATTAATGTCATCGGTCGGGTTTAGTGCGTCAGGAGACGTGGCTGAGGACGCACGTCTGTTGAGGTATTATAGGAACGCTTCGTGATGACGTGTTTGTGGTAAAATATATTAGTTACTAGCTTTTGCCCGCGGCTTCGCCCGCGTGGATGTCGGAAAATATCCCATGGGAACGTACATGTGGAAAACATAGGGCCGTCCGATATAACTGTACAAACTCAAATCGCTACGATATATCGTTACCGTGTATAGTAGGCATAAAGCTACCAGTCGGCATGATTTTTTCCGACATCTTCAACAGTCGTCGTCATATTTCAGCCAATTTACACAAAACCATAATGAATTACACTGAATCACTCCGTTCATTGGAGAAAACCGTATGAAAATCCGTTCGGTACTTTTTGACATTATCGCATTCAAACAGACACACTTACGCGGCGGCGGGACTTTGTTAATTATTTAAAATTTATTATGCCAGTCACGCTCTAATAACAAATAACTTTTGTCCGAGTGTCCACTCGTTCAAATAATTTCCTCGTAAAAACTTCGAATGAAATAAAGACTAAATGTTACCTCAAGATTCGAACTATGACTACATTTCCAATCCTTTAAATCTCTTAAAAAGAGGTAGGTACCCCTTGTAGTATTGTTTTTGAAAGTATCCTGTGTCCTTTCCCAAGATGCTATATAAAGCCTTGTCAAATTTTGTCGAAATCCATGCAGTTTTGTAAATTTTAAAATCAACCCCTATTTTACCCCTTACGGGGATGATTTTTCAAAAACGCTGAACCGCATATTTCTTTGTTTCCTTTCAAAAGCATACATTTTAATTTTCACATCCCTAACTTAAGAAATACTGAGTTTCCATACAAACTTTCATCCCCTATATCACCCCCTGTAGGATTATTTTTAAGACAAAAAGTATTATATGTCCTTCCCCAGGATGCTATATAAAGCCTTGACAAATTTTATCGACATCCGTGCAGTTTTGTAAATTTTAAAATCAACCCCTATTTTACCCGCTTAGGGGATAATTTTTCAAAAACGCTGAACCGCATATTTCTTAATTTCCTACCAATAGCATAAATTTGCTATGCCTCTAAACTTAAGAAATACTGGGTTTCCCTTACAAACTTTCATCCCCTATATCACCCCCTGTAGTATTGTTTTTGAAAGTATCCCATGTCCTTTCCCAGGATGCTATATAAAGCCTTGCCAAATTTTGTCGAAATCCGTGCAGTTTTGTAAATTTTAAAATCAACCCCTATTTCACCCCCTTAATGGATGATTTTTCAAAAACGCTGAATAGCATATTTCTTTATTTCCTATCAAAAGCATACATTTTAATTTTCACATCCCTAACTGAAGAAATACTGACTTTCCCATACAAACTTTCATCCCCTGTATCACGCCCCGTAGTATTATTTTTGAAAAAAATAGTATGCTATGTCCTTCCCCAGGATGCTATATACAGCCTTGCCAAATTTTGTCGAAATCCGTGCAGTTTTGTAAATTTTAAAATCAACCCCTATTTTACTATATTTTACCCCCTTAGGGGATGATTTTTCAAAAACGCTGAACCGCATATTTCTTAATTTCCTATCAAAAGCATACATTTTAATTTTCACATCCCTAACTTAAGAAATACTGAGTTTCCCATACAAACTTTCATCCCCTATATCACCCCCTGTAGGATCATTTTTGAAAAAAAAAGTAGCCTATGTCCGTCCTCAGGATACCACCTATAGCCTTGCCAAATTTTATCGATATCCGTTCAGTGGTTTAGGCATGAAAAGGTAACAGACAGACAGACAGACAGAGTTACTTTCGAATTTATAATATTAGTATGGATGACATATAAAATTACATCAGGCCTGTATTCCCCGAAGGGTTATGCAGTGGTGTAAAAGGGTCATAGTACTGATCATTATGAACAACTTTTACTATGGGACCCAACCTGAAATCGTGTAAAAAAAAATCAGCTCCTCCCTATATTTTGACGAGTTTGATGTATAAAAAATGTACGGAACAGTTGAGTTTTTTTTCGCGATTTCAGGTTTGGTCTCATAGTAAAAGTTGTTCATAATGATGAGTACAATGACCCCTTAAGCAGTTTTGCCATCAATTCTGGGACATGTTGTATAGTACACCCACTAACAGCTATGGTATGTCGTGTTAATTATTTTTATAGCAGCCGCATGGGTCGACCGATCAGGGGGCCTAGACAAAATCCCTTTTCTGTAACCGTAAATGCCAACGGATAGATCAAATAGTATGGTTGACATTAGCTTCACAGATGTCACGTGACTGCTGCTGTCAACTCCATACAATTTGATCTTTCCGTTGGTGCTAACAATCAATCTGCCTAGCCTTTTCCCAACTATGTTGGGGTCGGCTAACCGGATGCAGCTGAATACCAGTATTTTACATGGAGCGACTGCCTATCTGACCTCCACAACCCAGTTACGTGGTAATACGATACCCCTTGGTAAGACTGGTTGTCAGACTTTCGGGCTTCTGACGACACGTAACGACTGTCAAAGATCCACGAATAACAGCCGGGACCAACGGCTTAACGTGCTATCCGAGGCACGGAGGAATGTCAGTATGTAAAGATGGTCACCCATCCACTGACCAACCCCGGCAAGCGTAGCTTAACCTGACGGATCGACCCGTGCGGCTGTTATTACTTAGCCACGAGCTCCTCCGTTGGCGCTATCGCTTAAAGAAAATGGATTTTGTCTAGGGCAGCAGGTTAAGCTGAGCTGTCATTGTACGAAAATCCTATACAGTGCGAGGTCAGCGTATACTGTAAATGTGTAGCTTGATGTGTGTACAAAAGTATATTCATGTATGAGCATATTGAGCATTGATACCCATAGCACATTGATGTGCTTATTGTAAAAGAGATAATGTACAATGGGAACAGAGAAATGGTGCTTTGCAAAGCTAAACTTTTTTGAAACTAGATGAGCTCTCTAAACGATACTGTAGGCACAAAACGCTGCCACCGGGGTCGCGGGTTGTTCGAAAGAGATACCACGGTATCTCTTTCGAACCTGGCATTAGGCAACTGAAGGAACACGGGTGGGTTTTAGTCAGTAAAAGTCTGACACGCCCTTCCCCTCCACTTAGAGCGGGAGAAGTTATTTGATGATTTCTCATCCACGAAAAAAAAAGGTACAAAACACATCATTATTATTTTTCTGAAATTATAAAAAAGGTTTGTGTATGTGTTAGCTCCAGCACACGGCTGGAGTTAACTCCTGTTTCTTTTTCCCCCTCCCCCGTTCGTCCCTTCTCACCCTTCTCCCCCTCCTGTCACCCCCTCACACTCCCCTTCTCTCCCCTCCCTCACCTGCCAAGTGACAACGCTTTCATTTCACTCCTCATAAAATTTCCATACCGGGAAGGACCATATTAAAATCGATTCTTAAGGGGTATACTCCAAAAACCGAAATACGTACCGTAAAACATGGCAACTTTGCCCTCGACAGTTGACTTTGCCCAGTTGTGTATTTTTTTAAAAACTTAATACATACCAAATTTGTCTGTAGTTAGTAAGAATATTTTGTCTATGGTAAAAAATTCATCATTTTTCTGGCAACACTGTGTGACGCGCAGTCACAGATGTTACTTCAGTTGTCTGTCAGACGTCGTTGAAGTTAGAGTGTTTTTTTGCGGGCAAAATCTTTTAAAAAAACTTTTTCGAGAAGTGCTACTTGGAGTTATCGCAGGTAAGTAATTTTTATACATCCGTTATTACATTGGAAATGAATAATATAGACTAGTTTTCTTCGCTAAATGCGTCGTATAATCATAAAATATAACGGTGGGCAAAGTCACAAGCATATTTTTTGAATATCGTTGACAACATTGCCCAACGTTTCTTTTTCACTAGGGTTGTCACCCGAGGTACATTTTTTAACCTAGTAAAAAAAGGAGGGTTCGGATTTGATGAACAGTTAATAATGTTGGTAAACATATAAAGTTTAAAAACACAGTCGGGATTTAGAAGATACGAGGGCTCGTATCTTCCAAATTCTGACTGTGTTTTTAAAGTTTTTTGTTGATTGGTTTTAGGTTCTTAAAAACTATATGTATTTACATCGAAATCAAACTACCTAGGTACTCTTGTTTTACCGCTACCGCGATAAAATTCATAAAATAATTTCTAATATAATTGTTAATATAAGTACCTACTATGAAAGTTATTCAAATTTTATTTTCCCGGCTATAATTTTATCTTTTACTGCAGTTCTGTTTATAAATTTACATTTTTTTTAATAATGGGTAGTCTCGACATTTTCATTTAGTTTAATCTAAAAACTTTGCATACTAGTACCTAATCCTGAACTTTGTTGCAGTTTATTTGTCCGTCAGTGTAGATATGTATCCAAATTAATTTACGCTAAATGTTGATTATATTATATAACAATAACATAAAAGATAGGTAAGTACCTAATATTTATAGGTACTTAAAATTACTAAAAATTATATTGCATAGTAATATAATTTTTCTGTAAAACTCATTACAAATTTTAGTGTTATTTGTTATTTTCATATAAAAACAAAGACCGAGATAGGTACATACTTTTTAGTTTTTTTTAAAATTATTTTTTAGTTTTGAACACTTTAGAAATAAAGCATATTATGTAAAAAATGATGTTATATTATTTTTAATTTATCATTATAATATATTATAATATTCCACACTAAAAATTATTAAATAGTTAAGTATTGTCAATGGTGACAACCCTTGAAAAATCGCCATTTTGTACGAAAAATGTTCTAGAAGGCTTTTTGACTTTGCCCACTCATTTTTAAGGGTCAAGGAATGTGAATATTTGGCGTATAATTTAATACATTATTGCATTGCTCAGTATTTTCATTCAGTCCTTTTCGAATAGTGTTAGAGTCCATAGTAACGGAGATCTGTAATGTGGGCAAAGTTACCAAATGTATATGATTTTTTGCCCAACACCTATAATTGTTATTTTCACTAATAAATATGCTTTTTTTTTACTATTTTTAGTTTTGTGTATCGAGACATGAGCATATAGTATTATGTGGCACCGAAACAATAATCAATTTATTAAAATTTTCCAAAATATCATTAATTAAGCATTTATTTTTTAAATTTATGGGCAAAGTTGCCATGTTTTACGGTACTTGTCATACTCCTCACGGCCCACTTGTATGTAAAAACGTGAAATATTACCAACGAGTACCTTGTAGCACTTTCAGAAGTGGGTCAATTGGCTTTGTGTTACGCCCTAGCAAATTATAGGCCCCCCATGGAATTGCGCTATAGGAAAATCGATGTACTGAGTATGAACGTACTTGCATACGTAAAGTGGAACGATGGTATGTTGCCTAACTAACGGGACCAGCAGAATGATGGTCTACAGTCCGACTATGTGGACAGACTCAACTTCAGACTCTTCGAGCGGTCGTCATCCCCAATTGGGCTCGGTTTGGTTTGACGGATCACATGGATAAGCGTCAAGTAGTCAACACAGCCAATAATCAAGGAACGTTCCTTGGTTATAAATTCAATTAGCTTAATCATTCTGTTTATAATAATCATAACTTAAAGAAAATGATTAAGCTGATGACATGTATTCAACCAACTGCGGACTGCCGAAAGAAGTGAAAAGTTGACAACGCAACACGTCACATTAGCGTGTCGCGTGATGCGTGATGCGTGACACAAACTCATAAGATTTTCACCTACCAAAAAAAAAATCGCTCAACGCTTTTATAGAAGTTTTCACTTCAAAAAGTTGCAAATCAAATAATTATCAAACAATCTCACTCTCATTTCCTTATATTGACAAAATACCATAATTATTTGTCAAATCTATCAGTTAAAGACATCTAAATCTATTGTACAATTTTTTTCGTCAAGTCAAAACTTTACGTAATTTAACGCAGTCAAATTGTATGCTGGACTGAATTGAATCTCTCGATCACAAAAATGAAGAGTACGTATACCTAATAGTTATGAAATATATAACCTTTGAAAGAGTGAATAGGAAATGAACGTAAGATGCTGCCGAGAGATTTCGCAAAGTTTATTACATGTTAAAAAGCTAGATATCAACCTAGCCTTTTGTGATTTTGTTAACTATATTGGTGCCGGCTTCCAGTCTAACCGGATGCAGCTGAATACCAGTAATTTACATGGAGCGACTGCCTATCAGACATCCATAACCCAGTAACTGGGTTATGGATGTCTGATACCCACATAACACGATACCCCTTGGTATACCAACCGATCTTATAAGATCATTACATGTAAGTAAATAAAAGTATTAAAAGTTAAAACAGGAAAAGTATGAAGCCTTGCCAGCTTTGCAATACCGAAGGAAAGAGAGTACCAAGTAAAAGAAGCTACGTCCTCAAGCAAATTTGAGGAGGTGGTGATGGGAACTTTGGACCGGAGAAGATGGAGGCAGATTGACCGCTTAAGAAGAAGATAACTAACTAAGAAGTAAAATTACCAGTTGCATCAGTGCATAATGGTGTAAGATACCAACGGCCACCATTCAAAAAAAAAAAATTCAACAACAACGAAACTGTAGAACTTAGGCGACAGATTGAAGAAGAAGATAACTAAGAGGTAAATTACCAGTTGCCTCAGTGCATTGGTGTAAGATAATTGCCCACCATTCCAAAAATAAAATTTATTTAATTAAGAAAACTTTAGAACTGCTTCATTCTTCGCTAGAGCTCACAATGCATTCGCCACAGTTAGGAAGCCTTTACACAAAAATCGCAATAAAGTAACAGCAAATTCAGTGCTCATTTTAATTTACAAGTAAATACACTTGCGTGCAAAAAATTGGCTCACCCCATGGTCTCTATTTGAAAGACGATAGCTCAAATATGTTAATGTATATTTTTATTATAAGGTAGGTAAGATATAGTTTATTTACACATACCATATAATTTGATAAAAGCAATAGTCTTGACAAGATCGACTCGATTCTTTAGATGTTCTCATCAATCACTTTTGTCTGAAAAAACAGCGTGACTTTTCTTGTCAGTGAGTTGACATAAGCTTGATTTTGTTTGTTACTGTTCGTTTATTGATCATTTAACTTGTTTAACAGACTTAAAAAAAACGAATGTCCTTCATTCGATGTGTATGTTTTTAAATTCGCGCTTTTCTCAAATAATTATGAATTATGATTTTTTCTTCACTAACGTAGTACATTCAGGAAGGTTTTGGTACACAATTTTGGTCATTGTTAATTAAACTTGTTGAATTATCTTGTTTCAAATCGAGGAGAATGGGGTGGATCGATTTTATAGCACGCAAGTGTATATAAGATAAGATAAGATAAATGTTTATTTCTCACCACAATAACCAACTAAACAAATATATAGACTTACTTACTTTGACTTGAATTTATATATAAACTTTTACTCTTCTTCCTTTCGTGCCTTCGCCATTTAACCAACCCTTCAAACTATCGCATTATACAAAAGTAGATGGGCGAAATAATGCTTCAGCCATAATGAAATCACCGCGTGATTTCCTTTATTGGCTACGACATGACATTTCACACTATTGTCCAATTATTTAAAATTTACAATTGCACCCTCCACCACGTATAATCACTGATCATTATCTCGTTCATTCATTCAACCTAGTTTAAATACATTGCGCGTTTTATTATAGGTATTATTCAAGCGATGCTGTTTAATCAGCAGTGTATTCTAAGCTGGAGTAGTTTCAGTTTATCGAACGGGTTTCTAGAGTGTTCATTGTTTGCATATTCTAAAGGCGATGGTATCTTAAAGTTCGTTGGCACCAGTGATATTAGATCTCTAGCTGTTTGTGATTCTATGCGTTTTATAATAGGAACTTCAGAGACCTAATTAACTGGTCTTATATAGACTGTATCTATTCGAAAACAGCTTTCAGTTTTAAAGATCAACTTTTTATTAACAATTTTTAGCGTAATGACCAGAAGAAAGTAGGACGTATAATTTTAGCACGTTTTAAATGTAAATTCTGCACTTTACATTTAAAACGTGCTAAAATTATACGGCTCTCATCTTATGGTAACGATTATACTAATTTATTTTGGAAAATGCTTGAGAAAATGTGCTATAATTATCGACATAGATCACACTCGCTCCTAAACAAAACCGCGTTTTTGCTTTCAGCTATTTATAACGCAACATCTTAGCGATAGTTCCAAAAATACTTAAGAGAAATAATTCACTGATAATTACTATTCCAAAGGAATTACAAGAAGCAACCTTCAATACACTTCCGAATATTTTCATCTATCTACATGACTTCCGAGTCCATAAGCCCTTAATATTTCACTGTCACACACAATATCTCAGTTACTGTCAGCTTCGATATTAATATTTGGTAAAAGATTATCTAGAGCCTAGTTGAGCCTTGTCTTGAACCTTACCGGATGCAGCTGAATACTATATGCGTGCCAAATAAGAATAGTACTGTCAAGACGCCATTTTGTTCCGCAATACTATGTTGACAGTTATCCTGTGAAGTTGGCAGCAAGCGCAATCCTATTCTTATTTGGCACGCATAGTAACAGTATTGTACAAGGAGCGACTGACCTTCCCGACCCAGTTCCTGAATAACATACCCTTTGGTAAGACTTTTGACAGACTTTCAGGCTTCTGACAACGAGCCATAACCCCGAGCTTATACACAGCCCCTCACAAAATATTATAATTTGCATTATAATTAAAGAAGTACAACAAAGTCCTATTGCCCTATATTTCCTTCTTCATTGGCGAATGAACCTTCAATTATTATATTTCATTCATTTTATTCACCAAAGTTTTGCTATCTTCCTCCGAATTAGCATTAGCCCTTAAATTATATGAGATAAACTTCTTATTTTTGCCAATAATTTCCGGGTTGTGGTCTTTTTGCGTGCGTAGGTATATTTTATTAAGATAAGGTCTGATTTGTGAATTGATGGTAAATTGGATACGACTGTGTTGTTGGGAAAATAAAAATCAGTAATGAAAGGGATTGGTTTAACTAATATGTACATCGATATTTAATGAAGCGTCATATAAGGCAGGATGGAAGTATTCATGTACTTAGCTATTAATTTGTATAATAATTAGACTGTTATATAAATTTCATCTCAGATACTAAACTATTATTATTTATTTACACTAGGTACTAAAGTAAATGACTAACTAACTGTACAAATAAATACAAAAACAAAAGGACACTTAGTCGTCGAAGTACTCGTCCGCATCGACGTCATCCGGAAACGTGTCCAGAAGACTGGTAGTATTGCCACGTTGAATGACAATGCTAATTCTTTGGACAAAGAACGAGCCAGCCCTCTGGTCACGTGAAGTCTCGACCAGTCGGTGAGAAACTTTTAATAAATAAATAATCAAATATTTCAGATTGGTCAGTGGATGGGTGACCATCTTTACATACCGAGACTCCTCCGTGCCTCGGAAAGCACGTTAAGCCATTGGTTCCCGCTGTCATTCGTGGATCTTTGACAGTCGTTACTCGTCAGTAGTTTGAAAGTCTGACAACCAGTCTTACCAAGGGGTATCGTATTACCCAGTTACTGGGTTGTGGAGGTCAGACAGGCAGTCGCTCAATGTAAAATACTGGTATTCAACTGCATCCGGTTAGACTAGAAGCCAACACCAACATAGTTGGGAAAAGGCTAGGCAGATTGATTCAACACTATTACAGGTGTAGCCTAAGCAGACAATTATTTGTTATTCATGTCAGGAAAATCTGTAGTACAATGATAAAGTACGCAAAACTTAATTTTGTTCCAATTTAGGTATAAACATACAGATTAATGCATTAAGGCTCTTATAGACAGAGGCGATATCGCGTCGCGACGCGACGTGTCGCTCAGCGGTGTTGCGACGCGATAATATCTCAATATCGCTCGCGATATCGCCTCTGTCTGTAAGAGCCTTTAACCCCTTGAGTATGCTGATTAAAATTAAAATCTCTTCCTTTAAAAAAGATAGCTAAAGAATACTCTTAAGTGCACTCCAACTAAAGAAAAACAAAGCATAAACAAAGTATTAACAAAAGAATTCTAAATATTAAAATGAAATAAATTAATTTAAATGCTAATGAGTGGCGGTTCCTGCAGGGTTTGCAGTGATACAGTACGCCCCCGGGATTAGCACGAATGAGTGCCGACGATCACCGAATACTGAACGAAGAAAGCCGAATGAAATACGTAGCTTTGTATTGTAAAGACGTGAGAGAGAGTAGAGAGAGAGAGAGTAGAGGAGCTCGTGGCTAAGTTATTATTGTAGAGGAGCTCGTGGCTAAGTTATTACAGCCACACGGGTCGATCCATCGGGTTAAGCTACGCTTGCCGGGGTTGGTCAGTGGATGGGTGACCATCTTTACATACCGAGACTCCTCAGTGCCTCGGAAAGCACGTTAAGCCGTTGGTCCCGGCTGTCATTCGTGGATCTTTGACAGTCGTTACGGGTCGCCAGAAGCCCGAAAGTCTGACAACCAATCTTACCAAGGGGTATCGTATTACCCAGTTACTGGGTTGTGGAGGTCAGATAGGCAGTCGCTCCATGTAAAATACTGGTATTCAGCTGCATCCGGTTAGACTGGAAGCCGACCCCAACATAGTTGGGAAAAGGCTAGGCAGATTGATTCATTGTATTGTAAAGACGTAAATTACTATAATACTCGATGTGAATGATGAAATTATGTGATATGGCAACGTGGCAGATTTAAGGATGATTTCCACCAAACGGCTCGCATCGCATCGGATCACATCGGACGAATGGATGCGGCGACAGAACGTCGACGCATACGATTGGCTGCGTAATGTCACTTGCGAATGTATCCGTTCCTGTGCCTAGTCAAATAGTTTCATTCCTACCGTGTGTAGACGATCACTCGTCGCAGCATACTTTGGGCTACGAAGACGCTGTCTGGCTGCTGTAATATAGACTTTAAATATTGTTACACGATTTAATATCGTTTAAAGACTATACAATCCATTCAGATGCGATGCAAGCCGTCTGGTGGAAATTATCCTTAAGAGCTGTAGTGACAAGCATTGAAATTAGTAATATAATTTTTTAAATTGTCATGGTCACTAACATAACACAAACGGGATATTTAAGATGTTGTTAGGGTTCCGTTCCAAAATAGTAAAAAAGGAACCCTTATGGTGTGACTCAGTCTGTCTGTCTGTCTGTCACAGCTGGATATCTCAAGAACTACTAGTGCTATCAACTTGAAATTTGGAACAGTTTTAGATGACGTTTACCCAACTATTTTGCAAATAAGAAAGAAATAAAAATATATGTATTTTTTTGCAACATGGGGTGAAAGGGGGTCTTAAAAATTCAAAGTGGAGCTCTTAGGTCATGTGGGGTATCATATGAAAGAGCGCTGTTTGCACATTCTCAAACATATTTTTATTTTTTTTAGGCCACTCAGTGTTTGACTTTTGATGAAAAATGTAAAAAAAATACCGTTCCCCCCCCCCCCCTTATCTCCAAAGTTTGCAAAGAGAAAAATCTGAAATTATTCTATGTGATAGAAGTTTATGTAAAGATTACAGGAAAAATAAAACGATGTCTCTAAATAGCACACTTTTTCAGAAATCGGAACGGAACCCTCGGTGCGCGAGTCCGACTCGCTCTTGACCAGTTTTTTTTGTTATTGAAATTAGTATGCTTTTAAATGGTTTGATCATGTTGTAAGGAAGATTCTTGTAAGGCGACTGACACGCAGAACAGATGTGAGTGGAAACTCCGGGAAAGCCATCCTAGAAGGACTTAAGAGCGTTGACTCGGTACGGCATTTCATACAAACTTTCAAGTCCTTTTTTATCGAAATGAATGAACCGATTTTAATGAAACTTCATACGCATAAGTAGGATACATAGGTCTAAAAAGTTAGTAAAGAACATTTTCTAAATGTCTTATTTAAAAAAAGATAAATGGAAATCTCTGCTTCTATGGAATATTTAAAATCCGTCTAATTTTGCTGCAACACTATTTTTCGAAAATGTTCTTTACTAACTTTTTAGACCTATGTATCCTGCTTATGCGTATGAAGTTTCATTAAAATCGGTTCATTCATTTCGATAAAAAAGGACTTGAAAGTTTGTATGAAATGCCGTACCGAGCAACGCCCTTAACATGTCCTGTATTATAGTGACCTTATCGCTGATGTTATTCAGAAAGGTGCGTAACACGTAACACACGTGCTTGTATGATGTATGATCGTAAATGAAGCAAACGATGTATGTGAGAATTACGACCCTTACATACATTCTGCAGGAGGCGTTTTATAGTTTCTGCCTAACCCTATGAGAAGCAGGCGTGAGCTTTAGATGTGTTATTGACTATTTCAACAACCCACTGTCGTTACTTTTTACGAGTAAGTCCGATATTACAGGGAGAGCCTGTTGCCAAAACGTAGACCACGGGCTCCTACTGAAAATCTCCTAGTCCAAATGGAAAGACCCAATAATGTCTATTGTCGAACCTGCACTCTAATTGCAAAACACATTATGAAACGGAGTTTGAATAATTATGAAACAAATTGCTAATCCATTGCTTCGTATGTTCGAAAGATTTGTCTGCTTGCCAAAGTAAATAACGCAATGAATGTTGTTTAACTGTCAAAATGAAGCCAACTCCGATTGATAATGTGTTACGCAATTATGGTGTGGGTATAGAACCAACAATCTCATGCTCGGGAGTCGCGCAATTCGACAATGGACCAAAGATCTAATTCTAAGAAAAACTTTTCTTAGTAAGAAAAAACTTTTCTTAGTAAGAAAAAACTTCCATAACTGCTATAAAAGCTATTTCCGTGGGTATACAAAGCAATTGTGCCACAAAAATCTAAATAATAAAATCACAGACAGCTTCCAAAAATAACACGACTAATTAAGAATCTATGTTTCCGAGAAAAAATATTTTCGTCCCAGTCTTCATTAATAGCTATGGAGAACACTGGAGAAGATTCGAGAATCTTGAAGAATCCTGGAGAACTTCAATTAATATTACACGGAGCGATCTGTTGACGGCTTTGGAGTGTGTGTAATGAAATTAATCAGCCTACACAGTCCCTTATCAACGAATAGTTTAGAAGTGGTAAAATTCTTCACTTAAGGGCAAGCTTTCTTTTATAAATTCAGATCCTAGTAAGATCATTGTACTCAGACAATTTTGTCATGCTTCATAAACATTTCTGTTTGTGTAAGTATGTAGATCTTTTAACATACTTTTACACATCATCATCTGCCTAGCCTTTTCCCAACTATGTTTGGGTCGGCTTCTAGTCTAACCGGATGCAGCTGAATACCAGTAGGTATTTCACATGGAGCGACTGCCTATCTGACTTCCACAACCCAGTTACTGGGTAATACGACACCCCTTGGTAAGACTTGTTGTCCGACTTTCGGGCTTCTAACGACCCGTAACGACTGTCAAAGATCCACGAATGCCAGCCGGGACCGCGCTTTCCGAGGTACTGAGGGGTCTCGATATGTAAAGATGGTCCCCCATCCACAGACGAAGCGCGGCAAGCGTAGCTTAACCTGATTAATCGACTCGTGTGGCTGTTATTACTTTGAAAATTTTACACGTAATTACCTATTTTGGTCAATATTTTAAAACTAGATGGCCGGTATTTCCTAGCTGACTAATTCCTGAGAAGAAATGCCGAAACAAACTCAGAGGTCATGGTCTCTTAAAGTTCAAACTTTATACCTATTATCAACCTTCAAATACATTTTGAATAAAAAAAAATACATGTTATGTGTTATAAACGTATATTGAAACAAAATTGACTGTACAATATAAACTAAACAAATGTAGCAAAAAACAATATATCAACACATGAAAAAATTTTCCTAAAATAATTCCCACACTTTTCCCATAATCAAACAGCAGCTTCCCCTTAAACAGGGGTAGTTTGTCTTCCAGAGAGAATTATGCGCGTCGACCCCTCTACGTACTGACTTTTATACTCTACCATAGAGCAGGTAGAGGGACGTGCTAGGATTTCGCACCTCTATCTAGTTTATGTATGTAGAGATATTGCTCCACGATTTGTTGGAGATGATAGATACGGTTGCTTATGTTTTATGCTATAGGAAATGTATGGATGTGTTTGTCTATAGTTAATGCATTTTAGCATGACAATAGTGTTCACTAAGCCGCTTCCATTTATTTCCAGATTCAAGAACGAAAACAGAAATAAAGTTCATTAACATCCTAAAGTTCTCGTCAACATTTTTCACAAATGAAATCTGATACATAGTTTGTTGTTCGGATTCATATGAAGAAAATTAACGAAAGGGTAATGATCGCTATTGCCGTGCTTAAACGCACCAACTAAATCAATCTGCAATCTGCCTAGCCCTTTCCCAACTACTTATGTCGGAGTCGGCTTCCAGTCTACCCGGATGCAGTTGAATACCAGTATTTTACATGGAGCGACTGCCTATCTGACCTCCGCAATAAAGTATCTGGATAATACGATACCCCCTGGTAAGACTGGTTGTCAGACTTTCGGGCTTCTGACGACCGTAACGACTGTCAAAGATCCACGAATGACAGCCGGGACCAACGGCTTAACGTGCTTTCCGAGGCACGGAGGAGTCTCGGTAAGCGCACCAACTATTACCTTCTTATTACCAAAATTACTATAAATATATTGAGGTAATCAAAAGTAGGTCTAGAAAAAAGTTATTAGAAGTTATAATAGGAGGCTTTTTCTCAACAGTGGGCAGATTAGCACACCTTCGCCGGGAAACCGCATGATCTCAATTCAACTGATGCGATCATGCGCATCAGTTGAATGTGGTCTACTTTTATAAGTGCCACCAGTTGGCGCCACTAGCATGAAAGGGATCTGTCAAACATCAAACAAAAGTTTTAAGAATAGATTACATAGAAGTTCGATGTTTTTGTTTTGCAATCTTGAAGACTGCAATTCAAATAACATATTTTATAAGCTTCCTTTTTAAGGAAGGTTTTCAAATAGTTTAAATTTATTTTTTGAGATACCTTACTTTTGGACAAGTTTTTCTTTTGTTCCACTGGTTTCAGAACCTCTTTTTAGATTTTTAATCTTTTCAGTGCACCATACCTTGAATCGTCCATAATAAAGCTAAAACAATGAGTTTGTTTCGACAAAAACACAAATATAACTAACAAAAAGCCATAGGTTTTGTGATCATTTGACATTTCTCTATACCCATTTGATATTTCACCTGACGTCGATTTTTACTGTGGTACTCATTGAACTACTGCGGTTTCGCTACTATGGCGGTGGAGGTGTGGTAAGGCGGCCCTCAAGCTTCTTATTGAGTTCAAAACGAATTGAGTTTTGACCACTGCTTTATTTTTTAAATTTTAATCTTTGTATCTTTATTTTTATTTTTTTGCCATTGTTTAATGGATGACTGTTTTAATAATGATTTATATTGTAATTCTTTTCATTTTTAATTTTGTAATTAAGTATGAAATTTCGATACAATGTAAAAATTGTTACTGAAATAAATGTAATGAAGTGAAATATTATCCAAGAATCGAAATCCCAAAACAAAATCCGCAGTATTACATTATTAGTTTAAAAAAAAATACAAAGGAATTCTCACATGAGTAGCTAACACTATTCGGGTGCCTAGTTAAAGAATACACGTCGGTACAGTCACAGAGAACAGCTACAAAACAAATCTTCTAGACGCGGTCGCGAATACTTTCCATCAGTATTTGCGACGGAGAAATACTGGCAACACTTTGTTTGCAGGGAAACATTTGAATACACTTTACTAAGTAAAGTCGATATGAATGTGGAGGATGTTTATTTATTATTTGTTTGTTTTGTGGCAGAGTATCATCTGCCTAGCCTTTTCCCAATTATATTGGGGTCAGGTTCCAGTGAAACTGGATGAAGCTGAATACCAGTATTTTACATGGTGCAACCCAGTTACTGGGTAATAAGATACCCCTTGGTAAGACTGGTGGTCGGACTTTCGGGCTTCTGACGACTCGTAGCGACTGTCAAAAATCCACGAATGACAGCCGGGACCAATGGCTTAATGTGCCTTTCCGAGGCACGGAGCGGTCTTGGTATGTAAAAATGGTCACATATCCACGGACCAACCGCGGCGAGCGTAGCTTAACCTTATCGATCGACCCGCGTGGCTGTTATTACTTAGCCACAAGCGGGGTCTCGTGGCAGAGTATAATTGTATAGGTTAACAAAAGTAGGTTAAACCACCTATTACCTAGATATACTGTCTCACTACAGGGCAACAATTCCACAAGTCTATCTCTTTTTAACCGACTTCAAAAAAGGAGGAGGTTCTAAATTCGGTTGTATTTTTTTAAAATGTTTGTTACCGATTTTGAAAATATTTTTTTTTATTTAAAAGGAAATTGCTCAAACCTTTAGTCTTGCTCCTACTACCCACATCAGAAATGCCTGTTATATGCAGTAGGAACTCAGGATTTTTTTTTAGGTATTTCATGAAGGGCCATGTAGCTTCTGAAAACATCGTTCAAACTAGCTCTGTTTATCTGTCCTTGTCTTCTTCATTTTTATAGCGTACACAAACGACGTTGGGTCGAAAAATAGTGGTGAATATTATTTTGGTGGTGTATTTGGGAAAATTGTCGTCATAATAATAGGTCGGGGAAAAAGTTTTTTCGTATTATAGTATGTATGAAATTGTAATGAAATCTCTTCGGCTATACTATTTATATCTGGCTGGTTTTGGTATCATTGAAAGTTAAAATTTTAAAGAACATAATTCCAAATTCAAATTAGGAAAATGTGTGACTTTCATTTGTTTTTCGTACTGTCAAGATGAGTGAATCTAGTGAAGAAATTTGATACATTTTAAAATTTTACTACAAAAAAGGTAAAAATGCAACGCAAGCCGCGAAAAAAATTTGCGATGTTTATGGACCTAGTGCAGTGTCTGTGAGAGTAGCACAAATTTGGTTTAAGCGTTTTCAATCCGGAAATTTTTATGTCAAAGATGCACGTCGCTCTGGTCGCCCTATTACGGATAAAATGGATGCCATTTTTGAAAAAGTGGATTAAAATCATATCAGTAGTTACGACATAGCTGAAGAACTGGGAATTGACCACAAAACAGTTTTGACCCATTTGGCAATTAATGATATAACTAAATAATAAACTATGAAAAAAAAATGTCTTGAATTTGTATATAAAATACGAAGGAACTTTTTCCCCGACCTAATATTTATGTTCTTAACTACAAAGCGTAGGTACTATCGCGGATATTTACGGTGAACCACTTATCGACCTTATTCTAAGATAATAAGGTTGAAAAGTGGATCACCGCATATGTCCGCAATAGTACATAGAATTCTTATAAGAATCCATTCTTGGATGGACTACAATACTTATTTTTAATGAAAAAACTTAGTATTGAAAATATTTTGAAATTTTAACAACCATGTGAGTTTACAGTTCTTCTTTTGATATCATCTGTTAGTTTGTGTATGCGAGTTTGTTACTAAAAACTCAACGCCGATGCATTCTTACATCGTCGTTTAGTTTTACTTGTTATAAACAGTTAGTATATTTTTGCTATAAATATTCCGTCTCAGTAACCTACACCACAATCGAAGAGATAGTACTGCTGCTTTAGAATACTGGAGAATACTGCTTACCTACTTTATCCTTATACCTTTGTCTTCTCTATGCCAATCTGCCTAGCCTTTTCCCAACTAAATTGGGGTCGGCTTCCAATCTAACCGGATGCAGCTGAATACCAGTATTTTACATGGAGCGACTGCCTGTCTGACCTCCACAACCCAGTAACTGGGTAATATCATACCCCTTGGTAAGACTGGTTATCATACTTTCGGGCTTCTGACGACCCGTAACGACTGTCAAAGATCCACGAATGACAGCCGGGACCAACGGCGTCTCGGTATGTAAAGATGGTCACCCATCCACTGACCAACCCCGGCAAGCGTAGCTTAACCTGATGGATCGACCTGTGCGGCTATAATTACTTAGCCACGAGCTCCTCCTTTGTCTTCTCTATGTATATAAATTATATTGGCACCATCGCATTTCTATAGGTTTTACTTGATTATTTCATTTAATTTAAATCGAAGGACGATTTCCTCTGTCAAATTCTTAGATCGTTGGTATTTATAAGTATGTATGCTATTTTTTGACCGTTATTTTGGAATTTACTCTTAAAAAAATTCATAATTATTGTCAATTATTTTCTATTTTCTAAGAGTAATTACCAAAGAAAGTGGCTGGGACAGACTGGATGCGGAAGGCGGAGGACAGGGTGTTGTGGCGCAGCCTGGGAGAGGCCTATGTCCAGCAGTGGACTGCGGTAGGCTGAGTTGATTGAATTACCAAAATAAATGTCAAAAAATAGCATACATATTATAAAACACTATCGAAACGGGTCTTATCGCGATATTCTTTTTAACGAGGTAAACAGGTACCTACTTGTTTCCCGACGTTTCGACCGCCTTGCAGCGATCGTGGTCACGGGAGGACTGATGACAGCTCAGCGACGTCTTCGTAAGGTGCGGTGGTGCGTGTAAGTTTAAGTTAGCCAGTGAGCTCGCACATGTTCAGGAGGTACTTAAGGAGAACGGATACAAACGGAAGAAAGGAGATACCAGACGTCCAAAGAAGAAGGCAGGTCAGATAGGAGTTAGCAGAGTGGCAGCGTTCTTGCCGTATTTGAAAGGAGTGACGGACAAAGTTGGAACAGTACTTAAGAAATACTCCATCAAGACTGTATATAGTCCACTCTCCAGCATTTCGAAGTGCCTGCGTTCTCCGAAAGACGTAATTCCCCTTCAGACACCTGGCGTATACAAGGTGGATTGCAGCTGTGGTAGTTCATATATAGGGCAGACAAAACGAACAATCGCCGAAAGGATCAAAGAACATATTGCGGCTGTAAAAAACCGTCAAACCAACAAGTACGCGATAGCTGAGCATTTGCTGGAGGCTGGTCCAAACCACTGGATTCAGCTACACAAGCCACAGGTTCGTTCCTCTGATCGTTACTATTACTCCAGAATAGTACGTGAAGCGGTTGAAATCAGGAAATATAAAAATTTCAACAGAGAGGATGGATACCGACTGCTGGAATCCAGTCATTAGCAGGTGCAAGCGACGCCGGTCATCCGACGAGGTCCGCCAGTGTGTAGACGTCCTTAGTGTTGTGTGTAGAAGTACCGACAGTGACATTTATAAAAATTGTGAAGACCAAGTGAGGGTAGATGCACATACCCGCACATTACGAAGACGTCGCTGAGCTGTCATCAGTCCTCCCGTGACCACGATCGCTGCAAGGCGGTCGAAACGTCGGGAAACAAGTAGGTACCTGTTTACCTCGTTAAAAAGAATATCGCGATAAGACCCGTTTCGATAGTGTTTTATAATGTGTACAAATCGCGAAAGTTTAAAAAGTTTAATAGCATACATACTTAGAAATACCAACAATCAAATAATTTGAGAGAGGATGAATTTGAAAAAGGAGGAGGAGAGGTCCTTTGATTTAAATATCACGATAAACCTCTAGAAATGCGACGTTGCCAGCGCGCGCGCGATCGACGCTCTTAGTAGATTATTCGAGGCTTGTTTGCCACGAATAACATTATTTGAAAGAAAGAAAGAAAGAAAGAAAAACTATTTATTCCCGCGAAAAACTACGCACATACATTCGTTTTTTACATAATCCTAAAAAATAAAAAACAATATTTCTAGTCTAGTCCTGCAAGTTTGCGTTACGTCGATAAACTAGCCGATATACCTATTCTGTCAGAATCTCACCGTCAAAACTTAGGTGAAGTGAGCTCGAGGTGAGCTGTCAGTAGTGTCAATACCTAGAATCAGGTGGAATGACAGTTCACTGCAAGCCTGTGTCACCAGATGCAAAAATGTAAAATACTGTAGCATAGTTTGAAAATTACAGTGTCCTCATTAGTCCACTCAACAAAATGACCAAAAAGGGGGTGTAGAGTGCGTGAGCGGGACGTAAGCGATTTCTTCAGAAAGTTGTTCAGGGGGCTTGGGTAGTAAACATACTAAAATTACAGTGTCCTCATTAGTCCACTCAACAAAATGACCAAAAAGGGGGTGTAGAGTGCGTGAGCGGGACGTAAGCGATTTCTTCAGAAAGTTGTTCAGGGGGTGTTCCGTTACCGCAACGTTTTTCTAGACGTATCCATAGTTCAATTTCTCGCAAGATGGCAGCACCGGAAGCAGCCTAACTAGCTGCCATTGCACACACGTATTCGTTATCTTTGGAGCGAAAAAAAAGGTCGTGTGGGTGAAAGCCTGGCGCGCGCGCGTGTTCTAAATCGGTCGATATCCTAAGGGAGATCGAAGCATCCCCTATTTCGCGTGTGCTAAACACGAAAGCGTGAAACCCTGAAGCTAGCTGAAGGACAATCGAAGGTGGAAGCTCAACGAACGCCGGAGCAGACCAAGGTACGTGAGTGCATTTTGTCCGCTGCGGCTTGTGTCGAGTTTTTGAACATCGGAATATACGAAAAACGTTATTTTCCCAGTGTAGTGTCAAAGCCACCCCTATTTCGGTTTGGTGCGTATGCTACATCTTTATGGTGCCGAAACCAGGGACCTTCCATCTTACTTCAAGTCCATCATTTTGCGTATGGTATTTCTGGTCAAAACCGTTCTGTTTTAATTTAGAATACGTAAATCCATCGTTAATAACATTCTACTGCATTCTAAGTTATTGCATCATCTTGTAATCTTACAAATATCGGACCTATCATACCTACATGTTGCAACGGCGTCCATAAGTAATCACCATTGAACAGGGTTTTAATTCAAATATTCATTTCACACGAATCGGGAGTTATTGTGAGATCTAGTTATGCAATCACTAACAATCATCGGTGCTTAATTCCATCGGCTTGCAATAATTCTATTATTCAAATCATCAATCACATTCATAATCGTTTCTTGTAACTAAATATCTAGCATACCTAAGTAAATTCATCTAGTAAAATCGTAAAATTGCAAATGTACAAAACTTTTGTCCGCTGCGGCTTGTGTCGAGTTTTTGAACATCGGAATATACGAAAAACGTTATTTTCCCAGTGTAGTGTCAAAGCCACCCCTATTTCGGTTTGGTGCGTATGCTACAGGGGGCTTGGGGAGTAAACATACTAAAATTACAGTGTCCTCATTAGTCCACTCAACAAAATGACCAAAAATGGGGTGTAGAGTGCGTGAGCGGGACGTAAACGATTTCTTCAGAAAGTTGTTCAGGGGGCTTGGGGAGTAAACATACTAAAATTCCCCGCGTCTAGGAGGTGCGTCGGAGTGGGGAGGGGGGGGGGTGATAATAATTCCCTAATAATTTTTCGCTAATATCTTTAAAACTGTGCGTCGTAGAGAAAAATATTTTCCATGTAATGAAAGCTCATAAATTTTTTTACAACTTTCATTTTACATTCCGGAAAAGTGAAAATTGTCGAAAAAACTACTTTTATCAAACACTAGCCGTTGCCTGTTCTTCGTTCGGGTTATTTCGGGATAAAAAGTAGCATATAATTGTTAATCCAAGTCCTAATCTATCTACCTACCAAATTTCATCCAAATCCGTTCAGCCGTTGAGTTATCGAAACTTTTATCTATGTAATATATCGCCTGCGTGGATGTCGAATATTATCCCATGGGAACCTATTACCGGGATAAAAGTCCCTAGTCTTAATGCGATCGAAAGTCTATCCACTTCCATTCAAACACATCCGTGGTCCAAAATATTTTCTTATAATGAATTCCAGCTACATTGCTTCCCCTACTAGCCCCCTCCCCCTCAAAGTCTGCGAACGCCAATAAATCAGGGCGCAGCTTGTGAACATTCCTCGACACGTCCAAACTTAGAGAAGTATATTTTGAGTTTACGTGTTTTCACTTTGATTATGGCAGATTATATGAACTGCCTTGTTGGGCTGTGTGGAGGCAAGTGCTACCGAGCATGAGGTCCTGGGTTCCATTCGCAGGTCGGGCAAAGTGTGTAATTAAGTTTTTCCTTTAGGAATTTCTCTGTAGCAGTCTGGAGTCTGTTGTTTGTGACCAGTTGATGGCAAAGGGCTTGCCACCTATTACATGGGACTTATTACTATATATTACTAGCTTTTGCCCGCGGCTGCGCCCGCGTGGATATCCCAAGGGAATCTGCTACCGGGAATTCCTTCCTTATTCCTTGTCTACATTATGAAGGGAACCTCTGTGCAAAATTTCAGCTTTCTAGGTCCATGGGTTTGGGCTGGGCGTTGATGAGTCAGTCAATCAGTCAGTCAGTCAGTCAGTCAGGACTTCTCTTTTTATTTATATAGATATTTACTTATTTATTTCAGACTAAGCCCATAGTGTTAGTAACATTGGTCTTAAATACTAGTGTTAGTAGACATTCAAATTATTGAGTGTAGAGTTTCATCCAATGTCGCAGCATTGGATTAGGTACTCCCTATAAGTATTCATAGCCTAAGTCTTTCGAGCATTTTTATCTGAACTGACTTTTTCCTTTACTTGTGCTGTAAGACCTTGCTTCTTGCCAATTTCATAATTCTAGGTCAACGTGAAGTACCATATAAGTTTTGATTTACTTGCGAGTATCAAAATATGTTGCATAAATGGCCGTATTTTTTTATTGCGATGACTTAGAAGCTTACCTTTTTTAGAACTCATAAGGGACCGTAGACTTACGTATTTGATATTGATTTCAACGTGATACCTCCACGCATTCCTGAGAAAAAGGGTCTTGACAGACAGACAGACGGTCAACAAAGTGATCCTATAACGGTTCCATTTTTTCCTTTCGAGCCACGGAACCCTAAAAAAAACAGTTTATCGAAAGCTCAGCTTAAAACGTTACGCAACCATAAAGTGCTGCTAACACAATGATTATCTTCGGTTAGGTTAGCAGTATAAATGCTAATAGGACAAATAATACCATCAATGATCGAATTACAGAAGCGTAGCCTAAACCGTACACGAATAATTATTGTTTTAGCCAATGGAATATTTGGAACTAATACAGGGTTTAGCGTTTACCATTCATGCTAATCTGCTTTTATTTGGTAATAATTCAACGAGTTGTTACGTTTTAACGAATCAAATGTTATGTGTAACATCTGACTATTAGCAGAGCTAACTGTGCTTATTGTGATGTCCGTATTATGAAAAGCTATGTCTGTTCTATTGGGAGTTCCAGATCCAGGTTACATTTAGGGGTTTTAAATTATGATTTCTCTCACCTCTGCCTTGTATATAGTTTAAGGAGTACAGTATACATTATATTAAATTCATAACCTTTTGTAACTAGGAGATAGAGTCGTTTTGGAACGAAGTTGTTTAACGCGGCTTGCGGTAGAAGTGAAATCGGTAGATATCGTCACGTAACGAAAAAGTGTTATGGGGGAAATATTATAGAGAGTATATAATATACAACGTGTAACGTTAAATTCGCAAAACCTCTTAAGGGGTCATTGTACTCATCATTATGAACAACTTTTACTATGGGACCAAACCTGATATCGCGAAAAAAAAATCAGCTGTTCAGTACATTTATGTTCGCATAATTCGTCAAAATGTACTGAACAGCTGATTTTTTTTTCGCGATTTCAGGTTTGGTCCCATAGTAAAAGTTGTTCATAATGATGAGTGCAATGACCCCTTAAAAGGTTTTGCGCATTTAACGTTACACGTTGTATTTATTAGAAAGAGATATAGGTACATAGAAAGAAAGTGTGAAATGGTCAAAATGAAAATCCAAGATGGCGGCGGCGAAAAATTTCAATTTTTTCAACATGGTTGTCGTTTTCATAGTTTTCGAGGGAGGTAAGGTCGACTGTGAGGTCAAAATGTAAATTCAAGATGACGGCTGCGATTGTTTTAAATCATACGTGAGAAGGAACTTCGTTCCTTACGGGGCTACCATCGACCGACTAAATACGTTTTAGCGCTAAATGGATATAAATGAAACGTGTGCTTATTTAAATACATTTACCGCTAAACGTATTTAGTGATTTGTGGTGCTAGCGGTCCCAAGACATCGTAATCTAATCCAAGAGAGATTTTGGTTACACAAATATTTGTCCGGTCAGTAAGATGAAGAAGATAAGCGAAAACTAAGTAACAAGTTAGCATTCAGACACAAAAAACGTAAAAAATTGTAGGTACAGCTACAAATAAGAAATATTATGACCATCCAATATAAGAACTTACAAAATGTAGCACGCAAAATGGAACCAGTATTTTTTACCTGAAACGGAGTAGAAACCTCATCACTAGCGATGTACTCATACTATAGCGGTATTCCACCGCCCGAGGCACCGAGAGGTATCCCTACATTCCTTACACATCTACACAGAACCCTGAACAAATTTAAAACAGACGAAGGATCGGAACACGAGAATAGATTACATTGAAAACCCGAGTTCCCTACTATTCAATTATCGCATTTTCGAGCCCGGTGTTAACATGCAAATTAGTCCGTTTCAAAATTTTGCGGCCCAGTCCCTCCTACTAATAGGAAATAGACGTTTTCCGTTATCATTCACATTGGACCTTTGTTTTATCTTATGTAGATTTTAGAAAATTATTCTGGTTGCTGGACCCTTTAAATCGACAAGTTGAACGGGGTCCGGAGGTACGTTTAAGTGGACCTCTTTTGTTTTGGTTGCTCTTTGTAAATATGTTGTTTAATGGAAGGATTGAATTTGAAATTGGAACCCTGTATGGTTTTGAGTGCATGGTGCTTGTTTAGCAGCGTAAGTAATTGAGGGGTTGAGGAAATATAATTGTTTGTGTTGTGTGTGTTAGGAATGCTGATCGGTATAAGAATAAGGATTATTTTGCCTTTTCAAACCGAAGGAATATACCTATAGAGTTGTGACTGTTGCAGATTTACTTCATTACAGATCTTCTACTATCATCAGTTTTAGTTTGGTTGTTGGTTGTTCCAGAATAATTTTGATTATATTATTATTTTTTATATTTATTTTTTGATTATTGTTTTCGTATTAATTGGTGTAAATTTATTGAATTGCATGTATTCTTTTATTATATTGTACATCTAATACATATATGTTTCATGCTGGTTTATATTCGAACGTAATGTGAGTTATTACTGAATAAAATGAATTTTATTACTATTATTTATTATTTATAATCTATATATCAACATCAAAATATATAAATTCTACTTCTAGTTTAGGTAACATATCTTTGCCTTTTTTTAAACTATGCAAAATTAATTAAAAATATTAATGTATGAACGAATAAGTGAAAATACACCTGAAAAATTAAATTATTAATTAACACTGCAACCAAGCATCCTCATATGAAAACATCGCCTCTCAACTAATTAATCAAAAAATCCAATCAAAATTTTCGTTCATTTTTAAAAACAAATGGGGAACGTTACCATTGCGCTCCCCACCGGAGTCAATTTGAAACTAAAGTGACTCATTACTTACCCCTTTTTACACGAAAACACCCACACAACATAACACCTTACATCTTTAGAAATTAAGTCGTTATTTGAGTGTATTTTCGATAATCCTGCGACTGCTAGAGCGGTAATTGAAGCGTGCTTCATAACGGTATAATAGAGTTATTTTTAGATTATTTTTTTCATAAAGTAGACGAGTTGATTAACGTGGTTTGTAAATTGGTGTTTGGATTACCTTTTGCGGATTAAGTTGTACTGATTTAAGCGTCGTATTCATGGTGAACTAAAGTTGCAAACAATGTTGAGTGTTGTTTTGTTGCAGCTTTGTTGACCATGACGTCACGTGTCTATTGTTATTTGATTGGATTAAAAGGAAGATGTTTCTATTATCGGTTGACTATTATAGATAACTTTACTTGCCCACCAATTAGGTTTACAAATTCGAAAATGCATGTTTGACGCAAGTTATACGCGACTGTTTGTACTTAACTTGAAATAAAATAATTGCACTAATAGTGCGTACAGGGATAATCGTCGGTTGGTGCCTCATTTCATTGAAAGCGTCTAACGGGCCTCTGCGAGTTGGCTTCGGCCCCTCGTACGCCTTCCAAAGGTCCGGGACCCCAGGGTCCCGAGATATGTCAAAGACAAAAAAATAAAAAAATAATAATATTGTCAAGATCCCCTATAAAATTTGAGTTTCTTCGTAGGAACATTTTGTTTATTAATGTTTAATTTTTTATTTAGGTATATAAATTTAATTAAAACAAAGTAAAATAAGTTAATTAAAACTGACATCGAACAGTGGACTCCCTTGCATACATTCTCTAATAGATATACGAGAATAAGCATAATTAAGAAATCGATACACAAATACAAGGGATAAAGCAATTACAAACATCGGATTAAGTTTAACTAACACGGGAACAGAGTTATAGTTAGGGCAATGTAATAAAATTAACCCTTGCAGTACTTTGGTAGTTACTATTTAGTATCGGAGCTGTGGGGGGAAGTCTGGGGGATTCGGGGGAACTCTGTCATTTCTTGCGTTCATGTGTCTTTGCTGCAGTTTAATTTGGTGTTTAGTCGTTCCGTACCCAAAGGGTGAATACGGGAATCAATACCAAGCCTACGCCATCTGTCCGTTTGTGTGTCACAAGGTTGTATATTTAAAACCATAATAGCTAGTTTTTTTTTGTTAATTAAACTTGACAATTCTAGAGATTGGTTAGATTGGAAGCTAAACCCAACATTTATAATTGGGGAAAGTCTAGGCAGGCAAACAGGCCAGTAACATACCAAGTAAACAGCCCTTTACTTGAGCCAAGCGGAAAATTTATGCTTATAATTATGTAATAAAAATTGTTCCCCTAATTATTAATGAGGAACAATAATTTTTCATACGGCCATTTTGACGACGGCCCGCGTTAAGCATGTAAATATACCTGTAAAATTTTTATCACCGTGATTAAAGTCATCGGCTTAGCGTTTTATTATAGGTGGGGTTATTTATACCCCGTGCAGCAGAGAAAGGGTTAAGTAAGGGTAACACCAAAAATGTTTTGAACAGGGGGCTACTTACAATTCATAATATATTGTCAGTTGGTGACCGTTTTACTATTTCAAATACTATTCATAATATTATCCTATTATGATTCTGCCAAAGTGGCCGTTTTAGCCCCCCAGAGCTGTTAAAAACATTGCCTTAGGCGCGGTTTATACAAAAGAGACGTTGCCATGTGATGTCTCACCTGGAAGCGCGGGGGCAATTCTTTTTCCGACAAAAACGACGCTATGCGACATGACTATTAGGTTCATTTTAGGTTTCTTCACCGCCATACGCTCTCGCCACGTCTCTCCTGTATAAACCGCGCCTTAGGTTTGTAGGTTTGCCGTTTCGATACTGGCTGAATTGCGATTATTTTTTTTTAAATTTATGACGCTACCTCTTGACACATAGATACATAAACTTTAAAAACTTAAAACGTCAACGTCAACCAGCTTGCCCATCAATTTTTCAACAAAAAAAAAATATGTATCTCCAATAAAACGCACACTGTACGAAAATAAAACGAAAATGTATTCAGTTTAAAAAACAATTTCGAAAATGGAACAACTAGGGTATCGGCCACAAAAAAGTGACAGTTCATTGACGAATGACGTCACCTTTTCCGTCACGCCCTCTGCCTATATTTTATTCGGCTCGTACATCACGTTTGACGTGTGACACTGCTGCCAATTCCGCGGTACGTGACAACAACTGGTGCATGTATCCTGTGGCGTGCTACTAAATGCTGCGATTTAATCTTTCGAATTGTGTAACTTTTTTAAGGTACAAGCCAATCATTTGTTTCGATTTTTAAATGATCACCTTTGCTTTTTTTTTGTAAGGCTTTAGAAAGCGTGAATGAAAAATCACACAGTACTAGCTATCCAGATACAGAGCGTTTTTGACACTTTAATGTCAAATTCTGGTGAAAATGACAGATTTACTAGACGGCCGTTATAATAATATTTTGTCAGAACAGTTTTCACAAGAAACCCCCACAGAGACCGCGCTTACTAGTTTTTGAATCAAAGGGAAACATAAAAAACAATATTATAAAATTTAAAAAAAATATAATATTAAGTAATATATCTTATTTAAGAATCTGACGGATAGCCAATCGATTTTACTAACACGATTAGATTTACTTTGCTGGATAGAAAAAAAATCAAATTTACTCCTTCAATCTGATATCTAGCTACAAAACAGACTTTTTTTTAAATTTTGTATATAAATAAAAATGTAGTAAGATTGTATAACGCAATTCGTTGAGTTTGCTGTGATAAAATGATTAAAATACCTACCAAACTATTTTTAAATACCTTTTTTTTTTTTTTTTTTTTTTTTAAATACCTACCTAATGCGCGAGGCCATCACTCCTACTTCAGTTCAGTACGCGGCTCGAGCGCCGGACCATAGGACCCCATAAAGGATAGGATAGGTTTTCTTACAGTGAGGCAACAGTGTGATTTAGATATCGAAGTATCAAACAGAACCTCGCAATGTTATCTTTAAAAAGATAAGCACAAACCTAAAAGCGACCCCAAAATATAATTGATAAAGTTGTTATACTTAATTATTTACAAGGAACTTCCAATTAGGTCAATAGGAGAGTATTATTTACATTAATAATGATGAAACTCAATACGTAGCGCTCTAAGATTTGGTGTTTCTTAAAGATGGTCCAACCGCCATTTTATTTATCGTCGTCGACCAAAATAATGACATCACGCAATTTAATAGAGATGTTATGTACATATACAAGGTGTAACATAAATAACGCACAACCTCTTAAGGGGTCATAGTACTCACAATTATGAACAACTTTTACTATGGGTCCAATCTGAAATCGCAAAAAAAAGGCAGCTGCTCCCTACATTTTGACGAGTTTGATGTAGATAAATCAGCTGATTTTTTTTCGCGATTTCAGGTTTGGTCCCATATTAAAAGTTGTTCATAATGATGAGTACAAAGAGGTTGTGCATTATTTATGTTACACCTTATATATTTTTTTTTATATTAATATTATTTAATGAGATTTCGTTTTTCGCAATAACGTCTATGTAAAAATAATGTCGTTTGCACCCATTTTACTTTTAGCATCAATTAGTGAAAGGTCTAAAAAAGCCTTGAAAAAAACTTTTTGTGACCTTTCAAGAAATAATTTGTCGTGGACCCAATAATTTCTAAATAACGGTTTTTTTACTAGGTTGATTTTATTTCTAGTTGAATGAATGATCCTTGTGACGAAATTAGGAACATAGGTACACATGAAAAGACGTGGTATAAAAAAATACTTTTAGAAAAAGAAATAAAAAACACTTACCAATATATCCAATCCACTCTCTCTGTGATGCTTAAATGACACTCTGAAAAAGGGAAATTTTAAAGATTAAATTTCAAGTCCGCCAGTTTATTTTTTATTTTTTAGGAAATGGCATCTCGCCGATCAACCTAGGAGGTTGTCAGCTGCTTATAATAACCGGACTTTCCTGTGGGTGCCTCAATAACTTAAGGCCTCCAGCCAGGGCCCCAAGTCTGCTATTTTTTACATTCGAACACGATCCCATTGTCACTGCATTGTCATTTTGCTAAAAGTTTGTAATCTGCTAATTTCATAATTTCATACAATCGAGTGCCAGTGGTTGACCATTGACAAGTCATAATGACGCCATTATAACGCCATTATATTAATAGATTACCAAACTTGTCAAAATCTACAGTTATGAAATCAATGATAGACCATTCTGACACTATTGTAATAGCAGACTTGAGGCCCTGGGCATAACACTTAAATAATAAGCGACTACACGCTAAGGGTACCCCTACACCCTAGTAGGGGTACCCTTAGCGTGTCCCCCTAATAGAGTACCTCGAACCTCGGCTTAGGGCTTCATTGGGACGGGACAGTTTGCTAGTTACTTGCTGGATTGGATTATTAGTATTTTTCAACGAATTTAAAACTACAGGCTCGGCAGCGGGGGCTGGCTCGAGCAAGTGTCGGGGACAAGTCCACCAGTGTGAATGTTTTGGCTATTAAATGGTAGAGGATGGTCTATAATGCCAGTGTGTACAAAAACTGTTATTATCTGGCTAGTAACTTAGTATAAAATATAGGGCTGACTGCCGCCTATCTTCAGTAGAATATTAATGTTATTTTAACTGAGTTACAACGTCAGCTGTTTTAAAACAATGGAGGAGCTATTGTGGCTAAGTAATAACAACCATACGGGTCGATCAACCAAGTGAAGCTACGCTTACCGGGGTTGGTCCGAGACTCCGAGGTCCGAGACATTTGACAAAAATATAATTTAATGTATTGTGTTGCGTAAATTATTTTGCATAGGTACTATTGTATAGAATCTAGTTCTTCTAACTGAACAGACAGCTGTGCTGCTGGGGAGTTTGTTCCGCTACTTCTTCTTCCCAGCTAAAGCACTAGGAAGTGGTGAAGGGCGGGCGTTTTGTGGGGACTGTCTTACTGTAATTTTGACGTTCAAAAAGTGCTGATTCTCAGCCTAATTTGAATAAAGGACTTTTGATTTTGATTTTGATTTTGACTCCTCCATGCCTCGGAAAGCACGTAAAGCCGTTGGTCCCGGCTATCATTCGTGGATCTTTGACAGTCGTTACGGGTCGTCAGAAGCCCGAATCTTTCGCAACCAGTCTTACCAAGGGGTATAGTATTACCCAGTTACTGGGTTTTGGAGGTCAGATAGGCAGTCGCTCCATGTAAAATACTGGTCTACAGCTGCATCCGGTTAGACTGGAAACCCCAACATAATTGGGAAAAGGCTAGGCAGATTGAGCTATTTTAAAACAATCCGATAATCAACATTTTAATCCATTTTTCTCGCGAAAATAATCTCCTATGTAGGTTGAAATTTCCATGAAAATCTCATAACGTTTTCCTCGGTCAGAAATTCGGATGGACAGTGGAAGTGCGAACGAGACTCGTGGGGCCAATCATTGGACATTGGTGTTGGTAATTGGGTTACTGGACGGACAGACATGCAGGTTATCTGATAAACCCCGCTGTTAACTTGTGCTGCCAATTTTGTGCAAACTTGGTTTTAGCGAGGATGTGTATTGTCATTGAGTTGACTTGTGGCTAAGTAATAACAGCCGCAAGGTTTGATCGATCAGGTAACTACGCTTCTCCGTGGATGAGTGACCATCTTTACATACCAAGACTCCTCCGAGTCTCGGAAAGCACGTTAAGCCGTTGGTCCCAGCTGTCATTCGTGAATCTTTGACAGTTATTACGGGTCGTCAGAAGCCTGAAAGTCTCTGACAACCAGTCTTACCAAGGGGTATCGTATTACCCAGTTATTAGTTTGTGAAGGTAAAGTACTGGTATTCAGCAATTCAGCTGCATCTGGTTAGACTGGAAGCCGACCCCAACATAGTTGGGAAAAGGCTAGGCAGATGATTATGATGATGTGGGTCATTAGGCTATTTGAGTACCTAATGGCAGGTATGACGTATAACAGTTTTATTTCTAAACCAAAACAACATTTTTGTATGCACGTCATTCTATCACACCAATCACACTAAAGGCGAAAGTTTGTGTGTGCGTTTGCATGTTTGTTACTTCCTCACGCTCAAACGGCTGGACTGATTTAGATGAAATTTGGTATGTAGATAGCTTATACCCTGGATTAACACATAGGCTACTTTTTATCCTGGTTTACGCAGGGGGATCCGCGGGGGCGCAGGTGCTAACAAATAACGCTACGTTTCTTTCTTTCTTTAATCAAAGGTTAATCTCGATAACTTCCTTTCCAAGGCTTTAGTAGTACTAACTTCCCGCTTTTTTCGTAATTACCGGCATTTTAAAGGCTTCATCTAATTAGGTTACCCTGAGTCAGCGCGGGATTATCGCACTTCCTACATTATCTCTAACACGTAGTACGTTATGTAGGTCAGGACATGCTCAAAGTTGTTGTAATATTAGGAAGTAGGTGCTGAGAATAATGTTGAAGGAGTTTTTATTGCTCATTTTGTAGTAATGAAATCCACAAAGTATTACTTTTCCATCATCTAAAAAGCGAACATAAGACCAGACACTGATTGCCTGATTCCTAATGTCCGTACCGTGATCGTTGCCAATATTAAAGTGCAGATTACCTAAAGCTTGGGAAATGTTGAGATATTAAAAACTACAAAAACCGGCCAAGTGCGAATCGGACTTGTTCACGAAGGGATCCGTACCACAGTAGGTACAGTATTTAACACTACATATTTAAAAAGAGATAAGTACTTCAATATAAAAACATGTTTCTTGTATTCCCCTTTAATTTTTAACTTTATTTCATTTTTATTATTTGTTGTTTTAACGGCAATAGAATTAATGAAAAAAAAAAAAATGAAAATTTCAACTGTATACATATTACGCTCCATGAGATACAGCCCGCTGACGGACAGACGGACAGATACTGGACTTTGGCACCCTTCGGGTACGGAAACTTATAAAGTCTAGTATCTTAATTAGCATGCCATTGAAACATTTTTAACCTAATCTTTTTACCTATAAACAATCACCAAGAACGTTCAAGTCACAATTAAAAATAAACAATAACAATAAAAAAATGCGAGAGATGCGGCATTGAAGTTGCTGGGATGCGATTCACTGACGACATTGTAATATTCTCGTCCAGGGCTGCAGAACTAGAGCTAATGTTAAACGAACTTAGTGATGCAAGCCTTGAGGCTGGACCGGCTATGTACAGGTCGAAGCCTAAGACCAAGATGATGTCAAACACACTAAATATACGGGGTGCTAGGTTAAACGAGGGACATACTTTAACGGAGTGTAGTACTCATGAATATGAACAACTTTTACAGTGGATAGTTCCACTGTAAAAACCCTGAAATTGAAAAAGAAAATCAGCTGTTCTCTAAAAAGTGCAAAACCTACGCGATCAAAATGTACGAGACAGCTGATTTTTATTTTCATATTTAAGGGTTAGTTCCATGCTAAAAGTTGTTCATTTTCATGAGTACTACACTCCATTAAAGTATGTTCCTCGTTTAATTAACCTCAGAGTGAATGCATCAATTGAATTATGTCCATGAATAAATCTACTGGGGCCAGTTAGTCTCTTTCCAATCCAGACAAAACAAGAGAGTCTTAAGACGAAGCGAAATGCCTGGAAGAGCTACTGTCCATGAAAGAGCTTATGAAAGAAAACCTTTCTTTATCACTCTTGCGAAAAATTATGGACATGTGCATCCTTCCCATTATGAACTAAGTCGCACCTGCCAGGGTTGTTCGAATTTCGAAAGAGATACCGTGGCCCTGGCACAGGCAACTGAAGGAACACGGGTGGGCTTTAGTCAGTAAAAGTCTGACACGCTCTCCTGCTCCGTCCAGAGCGGGAGAAGTCATTGATAATTTCCCGTCCACAAAAAAAAAAAAATGTCCGCGACACAACACTGCACTCCAAAACACAGATTTCTGAGTACTGACGTTGCTCAAAAAGCCGCTAAGCTGAAGTAGGGCTGGGTTGGCCACGTCAGCTGTATGCCCAATGAGCTGTGGACCAAAATAACCATTATGGAGCCCTGATACAGCCATAAGGCGTCGCGGCAGACCCCGTAGAAGATGGTGAGACGAGCTAGAGAAAACAAACGACCAGTGGTCCACTTTAGCCCTGGATTGAAAGACCCAGAAGTTTGCCCAGCAGTGGGATAATGCAGGTTAACAGTAACAATAAAACATACACCAAAATCTCAAACAATTCAATAACTCGCCGGTAAAATTCAAATTAATTAAATGCCACCGTTCATTGCCCTGCCATCTAGTGACAGCTTGTGTAAACACTCTCAATTAGTAACTAATTTACAATAATGAAATTTTGATTACTACACAATCAAGTTTGTTTAACATCAAACGGTTTGCGTTTTAATTTTGAAACGAATACCAACTTTCATGTGTTATTAAAATTATACTCGTACTTATTGTTTTTTCTGGCCCCTTTGTTTTTAGGGAGCCAGTACAAAAAGGTTCTTTGGAAAATCTGTCTAAAAGAAAATAAAAACCGGCCAAGTGCGTGACAGAGCACGCACAATGAAGGGTTCCGTTATTCCGTAGTTGAAAAAAAATTATCCCAAAAACAAACCTAACATTGTAGTTGAAAAACATGTTCTCATATACATTGATATACGTGACAGTCAATTCTCCAACTGCAAATTTATTTTTGTAATCGAATTACAAATTAACGATTTACGGACTTCTGTCTTTACTTGTGAATTTGAAGATTCTATGTCAAAGTCTTAACCCCCTGCCCTTTTTATAGGTTTTGATTTACTTGCGAGTATCAAAATATGTCGCTTGATTTTTTTAGAGCTCCAAGGGACCATAGATCAAAATTTCGAAAAAGGGTTGACAGACTGACAGACAGACAGACAGCTGTCTGGCTGTCTGTCTGTCGGACAACGAAGTGATCCTATAAGAGTTCTGTTTTTCCCTTTTGAGGTAGTTACGGAACCCTAAAAATGCAGAGAGTGTAATGTTTTTCGTAAACATCTATTTTTTGTCCAAAAAATAATTCAAAACTTTTAACAGCACATTGATCGGTGGATTCTTTGAATTATTCAAAAAACTTCTTATGAATAATTTCGGATAATGGCTCCGTAGTGTGGAAATAAACCTTTGAGGTAAACTTAGCACGAAGTATAGGTATTCAACCTGAATATAAAGAGTAACTCTGCGTGAGTTACTCTGTAGTTAAAATAAATTGCGTTCAAGTATACTTCGCGGTCTTACTTTGCATTTCTAAAAATATTCAATAGGTATATGTAAGAAAAAACTGAGGGTAAACTGTGATAATTTTATATATAGTATAGTTAAAATCTCGCTGCAGACTTGGTCATAAATCATAATCGGAGTAGGGATGTGCGCTAGTTGCGCGCGCTCAAGGCCATTATCGATAACAGATGATGACGATGACTCAGACGAAGAATTTTAATTTTCTATTTTTAGTTTTATATATACGTTCTTTTGTTTATATATTTAATATGCTTTGTAGTAAATTTGGTAATAAAATAAAATAAAATGTGTATTTATTTCTATCACCCATTTATAAATATATAAAACCATCGATATCACTCATCGACTGCAGTAATGCACAGGACTACGTGTGGGCGTGGCCTGCCCATAAGGCCCGTGAGTAGGAAAGAGAGCGAAACACTCGAATGATTTATGACCGAGTCTGCAGCGAGATTTTAACTATACTATAAGTAGTCTTAAAGGTTTTACGGGGCCAAAATTAATTAGTAAGACAATTAACATAAATATATTATTATTTTGAGGAATAAGACTGTGACTTGTGACTAAAAGAATGATGAATATACAGATAGCGCGCGAGTTGAATGCAGAGCTTAGGAATGCGGTAGTGCTGTGACCTAATTATAATTACAATACACTGCAGGCGCGTGAGGTGGGGCGTGCGGATAGCGGGGGGAGATGCTCCCGCTCTTTACCTCAGACCCCGACTGCATTCAACTCGCGCGCTATCTGTACATGTTGATGGATGGAGAGGCAGAGGAAGGCCAAAGAAAAGATGAATAGAATGTGTGAGGAATGATAAAAGAGAAGGGAGTGAATGAGAGCGTGATGGTTGACAGGGGAGAATGGAAGAAGAAAACGTGTTGCGCCGACCCCAAGTAACATGGGATATGGGCAAGAGCAAGAAGATGATGATTTTGTGGAATAAGGTTATTATTTTACAAGTTATTTTTTATGTTTTTTTCCTCAAACTATTTTTACCAGAACATCAGAAAATCACTAGTGTTTTAATACTTCACATAACATAATATCATGCCTGTATTTCGCGAAGGGTAATGCAGAGGTATACCTATAATAAGTACACCCACACTTCGGCAGTTATGTTGTAATGGTTTAATGACGTGTTCCATTCCCTTTATTTTTTTTAAATTAATTATTATTACTTATTATTATTATTTTTAAAGTTGACATTGAATAATATTGTATTTTTTTTATGTGTTGTATTGGTAATTTTTAAATTGTAATTGTATGTGTATTTGTGTTTTTTTATTTTTATTATGTAAAATTATTTCAAACACAATGTAAATTGTTAATGAATAAATTGAATTGAATAGGGGGCGAGCCTATTGCCGGGTACAAATCCAGACTCTGGCTGAGTGTATTAAAAAAATATATAATTATTACCAATCACAAATCGTGCAGGGAATCATTAATTTTATAAAGAAAAAAATATATATATTAGATTAACTTTATTTTAAGTTGCAGAGCAATTTTCTCAAGGACGTTGACATCGCCTTGCGTGGGAAGTTATCTGAACAGAATATTAAAGTCTTCTACAGTTCAAGTTAATTCTCTCTATTACTGATTGTAACTTAAGGCTGCTCCTTCCTAAAATTTGGCGAAACTAAGCAACTTTGTAACCATCTTTTACAGTAACTATGCAACGCTTGCAAAATATGAAGTAATTATCGATTTACAAAAAATCTGTTGATTAAACTAAAAAAGTAATGACAAGAAATCATTCCTTATTAGTTTGTAAAGAACTGTATAAATTTATGAACACTTTTAATGAAAACTGTAGGAGTAATATGGTAACAACTCGAAAAAATAGACCGAAATAGACCTGGATTTAGGTTTTTTTTCCTTAGTTCTACAAACTAAAATAGATTTCAGGACACATGAAATCTCTTCTTATGTATTGTATATTACTGTGTATTTTTTCCTATCAGAAAGATGCTATAGTTACTGTAAAAGATGGTTACAAAGTTACTTAGTTTCGCCGTATTTTAGGAAGGAGCAGCCTTAAACAATAGCTAGCAGCGCCCCACGGTTTCAACCGCGTAAGTCTCGAACCCGTAGCAATATCGGGATAAAAAGTATCCTATGTGTTAATCCATGATAAAAACTGTCTGTGTGGGAAAATTTCATTAAAATCCGTTCAGTAGTTTTTGCGTGAAAGAGTAACAAACATCTATCCATCCATCCTCACAAACTTTCGCATTTTTATAAAATATTAGTAACACAATAAGTGTAAATATTTTTAGTAAGTTACTAGGATCTTGCCAATAATATTACAAAACTTTGCTATCGCTTATAATATTTTTTAGACTTTATTTTATAATTTCTTGGACAATCAATCTGCTTAGGCTTTTCCCAACTATGTGCTTTCCGAGGCACGGAGGAGTTTCGGTACGTAAAGATGGTCACCCATCCAGTGACCAACCCCGGCAAGCGTAGCTTAACCTGATGGATCGACCCGTGCGGCTGTTATTACTTAGCCACGAGCTACTTCTTAGACATTCAGCAAAAATTGGTATTGATCGGCTACGTATATCGACCATTAAATCCATTATTGACCAATGAGTGACCACCATATTCCTATTAAATCATTCCAGCACATTCTAAAACTCATAAAAAACAAGCAAAACCAAATTTCTACTTAAATCCAAGTAGTTTTTAAGTAAGTACATACATTCAAAATCTTCTCACAGTCAGTTCACACACAGCACAACACTCAATTTCAAACTGCGATCAAAACGTAAACGTTTACGTTAGACGTAAACGTTAAGTTAAGTTACGTTAGGTTACGTACGTTCCCGCCCAACGTGCGCACTGTAGGGCGGGCGGGCATAGACTGGCTGTACGGTCTTGCAGTTGCAAATTGCAGAAATGAAAAGTGCTAAAGTGATGGTTTTTTTTTTTTTTTGTTTACCGGATTCTGGAAGGTAAAGTTGTTACTGGTTTGAACCGTTCATATTCGGTAAAGTTTTGCTCTTGAACGTGGTTTATTTGAACTGAATGTTTGTTTATATGTAAACAATTTAGTTATTCTGCATTTAGCTACGTGTTGCTCGTTAATTAATGGTACGATTTTGAGGCTACTGTTTTTATTGTCGGAGATCAAAAAATGGTAATTGGCTCATATGGATATTGGATGCGCTCTCAACAGTGAAGTGAGGGCGGTTTGTAAACATGTGTGCACTCAGTGAGGTGTAGTGTAGTTACTGTTGTAGTTTGGTGTAAATTAGTGCAGTGGTGGTCTTGGGGTAATGTGTTATTCGTGGATCTTTGACGGTCGTTACGGGTCGTCAGAAGCCCGAAAGTCTGACAACCAGTCTTACCAAGGGGTATCGTATTACCCAGTTACTGGGTTGTGGAGGTCAGACAGGCAGTCGCTCCATGTAAAATACTGGTATTCAGCTGCATCCGGTTAGACTGGAAGCCGACCCCAACATAGTTGGGAAAAGGCTAGGCAGATTGATTTTTTGGTCTTGGGGTAATGGCCCGACTTACGAGTTGTAGGTCGTAGGTTCAAACCCCGGCAGGCGCTTAACTTTGTGTAAATTATTTCATCACCACTAAAAAATAAAATAAAAAAATGTCCTTGGACATTTCACACAACGCCATCTAGTCCCAAGCTAAGCAACCTAATGCTTGTGTTATGGTAACGAGATGGCTGATAAACTACTTATATACATTTTTATTTGTAAATACATACATATTATAGATAGAAAAACACCCAGACTCGGAACAAATACTTGTAGGTCGTACAAATATTTGTTCCGTGTGGGAATCGAACTCGCGACATGCTACGCAGCAGTCAATCGCTCAACCACTGCGCCAACCGTGTCGTCAAAACCACTGCTCTCAAAACGGTGAAGGAAAACATCGTGAGGAAACCGGCATGTCTTAGAACCAAAAATTCGAGGACATGACTGTGACAACTACTAACCCGCACTGGGCCCGCGTGGTTGGTTACAGCCCACTCCCTCTCATAGAGAGAGAGGAGGCCTGTCTCCCGGCAGTGGGAATATTATAGGCTTGGGGTAAATGTGCGCATGTGAGCATGTATGTAGACAGCGATGTGAAAATATCTGTATATTAAAATACACCACAATAAACACCCATTCCATTACCCACCAATAAAAACCAACTAATATTGTATCCCAGTAAACAAACTACTTTCGAAGGAGTACAAAAAAAAAGGCTAAACAAAAGAGAACCACTATTTCATTCCTGAATGTAAGTACGGAACGGATCCATAGTCTCGTTCCATTAGTGGGCTGTCACCAGCCGTTCAAAAGAAAGAAAGAAATAAATAAAGAAAATAGAACCGCGAAAGAATGGCGCCGAAAAAAGTTTTGCTAATTGATATACATCAGGTTGGTACTCGCTTGAGCTAGTTAATGGAGAGGTTTCGTCGCTCGATTGTATTTTAATGGGATATTATTGGTGATTATTTTCAGTGATTTCGTTACGGGTCGTTAGAAGCCCGAAAGTCTGACAACCAGTCTTACAAAAGGGTATCGTATTACCCAGTTACTGGGTTGTGGGGGTAGTCGCTCCATGTAAAATACTGAGGGGCAATTCTCGTACCTAAAAACGTTCACAATCTCATGCCAGCATCAGTCAAATGTCAAAAATTTAGGTAAACGCTATACAATTTTTGACAGATTGAGTCTTGAGATGATATTGCGAACGTTGTTAAAAATACGAGAATTGCCCCTCAGGTATTCAGCAGTTCAGCTGCATCCGGTTAGACTGGAAGCCGACCCTAACGTAGTTGGAAAAAAAGGCTTGGCAGATTGATTGATTTTCAGTGATTTGGAGGAAATTGTGAACCAATGCATTGTTTTGAGGATCGATTTTTGGGTTCCGTACCTCAAAAGGAAAATTAATTTTTTAGCTAATTGACTACCATATTCTATTGTCCCTATATACAAATCACAATTTATAGTCATACTTTGACAGTTGTATGAAATGGCTATAACCCGGCAAATTAAGGAAGTGTGTCAATTTGCTTAGCAAATAATTTCGCTGACTGTTCATACACTTCGGTAAGCAGTACCGCGGTCATGCTTACCTCCTCACAACCGTCGCTTTTCAACGTATTTTTCGTATCTCACAACCCACAAAACAGGTGATTCTAATCAGTCCGCCTTGTCGATACCTAACAAATGTGTGTGGTATCTTATCCTAATGCACCTTCGAGGTTCCAATCAAGGGCCACCAGATTTACGACTACCGTCCGGAATAAAATACAACCAGCCATTTATTACACACAGAGGGATTTGCATGGCTGAAGTGGTTTTAGATCTTCGAAATAATTGGTGAGAAAAAAAGTAATAAGGGAAATTGGTCTTTGGGAGATGGTGGCTTTGTCGTTAAGTGATTTGGTTATTAGGGGGGAAAGGGGGACTTTTTTTGTCGTTTTTAGGGTTCCTTACCAAAATGGTAAAAAAGGAACCCTTATGGTGTGACTCAGTCTGTCTGTCTGTCTGTCTGTCACAGCTGGATATCTCAAGAACTACTAATGCTATCAACTTGAAATTTGGAATAGTTTTACATGACGTTTACCCAACTATTTTGCAAATAAGGAAAAGGTAAAAATATTAATATATTTTTTTGTAATAGGGACTAAAAGGGGGTCTTAAAAATTCAAAGTGGGGCTACTAGGGCATGTGGGGTATCATATGAAAAAGCGCTGTTTGAATATTCTCAAACATTTTTTTCTTTTTTTTAAAACGCATAGTTTTCGACTTTTGACGAAAAATTTAAAAAAAATACCGTTCCCCCCCCTTATCTCCGAAGTTTGCAAAGATAAAAATCTGAAATTATTCTATGTGATAGAAGTTTATGTAAAGATTACAGGAAAAATAAAATGATGTCTCTAAATAGCACACTTTTTCAGAAATCGGTACGGAACCCTCGGTGCGCGAGTCCGACTCGCTCTTGACCGGTTTTTTTTTATCATCTTACAGCTGAAGGTGGTTTTATATTACAGTGCTCGCACATCTAGTAAGTAGTTCAAAGACTAAGACATAATAAGTTATTTTCAAACTCGTTTCATAAAACGTGAGAAAAAAACCTACCTCTTTTAGTGGTATTAATCAAGCTGGTAGACTACCATCATAGTCCAAGTGTTTCATTGAATAAATAAATGAAAATATTTTACTAAAATGAATACGACGACGCCAGATGTCAGACGACATCGCGGCAAACCAAGACGAAGATGGAGGGACGAACTTGACTCCTACCGAAAGGAGCGGCCCGCAATATAGTAGTCCCCACACATTACAGGCTGAATAGATATAGTCTTTGATGAAAACTAAGTAGGTAGTTAGTATACAACATTAGTTTTTGTTTACACTAAACCCGAAAAGGTCTCATTGTACGTCATCATTTTGAACATTTTTTTCTATAGGACCAACCTTTTTTTTTTTTTTTGACGGTGGGAAATCATCAAATAACTTCTCCCGCTCTGGGTGGAGCGGAAGGGCGTGTCAGACTTTTACTGACTAAAACCCACCCGTGTTCCTTCAGTTGCCTGTGCCAGGGCCACGGTATCTTCTTCAAACAACCCGCAACCCCAGCGCCAGCAACCAACCTTGAAATCGCGAATAAAAAAATCAGCTGTTGTGGTGCATTTGTGTAAATCGACAAAATGTATGGAACAGCTGATTTGTTTTCGCGATTTCAAGATTGGTCCCATAGAAAAAATTGTTCAAAAAAAAATTAAATTTAAAATTTAAAAAACCCCCAACGCAAAAAAGAAAAGGGAACATTTAAAAAGTCAAAAATAATACCTATCGTTGAGCCATCAAATTCGATTGAGTAATACCTATATATATTTTCATTACAGAAATTGATGGATGGCACGATAAGGTTTGCTCATTGAATTGGCGCTATAATTTCGCGGCGGGGTACCGCATATGTACAAATCAAGTCAAATCAAGTTGTATCAATCAAGTGAAGGGTCTGACTTACTTATGCGGTACCCCGCCGCGACATTATAGCGCCATTTCAATGAGCAAACCTTATCGTGCCATCCATCAATTTCTGTAATGAAAATATATATAGGTATTACTCAATCGAATTTGATGGCTCAACGATAGGTATTATTTTTGACTTTTTAAATGTTCCCTTTTCTTTTTTGCGTTGGGGGTTTTTTAAATTTTAAATTTAATTTTTATTTTAACATTTTTAAACTTTTTAAACAATTTAACAATACAGAAATGCATTTTTATTACTGCAGAATGTTAAGTTTCTCTGCACATAACATTAACTTATAATGATGCCACCATCGTACTGCAAATAGAATTAAATACTGATAAAAAACGAATACAAACACTACTATCTGCTATTTTTTTTTTAAGAGTGTACTAGTGTGCTGGATATCCTGACTGCAGCATCAGCTCATCGTGTAGCCACCATTGCATTGTATGTAGAATCAAATACTGATCAAAACGAATCCAAACACGACATATCTGCTATATTATTTTACCAAGAGTATTCTAGTGTGCTGGATATCCTGGCTGCAGCATCAGCTCATCGTGTTGCCACCATTGCATTGTATGTAGAATAAAATTCTGATCAAAACGAATCCAAACACGACATATCTGCTATTACTTTTTCAAGAGTGTTCTAGTGTGCTGGACATCCTGGCTGCAGCATCAGTTCATCGTATTGCCACCATTGCATTGTGTTCGCGACGAAGCGTCACCAAACAATAGATACATAGGTTTTTTTATTTTGTTCTAACTTAACGTAGATTCATAGTAGGCGACGAGACCCTATCTGTGCACATAGGCGCAAGTAGCGGGGGACCGTCATAGTTCACGTACAGTGTAATCGCGAATCAAACGGTGTTTCTAAGTTAGGAAATCAAAGACTTTTGTTTTCATCATTTTATTTAGTGAATTTAAAGTAAATTCAGCGCGTTAAAGTGTAATTTAAAGTTAATTTAAAACGCTAAAGTGTTCTAAAACTCTGTGATAGTGAAATAGTGAAGTTTCCTAAGGAAAACTGTAAGTACAACCTCTATAAATAGCAACTGAGTGGGCTATATAGCCGTTTTATAGTTTTTGTTGGTGCGCCCAGGTACCCTAGCTTAAGACCTAGACCTGGGCGTAGTATTAGACTTGTAGTTTACCTACAAACCCACTTAGTTGAGTTTACAGAGGTTGAAACTGTGAACGCCACCCTATAAACTACCATTGAGTGGGTTATATAGTTGTTTTTTATAGTGTTGATAGTGTGCCCAGGTACCCTAGATTAAGACCTAGCCCTGGGCATAAAAATTAGACCTGTGGTTTAACTGCAGAACCCACTTAATTGTGTTTATAGAAGTTGCAACCGTACTTTTGTTAATAGATTTTATTGTTTTAGGTTTTCAGGGCGCGTCACGCCCTGAAAAACATAGTGCCGATAGTTAAACTATTATATTGTTCTAGGTCATTAGACCGACTTCAGATATCTGTATAGACCATTGAAATAGCTTCAGTAGTTTTCGAGTAATTTAACTTGCAAAATATTTTTTGATCAAAATAATCGAATTTTCAGTGTTTACACACTAATATCTTTTCAGAACATAGACTTACAGGAATAACAGATATCTCAATCGATGCGCGGTCTAATGACGATTCTAACAACATGTCACATGTTATATTTAATGAAATATTTAAGTTAGAAATAAGCAATTTTGTGAAATTTTTTAAATAAAAAATAGTCGAAAATAAAACCAAAATCAGGAGACGATTCGCGGTCCTCAGTAAGGTAAAGTTTTGAGGTACCTAAGCACACAAGAAAATATAGCAAATCGTAGCCATCGGCATGGTACCAATCTTTACCTGAAGAGTCCGCCAGTCGTCTCCTGAAATCCGCTGAAGACTTATCAAGATGCTGTTTCATTGAAAATAACCCTTCAGAACCTCACACGAACATAGCTGCTGGTCATCGGTTGCAGACAATCCGAGCCTATAGAAACCGGACGTCAGCGCCGCTTGGACTGGGAGGCCTAACCTCACACATAGGCATTCACCTGGATAGGCTTACACACTCCCTTCACTTCACCGTGTCCAACGATCACGCCCGTCCGGCACATTTGCTGGTCCTTGCGAGCCGGATGTTTGCGGCCGGGACGGTTCCTGTGGGATCCCTGAAGAATAAGAAGATTGAAGATTTATTTTGAAAAATTATTATAGAAGACTGAAGCCTTGTTCCTGTAACCTTTTTTCTGAAGATTTATTATAGAAGACTGAAGAAACGTTCCTGAAGCCTTATTCCTGAAGATTTATCAACAGAAGATTTATCATAGAAGAACTGTTCCCGTAACTTTTCCCTGAAGATTTATTTCTGAAGATTCATTATAGAAGAACCATTCATAGAAGCCTTATCTCTGAAGATTTATCATAGAAGATTTATCACAGAAGATTTGTCATAGAAGAATTGTTCCTGAATCTTTTTCCCTGAAGATTTATCTCTGAAGATTTATTATAGAAGACTGAAGAAACGTTCCTGAAGCCTTATTCCTGAAGATTTATCAACAGAAGATTTATCATAGAAGAACTGTTCCTGTAACCTTTTCCCTGAAGATTTATTTCTGAAGATTCATTATAGAAGAACCATTCCTGAAGCCTTATCTCTGAAGATTTATCATAGAAGATTTATCACAGAAGATTTGTCATAGAAGAATTGTTCCTGAATCTTTTTCCCTGAAGATTTATCTCTGAAGATTTATTATAGAAGACTGAAGAAACGTTCCTGAAGCCTTATTCCTGAAGATTTATCAACAGAAGATTTATCATAGAAGAACTGTTCCTGTAACCTTTTCCCTGAAGATTTATTTCTGAAGATTCATTATAGAAGAACCATTCCTGAAGCCTTATCTCTGAAGATTTATCATAGAAGATTTATCACAGAAGATTTGTCATAGAAGAATTGTTCCTGAAGCTTTTCCCTGAAGATTTATTTCTGAAGATTCACTATTCCTGAAGCCTTATCTCTGAAGATTTATCACAGAAGATTTGTCATAGAAGAATTGTTCCTGAAGCTTTTTCCCTGAAGATTTATTTCTGAAGATTCATTATAGAAGAAACATTCCTGAAGCCTTATCTCTGAAGATTTATCATAGAAGATTTATCACAGAAGATTTGTCATAGAAGAATTGTTCCTGAAGCTTTTTCCCTGAAGATTTATTTCTGAAGATTCACTATTCCTGAAGCCTTATCTCTGAAGATTTATCACAGAAGATTTGTCATAGAAGAATTGTTCCTGAAGCTTTTTCCCTGAAGATTTATTTCTGAAGATTCATTATAGAAGAAACATTCCTGAAGCCTTATCTCTGAAGATTTATCATAGAAGATTTATCACAGAAGATTTGTCATAGAAGAATTGTTCCTGAAGCTTTTCCCTGAAGATTTATTTCTGAAGATTCACTATTGAAGAACAATTACTGAAGCCTCAACTCTGAAAATTTATTCTTGAAGAATTATTATAGAAGATTGAAGATAGAAAATAATTCTGAAGTTGAAAACTCGTTTCGGAGATTGAAGACTAACATAGAAGATGACACTAACAAGATCACAAAGCAGAGACCGTAGTGCTCCAGGCATTCGTCACGAGCGACCACCACGATCGCCGTCCACCGTTGAAGGAACAATACAGCACCCCACCCCGAAGAAAGACCTACCAGTACGAGCAAGATCTGAGGGTCAGCCGTGCACTTCAAAACAAGGAACTCAGTCAGAAGAAACTTCAGACGATTCAATGAAGTCTGTAGACCAGACGATACAGCCAATAGAAAAGGAAACCAAAGAAAACCATAGCCGAACCATGCCGATGACTACCCGGGGTGACGCCCGTAACGAACATAACAAGCCGCCGTCGACTACAAATAGAACGACGCGGTCCCATAGAAAAATTTCAAGAGCACGTGAAGACTTATTGAAGATTAAGTTGGAACTTGCTCAAATAGCACTTCAAAGAGCCGAGGAAGAAGACTCCGACGGCGAATATATGGATAATAGAACCTCGAACAATGAGTACGTGCGTTCCTGGCTAGAAGAGGCACCAGAACCAGAGCCGCCGAAAGGGGCCAACTCCACTAAGGGGGACAATAGAAATAGAAGCCGTGTGCAACGTCCCCCCCCTGTGGATGCCGATGTTATAGTGGGCCTCCAGACGCAAGAAACTCTGCCGAATCCTATAGAAAATGAAGTGAAGAACCAAATAGCACCTTCGAAAGAAGAGAACACCGGGGGAGATTTCCGTCCTTTCATAACGGAATTGACGTCCGCTATAGCATCGTTAGCCGACAGGAAAACAGAACAGTGGACACAGCAGCCCTCGGCGTCAAAGGCCATCATGACCTTACCGAGCTTCAATGGAGCTCATACAGAATGGCTTTCATACCGTGCCATCTATGAAACCACAAGAAAATACTTCAATGATGTTGAAAACACAGCAAGACTTCGAAGAAGCCTGCACGGACGTGCGCTAGAGACAGTGAGCTCGGAACTCATCGGAAATGCAAGACCAGATGACATCATGAGAGAACTCGAGCTGCAATTCGGCCGCCCAGACTCAATAGCTCAAGCCGAAACAGATAGACTACGTGGGTTGCCGCGCTGCAGCGAATCTCCAAAAGACATCTGCAATTTCGCAAGCCGAGTTAGAAGCGGCATAGTCACTCTGCGCGCACTGAAGAAAGAACATTATCTTATCAATGCCGAGCTGATGCGAACACTTACCGAGAAGCTGCCGAACTCGCTACGTGTACAGTGGTACCGAACATATACCGAAAAGTACCAGTCGCTACCAGACCTCTCACTCTTTAGCGACTTTATCACTGAACAAGCTCGATTCTGCAGCGCCTTCGCTCCACCGGAGAACATCAGCTCTGAAGCAACAGCATCCAAGCGTGTCGTGCAGAGAACTCACGCTGCTACAGACAAGTCAACATCAAATAGCAAATGTCACGTCTGCGATAAGGAGGGTCACAGCACTACTGACTGCAAGAAATTTAAAGAAGGATCCAGTGACAAGAGATGGGAACTCGCCAAGAAACTCAATCTCTGTTTCCGTTGCCTGCGAAGCCGTCGCAATGGTCACACATGCAAAGCGAAGAAGTGTGACGCCAAGGGGTGTACAGCCACGCACCATCGGCTTCTTCACTACAACAAGAAGTCTAAAGCAACGGAAGTTGAGAAGCCCGATGTTCCAGTAGAGAAGAAGGAAGCTCAAGAAACGGTGGCCAGCTCACGAACAGCTGCGAGTCATGCCTACCTCAAGATAGTCCCGGTTCGAGTCATTGGACCGGCGGGAGAAGCTTCCACATTCGCTCTTCTCGACGATGGATCCACCGTTTCTTTGATCGACGAAGAAATCTCAAACCAAATTGGAGCAGAGGGCCATATCGACCCGTTGAAGATAGGTGCGATCGGAAACACCACGATCGACACTCCTTGCTCCCGAAGAATAACCGTCACTCTTGCAAGCCAGCTGAAAGATAGGGTGCCATTCAGAGCGCGCACCATACCGAAGCTCAATCTCGCACCGCAAACAGTCAGCGAAGAAGACGTCGCACAGTGCAAACATCTCGATGACCTGAGGCAACAGCTGATTTACGACACAGGCGCACCGAAGATACTCATCGGTCAAGACAACTGGCACCTACTACTGGCCAGTGAAATTCGAAGAGGACCGAAACACCAGCCTGTTGCGTCGCTAACCACACTGGGCTGGACACTTCACGGTGCGCACACAAGAATCCTGGGTCAGCAGGTGCACTACGTCAACCGACTAGTAGACAGCGACGAAGATCTTAATGAACAGCTTCGTGAATTCTTCGCCATAGAATCACTGGTTATTAATCCTAGAAGACCAGACTCCGATCCCGAGAAGAAAGCAGAAGACATATTGACTCGTCACACTCAACAATTAGAAGATGGCCACATAGAAACGGCTATGCTGTGGAAAAATGAAAACACAGAAATGCCAGATAGTTACGGGACAGCACTCAAAAGGCTCGTCTCAATAGAGAAGAAACTCGATAGCAAACCGGCTCTTCGAGATAGATATACAGAACAGATGGATGCACTTATCCAGAAAGGTTACGCGGAGAAGGCGCCCAAGACGAGCACACCGGGTAGAACTTGGTACCTACCTCATTTCGACGTGTTCAATCCAATGAAGCCTGAAAAACTCCGTATAGTACATGACGCCGCTGCCAAATCAGGAGGTCTATCGCTCAACGACTTCCTCCTAACTGGACCGGACTTGCTGCAGTCGCTGCCCGGCGTCATGATGAGGTTCCGACGTCACCGAATAGCCATTTCCGGTGACATAGCAGAGATGTTCATGCAAGTGAAGGTGCGGCCGCAAGACAGAGACGCCCTACGATATCTGTGGAGAGGCGACAGAAGAGACGGAGCACCCGAACAGTACCGCATGACGTCCATCATATTCGGCGCGGCAAGTTCGCCGTGCACAGCCATTTTCGCGAAGAATTGGAACGCGAAAAGGCATACAGAAGAGCATCCAGAAGCAGTGGAAGCCATTATACAGAATCATTATATGGATGACTATCTCGATAGCTACAGATCTGTAGAAGAAGCGACTCGTATCGCAACAGCGGTGAAGACAATACACCAACAGGCGAAGTTTGAACTAAGAAAATGGGTATCAAACAGCTCGCAACTTATAGAAAATATAGATCCATCACAGATCCGTGCTGAAGTCGTCAACATCGGAGACATAGATGGTACAGAGAAAATCCTCGGCCTGATATGGAGACCAGGGGAAGACACGCTGGGCTTCAACCTGACACTCGCACGTCTACCAAAAGGCGTAATAGAAAAGGAGGTGCCAACTAAACGGGAGGCGCTGAAGATAGTCATGTCACTATATGACCCGCTCGGACTCGCTTCACCAGTAACCATTAGAGCCAAGCAAATATTGCAAGAGGCATGGAGGCGAGGAATCGACTGGGATCAGCCGCTAGACGAAGACCTAGCGATTAAATGGAAGGGCTGGACGCAGCACCTACAGCAGCTCAAAAATGTCAGCATACCACGGTGTTATCCAGGTTACAGTGAAGCTAAAGAAACACAGGTCCATGTGTTCACCGACGCGAGCGAAATGGCATACGCAGCAGCAGTGTATTGGCGGGCCACGACAGAAGACGGCAAGCAACACGTCAGCCTCGTCATGGCAAAGGCGAAGGTGGCGCCACTGAAACTGCAGTCAATACCGCGCCTCGAGCTGCAGGCGGCGGTGATGGGAACCCGTGTGGCTGCAGCTGTGATGCGCGAGCACAACATCAAGCCCGCATCGGTGACATACTGGTCAGACAGCAAAACCGTTCTGACCTGGATAAGAAGAGGGGCACGAGTATACAAGTCGTTCGTCGCCCATAGAATAGCTGCCATTGAAGAAAACAGCAAAGTTGAAGACTGGCGATGGGTGCCCACGAAACTGAATATCGCTGACATCGCTACCCGTGACGTACCACAGCACTTTGACTCACAGCATGAGTGGTACTGTGGTCCCAAGTTCTTATATGAAGAACCGTCGTCGTGGCCGTCTGAGAAACCTCCAATTACAGAAGAGACTGGGGAAGAGAGAACGTTAGCCGCCGTCGAAAACGTCATAAAGTTGACCGAAGCCATTCCAGATCCATCCAAGTTTTCTAAGTGGGAACGACTACTCCGCGCAACAGCAAGCGTTCTACGATTCATATTTCTTTGTCGAAGAAAAACCGAGAAGACGTTCTACAAAAGAACGAAACAGAACTTAGAAAAGGATCCCGACTGGCGAAAGCAGAAAAAGGCGGCACCTCTCCCACTGAAACGAGCGTCGAAGCCATCAGAAAACGACAAAAAACAGATAATAGAAGCCGAATTTCTCCAGCAAGCGGAGAAGATACTGGTCCAGGTCGTACAGCAACAGTCTTTTGCAGAAGATATAGCCAGGCTGCGAGAGCAGAAATCAATAGAAAAAGACAGTCGACTGTGGCCGCTACAAATAGAAGTCGTAGACAGCGTGATACGGCTAAGAAGCCGTATAGCAGCGACCGACGAGGTCACCGATGATGTGAAGCGTCCACCGATACTACACGGCGACCATCACATCACACAGTTATACATAGATTGGACGCATCGGAGTCTACAGCATAGTGGGACAGAGCTCACAATCAACGAAGTAAGGCAGCATTACTGGGTCGTCAAGATGCGACCAACAGCTAAGAAGGTGATAGCGCAGTGTCTACAGTGCCGCATTCGAAAAGCACAGGCACCCGTCCCTGCGACCGGCGACCATCCGAAGACGCGCCTCGCACATCATCAGAGGCCGTTCACATACACCGGGTTAGACTACTTTGGCCCGTTGTCCGTCACCGTGGGCCGCCAACATCAGAAGAGATACGTAGCCCTATTTACGTGTCTCACCACCAGAGCTGTTCATCTAGAAATCGCCGCTAGCCTCAGCGCAGACTCCGCTATACAAGCCCTGCGCCGCTTCGCTGCTCGTCGAGGCTGCCCAACAGAGATATACTCCGACAACGGTACCAACATGCACGGTGCCGACAAGGAGCTCCGAGACGCCTTACAAGAAGAAGCCAGTCGTCGTGGCATCGTGTGGCGCTTCATAACGCCATCAGCGCCATTCATGGGAGGCGCCTGGGAGCGCCTAGTTCGATGCGTGAAGTCGGCGCTATACACTGTGCTCATAGAAAAGCACCCCCACGAAGAGGTGCTGTCCACATTGCTATGTGAGGCAGAGTACACAGTAAACAGCCGACCGCTGACACACGTTTCCGTGGACAGCGAAGACGACGAGTCGATCACACCGAACCATTTTTTACTCGGCGGGTCGGCGCGACTCCCATCACCTGGTGTGTTCTCCGAGCAAGATATAGACGGCAAGAGACTATGGCGGCGAACACAAATACTCGCCGACATGTTCTGGCGTCGCTGGGTCCGAGAGTACCTGCCGGAGCTTCAAAACCGGCGGGAGCCGCATAGCCGCGGGCCCGGACCACAGGTGGGCGATCCCGTGCTCATCGCAGACGGCCAGCTGCCTCGCAACACGTGGCCGCGAGGCCGTATAATCGCCGTATTCCCCGGAGCCGACGGAGAAGTCCGGACCGCTGAGGTGCGCACTGCCGGCGGCACCTTGAAGCGTCCGGTGAAGAAACTCGTCCCATTACCGAAGTAATAGCAGAGCGTCGCGGCGACGAGCGTCGCGGCGACGAGCGTCGCGGCGGCGAGCGTCGCGGCGACGAGCGTCGCGGCGGCGAGCGTCGAGACTACGAGCGTCGCGGCGGCGAGCGTCGCAGCATAGCTACGAGCGTCGCGGCGGCGAGCGTCGTGACGGCGAGCGTCGAGACTACGAGCGTCGCGGCGGCGAGCGTCGCAGTATAGCTACGAGCGTCGCGCCTACAGACGTCGCTCACCGGAGAGAATGCAGCGCCGCGCCGACATCGCTACGAGTCATCACTGCACTGCACGGCGGGAGAAATGTTCGCGACGAAGCGTCACCAAACAATAGATACATAGGTTTTTTTATTTTGTTCTAACTTAACGTAGATTCATAGTAGGCGACGAGACCCTATCTGTGCACATAGGCGCAAGTAGCGGGGGACCGTCATAGTTCACGTACAGTGTAATCGCGAATCAAACGGTGTTTCTAAGTTAGGAAATCAAAGACTTTTGTTTTCATCATTTTATTTAGTGAATTTAAAGTAAATTCAGCGCGTTAAAGTGTAATTTAAAGTTAATTTAAAACGCTAAAGTGTTCTAAAACTCTGTGATAGTGAAATAGTGAAGTTTCCTAAGGAAAACTGTAAGTACAACCTCTATAAATAGCAACTGAGTGGGCTATATAGCCGTTTTATAGTTTTTGTTGGTGCGCCCAGGTACCCTAGCTTAAGACCTAGACCTGGGCGTAGTATTAGACTTGTAGTTTACCTACAAACCCACTTAGTTGAGTTTACAGAGGTTGAAACTGTGAACGCCACCCTATAAACTACCATTGAGTGGGTTATATAGTTGTTTTTTATAGTGTTGATAGTGTGCCCAGGTACCCTAGATTAAGACCTAGCCCTGGGCATAAAAATTAGACCTGTGGTTTAACTGCAGAACCCACTTAATTGTGTTTATAGAAGTTGCAACCGTACTTTTGTTAATAGATTTTATTGTTTTAGGTTTTCAGGGCGCGTCACGCCCTGAAAAACATAGTGCCGATAGTTAAACTATTATATTGTTCTAGGTCATTAGACCGACTTCAGATATCTGTATAGACCATTGAAATAGCTTCAGTAGTTTTCGAGTAATTTAACTTGCAAAATATTTTTTGATCAAAATAATCGAATTTTCAGTGTTTACACACTAATATCTTTTCAGAACATAGACTTACAGGAATAACAGATATCTCAATCGATGCGCGGTCTAATGACGATTCTAACAACATGTCACATGTTATATTTAATGAAATATTTAAGTTAGAAATAAGCAATTTTGTGAAATTTTTTAAATAAAAAATAGTCGAAAATAAAACCAAAATCAGGAGACGATTCGCGGTCCTCAGTAAGGTAAAGTTTTGAGGTACCTAAGCACACAAGAAAATATAGCAAATCGTAGCCATCGGCATGGTACCAATCTTTACCTGAAGAGTCCGCCAGTCGTCTCCTGAAATCCGCTGAAGACTTATCAAGATGCTGTTTCATTGAAAATAACCCTTCAGAACCTCACACGAACATAGCTGCTGGTCATCGGTTGCAGACAATCCGAGCCTATAGAAACCGGACGTCAGCGCCGCTTGGACTGGGAGGCCTAACCTCACACATAGGCATTCACCTGGATAGGCTTACACACTCCCTTCACTTCACCGTGTCCAACGATCACGCCCGTCCGGCACACATTGTATGTAGAATCAAATACTGATGTAAATGAATCCAAACACGACATATCTGCTATTACTTTTTCAAGAGTGTTCTAGTGTGCTGGACATCCTGGCTGCAGCATCAGCTCATCCTGTTGCCACCATTGCATTGTATATAGAATCAAATACTGATGTAAATGAATCCAAGCACGACATTTCTGCTATTAATTTTTCAAGAGTGTATCCAGCACACTAGTGCTGGATATCCTGGCTGCAGCATCAGACCAAGAATTCCATAATCTTGCATAGATAGATAGCATACATGGATGTTTAAAATTTTAGGTCACACTAAGGTTTGAAAGTAAAGTAAATACCCATTACGCGTCTAAGATCCCTACCGCAGCTAACAAAAGAGCGGATAAATTTGAAACGGCTGAACCGATTTTGATAAAACATGTCTAAGAACCATCGCTGGAAAACCTACTTTCAAATAAAAAAAACCGCATCCAAATCAGTCCACCCGTTTAAGGCTCTTACAGACAGAGGCGATATCGCGGTCGCGACGCGATATTTCAATATTATATCCTTAGCAAAATATCGCGTCGCGACGCGATATCGCCTCTGTCTGTAAGAGCCTTTAAGCGCTACGGTGCCACAGAAAGACACACAGACACACACACACACACACACACACACACATAGCGGTCAAACTTATAACACCCCTCTTTTTGCGTCGGGGGTTAATGATGAGTAAAATGACCACTTTTTGGGCTTAGTGTAAACAAAAACTAATGTTGTATTGTCTCATTTTCATTAGTCGATAACTCGGTCGATCTACAGCATACGGGGACTCCCCGCAGGCGGGATAATATCTAATGAAAGTCATAGTCAATAACGGGGTCGATACACCGTCTGTGGGAAATCCCCGTAGTGGGCGTAGCGACCAATGAAATTCATCGGTCGTAAAAAGTTTGCAGACTCACACACAATGAAAATTGACCTTCAAACTTCAAAGCAACAGCCAAACGTGCAGTGCAGGTTCTCTCCGTATACCGCAATCCTTCCCTATAGACTAATGAAAACAGTTCAGTAAATTCGGCCCTTATGGCATGCTTTTCTGAAATCTCCAGCTCTCCGCAACGACCCGCTATCTGAGCTGAGCTCTACCAACAAAAATGAGCCAAAAACTTTTTCAACCGAAACTACAAACATTTTGTAGTGTCTTTTTAAACACTTCAAAAATCCTCGTACAGCAAAAATTTCAGAGAATCGATACTCGGTATGTACGGCCAACGTTATTAAATTCTTCAGAGACATGTCTCATATGTCTCGAGATCCGAGCCTCATACTCATAACCTATCCTTTGGTGGCTCCTACAAAATTTGGTGTGGCTTGCAGCGACACGAACGAGAAAATCCTAGTTCTCCATTTTATATAAATAGACGTAGTACCTATGAAAAAGGACGACTCCGCGCCGCGTATATCGAAAGTGAAGCACCGTACCTATCTATGTGAGCGTGATTTGAGTTCCTGCAAAGACGACGTCACTCGTGTCACGTAATGGCAGCCGGTCGGCATATTATGATGTAAATGTGCGTGAGGCGTGTTTATACAAAACGGTCCGTCAGACTTACTGTGCTTCACTTTCGATATGCGTGGCGCGGAGTCCTCCTTTTTTTATAAGTCTATGTTTATATATTATAAGTAATATTTTTTATGAGTGTTTTATTTAGTTTATTAGAGTTAATAAAAAAACTGAAGTTGTTTTTTTTTTCTCATCTACAATAGAGTCCTAGAATATTACTAAATATCACGGCTATATTCCCAGAAGGGGGAAGAAGGCAGAGATGTACAGACGCCAGCCGGGCAAGCCACCCGAAACTGTCAAATTTTCCCAATCAATCTTGAAACTAATGCTTTATGCGATAAATATGAAAATGTATTAAAGAAATTTGACAGATTGTAGTAGCTTGATGTGCCGGCGTCTGCACACACACATCCCACATTTTGGCATCAGTTACTGTCTGTAAATCTTGTTTTTCACAATCGTTAGGAATTTTGGGTATGGTCACAGAAATATTGAGCGACTGTCTATCTGACCTCCACTACCTAGTTACTCGGTATTACGATACCCCTTGGTAACACTGGTTGTCAGACTCACACACACAATAAATAACGAAAAACAATTTATTAAAGCTGCCACATTTTAATGATTACAAAAAGTAACTTCTTTTCAGAAATGAAATGTCATCAAGCTTTTTTTAAAAAAAAATAACCACCTCTGTAGGTACATACAATAATTCAAGTACATCATACACTTATGAAAAACCCAATTTGTACATAAATATCTCAAACAAATACACTGAAAAACAGCGACGTCTACACGTAGGGGAACACATAAATCTGTAAGAGACATGTCACGGAGAAATAGCTCGTATGACACTCGAATGTGAATAAGATATTGTATGGAGCAGAAGCGATATTTCTTACATTTTCTGTCTATTGCGTCTGTGACGAAAAATGATACGAAATAAATAAGGAGACGCTGTATTGGTTCACGTATTATTTAAGGATGGAATTGATGGAGGAAATAGTGGTTTGTTCATACATATCAGATAAGAGGCCGTGCAATGTGTTTTTCTGTAAAAGCAGGCTTGCTTGTAGTAAATTTTTTATTTCATAGAAAAATTTAAAGATTCATTGCAGCATAAGAGTGATCTACATAATTAGGTATTATTATAATTTGTGCATAAACATTTTCTTTTCAATCAAATCAATCTGCCTAGCCTTTTCCCAACTATGTTGGGGTCGGCTTCCAGTCTAGCCGGATGCAGCTGAATACCAGTATTTTTCATGGAGCGACTGCCTGTCTGACCTCCACAACCCAGTAACTGGGTAATACGATACCCCTTGGTAAGACTGGTTGTCAGACTTTCGGGCTTCTGACGACCCGTAACGACTGTCAAAGATCCACGAATAACAGCCGGGACCAACGGCTTAACGTGCTTTCCGAGGCACGGAGGAATCTCGATATGTAAAGATGGTCACCCATCCACTGACCAACCCCGGCAAGCGTAGCTTAACCTGACGGATCGACCCGTGCGGCTGTTATTACTTAGCCACGAGCTCCTTTTATCACCTCTATATTATAATGTTCTCACTCCTCGATGGTGACCTTAAGAGGGAGGGACAGGTCCCACGAGGAATTTGAAAAATAGGCATTTGAAGAAACTATTGCCGTCGCGCTGCGCCCGAACGGTGATAAGAGAGTGCGATAGAGACAGCTGCAGCTCAGACCTATTTTATCACAAACATGTTGACGAGAGTGACGTTTCGTATTCCCCTTTTTTCTCCTCGAAAACTGAGCCGATTCAATTACTTTTTTTATTATTTTTTTTAGAAAGAGTATGTCTAGGTTCCTATCACTTTCTTTTATGTTAAAAACTTTTAGAATTTTTCTGGTAGTCCTCTAATCACGGCGGTAAAAATAGGGCATTTTTTTGTAATTTTTGGAGCGTCATATTTTACTTACTAATTAGTTCCTGAAAAAAGGAAATGACAGGAACGTGTCTACAGCAGACTTTGATGTTATGAAAAAAAAAAGATTGCTCTATAGGCATTATTCAGAAAGAAAAACGGGGAATACATTTGTAAGGAGAATCACAGGCCACCTTCCCTCTTAAAGGTTCCTCTTAATCTGAAAATCACCAATATTTAAAAACCACCAAGTTTGACAATCATAAATGATGCTAAAACAAAAGCATTAGCAACATTAGATAAGTAAACTTTCGCATAGCTATTTTAAAACCTCTAATTTTATATTAAAACACAAATTCGAACAACATTTACCATTTAGTTATACCTAACCATAAAGTAAACAAACAGATTCATCTTTCATATCACAGGGCGCGATATCTTTACCCCAGCAAAACGTCTGACAGTCGACAGTGAGGTAGCCCGCGGTGGTGTCTTCTTAATCTGTCATCTGTCACGGCGAGTAAAATGCCAAGTATTTTGGTTTATGATACAAGCTTCTTATCCTGGTATTGTATTAAAATAATGGTGTTGTGTAGAACCGTAGTGGAACACAAATATCACTCCTCTGCAAAGGATTAGACTGAGGTCTACGGTATTTTTTTCCAGTTAGGTTTAGGTCTCATGTGATACCCTCGAGTCTATTACCACAGTCATACATCATACAGGCGTCCGATGAAGCCCGAGGCCCATACGAAGTTCGGTAAACTTCGCTCGGGCTTCGTCGGACGACTGCATGATGTATAAACTGTGCTATTAGGTTATCAATCGTGTACAAATCCAAACTCGATCGCAGCTACTTAAATTAAAAATGAAAACCCCACAACACTGACTCCTAAGTCACAGGATCACCTAGTTTAGGAGTCAGGGTTTATATTATCCGTTTGACCTTTAGTTAACCAAGTTATGTATGGTATGCCAAAGGTTTTTGTATCATTATTATTATTTTTAGGGTTCCGTACCTCAAAAGGAAAAAACGTGAACCCTTATAGGATCACTTCGTTGTCCGTCTGTCTGTCTGTCTGTGTGTCTGTCAAGACCCTTTTTATCAGGAACGCGTGGAGGCATCAAGTTGAAATTAATATCAAATACGTAAGTCTATGGTCCCTTGGAGTTCCAAAAAAATCAAGCTTCTAAGTCAACGCAATAAAAAAATACGGCCATTTATGCGACATATTTTGATGCTCGCAAGTAAATCAAAACCTATAGAGTACTTCCCGTTGACCTAGAATCATGAAATTTGGCAAGAAGCAAGGTCTTACAGCACAAGTAAAGGAAAAAGTCTGAAAATTGATTATTTGTAGTTTTATCACATAAAAAATATAGATTTTAGTTCCATTCGGAGAAACAAGGCTTGATGTTATGTTTAAGAATATTTTTTTGCGAATACTAACTTGGTGAATTGTTGGAGAACAGCTGGAGAATTGTGAACAGTTGGAGAATTTATTGTCCATGACGTATATCAATGTATGGGAGAACATGTTTTTCAAGTCAATGTATATATCAAGTTTGTCTTTGGGGTAAATTCTTTTCAACTACGGAACCCTTCATTGTGCGTGGTCCAACACGCACTTGGCCAGTTTTTTTATATGCTTATTATGCCATCTTTTTAATAGCAATACCGCATTCGATGCACACAGACAGCAAGCTCGTTCACCAACATCCTTACAACTCCTACCTTACCTTATAAACATAACTAACATCACGCCGTTTATCCCTGAAGGGTTAGGCAGAGGCCTACAGTACACCCATATTTCGCCAGTTATGTTTAAAGCTTTGGGAAAATAACAAAATAACTATAATTTTCAAACTTCGACCATAGTATTCAAGCAAAATTATATAACTACCCACTAAAACACAAGGACTAATAAAACACAGCATCGTAAAATATCATAATTTAGTAGTAGCACAAAATGCCCGAGGCTTTAGATAAGGTAACTCAGAAATTAAGCTACAAGACTAAAATGGCTTCTTTAATTTATGACAGATTATTTTTCTTAGTAGCCATCTTGAGGCAAATTTTATATGACTGATTGCTGTTATAATTAAGATGAAAATGGAAGAATAATGCAGCTTTCTTGAACGTCTTGTTCACCTGCAGTCTTTGTATTATGCTGGTGCAATATAAAGGTGTTGTCAGCTACAGATGCTGGAATTAGCAACTGAGACTGAGTGGATTACAACGTGGAGAAGCTAAGTCTAGAAGAATGTAAGACAGATTGGTTAGACAGCGGTGTCCTACATATGATTGCTATTGTGGGCATGTGAGCAGTGGGGCTAAAACGGCCACTTTGGCAGAATCATAATAGGATAATCTGGTATTCTGAATCATATTGAAATCGTAAAACGGTCACAAACTGACAATTCTTAATTTATTTGCGTATAATTCATAGCACGCAATTCATCTGTTTGACAGTTTTGTATGGAGATCCGTAAAATGGTCCACACATTCTGAATTGCTTTATTGTAGTTTAATGTCAAATACGTCAATCATAATAAATTGCTGGGTATTCAGGAAATGAATCGCTTCAGGGCCCCGGTACTGGCCCAGTTGTAACGGCAGCGACTTACGAGTTGTAAGTCGTAGGTTCGATCCCAGACAGGTACTTTACTTTGTGTAAATTATTTCATCACCACTGCTCTCAACGGTGAAGAAAAATATCGTGAGGAAACCGGCATGTCCTAGAATAAAATTCAAAGGCATGTGATATCTACCAACCCGCACTGGGCCCGCGTGGTGTATTACGGCCCACTCCCTCTCGCAGAGAAGAGGCCTGTGTCCCAGCAGTGGGAACATTATAGGCTGATTATACTATGATATTGTCATCTAAATTACTATAACATAACATCGCGACTGTGTTCGAGCACCGGGCACTAGATTACAGGCCACTACTCAAAAAAATCTTTGGATCCGTCTGGGGATCACCACTTCTGCGTTCTTAAACAATTATTTTTTTCTCATTTGCTGTCTAATCTATAACACAAGTCTGAATCCAGTCGAATCATAGCAAAGACTGGAACCATACTCAATAGCCATGGGTGATAGTCAGTCCTAGTTCACTCAAGATTTCCAGATAGCAATCATTAAGTTACACAAGTTTGAGGGCAAGTGTATCTCAGTTGGTAGTGTTCTATCAGTGCATAGTACCAGTGCGTTTAGTAGAATTTCTACATGTGAGTAGACATGAGGTGTATATTAGATATTTATTAGGGTTCCGAACCAAAATGGTAAAAAGGAACTATTATCAGTCTACACTTACTCAGCCACTTGCTTAATCCAGGTTTACTCAGTCTGTCTGTCTGTCTGTCCCCGTATCTCCGAAGTTTTCACAGAGAAAAATCTGAAATTATTCTATGTGATAGAAGTTTATGTAAAGATTACAGGGAAAATAAAATTATCTCTATAAATAGCACACTTTTTCAGAAATTGGAACGGAACCCTCGGTGCCCGAGTTCGACGAGCTCTTGACCGGTTTGTTTTTAAGTGGCACTAGGTACCAGGTGGCTAGGTTTGGCATTTGTACAGTCTGCAACAGAAATAAGTAACCAGTGTTGTAGTGTGCGTGACACTACAAAACTGTATTGCTACTGTTAAAACGATTCATTACGTACAGCACACAATGCCCTCACGCACAGATCGCGTTCATGTGCGAGTGAGTGCGCTAATGTCTTCTCAATTATAGTATAACATAATTTCGCGTTGAAAACTTAAGCGTTCGTAGCCCAACGAATAAGGCATTATACTTCTGAGTACTACGGTGTGAGTTCAAATCTCTGAAGTGATGATTCTTTTTGCGATTTATTATTTTAAGCTAAAGCAATTAGAACAATTTTTGTTAAGAAAATGTTTTATTTATTTAAAATTGCTTAAATAAATAAAACCATTTTTAATAAATATCTTTATTTAAAAAAAAGAACATCAAAAGTGAACATGTTTTATTATAAATACAACAATATGTTTAGAACATGCTATTACATCTTTTTATACCATTATATAATATGTATACAACAATGGGCGGAGTGAATAAACATGTCACATAGATAACAAATATAATCTGATCCAGTAACAATAACATCACTCACACACTCCTACCTACACAGTACCGCCGACTTAATTTATTATGGCTAAATATGCTGTGAAAGTATTAAGTATTTCGTTTAGGTATCTATTATAAAATAAAGTCGCTTTTCATGTCTGTCTGTGTAGCCGCGTTGTTCTTCTAACGCCACAGATTTTGATGCGGTTTTCACTATCATGATAAATATTTAACTTATATATTATAGAAACCTTCATGTTTTAACAAGTCGTAAAAACCGTGCGAATCAGGGCCGGGTCGCTAGTTCAGTTATATACAGATATGAATTACCTACATTTTTGAAAATTAAAATTAAAATAAAAACATTTACCACCTGTATCGGGAACAGTAGGTATTATAATTATTACCAACCATTATTAATTATTTCTAGGAAAATAATAGATTTAAAAACGTTAAAATGTCTGAAATTTAAAGGTAGTATATAATATGTATGTTACGATAAGTCGGTGGTGATTTTCGACGAAGACATTTTTCATCAGTAATTATGACGACATTGTTTTGTCAATCGAAGTGCCGATATTCCGCGATTTTGACGGTGCACGGTATATAACAAAATTTTACGCGTCGGTTTGCAACATGTCAAACCGTCTGCTTGCAGGTGGTTCCGTACAGTTTGCATAATGACGTTGTGTGCTGCTGCTGTTATGCTGGTCTAAGCGAATGGATCTGATGTATGGGTGGCAACAATCTCACGCACGATGCCGAGGCGAAACATTTGTGTAAGCCAATGGTGTCGGTCCAGGCAGGCGACGGTTTATTTCGCTTGTCTCAGTGACAATGCACCCACAGTCAAACGGTTTTTCTCTACAAAAAAAAAAGTGAAAATATTAGGTCTAAACATACACCTCCCAAATTATAAATTAAGAAATAAAAGTTACACAATATAAATACAATGCAGAGAATATATATTTATATACTTAAATACAATTGATATATAAGGCTAGTGGTCAGTAATAATAAAAATTATAATACGATAAAATGGAAATAAAAAGGCAGGGCGAGTGACCTAGGAAATACATAATATCATACTTATAAAAAATAAAAAATAATATAATATAATAATGACACAAATAAAAAAAACAAACAACAAATAATATAATATAATGATGATTTTTTATTTTTTCTAAAAAGTATTAAACAATATTATTATACTTTATTTAGAATAGAAATCCTTTGTTTAATTACCATACATGCAATTTACATTTTTAAATATTTTAGATAAAAAATGAAATCTTTTAAAATTGTATTTTATTATTATTATCTAATCATTTACAAACATATTCATTATTTTTGAATATTTTATTACAAAACACAGATAAAAAACTATTACTATAATACTGTGTAAACCAATAATGGAAATGATTAAATAATTATCGATATAATGAGTGGCTATGCAGTTAACAAAAATTGTATTTATTTGTTAACTGCATAGCCACTCATTATACTAAATTCAACTATTCCGGTGTCATTTCCTATTAGATTCAACTATTCATATCCACAATTCGTTAAATGAGATACAACAGACAATCATAATAAAATTACTGGGTGGGATCACGGTGACATAATAAATTAATACATTCTAATAATAATTTCACTCACCGATAGCATTGGGCGCCTTGCGATTTCACTAATAGAAATATTTTTTTTCTCATGCAAAACAATAATCTGAGCTTTTTGAAATCTTGTTAAATGATGCATGGTCTAAATTAATCAATATATCACAATCACAAACTTCAAGTGCAAAAGAAAGAGTATAATGTGTAGTTGCTAATGCAGACTGACTACATAAGTTCACAATTAAAGGCAGGAATATATTTTTAAAGCGGGTAGTTAGCTTCTAAACTGGGAAATAATTTTAAGTAGGCGAGAAACTTGTGGTAGATTCTCAAACTGGTCAGAATATCGCTTTATTCAGTTAGTATATTCATTTTAAATTACAAAATCTCAAAAATAATATTTTAGTAAACTCGAGGCTCGAACTCAGATCATTCTGTCACTGTAGGTTGAATGCTTACCTGTTGCGCCACGAGAGCAACTATCCTACATTGCGAAATTATGTTACACTATCATTTAAAAGACGTCAGCGCACTCACTCTATGAATGGGATGTGTGCGAGGCTGTCATTGTGAGCAGTACGTACAGTAGGATATAGTTTTGTAGTGTGCGTGTCTGGTTACTTAATTCCTTTGGCCTGTGTACCTAGAACAACTAAGTAGTCACTTACTTATGGATGGTATTTAAAAGTACTTCAATTTATTCCCATTTCATTTACCTAATTTTGCCTGTGTTCCACCAAATATACTGAATGTGCACCAAAATATGTTCATTAAAATATGTCATAACGAGCATCTATTGGATATGGCGCTCGGCGGCCGCTGCCGCGGCACCGCTCGCTTCGCTCGCTCGCCGTCGCGCGTTAAGGGTCACTGTTCTAACCTAACCTAACCTAACCCAAATGATTCACCAGCAATAGAGGTAATGGTCACTATTCTAACCTAACCCAAATGTTTGTGTAACATTCAGGAATATTTGGCGCACGATCAGTATTTTGATGTACGGATAATATTTTTGGTGAACACAAAAATATTATCCCTTACTTATTGCTGCAGCTATATCGACTTCTTCCTACATCTTTTCTTCATTAACTGTTTCAATATCCTGACAAAGAAGAATCCAATCTGCCACGACTTACTGTTTGAAGTCTAGGGTTACTTCACGTCGAAGTCACTTAGACTTCTGCTCACGTCCCTACAGCAAAACGAGGGTGAAGTGAGAAAGTTTAAAGCGCAAAGGGAGGAGACAACTTTATTTACTCAATTGTAATCCTAGCAATGTCTCATCAATTTGTCCCCGATACGGGAATCAAACCCGCGTACGTGACTTGAGAAGGCCAATATTTTATACTTGTCTGTATTAATTGTGTCATATTTATGGAGAAATGCTGGCCTTAAGTCTAATTAACAGCTCAATTACTACTAAATTTTAATGAAAAAGAGTGCAAGACTATTAAATAAACGTATCTTCTACTTGACACACACACACACACACACTACTTATGCCAACGGGCTTGAGTGGTTATAGCTTGCGTGTCCTGTGCTGAGCACACGCAACGCGTCATAAACCACCCTGTAATAGGACTCGCCCGTCAAGGAGCGCTGTCGCAAATTAGACACTCTGTTATTTTATTATATTCATTCAGGTTCTGTATACCAATTCGCAGACGACACGTGTATATTGGTCTCTAATAAAAACATACATGACGCTGAGGCATCCCTTCAACGTAACTTCGATCAAATGTGTAAATGGGCTCATGACGTAGGATTAGTAATAAATGCAACAAAAACAAAAATAGTTCACATACATTCATCACACAACAAATGCTCCACTATACCTAAAATTATAGCACATGATCACACTTGCCTACATAACTCGCCAAAGACTTGCGAATGTCCGTTATTAGAAGTAGTCGATAAGCACATGTATATTGGTTTAATGGTTGATAGCCGTTTCTGTTGGGGACCGCACAAAGATTACGTTTGCAACAAACTGAGATCTATTCTAGGTATGCTAAGCTTTAGCATACTTAAATATAAATTGCCTTACAAAACGCTTAGAATGTTATATATGGCCCTAGCAGAATCAGTTATCAACTATGGACTCAGCAGCTATGGGAGAACTTATCATACATACCTGACAGATATCTATAAGCTACAACTAAGAATGTTAAAAGTAATTACGCCAAAACATATAAACAAGAAATTCAAAAATAGTGATAACGACCTCTTTAAATATTGTAATGTTATGAATGTGTTCAATAAAGTGGAATTTTTTACTCTTGCGGAAGTCAATAGACCTGAGCTGCTAACCGAAAAAACAAGACCTGACTTTCTGAGAACGATACCACTTAAAAATAAATACCTCCTACCAAAATTCAGTAACGTGTACGGGATGAGGATTGCAGAATATTTAGTGCCTTTTTGCCTTAATAAACTTCCAGAGGACTTGCAAACGTTGTATAAAATGAGTTCGAAAAGTTATAAGTACAAATACAAACGTTTCTTTACACAAAATATGTACCAATAATTTGTTATGATCGCTTTATGAATGTCTTATGTATCACGGTAGTTTAGTAACATCCTTGATAAATGAGCGGCTTGCCAGCACACAGATAAGCCCTGAGAGGTTTTCAGGTGTGGCTATAACCAAAATTGTATAAGGTTAAGTGTTTTGGAAATAATAAATAAATAAATAAAATAAATAATTATACATAAAACAAAAAATAATTAAATTATCTTTAAAATGGTTTTATAAAAATACGCTTGATAGTTTTTGCGTGATTCTCAGTTTTTTATCCGTGTTAGGCATAACTTTACAAACTAATTACACTACATCTATCTATATACCGAATCCCTATTTCCCTTGGTCATCGCATCACGCGTGAACGGATGGAACTATTTCGCTAATTCTTTTTTTGTTGTGTTTATTATTGTCAGGAGAGGGTTTTTATGAAATAAAAAATTAAGAAAAATTCGCAGAAAATTGGAAAATTTCAGAAAACTTAACGACTATTTTATCTTTACGCGTTTACATTAGAATATTCATAGCTAAAACAGGAAAACGTCTGTCGGGTCAGCTAGTAGGTAATATAAACATAATTATAAAGTATTCACATATTCAGTTACATATTATGAAAATGCTCTAATTTGACATATTTTTTTTTTCCAAATCAATTAAAACTAATCGATTAAACGTGGTCTTCAGTTTCAAATCATAAAAATTCGGTAATCATCGCCTTAATGAAAATCTTAAATTCACTGAGAGACACATTGAATTTTACACGCACAGCCTAAACATGAAATACATATATATTGCTACCCTACATGAGGACTAACCATGAATACATATTCTTCATACGCATGAGGCATCCCGGAACCCGTATCTCGAAGAGCACGTTAAATCAATGTTCCTGGACACGAATATCTATAACAGTCGTTAAAGGCTCTTAGAAGCCTGAAAGTCTAACGACCCGTCTAACTATAAGATAGTGGTACTCCGCACTAAATTGAATTGTGTGCTTCGTCTAAAATATTGATATTCTACGGCATCTAAGACTGGAAGGCGATATCATAGTTGGGATAAGGCTATAAACCCATAGTACTCACCTATTTTGATGCGAATCGATTACAAATAACTGCAAAATAAAAAGAACACAGTAGGGAGTATTAAATAGACTCCATGAACGACGAATTTGAAATGTACACTATGCCGCATGTCAGTGGTTACAAAACCAGTCTAAGCGGGCCTTTATTTTGTAGAAAATCTGTACTGTACTAGGCCAGTTCAAGGTTAGAGGTTACCACCGACGCCGTGCGGTCGACTGTAACTATGTCTGGCGTACCATGGGTAGTCAGATCTGTAACTATGTGTGGCATACCATGGGCAGTCAGACCCGTAACTATGTCTGGCGTACCATGAGCAGTCAGATCTGTAACTATGTCTGGCGTACTATGGATAGACAGATCTGTAACGATGTCTGGCGTACCATGGGCAGTCAGATCTGTAACTATATGTGGCATACCATGAGCAGTCAGATCCGTAACTATGTCTAGCATACTATGGGCAGTCAGATTCGTAACTATGTCTGGCGTACCATGGGCAGTCAGATCTGTAACTATGTGTGGCGTACCATGGGCAGTCAGATCTGTAACTATGTCTGGCGTATCATGGGCAGTCAGATCCGTAATTATGTGTGGCATACCATGGGCAGTCAGATCCGTAATTATGTCTGACGTACCATGGGCATTCAGATCTGTAACTATGTGTAGCATACCATGGGCAGTCAGATCTGTAACTATGTCTGGCGTACCATTGGTAGTCAGATCTGTAACTATGTGTGGCATACCATGGGCAGTCAGATCCGTAACTATGTCTAGCGTACCATGGGCAGTCAGATCTGTAACTATGTGTGGCATACCATGGGCAGTCAGACCCGTAACTATGTCTGGCGTACAGTGAGCAGTCAGATCTGTAACTATGTCTGGCGTACCATGGGCAGACAGATCTGTAACGATGTCTGACGGACCATAGGCAGTCAGATCCGTAATTATGTGTGGCATACCATGGGCAGTCAGATCCGTAACTATGTCTGGCGTACCATGGGCAGTCAGATCTGTAACTATGTGTGGCATGCCATGGGCAGTCAGATCCGTAACTATGTCTGGCGTACCATGGGCAGTCAGATCTGTAACTATATCTGGCGTACCATTGGCTGTCGGATCTGTAACTATGTCTGGCCTACCATTGGCAGTCGGATCTGTAACTATGTCTAACGTACAATGGGCAGACAGATCTGTAACTATGTCTGGTGTACCATGGGCCAGACACCCATGCCATGCCCATGCCCATGGGTAGATTTGCCACCACCTTGATGACTAACACTTTCAACAGAAAATAATGAAACGAACGATGCCTAATCGAATTGGAAATTGTAACGATAAAGTTGATTGTTATGTTTATTTTAATTAAAGAATAAAATATAGGCTATAATAATAACGTTAAAGTATTTAGTTCTAGTTAAATTTGTGGGTAAGACGACCCTCTCATAGTTAAGTAAAGACATCACAGAGATAGCTCCAAACGAAAACAAAGCACCCATCAAAATCCTCCCAAAAACCCATGAAAAAATAAACACTTTATTCCACACGTAAACATTTCACAACCTCATAACCTCATTCTTCCCGAATACCGAAATATAACAGAAAATAAAGTAATATTTTATCGTTACTTACCCCCGTTTACATATAGGTAACATAGGACGTGATCTAATTTAAGCCGCGCTCCTGTTTGCCTTAGGCCTAATCTACGCAGTGTCAGTACCGATAAACACCGAGACACCGCTATCATCTGTCCCTTTCCATCATAGTGTTTTAACGTCAATTTATCCTTGTCTAGTCGGGCTATGGTGCTCAAATTGGTGTTTTTAGAAGTTAAGGTTGGGTTTTATGATCTAATAACTGATATTTTTTTACGGAATCTTGAGACCCATGTTCAAAAGTGAATTTTTAGGTATGTTTTAAATTCAATAATAACTGAAAATTGTAATAGCACTAGTCTTAGTTACGACCGGGAAATAATCACACTAATATTATAAAGGCGAAAGTTTGTGAGTGTGTGTGTGTGTTTGTATGTTTGTTACTTCTTCACGCTCAAACGGCTGGACCGATTTAGATCAAATTTGGTATGTAGATAGCTTATACTCTGGATTAACACATAGGCTACTTATTATCCCGGTCTACGTGGGTGAAACCGCGGGGCGCAACTAGTAGTAGATAAACTTCAGAAAAAAAAAAAAATATCTCGTTGACTTTCCAAGACTTTCTAAAAATCCGTGGTAGTCCGATATTATTATAAATATTGTTACTGAATAATTTGCAAAATTTACATGACTGAATTGGCTCAAAATCCTGGAACAAAAATCCTTATCACGACACAAAACACAGACCCCTCCCAACTTTGAACAATATATAACTGTAGGTACACGAGGCAACCACCAAAACTTTGAGTACCAAAGCATAGTTCATACATCTATCTTTTGTCCCAGGACACTTGGCCCACTCGCGATGCCTTCGGCACTTCAAAGACGAACATAAATTAACCCCACCCACTAATTAACCTATACATCATTCAATTTAAATTTTTCACGACTTCTTCAAACATTTTTACGGTCTAAAGCGATTTTATTATAGACTTTAAGAATCGTTATTTACGATCCAATATCGGTTTTAATTGTTTGGGTGCGACTTCCGAAAATTATGGGAGTTATGACGTCATTTGTATAGCTGAATTTTATGATTTCCATTAATATTCTGTTTGGTTTTCTTTCTTTTGGTGATGTAAGCGGTCTAAATTATTTAATGCAGTGCAGTGACTTATTTATTTATTAAAACTTTATACAAGCTTACAAGTCTAAAAAAATACTGTACAAAGGCGGACTTAACGCCTGAGGCATTTTCTACCAGTCAACCTTAGGGTGATGCAGAGACAAAACATGGTAGGTACAACATAAGGGATAGATAACTCGAAAAAGATTATGTACTAATACATACATACTTAAAAACAGAATAAGCTTTCACAGGAGAAAAAAACCGGTCAAGAGCGAGTCGGACTCGCGCACCGAGGGTTCCGTTCCGATTTCTGAAAAAGTGTGCTATTTAGAGACATCGTTTTATTTTTCCTGTAATCTTTACATAAACTTATATCACATAGAATAATTTCAGATTTTTCTCTTTGCAAACTTCGGAGATAAGGGGGGGAAACGGTATTTTTTTTTACATTTTTCATCAAAAATCGTAAACTATGGGGCTAAAAAAAATTAAAAAAATTTTGACAATGCGCAAACAGCGTTCTTTCATATGATACCCCACATGCCCTAGTAGCTCCACTTTAATTTTTTAAGACCCCCTTTCAGTCGCTGTTGCAAAATAAACATAAATATTTTTATTTCTTTCTTATTTGCAAAATAGTTGGATAAACGTCATATTAAACTGTTCCAAATTTCAAGTTCATAGCATTAGTAGTTCTCGAGATATCCAGCTGTGACAGACAGACAGACAGACAGACTTAGTCACACCATAAGGGTTCCTTTTTTACCATTTTCGTACGGAACCCTAATAACGACAGGTAGAGGAGAAAACGAATCCAGCAAATCAGCGCTGAGATGATTCTGCCAACTTCTTACAAATATGTAGAAAAAAATCATAAGTCTGTGTGTATGTCTGTGGAGATATAGATTATTTTTAAATTTCCTATATTCACATTTTAAGTCAGAAGAGGACTAAAGCTCATAGGTTCGAACCCATAGCAGTTAACGCCAAAACGGCCAAAAATGTGAGCATAGGAAATTTCAAAATAATCCATATCTCCAGACTTATGATTTTTTTCTCGTTGGTGGCGCTAGTTGGCGTTACTACTCGCCTTAAGGGGTCACTGTACTCATCATTACGAACAACTTTTACTAAGGGACCAAACCTGAAAACGCGAAAAAAAAATCAGCTGTCCCTATATTGACGAGTTATGCAACCATAAATGTAGGAAACAGTTTGGTCCCATAGCAAAAGTTGTTCATAATGATGAGTACAATGACCCGTCAAGAGGTTCTGCGGTATTTAAGTTACACCTTGCCTACATCTGAAAAAACAGGAAATGTTCCGTTTGTAAAAACATTTGCAAAGTCGAACACTAAACAAGGACATACGAGTACTAGCTCACATTTCATCCTAAATTCTCAGTCATTACAACCATAATTGAAGTAACTCTCAAAAGGGAAAGCGAGTCACTAGTGTGAAAATGAACATTAGCATCAAATATGCACAGAACAAACTCACATGGCGGCACTAACAGCACTTGAAGTCTCCATTACGCACAAACTTCCATGTGGACGAAATTTTAATGAAAGCCTAATAATACCCTTCATAAATACAAAGCAACTATCAAAGTTTCCCTTTAGAAATTCAAAGGTTTATGAAATATTCAGTCGGAGACCTATTCGTGATGTGGCGCGTTTTAATTGGAGGAAATACGTTTTCATAATCAAAAGTCTCAACCAATCACTAACTACATTTACAATAATATTAGACCTAAACAAATATTATTGTAAACTCCATTTACAATAATATTAGACCTAAACAAATATTATTGTAAACTCCATTTACAATAATATTAGACCTAAACAAATCTTTTTTACAGTCCGTTCAACCGATTTTGATTTCTATTCCGTAGGTTTAAGGATGGCACTAAAGGCAAAAAAGTGGTTACAATACCAACTGTTTACTGCAGCAGCCATTTGTCATGCCACCAACGAAATAGAAGTCAAAATCGGTTGATCGGACTGTAAAAAAGTTTTGTTTAAATGTCTTAATCTTATTGTAAATGGAATATAGTTAATAACGCATTAGTAAGGTGATTTTGAAGGTTAAGTAATAACAGCTTCACAGGTCGATCGATCAGGTTAAGTTACACTTGCCGCGGTCGGTCCATGGATGGGTGAGCATCGTTACATACCGAGACTCCTTCATGCTTCGGAAAGCACTTTAAGCCGTTGATCCCGGTCGTTACGGGTCGTCAGAAGACTCAGAAGCCTGAAAGTCAGACAACCAGTCTTACCAAGGGGTATCCTGTTACCCAGTAACTGGGTTGTGATGGTCAGATTGGCAGTCACTCCATGTAAAATACTGGTATTAGACTGGAAGCCGACGCCAACATATTATGTAGTTGGGAAAAGGGCTGGGCGGTTTGATTAAGCGTCGTGGATGATGGGCTTAAGCTGTTGTACCTAAAATTTTCTGCCATCATTCTCCAAGGCAACTTTTCAGCTTCATATTTGGGTGACGAAGATACAGGAACTAATGTAAAAAAAAAAAAGAAATAACTGTCAAACGTTCACAAAAAATAGATTTGTCGAATGTTGATTTCAATAATGTTTAGAAGTATGAGGAACAGGGTTCACTCATCCTCCATAGAAAAAGGAGGATCCTCCGACCAGACGGGTGTTGTGTCTGGTGGGCTACTGCCCAACGGTTGATGTCGGGACGTTGTATAATATGCTAGTCGCGTAGTAAACTCTAATTGCGCGATGCAGGATTGCGTGACGTCATATCTTTGTGATGCGGACTTACGTTAATTGTTATTCTTATTATTATTTTTTTCTTTTTTAATCTTTTACTTTTATGACGTCATTTAAATACTTACCGTTATTTTATTTTATTCCTTAATTAGTTTTGTAACGATATGTGCCAATATTTTATTTTATTTTACTTTATTGTGATTTTGTACGGTTGTATTGCTCCCACGCAATGTGACGAAATTGTATATGTTTTTTTTTTCATGTTATTTTATTTTATAATCTAATCTTATTTGGAAATTTTATTAGTATCAAATTTTTATTGTAATGATTCAAAAACTAATTGAATAATTGTAACCTTTTAAATTATTATGAATGTTATGCACGCCTATAAGTGATGTATTTACACAGTACTGAAGACTGAATTACCTATTGTTATTTACCCTTGTAAATATATCGTTGGTGTGCCTTGCTCAATAAATAAATAAAATAAATAAATAAATGCGTAGTTCATATGTGGCGATGTAGATGCCGCCACATCACTCCCCTCCGGAGACCGGAGGTCGATAGTGGGCTGAGTCGTGTATCTTGCGATGCTTGCCAGTGCCAGTTGTGGTTCCAGTGAGTCGGAACCGGGTGCCGCATAGTTCACGGTGAGTCGGAACTGTCTGCGGTGATACCACAGTGAGTCGGGGTGGCGCTGCGTTATGATCCAGTGAGTCGGAGTGTACAGCGCTGGGTTGAGGTTGAGGCTGAAGGTGATGACCAGGAATGCGCGTACGCTGCATGCTGGTGGTCAGGATACCTGTTGAAACCGTGGATGCTGGCTGGCTGTGTGACTCGCCGCTCGAAAGCTTGAGGAAATGATGCTGATGACGTCACGCTGAAGAAGTTGCACGAAGGTTGCGCTGACGTTCATGCTCGGGGTCACCAGTTTAGAGGCATGGGGAACGGTGTGTAAAGTTCACTCATCCTCTATTGAAAAGGGAGGATCCTCCGACCAGACGGGTGTTGTGTCTGGTGGGCTACTGCCCAACGGTTGATATCGGGACATTGTATATATTTATGCTAGTCGCGTGGTAAACTCTAATTGCGCGATGGAGGATTGCGTGACATCATGTCTTTGTGATGCGTAGTTCGTATGTGGCGATGTAGATGCCGCCACAATGTTACTGCACCGTACATTTGATTTAACATTAATACCTTGATTTCGTAACACACAAATACCTACTTACATTACACTGCTGTGTGAGATTATCTAATTGTACAAGCCTGAACATGTTGTCTGGTGGCGCCATTATGCGGTTGATCTTAGACCACAAGGCACGGTCGCATCGTGAATGGCTCGCCTTAACAATGCCGTAAACAGGCAGCCAACGTACGTTATTTGGTACAATAAACCTGTGTAGGTATTGCTCATGGTTTCCTGAATACGGGACATACAGGTCCTAGTGGTATTATCCTGAATTAATTACTATATGGATAGCACCTAGTTTGTACTATTTGTAGTTCTGATAGATGATTCGTGATTAAACGAATAGTTAAAATATTGTTTTTGGTAGATACACATACTTACATAATAAACTCACGCCTTCCTCCCTTGAGGGTAGGCAGAAACTACATAACGCCAGTTACTACGATCCTTACATACTACTTTTGCTTTGTTTATGTTCATAAAAATAAAAAATAAAAGATAATAAAATAAAAATGTTTATTACATTTATACAAATTCTTCAATACAAACGAGTTGGTGATCACCTTTGCTTGTGTTAGGTGTCTCCGCGCTATTCCAATTAACATAATAACAGTTGAATAACAGTATGCAATTGAAAAACAAAAACAAAAGAAAAACCAAAATAATTTAAAAACAAATCTCGCACGCCGATTACGAGTTACGCACCTGACCTTTCTGAAGGACATCACCAATAAGGTCACTATATTATGTCCGTCTAGGGTGTCCCCTCCCGGCTTTTCCACTCACATCTGCCTTCCTACCTATATCTTTTGTTAGTCGCCTTTCATTCGTCCTCTCAACATGACCAAACCATCTAAGCACACTCTTTAAATCTACATCTTCTTTCAAACCCACGGCATTGCCTTGGTGGTCGATGTTTTGGCTTATACAGTGTGAGTCTTCAAGATGTGCATAATATATCGAAATGTTTAAAAAAATGCAAAAAACTATGCTTAATTTTATCGACGGAAAAAATACTTTAAAAAATTCTAAAAATAAAAATAAAATATAAATAAATAAATAAATATCCTTGGACATTTCACACAACGCCATCTAGTCCCAAGCTAAGCAACCTAATGCTTGTATTATGGTAACGAGATGGCTGATAAACTACATATATACATTTTTTTTTTTGTAAATACATACATATTATAGATAGAAAAACACCCAGACTCGGAACAAATACTTGTAGGTCATACAAATATTTGTTCCGTGCGGGAATCGAACCCGCGACATGCTGCGCAGCAGTCAATCGCTCAACCACTGCGCCAACCGTGTCGTCAATAAAAAATAGGATTTTTTAAATTTTTGTTCGTTGCTGTGACTCCTGTGCAAACAAAACAGTATAACTTTTAAACTAACAGGGCGTCCTCATAAAACTATTCTTAATTTTTTTTAAAACCGCCCTCAATTTAGAGTTAAGGTGTTTTTAGGGTTCCGTACCTCAAAAGGAAAAAACGGAACCCTTATAGGATCACTTCGTTGTCCGTCTGTCTGTCTGTCAGTCTGTCAAGACCCTTTTTCTCAGGAACGCGTGGAGGTATCAACTATATTTGATATGGTAACGATATATCGTAGTGATTTGAGTTTGTACAGTTATATCGGCCGGCCCTATGTTTTCCACATGAACGTTCCCATGGGATATTTTCCGACATCCACGCGGGCGAAGCCGCGGGCAAAAGCTAAATTAAATACGTGGGTCTATGGTCCCTTGGAGCTCTAAAAAAATCAAGCTTCGAAGTCATCGCGATAAAAAAATGCGGGCATAAATACGACATATTTTGATACTTGCAAATAAATCAAAACCTATAGGGTACTTCCCGTTGACCTACAATTATGAAATTTGGCAAGAAGCAAGGTCTCACAGCACAAGAAGGAAAAATTCCGAAAATTATTAATTTGTTGTTTTATCACTTAAAAAAAATTCGTATTTTTGGGATAAATTCTTTTCAACTACGGAACCCTTCATTGTGCGTGGTCCAACACGCACTTGGCCGGTTTTTTTTAACAAAAATCTGGTATTATTTCACCAATTTTTACAATAATTGTAAAATTTCTCAATAAAACCCCCTATTAACTATCTTTTTTTATTACTATAAGTTATTCTACATCGTATTATCTTTCTAAAAGTAAAAATGCTACGTTTATAACTCAGTCACGGCATTTCCTGTTCCCTAACTGTTAAAGAAAGGCCTTTCATTTTTTTTTAAACATTGTTTCCATCGATAAAATTAAGCAGTGTTTCCCTAATTTCGATATGTGCACATTATGAAGAGTCACACTATATACAAACCTTTAACTATGTATTTAAAACTACAAATTAATACACACTTCACACTTAGGACTTCAAGCGCAATTATTTAGTCGTAAACCAAAATAGGATTAGGGAAGTTACGAACGTCTCGATTTCTATAAATGTGTAGTCGACTCGTAATTTACCGAGTGTTAGTAAGTTAAATAAGTGTTTAAGTGCCCATAAGTTTGTATTTGATGTGGAGTCAGTAATGGAATGGAAGCGTGGATGCGGCATCGGACCTATAATATTAACTTATACGAGATTCGAAGCATTGTTTTGGTGATTTCTGAAATCTAAGGCTGTTTCCGCAAACAGATCATTCTTATTCGCGACCACATTGGTTAGTTGCGTAACACACATAGTTGCAATGATTTTAATTTTTAGGGTTCCGTACCTCAAAAGGAAAAAACGGAACCCTTATAGGATCACGTTGTTGTCCGTCTGTCTGTCTGTCAGTCTGTCAAGACCTTTTTCTCAGGAACGCGTGGAGGTATCAATTTGAAATTAATATCAAATACGTAAGTCTATGGTCCCTTGGAGTCCTAAAAAACTCAAGCTTCTAAGTCGATGAAATAAAAAGATACGGCCATTTATGCTACATATTTTGATACTCGCAAGTAAATCAAAACCTAGAGGGTACTTCCCGTTGTCCTGGAATCATGAAATTTGGCAAGAAGCAAGGTCAAGCATAAATAAAGGAAAAAGTCAGAAAATTGTTAATTTGTCATTCTATCACATAACAAAATATTTTCAAGTCTGTCAGTCTGTCAAGACCCTTTTTCTCAGGAACACATAAAGGTATAGTTGAAATTAATATCAAATACGTAGGTCTATGGTCTCTTGGAGATCTAAAAAAATCAAGCATCTATGTCAATGCATTAAAAAATAAATTTCTTTCAAAATCCTTCGGATTGTGAAAGAAAGTGTGATACGCAATTGGGGTGTTGTTCTTATTGGCAGCTTTATTACATTATCTATTTATTGGTAGATTGCCTTTTTTTTAAATAAAGAAAGAAGAAGAAATAATCAAGAAATCACACTCACCGCAAAAATGTTACCTAGTAGTTGAAAATAAAAGATATAAAGTGAAATGTTAAAAGTGCCTTCACTTTTTTTGCTTTTGAAAAACTATTTTCGTTCATTTGTTCGTAATTATTTGCCTGACCAGACCACTGTCAATTTTAAAATCTCAATTCTACGGACATTTGGTCAAAAACAGAGAGCTGGGGAGTTTGTTGCGCCATTTCTTCTTCCCAGCTAAAACAGTCGATGTGGTGAAAGGCGAGTGTTCTGGGGGACTGTCTTATAATATACAGGGTGAAATTGAATTCATGCGCAATATTTTAAAGGGCCATTATGTACTCATCATTATGAACAACTTTTAATATTGGAATAAACCTGAAATAGCGAAAACCAAATCGTCTGTTGCATACATTATTCTCGCCTAACTCATCAAAATGTAGGGAACAGCAGATTTTTTTTCGCGATTTCAGGTTTAATCCCATAGTAAAAGTTGTTCATAATGATGAGTACCTACATAATGACTCTTTAAAATATTGCCCTTGAATTCAATTTCACCCTTTATAATTTTGTTCAAAAGTGCTGATTCTCAGCCTAGTTAGAATAAATTACTTGTCATTTTGATTCATTTTACCGATTATCAACTTAACATCAAATACAACTACCACATCCAGAACCTCCAGACTCCTAGTAATCCTAATACTGCCTGTGATTAATAGTGCAGCATAAGACGAGGGTCGTTCACAGACGACAGCTATATTGCGACAACTCTTTGTCTCTGGTCTCTTACAGTCTATTTTAATGGTACTCATTAATGTATGGTGGAAGTAGTGGGTAGTGTAAAATGGTTAGAGATTTTGCATTTGATTTTAGAGTTTTTGAGATAAATTTTTTGGGTGTAGTGTTTTTTTTTTCTTTTTTATTTAGAGAGGGTTTTAATCTAGACAGATTATGCCACCCTCATCGTTACAAGTCGACTTTTTACATTACTACTACAAAACAACAAAAAATAAACAGAAAAAATTATCTCATATATTATGACAGATTATATTATGGCAGATGTTGTAGCAGTATCACATAAGAGAAATAATATAACAATGCGTCCCATAAGGTAGGAGTGGTGGTCCAGTGGTAACGGCCGTGACCTACGAGTTCATAAGTTCGAACCCAGACAGGCACATCACTTTGTGTAAATTATTTCATCACCACTGCTCTCAAAACGGTGAAGAAAAACTTCGTGAGTGAATCGGCATGTCCTAGAACCAAAAATTCGAAGACATGTGACATCTACCAACCTCCTCTCATGTATGTATACTAAGTAGATTTACTAATACCCTTTACAGATATATCAAATTCAAAACAAAGCACCAATTTTCCTAAATCACTTACAAAATGATAGCTTCCACTTACAACCGTCATAGCTAGTCGTTCCTCCTTAATTTCACACTGGACGATTCCAAATGAAAATGTTCTAACAAGAATATTAGACAGAAAAATTAAAATTCTCCTGTAGCAGACTGAAGACGCGATTTTTATTAAAGCAAAAAATGCCGAAAAGCTCGCCCTGGAAGGCTATATCGCCCTGCGGGAGGCTTTTATAAGGCGGGCGATAAATCAAGGACGGGGAAATATTTAAAAGCTTGCCGCACCAAGATTCTTTGGTGTAGTCCGTTTAGGGATAGCAGATTTGTGCCAGATGCATTTTCTCATGCCACGGAAAAATATGTTTGCTGTTCCGTAGTATACATTTTTAGTGGTTTAACTGAATTACAATGTTTTGTAACATAATATAACTATGCAAGTATTCCTAGAAGGGTTAACGATTAATGTAACTACACCCAGATTTCGGCAGTTTTGTGACATGTTGTATATCACTTGTTGTGAAATTAATGGCTTTGACTTTTTTTTAATATTTTTTATTCAAATTGAAAGGGCTTTGTCGTACGCAAGAGTCTAACAACCAAGAGGCCGGTTGTGGAGGTCGGACAGGCAGTCGCTCCATGTAAAATACTGGTATTCAGTTGCATCCAGTTAGATTTAAAGCCGACCCCAATGTAGTGGTAAAAGTCTAGGCAGACGATGACGTTGTAAATTTATTTAAAACTAATGATTATTTTTATTTGATATACTTTTCTGTCTCATTTTTGTTATTGCAATGTCTACCCAAAAATCAGCCTCCTGTCAAAAACTACGAGAGAAATTGTGACGTTTATTATGCGTGCTGTGGTAGAGATTGCGCAGTGGAGGGATTGTGGAGCGGTGCGCCGCACTCAGTTTAGTTCGAGCGGTCGTTGTGATAGCACGCCTAACGCAGTGATATTGCAAACAGTGTTTATGTGCATACCTAAAGTTAACCGAAACCAAGACACCACAGAAATGTTTATAATTTTCTTTTTACAGTCCTAAGTAGAACAAACCAAATCCTGTGGGCGGCACGGTGTGGCAGGAACATGCCTCGTTTCCTGCTCCATGAAATACATCTTCACGCTATTCATACATCCAACTAACGCTGTATAGGCCAAATATGTTCCGGAAAAAATGGAATGGAGACCCCGAGATTTTACGGAGTTCGGGATTAGGTAAGCCGGAATTTAGAAACACTTTTGTGCGATACTCATGCCGTAGTAATATAATGATAGGGAAAATGGACAATGGTTCTTCCTTTAGGCATTTCTTAGCTGTCAGGATTCTGTATTTATATCTATGGAAATTAAATGGTACTTTAACCTGGTGAAATTTGTGTGTGTACCTACTCTGATGCACCTCTGTCTATCTCTTCAGGAATGACACGTGTCTGAATTAATAAATTAAACATCTAACAATAAAATCCGTGCCTCGGAAAGCACGTTAAAAGCCGTTGGTCTTTTGCCGGCTGTCATTCATGGATCTTCGACAGTCGTTACGGGTCGTCAGGAGCCCGAAAATCTGACAACCAGTCTTACCAAAGCGTATCGTATTACCCAGTAACTGGGTTGTGTTCAGATACATACGGTTAGATTGGAAGCCGACCCTAACATAGTTGGGAAAAGACTAGGCAGATGATGATCTAACAATATAAAGGTGGATTTTAAACCAAATGAACATAGAACCTGATCAAGAACAAAAGTATATATTTTTGTTATTTTTGACATTTTAATATAATACCTAAAATCTGCCTACAATGTTCCCACTGCTGGGACACAGGCCTCCTCTGTGTTAGAGGGAGTGGCGGTTATCCCCCACGCAGCCTCATTGCCGGTTCGTAGATGACACGACATTGTCTTCGAATTTTTGATTCTAGGTCATGCCGATTTCCTCGTAATATTTTCCTTCACCGTTTTGAGAGCAGTGGTAATGAAATAATTTACACAAAGTAAAGCGCCTTTCAGCGTTTAAATATTGCTTTGAACGTACAATCGCTCGTAAGATCGGCTGTTACCACCGGGCCACTACTGCTCTACATTTAACGACATTAAGGCGCAGATTTCCTGAAAACGATCAAAAAGGTGGTTTTTTAAAGCAGTAAACCGTAAATCATTTTGACATGTAAAAAAAATATGATATTTTCAAGTCCTTTTCGCATACAGTGATGGAAGCCAAAACATAATTAAACATACTTTAATGCACCTAAAAAATCTTTAAACATACCTCCTAATAATCTTTAAAAGCTGTTTATCTCTTCATTAGCAATTATAATTATAATTAAAAATATACCATGAAATGTCAAATTCCAAACTGCATCCAGTGATGGATTACTTTTTATTAAATAGTTAATTTCTAATTTTATACGATTTTATTTGCACTTTTACGACATAATTCCGGTGCGCGTGAGAATCTTTTATCTCGTGCGTCAAACGAGGTTGCCATAAAGCCATTTCACTTACACACCGAGCTAAACCACGCTTGGAACCGGCCTTAATAGGTACTGTTTACACAAAAATACGTAATTTGGTAGAGTGATCAGAGGGGCAATTCTAGTACCTAAAAACGTTCACAATCTCATGCCAGCGTCAATCAAATGTCAAAAATGTAGGTAAACGCTATACAATTTTTGACAGATTGAGACTGAGATGAGATTGCGAACGTTGTTAAAAATACGAGAATTGCCCCTCTGAGATTCGCTCGTTTGACAATTTTAATCTGGAATCTAAAGCACATTAAGTATATTTACCCTACATAAATAGCTCTCCATCCAATATAATTAATCTGTTAATTGTACGAAGTGGGTACCGAAAGTTTCAACTGGGATGTTGCTGACAACTTGTATAAACTTGTACTAGCGATAAGCAAGTTAGTTTCAGAATGCGATCCGTGTTAATCGTAAGACCAAGCTGTATAGAGCGAATTTTCTACTCCACAGCACTTTAAATTAGCGTTAAAACTTGATATTTGGTTTGTAGGGTAAGTTTGTGTGTTATTATTTACGTCGTGTTTGGACTGATTTCGAAAACGAATTGGTCTCCAACGACAATGACAGTGTTACAGTGCCTACAACAGAGGAAAAGCGCTGTCTGAAACACAGATATTTTATATCTCGTTCAGACGCAGATGTTTAAAATCTCATCATAGAATAAAGTGGCCCAAAGGGTGTTACAATATTATTTAAATTGCTGTATATTTTTGAACAAATAAATTACTTATTCTTAAGTGCAATAATTATGTAGGTACTTAGTAGTGTAATAATGGAAACCTGGACTTATAGTTAATACCAGCTTCAGCCTGCGGCTTTGCCCGCGTAGTATGTCGATAAAAAATAGCCTATATCCTTCCATAGGGTTCATAGTATATCCATACTAAATTTCAATAATAATAATATAATTTTTAATTTTTTATAGTGAAACCAGAACTATGTCACTGTACCATAAACAATGTACCTGTATTCTTGCAAATAAAACATTAATTCATTCATTCATTCATTCATCCATTCATTCATTCATTCATTCATCAAAATAGGTATAGCCGTTTAGCCGTGAAAGCGTAACAAATATACAATATTTTCTCTTTAAAATATTAGTTAAGATAAGTTTGAAATCGTCAACCCGTCTTGAGCAAGCGTGGCGAACACTGCTCGTGCCTTCTGTGTGTCAGAAGAAGCCTTTGCCCAGCCGTGGCACTATAAGAAGCAAGTAAGAATTCCAAAGTCTATCCGTCTAGAAGATTCCTCACACTTGCTCAACGCTGAAACTGTACCTATTCTTTCACACATTTTTATCATATTTACACGAGAGTGATCCACTTTCGGGTAACACCAATCTCTCCCAAAAACAATAAAAAGACAAAACTATAGACATGCGCATAATATTTCCTCGGATCTCGCGGATTTTTATACAAAAATCCGAAGCCGAAATAAGATTCTGAACGTATCTTCACAGATTTGCTGTTCATGAATACCAATCGAAAACTGAACACATACCATGATAATGTTGGGTAAAAAACAAAGTTTTTTTTTGACAAAAGGTACGAGTATTTGTTACGGATTGATAGAGGGACCAGTTTGTATTGTTTTCTTGTTAAACCGATAACTATTAAGACGAAGATTGGTTAGCTTGCGTGTTCTGTGCTGAGCTCACGCAACGCGTCGTACGTCCAGCCAGTAATAGGACTCGCCCATCAAGGAGCGCTGTCCTAAATTAGACGCATTAATTTATTATAGGTAACTAAGTACATAAAACAAAAAGTATTACATTAAAACACATATACTAAAAGATAAATAATTATACTATCTTTAAAATGGTGAAGGTTTCATAAAAATACGCTTGATCTTAGAGTAATAATTCTATGCGCTTGATAGTTTTGCGTGATTTTCAGTTTTTTATCCGCGTTAAACATAACTTTACAAATTAATTACACTATGTAAGAAAATGCTCTAATTTAACATAATTATTTGTTTTCTAAATCAATAATACTACTGATTTATACGTGTCCTTCGGTTTAAAATCATTTAAAGTCGATAATGGTCGCCTTAAGTAGTTGGAGAAAGAAAACTACATGAAATATACTTTTTTTCGCCATTTTTTGATGGTTAAAGTTTTTTTTTAGTCACAACCCTAAGGGCCTATTTCACCACCTACGATTAAGTTCCTAGTAACTTATTTGGCAGATAATTTCATACGAATTCGGTTCCATTTTTGAATTTATTCTGTAAGTGGCTATTCGGATATCGTGAAATAGGCCCTAAGAGATGCTACCTATATTTTGTACTTAGGCCAATGTTTGATTCAATACAGCAATTGATATTTGTAGCATTGAAGTAGACATTCCGTTTCTACTTACTCCAAACTAGTTATCTTGTCCAATTCAGCCTGAAAACGAAGCAGAACAACAAAACATAAAAGTGAACGGATATTTGGCAATCAAAAAATACATCGACATCTCTAAAATATCTCTTAACCGAATTATGTCGAACGACAATCCTGCGAACACGACTCTTATAAACCGTAACTGCGTTTGCTACATCAAAATTTACTACACACACAAGTAAACATAAACTATCTCTATCACTACAACATAAAGTTCAAAATTCTTCACAACAGCTCCCGAAGTCGCATTGCAAAACAACATGACAAACTTAAACTTTAACACTGCCACTTAAGGTTTAAAATGGGTTGCGTGTAAACAGTGTTGCACTACCGTCGATTCGATCAATTCATTCAGCGATTCCATTCGAATTACTCCTTTGATTCGATTTTGGTACACTCGCGGGCTTAACTGGAACGTTTTTGGTTTTTAATTAATAATAGACACAGAGCCGGTGAGCACTTTTGTTAGTGACAGTATAGAGTACAGATACAGCCAGCGTTGCTTGCAAAAAGTTGTACAGCTTAGGGCTGGCTATATGTAGATTTAAATAAAATATGTTTGGGTAAAATCGTCTGGCGGAAAAATACTGCTAGAACCGTGAATAAACTTTAAATTGGAAATAAAACATTGCCATTGCGGCTATGTACTGTGGAATTACGCCATGAAGAACGCAATTTAGGTACAGTCAGCTGCATCAACTGGGTACGCCAGTTGTGTTAAAATTTTTATACAACTGTGGTACCCAACTGATGCAGCCCACTTTACATTGATTGTCAATAAGCTAGACATACTTTTTTTTTTCAGTTATTCAAAAGGTAGGCTAAGAATCACCGCTTTTGGAACCTCAAACTCCTCACTTGGTGGAAAACTGGAGACTAACCCAAAAGGTATAAAAACACGCAAAACGCCCACCCTTCACCACTTCCTAATGTTTTAGCTAGTTATAAATTAAACTCAGTGCAAGACCGAGGAATGAGCCAGTGTTCTTTAAAAATCTGCAATAAATAATAAAAAATAACGGTAAAAATCGCCACGTGATAACCCTTAGCGAACCGTTGCTTTTAAATGTCATAAAAAACTTTTTAACAAAAAAAAAAACCGACTTCCAAAAATCACTACAAAGTGAAAAATAACTTTGATTTCGGAAGTCGGTGTCTTTTGTTTTTTATTTACTTTCTTTTTTTTTTGCCACCGACTTCCGAAATCAAAGTTATTTTTCACTTTGTAGTGATTTTTGGAAGTCGGTTTTTTTTTTTGTTAAAAAGTTTTTATTTCTCGCTTTTTAGTGGGTCTGTTTATAATTTGTATAAGTTACAATAGTCTAATGTCAATTGCTCATCACATGTTACAAAATATTGCTTTTCCCGATGCTGGGACGTTAATTGTTGAGGAGTTCTGCTGGTAAGAACCAGGAGAACTCCTCAACAACCACTCACCACACGCATTGTTTGACGAGCGGAAATTGCTTAGCAACCATATTAAAGTAATCGAATCGCAACCCGTGAAATATTTATCATTGAGTAGTTCCGGTAGCCATCTGTGGTCTTCATCATCAGTTCCACTTCACCAAGTGGTGCTTTCCGAGAGCAAATGCACAAGCTACTATAAAAAATACCCAAATCGCTATAGGTGTGCCTATAATATTTGAAGAGTTCCTTCGATTTCTCCAGGATCCCATCATCAGAACTGGATTTTGAAAAAAATGGGACCATTTGGGAAGTATACCCTTTCCAACAAAAAAATAATTTTTCAAATCGGTTGGCAAGCGACGGAGTTATGCGCGAACAAACATAAAAAAAAAAAAAAAAAAAAAAAAAAAAAAAAAAAAAAAAATACAAACATCCGAATTGAGAACCTCCTCCTTTTTTAGAAGTCGGTTAAAAAGCAGTTAATTTGATTTCGTTCTGCCAACCACTTTTTCACTTTGATTGATGGACCCCATTGATTAATGGTGATATGGAACCGTGACACTGATGAAAATAAAAATATAATTTAATTAAGTAAAAAATGTAAATATAGATACTGGTATTCTAGGCATAGCTGCTAGGCAGATTGATAAAATGTGAATCAATAAATAAGTCCCCAAATTTTAAAAGTACCTACGTAATGCAATATTTTTTTCAATACACTTCCTCGAAAACTGGTTCATATCGCACTACGATTAGGTTCACAATGCAATGTATTTTACACGCGTGCGATTTTTTATTTTCCCGCACGTGTGCGGGAATAAAAATTGCCACAGATAACTTATACCTACCTATACTTAGTCCAAATTGGTTCAATGCCTCTATTCACAACTCTCTATTAGGAGGTGAATGTTTTTTTTAATCTCGGCAAAGAGATAATGCGTCTTTACGGCGTTAATATTATTTGAATATTTAAATAATGTTTATTTTTAGAATATCATCAAGAACTATGATTATAACAATAAAAAAAAACGTTTTAAATGAACAAATTAACATTTATTTGTGTTCTAAACTCAAAAATATATGAATTTTCTATTTTTCATATTAGGCTGTTTATCGGCTGTATATTTTGTACTGTTTGTTTTTCTTATGCGTTTCTCAAATAAAATGTTTTTCTTTTTTATTTCCATTCCTGCTTATTACGATGGTTGTCAAGGTGAAGACTTCAGATGTGATTTTTAATAAACAATAAAAGACCTTGGCTACTTATATTAACTAATAAGTTAAGCTCAAAAATCATTACACCAAATTCGGTTAACATTGCTAACGCATAAACCTCCCAATATTTTTCAACAATCAATCTGCCTAGCCTTTTCCCAACTATGTTGGGGTCGGCTTCCAGTCTAACCGGATGCACCTGAATACCAGTATTTTACATGGAGCGACTGTCTATCTGACCTCCACAACCCAGTAGTACCTACCTAACTGGGTAATACGATACCCCTTGGTAAGACTGGTTGTCCGAATAACAGGCGGGACCAACGGCTTAACGTGCTTTCCGAGGCACGGAGGAATCTCGGTATGTAAAGATGGTCACCCATCCACTGACCAACCCCGGCAAGCGTACCTAGCTTAACCTGACGGATCGACTCGTGCGGCTGTTATTACTTAGCCACGAGCTCCTCTCCTCCAGTATCTTTCAACAATCTGATCAGAAATATTGTTAAATAAAATAATCAAGCAATCGTATTATCCACTACGTAAAACCGTCGGTTCCCCTGTCCCCCTTAACTCTTAAACGTTCCCCGTTCCTACAAGAGAACCCCTAAACGATGGTCAGCTGCAATCAGCCGCTGCAGACGTAATCCAATGGCCGCCCACTGAAACAACCATAAGCATATTTCCAATCAAACCGCACACAAACCAACATACACATTCACCATTCTTAATAAAATGCGTTGGTAAATTTCAGATTCCCGAAATTTTGACGTAAGTCTTGTAACAGAGTCAAGGAAATGTGGACTGCATTTTAAACAGATTAGAGTTGAATTTGGATTGTTTGTGGTGTTGAGTTGGGTTGTAAGGATGTGGGAAAGGTAATATCGGATAGCGTCTAGTAGGGAACAGAGACGTATAAATAAAGTTGCACAATAAACTTCAGCTAAATCAAGGAGCATTGTTGAAGGGGGTCTTGTTAGCCGCCCGAGACTGCTGATTTTTTATTTGATATCTCAATAAGCCCAGCGTTTGAGGGTTACAAACCAGTTTGAACCGCTTCACGAATATTTTTTCCGAGGTCTTTATTTTTTTTTTCTAAACCCAACCCGTTCGATTGTCGGGTGTTTGATTTATAAATTTATTTAGAGTTCTGTTTGGTTAGGCGCTGTTATAAAGTTTATGGTGAAATAAAATTTTAAATGCTCCCCACAAAGTTTTGTGTGTGTCAGGCAAATTTATCTGTTTCACAGCTTGTGAACAATTTTTTTTAAACACACAAACTTCGTACATTACCCCCGTGCCACCTTGCTTTTATGTGTAAAAGTTTTTTGAATTACGCACTATGAAAATAAAATCTATTGAATATTACTTTTAGAGGGGCGATTAACTTGAGACTATAGTAACTCCTAAAGCTGTTTTATGTAATTTTTATTGTACGATTGCAGCACCAATATTCATTAGAGGAATAGAAGTGCCAATAAAATGGCTGTACTAAAAATTTTTCATACGATATGATCGCTTGATAACTTATGAAGTTAATGAGCCAATTTAAACCCCCGCAGCAGTTGAAGATATCAGTTTATAGTTAAGATTCTTACGGGAGTTATATTAATAGAATCATGGCCTTAAAATCTGTACATAAAGGATATTATTTTAAAAGATCTAATAACTATGCTTCAATTAATAAGTACCTAATAGTAATTTATTGTGTGGGTACAGTAATTGATGCAATTATACCGTTTATAACCCTTTATTCCATCCCTATGTCATTTAAGACGTCTTTTTTCAGCAGCACGTACCCTAAAATCTACCAATAAATAATCTACCAATCTGCCAATCTACCAATAAATAATTCAACCAAAACATAACCTACAAACATACGTTTGGTTCTGCACCACGCCCACTTTCGCCGAACATCGATAATCGAGAAGCGGAATCGAGAAGTATCGGGTAAATAAGTGCAATAGACATGGCGGTCACGTCTCGCCGCAGTCCTTTGCAGTGCAACCGAGTGCGCGCCGAAGCCGTGGAGGTGACAATGTGTTGTTGTTCTCAGATAAATATCCTTGGACATTTCACACAACGCCATCTAGTCCCAAGCTAAGCAACCTAATGCTTGTGTTATGGTAACGAGATGGCTGATAAACTACTTATATACATTTTTTTTTTTTGTAAATACATACATATTATAGATAGAAAAACACCCAGACTCGGAACAAATACTTGTAGGTCGTACAAATATTTGTTCCGTGCGGGAATCGAACCCGCGACATGCTGCGCAGCAGTCAATGGCTCAACCACTGCGCCAACCGTGTCGTCAAATGTATGAAGATTTTCGGCAATAGATTTAATGGCATAGACGGAATGTATTAGAGAGACGGAATGTATAGAGGAGCTCGTGGCTAAGTAATATCAGCCGCACGGGTCGATCCATCAGGTTAAGCTACGCTTGCCAGGGTTGGTCAGTGAATGGGTGACTATCTTTACGTACCGAGACTCCTCCGTGCCTCAGAAAGCACGCTAAGCCCTTGCGCGTTGGTCCCGGCTGTTATTCGTGTATCTTTGACAGTCGTTAAGGGTCGTCAGAAGCCCGAAAGTCTGACAACCAGTCTTACCAAGGGGTATCGTATTATCCAATTACTGGGTTGTGGAGGTCAGATAGGCAGTCGTTTCATGTAAAATATTGGTATTCAGCTGCATCATGTTAGTCTGGAAGCCGACCCCAAACATAATTGGGAAAAGGCTAGGCAGATTGATTGTGACGGAATGTATTATGGCAAAGAAAAGAAAGAAAGAAATCTAGGTGTATTTGTCACATAAACACGTGCACACAAAAACATTACCCTCCTTCTGGGTGAGGCGGGTAAAAAGATAAGTTAACTTGATTAGTAAAGTGGACTATTGGGTAAAGAAGGTGTAAGGTAGGAAGATAGGTAGGTGGGTAAGGTATTGATATTGTCTTTAGATATATCGATAGACCTCAATGTACATTATACTGAGAAATAAACACTTCATAATTTATCGATATAGATAGATCGTCAGAAAGACGACGCAACGGTGTAATGAAAAAAAAAAGTAAAAAAATAAAATTTAAGATTTTTAAATGAAAAGATACTTTTTTGAAAAATGTAAGTAAAAATTAAAGAACTACCTAGTAAATGTTATTTTAATGGGTAGGTATATACTTACCTAATTATTAAAACACATTTCTATTGTGTTATCTAATAAACTCAGTTCAAAAAGTATTATCTGTTTTGAGAGGAGTTAAATAAATGCCACAATAAAAATATGTTTTTAATAGTGCCTACCTATTAAATGTTTGTTTAATTATAGATTACATTTTTCAAAAAAGCATCTTTTCATTTAACATGCTTAAAAATTTGGTCCCGTGTGAGTGAGAGAAGTGACAAAATGTGACAGCCCTCTTAATATAAAAATATTGGTTCTCTGCAGCATTATGCACAAATAAGTGAAAGGATAGTAGAATTTCCACTTGCAATACAATACTTCTGACTACATCTGAGAACGTACTGCATGAGAGTTTGCATTGTGCATCTCCGCCATTGCCTTCGCCAGTAAAATCAAAACTTATGGCTATCCTGACATGCATGTCTCAAAGTCTGGAACAATTTAACTCTTCTTTTTCACTGTCTAAGTATCTATGTTCTATGTTAAGGATTTGGTTTCCGCATGTCCATGTGGACCATTGTACGTGAGCCATGGCGGCCTTCGGGGGTTATTCCAACCAGCCCACCTCCCTCCAGAAGTTAATCAAATCTCTGGGTCTGTTAAGAACATCTGTGAAAGATCGGGGTATTCCAAGAGGTCTAAGTAGATTTGCTCAAACAGGTTGGCACAAAAACCTATACAACATTAGTTTTTGTTTACACTAAACCCGAAAAGGCGTCATTGTACTCATCATTTTGAACAACTTTTTCTATGGGACCAACCTTGAAATCGCGACTGTCGATTTAAGTTAACAAAAATGTATGGAACAGCTGATTTTTTTTTCGCGATTTCAAGGTTGGTCCCATAGAAAAAGTTGTTCAAAATGATGAGTACAATGACCCCTTTTCAGGTTTAGGTTAAACAAAAACTAATGTTGTATTAATTTATACAACAATCGAACTTGACCCCTCTGACTCGAGCAATTCGCACCATCAATCTTATTCAGGTCGAAATTGATGTATTTACATGTTACTGGGGTGAATTCGCAATTTAAAGTACTATTATATAGATTATGTTATTTAAACAATGATTTTTAGATATATTTTGTAGGTACTATAATTTTAATTTTAGTCGTGTGACTTAGCTATCGCATTAGGATAAGTCCTGTAATGGTAGTTTTAAGGCGCAGATTTCCTGAAAACGATCAAAAAGGTGGTTCTTTAAAGCTGTGTATCTCATAAAACGTAAATAATTTTGACATGTTAAAAAAATATATAGATATTTTCAAGCCCTTTTCGCATACAGTGATGGAAGCCAAAACATATTTAAACATACTTTAATGCACCACAAAAATCTTTAAACATACCTCCTAATAATCTTTAAAAGCTGTTTATCCATTCATTAGCAATAATAATTACAATTAAAAATATACCATGAAATGTCAAATTCCAAAGTGCATCTAGTGATGGATTACTTTTTATTGAATACTTCATTTCTAATTTTATACGATTTTATTTGCACTTTTACGACATAATTCCGGTGCGCGTGAGAATCTTCTATCTCGTGCGTCAAACTAGACAGCCATAACGCCATTTCACTTACACACCGAGCTAAACCACGCTTGGAACCAGGGCCTTAAGGCATTTCAATAAATAAATAAATAAAATAAATAAAACTTTAATATACCGCATCTACTCCAGCCCCTTCTATGTCCATAGCGCACGATTGCATCCCCGTTGCGAATAGATTCAGGACATACCGATGTACTACCAACTGTTAGGTAAAAATAGTGTCGCGGGGGTTAGGTGTGCTATACCACACATCTTGAGGAACGTGAGGTGGGTGCTTATGTTCGGCACTTCGGCCGCCAATGGGAGCAGGTGCTGGGGGTAGGAAGTTCTTATGGAGTAGGGAAAAGAGGTGCTTTCTTTGAGAGTTTGGTTCAGAGATCCGTTTCTCTTCTAATAACGTAAGTTTCTGGAATCGTTTCTGGTTATTTAAAGTTATATGATCTGGAAGAAGAAGTGGAACCCGAACTGTATCTATAGAGCACCCAAATTATTGACAGTTCCTGTTTTTAGGGTTCCGTACCTCAAAAGGAAAAAACGGAACCCTCGTGGTGTGACTCAGTCTGTCTGTCTGTCTGTGACAGCTGGATATCTCAAGAACTGCTAATGCTATCAACTTGAAATTTGGAACAGTTTTAGATGACGTTTGCCCAACTCTTAAAAAATTGAAGTGGAGTTCCTTGGGCATGTGGGGTATCATATGAAAGAGCGCTGTTTGCACATTCTCAAATATTTTTTTCTTTTTTTTAGGCAGCATAGTTTTCGAGTTTTGATAAAAAATGTTAAAAAAAATACCGTTCCCTCCTTAACATCGAAGTTTGCATAGAGAAAAATCTGAAATTATTATATGTAATAGAAGTTTATGTACCTATAGATTACAGGAAAAATAAAACAATGTCTCTAAATGGCACAGTTTTTCAGAAAACATCAACAAACATTACATATATGTAATTAAGACGGTACGGAACCATCGGTGCGCGAGTCCAACTCGCTCTTGACCGGTTTTTTGTTTTTCATTAAATTCCAGATGCCAGGACGCTACTAAAAGATTCCTTAAGACAACCATCAATAAGTAACACTTTCTTATTTATTTATTTTAATTTAAATCTTATTTACTAAATACCCCTACATACATATCACGCGACAAAACCAAACCCTTCAAGCGCATTTGCGATCAAGATAAACTCACGCACACAACTGTCATAGAAGTTGAACGCACAGATTAAACCCGTGTCATGAGCCGTATCATAAATCAAAACCAACTCTGGCACGAATTATTTAAATGCCATAATGAGTCACGGGTAAAAGTTAAGGGAAGCACCCCGTATTTATCACGGTGGACACGGGATCTGGTAGGGTTAATAAATGCCGGTTGCGAGCGGCCATTTTGTGTTTATCAGCGTTCGAAATTGGAATTATGAACGGCGGCGATTCGTCTTTGCGGGCGGAGTTCTCATTTTGGATGATCGATTGTGGTTGTGTGTGGTCTAGTTTAGTTTAGAGATAAATAGTTTGTTTATCTACGATTTTATCGTACCTAATATATTCTATCCTACAGAAATTATGCGTATCTGACATTTAAATAAAGTTTTTCCAGACTAATTGCTTGAAATTACAGCGAACAGTTTGACTACATTAAATTGCACTGACCGTTGCAATATATGCCTATGAATAAATACAATTAAATAGCAAACAATGCTATAAAAACCCACCTTATTCTACTGGTGTAGAATAAGGTGTACCTATATTGCGGTTTGTCTTTGATATGAAAATTACATAACTATACTAGAAAAGTTTAGGTAGTAAAATAAAGGTAAACAATCTTGTTATGACTTTTTACACAAATAAACTACTGCTTAAACTAATGATTCAATTGATTTAGTAATCATTATTGTTGTATTTACATTGGTTTTTAGTTGCATTTTATTTTTAAACTGAGGTTTTAAAATAAAAAACCGGTCAAGAGCGAGTCGAACTCGCGCACCGAGGATTCCGTTCCGATTTCTGAAAAAGTATGCTATTTAGAGACATCGTTTTATTTTTCCTGTAATCTTTACATAGACTCCTATCACATACAATAATTTCAGATTTTTCTCTTTGCAAACTTCGGAGATAAGGGGGGGGGGGGGGGAACGGTATTTTTTTTTACATTTTTCATCAGAAGTCGAAAACTATGCGGCCTAAGAAAAAGAAAGAAATTTTTTGAGAATGTGCAAACAGCGTTCTTTCATATGATACCCCACATGCCCTAGTAGCCCTACTTTTATTTTTAAGATCCCCTTTCAGTCCCTGTTGCAAAAATAAATATAAATATTATAAATTCTTTCTTATTTGCAAAATAGTAGGGTCAACGTCATCTAAAACTATTTCAAGTTGATAGCATTAGTAGTTCTTGAGATATCTAGCTGTGACAGACAGACAGACAGACAGACTGAGTGACGCCATAAGGAATCCTTTTTTACCATTTTGGTACGGAACCCTAAAAAGATAAAAGACACATCAAGATTGTTTACCTTTATTTCGGCTACCTTTCTCGGCAGTTTTTGAAAGTGTTTTTAAATATAACATGAATGGTTTCATACTTATTCCAAAATACGTATTTTAGTAATACTTAGCTGAGTTCTTTTAGTCCTTTCTCTATAGGAACAGAAAGATCTTTCAAACGTCAACCCTACAAGGTAGGGGAGGATAAGCAGATGGTGTGGGTGGACGTTTGTTATATGTCACCGGTTCCAGTCAGGATGCAGACTGTCTTCAATGTGTCATTGTACATTTGTGGATGCCAAATAATCCAATTGGATAATATCGAAATAGCTTTCTGGTAATTACTAGAATGGAAAGGGTTAGGAGAGATATACAGGATGTATCAGAAAGGTGTGGAAAGACTACCAAAGGACCTAGCCAGACAAGACGACCTATGAAGCGATGGAGTGACGACATAATAACTGCAGCAGGGAATGAGTGGATTGAACGAGATATAGACAGGGAAAACTGGATGAAACTGGAGCAGGCTTATACCCAAATAGGCGTTCCTATCCAAGGAAATATAATCATGTGAAAGAGAAAACAAAACAGCGATAAAGAAAAACACGATTAAACAGTTTAAAAGTGTATTTAGTGCAAAATTTTGTTCATATTAAAACATACATATTATTATGTAATACTTTGGTGATGGGAAATAAAGAAGCTTTATTATTATAGACTACCAAACTGAACAACTTTCTCCATAGGACCAACATGATAATCGAAAAATATTATCAGCCGTCCCATACAATTTAGGTCGAATAGATAGGGTCGCTACCTATTGTTTTAACTCCGAACCCTCATTACTTGCACCAGTAATAAAAAATATTTTAGCTTTAGTTTATTATTATGAACTTTATTTTTATAGGAAAATTTTATTACTGTTAGGCTAAATGTACACTTTTTTTTTTTTTTTTTTTTTAGATACTTATTGAAGCTTTGTAAAGGAAAGCTGACAATTTTTTCTCGTTACGATGTCGGTCCCATGGAGAAAGTTGTTCAGTCTGTATCACATCCTTAAATTTGACCACAGCTTTAGAAGGTTCTATTCACATAATTATTTTGTTATATTTCTCCATGTCCATAGGGAATTACAATTCCCAGAAAAACGTACAAAGCAAAACAATAAATTGCAATAAACAAACGTATCATTTTACCAATTACTCTAAGGATATCTGTATAATTATCGTCCCATCCCAATTATCAGAAATTATCGTGGAGAATGTAGCAAAAAAACAAAAGAACCGTCAAGTGCGGTCGGTCGCTCCCACTGGGCTAAAGGACAATTATTGGTGTAATTACCCTAATTCATGTGCCATAAATAGACGTTTCCAGAAGGTTGATTGTGGAACAGAAGTGTTGTATTTAAGGGGAAGTAAGTGCCTACGAGAAGACATACTTTGTGATAGTATTTTTGTGTTAAGTATGTGTTGGCTAATTAACTGAAAGGCAAATTAATTAATTAATAAATGATTATCACCTCAACGAAAGATAGAGAAGAATAGTGTTAAATGCTTTTAAGGTGAGTATAGTCGTAGTCCCATACAGTCGTCGCACGGACCCGCTAGCCAATATTTCTAAATTTCCGCTGTTAAAGTTGCATTTTGTAAAAAATAATTAATTTTAATTATAAGGCTAGGCGGTTAACTAAACGGCTAATTAAACCAGTTGGCTGCGGCATCTACATCTTTTTGTATCTACTTTCCTATGTCACGTATACTGGTGTGCAGTATGCTCACATTTTTACTCAGATGAGGTAGAATTTTTTTGATCTTACCTGACCTACCTCATCTGACTTATGTTTTAGTTTCTCAATCATGACGCTAGTTGGCGGCACCACTCGCCTTAAGTGTTAAGTTCCAAATGCGTGTCGTCTACGCGCCACTACGCAATACAATGCCACAGCCAGGCAGTTATTACTAGCCAATGATTAAATTGCATTGCATTTTTAATAATAATAATAAATAATAAATATCCTTGGACATTTCACACAACGCCATCTAGTCCCAAGCTAAGCAACCTAATGCTTGTGTTATGGTAACGAGATGGCTGATAAACTACTTATATACATTTTTTTTGTAATATAGATAGAAAAACACCCAGACTCGGAACAAATATTTGTAGGTCGTACAAATATTTGTTCCGTTCGGGAATCGAACCCGCGACATGCTGCGCAGCAGTCAATCGCTCAACCACTGCGCCAACCGTGTCGTCAAATTTTTACACAAATTTTGTCGTTAATTTTGTCGTTAATTTATTTCACATTTTTAAATTGTATTATTGGACCACAGTCTTCAAGTATTGCGTGTAGATATGTTGTCAAGGGAATGATTAAAGTCAAGGATATGTTTAAGATTATAATGATACTGAGAAAGACATTGAAAAAGGGTTGGAGACGTGCATGCTATAATTAGCAGCAAATGTAAATCATTTGTGTCCAAACTCAAACTCATAGTATTTATTTCAATTAAACCAATTACAGGCACTTTTGAATTGTCAAAGAGTCGGTCAGTTAGTCAGAAAGTTGAAGCTAGTTGCCCATTCCAAAACGTAGATCTCTATGGAGAAGAACGGGCAAGAAACTCCACGGACACTCTTTTAGCTTACATCAATAGTTTACATGAAGCGACTGCCTATCTGACCTCCACAACCTAGTTACTGGGTAATACGATACCCCCTGGTTAAGACTGGTTGTCAGACTTACGGGCTTCTGACGACTTGTAACGACTGTCAAAGATCCACGAATGACAGCCAACGGCTTAACGTGCTTTCTGAGGCACGGAGGAGTCTCGGTATGTAAATATGGTCACCCATCCACGGACCAACCCTGGCAAGCGTAGCTTAACGTGAGGGATCAACCCGTGCGGCTGTTATTACTTAGCCACGAGCTGTCTTCTAAGTGTGAGAACAATGGAAAAAAATATTTAGATAAAAACAATTCATATATATTTTGAACTGTTTTTATATAAATATTTTTTTAACATAAACATGACGCGTGGATCGGCACCATCCAGCTCAACCATTTTGTATGGAACCGTCTTATAGAATCTGTTTCATATCCCAGCTTGAAAACTAGGAAGCGTTAAAGGGTGATGGTAAATACACTCAGCCCTATGGTACCGCATTTGAAATAAGATACATTTAAACTAACCTTGTTACAGTCAGTTCAACCGATTTTGACTGCTCTTCCGTATGTATAAGGATGGCGTTAAAAGCAAAAACGTGACTACAATGCCAACTCTTTACTGCAAGTGCCATTTGTCATGCCACCAACGAAATAGAAGTCAAAATCGGTTGAAGGAACAGTAAAAAAATGTTTATTTAAATGTCTAATCTTATTTCAAATGAAGAAGAAGAAGACCTATACTCCTATACGTCTTCTTTTTCTTCGCAGCACTCTTGTCAGAGTGGTCGTGATTTTCTTGTACTTTCTTGTCCAGGAGCCGATGTGTTTCGCCTCACGATTTCTAGCCATCTACTACGAATTTTGGTGTTTTTAGTGCACTCTTACAAAGGATCGTCCACTATTAGGCCCTATTAGGTACCATCGCGGATATTGGCGGTGAACCACTTTTCGACCTTATTACTATAGTAATAAGGTTCAAAAGTTTTTTACCGCAAATAATACGCATACCAGCGAGTAATCGCTCGTCATCTCGCGCACTCGCTGCTCGTTGCTCGCCATCTTGTTTTTAGTTGCTAGCTCTACTCACTTCTCGCTAATCGCTGGCGGTGGACAGATGGGTTGTAAAAACTATAAATGTCAAGAAACTAAATCAACCATTGCATGTCTCCACCCTTTCAAATAAAACGATAGTTCAAATCAAAATCGTAAAAGTTAGCAATAAAAATCGATTAGGACCACATAACACCACAGATTTGGGCAATATAATGATTAAACAATAAATAAAATTTACTGCAACACTAAACGTTTGGACTATAAAACCTTTGCTTTGTTAAATTTTAGGGCTATGAAGGACATTCGGCTATTCAGGGCTATTAATAGTGGGTAATTTTGGGAATAGTGGGGTCGATTAAAATTAGATGCAAGTTGGAGCTCAGTATTTTCCAGATAATGAGTAAACAGAGTGTAATTTTAATGATCTTTATCCTATAAGGGATTATTGTACTCATCATTATGAACAACTTTTACTATGGGACCAAACCTGAAATCGCGAAAAAAAATCAGGTGCTGCTCCCTACATTTTGACGAGTTTGATTTAGATAAATATACCGAATAGCTGATGTTTTTTTCGCGATTTCAGGTTTGGTTCCATAGTAAAAGTTGTTCATAGTGATGAGTACAATGACCCCTTAAGAGGATAAAGACGATTAAAAGAAAGAAGGAAAGAAAGAAAATACATATAATTAGCACAGATTAAAATTTCACCCTGTTTAAGAGGAAATCTGAAAGTGGCACCTGTGACTCAAAAGTTGTGTGGAAATCGGTTGTGATGTGGAGGAATAAGAAAAATGTAATGAGGAAAGTTTTGAGTATGAATGTGGATGACTATAAGAGTAGGGGAAGACCAAAGAAACGATGCATGAACTGTGTGAAAGGTGATATGGCTGGAAAGGGGGTGACTGCCGAGATGACGACTAATAGAGAAAGAAGTATTGAAGAAAAAGACATGTTGCGCCGACGCCAAATAAATTGTGATAAGGGCAGGAGACCGAATGTTAATGAAGCGATATTGTCGTACTCTACGAGATTTGAAGTATATATCACGATATATGGGCGGAGCGAGCCATACTAAAGCTTTGCAAGATAAGAACTAGGTACCTACTATCACATTTAGATCTAGGTATGCACATAATATATTAGTAGTAACATTACATATTTGCATTAGCACTACATTGCTACAACAATACCGTCGCTTAGCCAACGTTCACACGGACGTAAAAATATCGCGGCGGGATTTTATCGCGCACTGGATTTTCAACTCTCGGTGTTGAGAGCTTCGAGAATCCAACCTGAAAACAACAGAGTGCACACCAGCGCGTCGAAAAAACACACTGTTGGATTTTCAACTCAAGTTGAAAATCCAGTGCGCGAAAAAAAAACGCCGCGATATTTTTACGTCCGTGCGAACGTCGGCTTACAGCTCCAAGAACACTGACACACTTTTTATCCTCAGTACGCAATAAATAGCTCCACTTCAAATCCCCTACAACCAGCAATAGTTTATGGTCATCCGAAGTCCTGGGAGACTCGTCCCAACCTTAGGCGTACATTATCGAGCTCCGGAGAATCGTTACTGTAGTGAATAAAATGTGATTTTGTGGAAGCAAGGGTATTCCGTAAGTAGGTGATCGCTGTCACGAGATGGTGAGCTATTTGGACTGTTTAAGTTATTTTTGGAGGTAAATTTTGGTGAGGAAGATAGGTTTCACTTATATCAATATGAAATTCAGTGTGAATTATTATCTGTGATATTCGGGGCCACACTAGCGGGATATGCTGTTGACTTATCGCGGCAATTCTAAGCCAACAGCATTCACATTGACGTGGCGATAACTCGGATGGAGGCGTTCAAGTGTGGCTGCTCAATTTGTCGCGATAATTAACGATTTATGGCGATGACGGGCATTGACGTTGACGTTGGTGTGGCCCCGAGATGAAACAATAACGTTCCTTTGCTGGAACACAGGCCTTCTCTCTGTAAGTGGGAGTGGGCCGATGTAATGTAAAATAATTAAATTTCCTGCGAGTTCCTGACATAGTGAAAGATCATAATATGAATTAAGGTAACAGAAAAGGATGACGGTAAGTTTTTTGTTATACCGTACTATACAATACGGCCGCCGTATCTTGGCGAGTCCGAACTTCGCGCAGAACGCTGCGCAGTAACATTTTTAGGAATCAAATGGCGACATGAGGCGAGTGTGAGTGAGAGAACATGCGCGAAAGTTCGGAGAGCCTATGTTCAGACTCGCCAAGATACGTCGGCCGTACTGTACGTATAATTACTGAATCAAGGTAAAATCTAAAGACAAGACAACTTTTTAAACCCAACGCTATGACATGAAAGGAACGCTAGGTCTTGAAACGGAGATAATTGACTAATTATTACATTAATAGCAACATGATGTATGTGTTTGGTTTTACCAAATAAGACAAATGAGTCCTTCTGTCAACTGTTATATTATAATCTGTAGTTACTTGCAGCCTTGAACAACACAACAACAACAGAGCAACAGAGATATCGCAAGTAACCCATAACTAAGTAATACGAAGAATCATAGACTTATAAAAAAAGATGGACTCCGCGCCGCGCATATCGAAAGTGAAGCACCGTACCGATCTATGTGTGCATGATTTGAGTACCTGCAAAGACGCCGTCGCTCGTGTCACGTAATGGCGGCCGGTCGGCATACTATGATGTAAATGTGTGCGCGAAGCGTGTTTGTACAAACGGTCTATATCATACTTACTGCGCTTCACTTTCGATATGCGTGGCGCGGAGTCCATCTTTTTTTATAAGTCTATGCGAAGAATATATATTTTCGTTTACGAATATTGGAAACAAAATCATTTCCAACGGACATTTAATTCAATCTTTTTTCCTCAACAAAATATGTCATTAATAAACCCCATAATTATTATTCCTGAATACTTTTCTTCTCCGTACAAAGACATGCAAGACACCACACAATCAATGAATCTGCCTAGCCTTTTACCAACTATGTTGGGGTCAGCTTCCAGTCTAACTGGATGAAGCTGAATATCAGTATTTTACATGGAGCGACTGTCTATCTGACCTCCACAACACAGTAACTGGGTAATACGATACCTCTTGGTAAGACTGGTTGTCAGACTTTCGGGCTTCTGGCGTCCCGTAACGACAGTCAAAGATCCACGAATTACAGCCAGGACCAACGGCTTAACGTGCTTTCCGAGGCACGGAGGAGTCGGACCAACGGCTTAACGTGCTTTCCGAGGCACGTAGGAGTCTCTGTATGTAACGATGGTCACCCATCCACGAACCAACCCCGGCAAGCGTAGCTTAACCTGATGCATCTACTCGTGCGGCTGTAATAACAGTCACTACAGAAGTGATGCCCCTCCCAATGTATTTAACACTAGCTTCTGTCAACATTACCATACTAAGACTTGGTAATAGTGTTACTATCAGTGAAAGAATTTTTGAAATCGGATTAGTAGTTTCGGAGATAGAGGAGCTCGTGGCTAAGTAATAACAGTCGCACAGGTAGATCCATCAGGTTAAGCTACGCTTGCTGGGGTTGGTCAGTGGATGGGTGACCATCTTTACATACCGAGACTCCTCCGTGCCTCGGAAAGCACGTTAAGCCGTTGGTCCCGGCTGTCATTCGTGGATCGTCAGTCGTTACGGGTCGTCGGAAGCCGAAAGTCTGACAACCAGTCTTACCAAGGGGTATAAAATATTACCCAGTTACGGGGTTGTGGAGGTCAAATAGGCAGTAGCTCCATGTAAAATACTAGTATTCAGTTGCATCCGGTTAAACTGGAAGCCGACCCCAACGGGATCCCTACTCGAAATCGAATGACGTGAGATCGAATAACATTTGCTCGAAAACGTTACCTCGATAGTACTTCAAATCGTTAAATTATGAGCGCGACAGTTCACTACCTCGATGCATCAAAATCTCGAATAACTATAAGCTCATCGGCCACAGTGGTCCGGATTTGAAAAATGGTGGACTTAGGATCAAAAGTCATTATTTTGATTTGAAAAAAATTGTATTCGATAGGAAACCTGATTTACATTAACAAACGTCATGTTCAATTTTTCGATATATTGACTCTAACATGTTGAAAAAAAATTATTACGAAAAAAATGTATGGGGCAAGATTGATTTTATTTTTTTTCTCGGTGTGTTCAAAAGTGTTAGCTGTGAAACCTTTTATATATTGTTGTATTCATTTTGAACTTTACCCCTATAATTAAATTATTCGCATATACTTGCAGTCTTGGAGTGAAATCGCTGTTGAAATTCCAAAATTTTAACTTTATTTTTCTAAGGCTGTGAACGTTTTCAGTTGCATTTGTCCACATCAGTGTTGTGGTTTCTCAATACTTTTTTAATATATTGCGCCACAAATGATGATTTTAGCTCTAGGAGTGTATTCCGTGAATTAATGAAATATTTAATAAAATGTCAAAAAAGCATTACGAAAGCTATATCGAGGATGCCCCTTCTTAGCATTCGGTTTATGTTATTGGTGAAGCTTCTATCAACTGTACTTAAGCTTTAAAGTTCATAATTAGAACATGTGTGCTGTGTTTTCATGTTTTTTTTTTGTTTTAGTTAGTTATTATTGCTTATTAGTTTTATTATTTAGTTCGGGTGATAGCCGTCACCCGTCGATATTAATGTGCTTATTTTTACTAGCGTACTTAATCTCTTTCTCTCAGAAACTTGAAACATATGTTAGCCCTGAAAAGGGCTGTTGTGTTGCTCTAAAAGAGCGTGTAGATAAGACAGTCCCAAAAGTGTGTGACCAAAGCCATCACTCCAAAGGATCTGGCACGTTTTCTGAAGCTTCCAAGACGTCCATTTCTTCTTCTTCTTCAATCTCTTCGACTGCTAAGAGCTGCACAGCTTCGGGAAAAAGACTCAATTTCTTGTATTTATCCAACTTCGGCTTGATGTGCGATATGTAAGGATCTGAAGTAATTAGAAAATTATGTAAAATATCTTCGTTCATTCGTAAGTGTCCTCCCCATCTTCCTTGTGTGATGCTCTCTTGTATTTCGGAAGTCCTTGTTCCTTGCTTCAGCTGCCTCTTTGGATAAAATCCCAATAGGAAGGCAAGAGAAGTGCTTGCAAATATCAGCACCATGAATCAACATCTTATGCACACTGGCTGGCATGTGGTACCAGGGATAGTGATGCACAAAAAGCTCAGCTGTCTCCCTGCAGTATGCCCGGAATCCTTCGATGTTGATATGACTTCCAGAAGATAAAACCTGCAAGATAACTGCAAAGTGTTTTATCAAATCTGCATCTATCTTCGTGATTTCAGCAGTTTTTTCGTAATTCCTGAAGAATTTTCTTGCCGTGTTTCTGTACCAAAACCCTGCTTGACGATGTCTATCAACAGCCCCATTTGTTCCTTGAACTCACGCTGGGTCATGTCTTTCCTTGCCTGTTTAAGATTCTTGTTCTCGCCTCGTGCACATCTTGAAATCCAAGCTGTAAGAGATGTGCAGCAGACACTCCATGCTTCTAATCAACTGAAAACGTTCACAGCCTTAGAAAAATAAAGTTAAAATTTTGGAATTTCAACAGCGATTTCACTCCAAGACTGCAAGTATATGCGAATAATTTAATTATAGGGGTAAAGTACAAAATGAATACAACAATATATAAAAGGTTTCACAGCTAACACTTTTGAACACACCGAGAAAAAAAATAAAATCAATCTTGCCCCATACATTTTTTTCGTAATAATTTTTTTTCAACATGTTAGAGTCAAGATATCGAAAAATTGAACATGACGTTTGTTAATGTAAATCAGGTTTCCTATCGAATACAATTTTTTTCAAATCAAAATAATGACTTTTGATCCTAAGTCCACCATTTTTCAAATCCGGCCCACTGTGCGGCAGCGCGAAGGCCCATTATCTTGAAACATCATTTCTCGAACGACCATCTAATCGATTTACATAATAGTTTCAAGGATTTTTATTTGAGAACAATATAATTAGATAAGGAGCTCGTGGCTAAGTAATAATAGCCGCACGGATCGATCGATGAGGTTAAGCTACGCTTGCCGCGGTCAGTCCGTGGATGGGTGACCATCTTTACATACCGAGACCCCCCGTGCCTCGCAAAACACGTTAAGTTAAGGCTGTCATTCGTGGATCTTTGACAGTCGTTACGGGTCGTCAGAAGCCTGAAAATCTGACAACCAGTCTTACCAAGGCGTATGGCTTTACCCAGTAACTGGGTTCTGGAGGTCAGATAGACAGTCGCTCCAGATAAAATTCAGCAGTTATTTTTTTTAATTTTCTTTTTTTTTTACTTTTTTTTTTATTCCGATCGTGTCTAGCCTTTTCCCAACTATGTTGGGATCGGCTTCCAGTCTAACCGGATGCAGCTGAATACCGGTATTTTATCTGGAGCGCCTGCCTATCTGACCTCCAGAACCCAGTTACTGGGTAAAGCCATACCCCTTGTTAAAAGACTGGTTGTCAGACTTTCAGGCTTCTGACGACCCGTAACGACTGTCAAAGATCCACGAATCACGCTCATAATTTATCGATTTGAAGTACTATCGAGCTAACGTTTTCGAGCAAGTGTTATTCGGTCTCACGTCATTCGATTTCGAGTAGAGATCCCGACCCCAACATAGTTGGCAAAAGGCTAGGCAGATTACTTAGTGTAGACACCTACATAATATTTCAACTTTTAAAACCAAACACAGATTTCAGATCACAGAAGATGTAATTTGGACCACAAAAACAGAAAATAACTCATTTAAAGAGACACGATTAAAAAGGAGACCGATATTCATGCAAATTAGACGGCGGCGGCGGTGAAAAGAAAACGCTCGGTGATGTTTTTTTTGCGAAGGACAGATGGTTGACGCTTAATGTTAGGGTTGGTGGTATGTACAGTACATCGGATACGTATGCCAGAGTAGTAGGAATGTCGTGGCAAGAGATGGAACCTTGTCTTACTTCTCTAAACTAACCCTTACTTTAGAGAAATATATTAGTATTCAATTTCATTTAGAGTTTCCTAACACAATTGCTCGGAATAAAACTAGTAAGTATGTAAATATGTCTAGTCCTGCAAGGCATTACAAACGGGAAACTGCCATTGATATTAATATGGTCACATGGCAACCAGCATCCTAATTGTGTATCACGCTCTCAATCACAATCCGAAGGATTTTAAAGAAAATTGCTAGTTCATTTTTTCATTTGTTTGCAAAATTCATCTGCTCGATAAGGTAGATGACGCCACGATTGGCATAGTGTGGTCTGTTCCAAAGTTATCTGAATAAAGTGTAAATAATTGCAAGATAAATAATAATAAAGGGTGACAGGGAAATTCGACCTATTCCTTGAAAGCGGTTTTATTAGAGGTCACTTTAGAGCATTAAATAAAGTCCAGTTAACTAGGGGTCAAATAAAGTTAATAATTGTACCTTTTTGGAAAGCTTATGAAACCAGTTAGTCACCTTACTAATTTGTAATATTAAAAATTATAGCTTTATTTGTTTTATCTCACGAAACCGGGCGAGCCATACTTGCATGTGTAAATGTTACATGCACATTGTCTTTGTGTGCGTACGCTCGGGAGCGCGCTACCTGCAGGTACGCACACAAGAGCGCGTGTCTATAAGCATTACATCTACAAGTATGGCTTGCCCGCTTTCGTGAGAAACTGTTCTAAAGACCTTTTATTTCTGAGATTATTTAAGTTTTGGGCAAGCATTTTTTTTTAATGATCACTCATTTTTCAGCTTTCAGAAAAGTTTCAATTAAATATTTACAGTGGAATAATTCTTTCATAATTAATTGTTTTTGGTAACAAGTCACAAAAATTTCACACAGCTCGGTAACCATCCAGTTTTGAACCCTAGTTAATTGGACTTAATTTGTTGCTAATTACCATTACCTCTAGTATAATCCCTTTCAAGGAATACGTCGAATTTCCCCATTACCCTGTAGTTTTTTATATAGTAGTCTACTTAGCGTCGTAGCTTTAAAAAGTATTGTGTCCTAACTTAATAAAGGAAGGAATTTGAGAACTGACAAAGGTTTAAGCAAAACGACAGTATTTTTATTTGTTTTAAAAGAAAAAGACCTCAATATATTACTAAATTTAGTTTAAAAGTAACTTGAATTTTGTAATAAGTACATTCGTACAATGCTAAACACCGTCATCTGCCATTCGTATTAGCCCTCTCACTGCAACAGGTGCGCAAACGCATCTGTTCGGTTACGAATGATTTAAAACCGCAAATTGTACCCTGTGCGAGAAGCGTGAAATATTATAAAGGGGACAGCAGAAATGGTAAATTATGAGCCATTGTACAAACATTTCTTGGAAGACTGTTTTATTTTACTAAATTGCTTTATAAACTCTTGGAGACAATCTGCTGCGGTTTTGTTGATTTAAGAAAAATGTATTATATGCCCTTTTTAGGGTTCCGTACCAAAATGGTAAAAAGGAACCCTTATGGTGTGACTCAGTCTGTCTGTCTATCTGTCTGTCTGTCTGTCTGTCTGTCACAGCTGGATATCTCGAGAACTACTAATGCTATCAACTTGAAATTTAGAATAGTTTTAGATGACGTTTACCCAACTATTTTGCAAATAAGAATGAAATAAAAATATTTATATTTTTTTTGCCACATGGACTGAAAGGGGGTCTTAAAAATTAAAAGTGAAGCTACTAGGGCATGTGGGGTATCATATGAAAGAGCGCTCTTTGCACATTCTCAAACATTTTTTTTCTTTTTTTAGGCCCCATAGTTTTCGACTTTTTATGAAAAATGTAAAAAAAAATACCGTTCCCCCCCCCCCCCCCTTATCTCCGAAGTTTTCAAAGCGAAAAATCTGAAATTATTCTATGTGATGGAAATTTATGTAAAGATTACAGGAAAAATAAAACGATGTCTCTAAATAGCACACTTTTTCAGAAATCGGAACGGAACCCTCGGCGTGCGAGTCCGACTCGCTCTTGACCGGTTTTTTTTGACAAGCTTTTTGACGATGAAAATTGGCTTCATGTTTTATTCAAGGTGTATATGTTGAATAGATGTTTTACTTTCAAAAATAAACATTTTCAACATATTTTAGAAAATTAGAAATAGGATAGATGAATCAGTACCTAAACTTTAACCACTTTATTCATAAAAAACTAAAACGCTCTACAAACCTATTTTAGTTAAAATAGTGTTTTATCTTCTTCTTTCAAACTTAAATCATAATTCGAAAGAAATTGACAAAACACTATTCTAACTAAAATAGGTTTTTAGAGCGATTTAGTTTTTTTGTGAATACCTGACTGTTAAAAAACCGGAATGGAATGTACAGACACCAGCACATCAAGCTACTACAATCTGTCAAATATCTTTAATAGATTTTCATCTTTATCGCTAAAGCATTAGGTTCAAGGTTCAAAAAATCAAAATCAAATTGTTTATTTATAAAAAAAAAAAACAGTATTGTAGTACATGGTAATTTAGGGTTGATAAATTAGTGTACCTACTAAAACTACAACTAAAATGGTGGTGAGGTGCTGCTTTCCCAGCTAGGTTACAGAATAACCTGTATAAGGGAGTGCAGTGCCAGTCCCCATTGGGTAATATAATGATATTGTACACAGTACGTGGTCTTCTACTACAATTTTATTACAAAAGGAAAAAATTCATAATAAAAAGATAAACATTTGCTAAAAGGTAAGTGAGTGTGATTGTGTGAGTGTGTGTATGTATGTGGGGGTGTGTATATGTGTGTGCGCGCGTACGTGTTTGTGGACGTGCGTGCGTGTGTGGTGTGCGTTGTCGCGTCTGTGCGTGTGTAGGTATGTGGGTTTGCTTCTGTGAGAGAAATGGTATGATTTTGAAACATATTTTTATTTATGCTGTTAAAAACTTTTCTGTCTCATCGTAAGTTTTATTTTGTAGAAATGAGTAAACTGCTTCAAGGTTGCTTGGGAAAATTTGATAGTTTCGGGTGGCTTGACCTCCTGGTGTCTGTACTACAATTTTTGCAAATAAAATTCATTTCATTTTCATTTCCAGCTCGGAGAGCTAACAGTGCGAGTCATGATGTAAAATGAATAGCATCGTTTTTAGGAATCATTTTACTATGACATTAAATTAAAATACGTCTTTTATTTATTCGTTCGTTATCTCTTCATCTCCAAACCAAGTTGAACAAGTAAATGGCATAAAACATAAAATCTAATTACATTAGCAGATAAAAATCTTCCTGTGACAACCAATTACGTATTAAAACCCACCCCCCGCGGTCGTGGGTCAAAGAGACCCCACCAATTAAATAAAATTACGTCTTAAAACAAGAGAAGGACATACGATGCGTCCGTCAGACACATCTTCTTTAATTAATTTAATTACTCGTAGTCGTATATTGCTCCTCTCCGTACTTTTTAGGGTTCCGTACGCAAAGAGTGCAAACGGTACCACCTCCGTTGTCCGTCTGTCCCGCGTCCGTCCGTCTGTCACAGGGCTGTATATTTTGAACCGTAGGTAATAGTAGACACTTGAAATTTTCACAGACTGTTTATTACTATGACCGCTATAACAATAAAATATTTAATAAAAAAATAAAATAAAGTTAAACATTAATTCATTAAAGTTAAATTATTAGTTATTATTATGATGTGTCTCTATATTTTTCTGTCTACATAAATAGTAAAATAAATAAATAAATAAAAAAACACGTTCTTGTATGAGGTGTTTTGACAAAAAACGTGTTTTTTTGGCGTAAAAAGTATAGGTATAGTGTTAAGTATTGTATGGTGGTACGGAACCCTTCCTGTGCGAGCTGACTCACACTTGACCGCTTTTTTTATTCGTATCGCTTGAGAGGGAAACGTAACTACGTTTTAACATTCGTAGTACAAATTAAAAAGCGAGGCGGTTTAATGTCGGTTCGTTTTTTTAAAGTTGTCATTTTATTAGTTTCAGTTAGGTTTTAAATGTGTATTTACTTGAATTATAAGAAGAATTGTGATAAAAACTTGACAAGCCCATGATTGAGGAGTTCTAAATAATATAAAAGTTTCAATCTAAAATCACAAAGCTTTACCGAAATTCTGGTAAAGAAAAACAATTTTGCCTAAAACCTAGCATTATTATTAAAACTGTAGTTCGCAATATTTTTGTTAACACTAACAAATTACAGTGATCCATCTAGCAACATCTGGATCCAATAATTATATTTCAGAATCCCTAATTTATGTATATCAAGGCACATAGTTTTAGAAGGTTTACAAATTTTTTACAAAAACCTCTCCTTTCTTACTTAAAAAATGTTTAAAAAGAAAAGTTTCAGATACGGTGGACGTGCTGTGAATAGTACTAGTGTCGAGGTGTCGTGACACTTAATATCACTATGATAAAATTGAATTATGTCGAGACTTCACGTGAACCTATAAGTAGAGATAGAAGAAACTACTTTTTTTTTTCAAGATTTTTTAAATAATTATTTTGTCCCTGCAGTTTGGGGTTAAATTTTTTATACAGGGTTTAAGGGACAGCCCTCCACAAACTGACGGGGTGAATTCAGTTTATCATACTAAGATGACCGGTACATGAAATTATTTCAGGAACGTTATGGGAATCCAATAAACACGATTTGTTTGTGTTTTTGTGCACAAACTGGAGCGTCTGTTACTGGTTGGGAGGAGTAGTTAATGGGTATGCGGTGAGTTCGATAAATTCTGTAGCTAGACAGAAAGTGAAAAGCTGATTTCACGCGTCGTTCGTTAGAGTATTTCAACATCCATTGCTGGTTTTTTTTTTTGCTGTTTTTTTTTTACATATATGGGTGCTGCGAACACACACTGTAATTTTACATTGAAATAAAGAAAATGTAACTGAAAGAACTATTAAAAAAATAAAAAAAATCCTGAATATTTTTGCGGTGGAATATGATTCAAAATGAGGAGCTGAATACACCCTGTTAGTTTGCGGAGGGCTGTCCCTTACACCCTGTATGTTATCAAAGTTAGCAAAAGAGGCTTGATTGTTCAAAATTATAGTACTGTTCTATAAAAGAATAAAAACTAAGATTTTAGAACCCATTGGTTAGACTGACAAGAGGAGGAGCTCATGGCTAAGTAATAACAGCCGCACGGGTCCGTGGATGGGTGACCATCTTTACATACCGAGACTCCTCCGTGCCTCGGAAAGCACGTTAAGCCGTTGGTCCCGACTGTCATTCGTGGATCTTTGACAGTCGTTACGGGTCGTCAGAAGGCCGAAACTCTGACGACCAGTCTTACCAAGTGGTATCGTATTACCCAGTACAACCCAGTTACTGGGTCAGAGGTCAGATAAGCAGTAGCTCCATGTAAAATACCGGTATTCAGTTGCATCCGGTTAGACTGGAAGCCGACCCCAACATGGGAAAAGACTAGGCAGATTGATTGGTTAGACTAACAAGAATGTTGGTATAGGTATTAATGGTACTTATAGTTTTCTAAAATCTATTTTGATATCAGTTTTGCAATTGTAATCCAAAAATCAAGAAAACTCTTTACAATCCTCCATATCTTAAAAAAAACTCATTAAATACAGAAAGTCTTCCCTTTGGAATCGGTTAAAAAGCAAAGTTTTTACGTCAACGCTACATTAAACGGGTAAGCTTTCGATTCTGTGCGGGTCCTTTAGCAGTATTTTAAATTAACTTGAAATATTGATTTATGTGACGGTCCAGGTAACTCCTTGGGAGCTCGCTTCGCTTTTTCTTCAATGTGTATTCAGCATTCAACGTGGATTCCGCCTTTGCTAAGAGATTTTAAATGTAAGGACGTGGACTCTTTTTTTGAACTAGGATTTAACATACCGTAGTATATCTTAATTATTTATCCTATTTTATAAATGTAGACTATTTTAATATTCTTAATTAAAAGTTTTTGATTCATGGAGTCTTCATAGAGTTTATTATCATTTAGGTTTCGCAGTTATATGAAATCTTTAATAGTACAAATAAATAAATGCTATGTCATCGCGGACCATCGAATAGAGACGCCAATCTTGGTTTGAACAACATGAAATTTAAAAAAACACGTACCGTTAGCAATGAAAGTCGGTTGATCTTTTCTTTTTTTTTTCGAAAAATATTAAAAAATTGCATTGTCCGATGCAACTTTAAAAACACAAACTCTTGGAAAAGCATGGTATCGAATGATTCTGTAACAATTAGAAAATAATATCTCATTCTATTAAATGAACAATATTTGTAATCACTCAAAAGCGGCTGTAACGATTTCGATGAAAGTTGCAATACAGGGGTTCACGGGGTAATCGATCTAGCTATGTCTCATATCTGGCAAAATTCGTTTTCTCTATTTTCACCCGACCAGAGCTCGGTCGACCCGAAGGCCAATTCTCGTACCTAAAAACGTTCAAATTCAAGTCGCAATCTCATGCCAGCGACAATCAAATGTCAAAAATGTATGTAAACGTTATATAATTTTTGACAGATTGAAAATGAGTGAAGATTGGGAACGTTGTTAAAAATACGGGAATTGAAATTGAATGCACTAAGAATTAATTAAGTTGCTGAGTAATTTGTTCATAATCATCAAACTCCAGTTGCATCAACTCTATAAAAAGAAGTTAATTCCTCAACTGGCAACACTCCACTTTTAAAAGACCTAACATAAACAGTGTTCCACACTTTCTTCAGCGCTTGAAACTTTTTTAATCATTCAACTGAAGATGGGCGACAATTGTCACAGCGGGAGAGGCAAAAAGTTTAATTGCAATGGCGAGGCGGCACAATTACATGGTTTTTGCTCATTGGACTCTTTGTTCCAGTTGCTATTTAGAACTAAGAGTTGCTGGACCTTTTCAAGTGGAATTGTCATGTGAGAAAACAGTAATAGGGGTTTTTTGAGTTTAGAAAGTAATACTGATAGTTCTGTATTGAAATATGCTTATGCTTATGCTTATGTTTTTCCTAACTGATATAATAGCACACTAATATTAAAAGGCGAAAGATTGTGAGTGTGTGTGTATGTATGTTTGTTACTTCTTCACGCTCAAACGGCTGAACCGATTTGGATGAAATTTGGTATGGAGGTAGCTGACACAGGGTGTCAGCTACCTCCATACCAAATTTCTTTTTATCCCCGATTAATACGATTAATTCTTTTTATCCCCGATTAATACATTTTATCCCCGTCTACGCGGTTGAAACTGCGGGGCCCAGCTAGTAATATCAGAAATGCGAAAGTGAGTTTGTTTGTTTGTTACTTACGCTTTCACGCTGAAACGGCTGAACGTATTTGGATGAAATTTAGCACATGGGTAGATTATGACCTGATAGAACATAGAATACTTTTATCCGCGTTGTACTTTCCCGGGGGATAATTTCCGACCTCTAAAAAAAGAAAGCTAGTTTAAATATATTTACGGCCAGAGTAAATGTATGCAACGCTTCTACACCGCCATTATCTCGTTCTTGATGACGTCACGTTGACGGCGGCAGTGGATAAACGCCCTAAAGCTTGTACATTTTTTGTCAGCGCAGTAACCCCCAGATATTAACCCTTTGGCAACTAGTGAAATCGTGCTAAATAAATGCTTAAATTCACGATAATAATTATCATAATTTATGATAAAAGCCACCCTTGACAATTAATTCTAACACATCGCCAAGTATACCACCTAATCAGGGGTGATATAATATTTAAATTGACCGGCAGAAATAATATCAACCCCTTTTGAAATAGGGTGCAGATTGTTCGTAAGGGTACCGCCACTGTTTGCTTTTTAAATTAGTATTAAATTTTTATGAGACAGACTGGAGTACAAAGACTTGAGGACTATAACAGCGTCATGCGAGGGGACAGAAAAGGGTTCTTTTTAGGAATTCCATATTAATTTGCAATTGTGGCGTGTGGCGCCTATATATTGCGTGTAACCCTTAACTCTCTTGTATTTGGAAAGCTAGGTACCTACTTACTTACGATAAAAATACAGTCTGAAGGTATCAGAATCACAATTTAAGCGAACCCGACAGACGTTGTCCTGTCTGAACGTTCCTAGAACTCGACTGCAGCGCCACCTACCGGGTCCAATTGTGTTTTTAAACCATCCAGGAACCCATTGAATCCAAAACCACCAGTGTGGAACATCCAGGAACCAATTGAATGAACATCTACATCCAGGAACCCAGGAAAAATCTCGCCGTGGAAACTTAGATGAAGCAAACTGTCAATAGTGAGAATCCTTAGCATCAGCTGGAATGACAGCTCATTTCATCAAAGTTAAAAAAAAAAACATTAACGTAAACGTTAACGTTTTTTTTTAAACTTTAAGTTTTAACGGTGACATTTTAAATTTCACTGAATAGATTAGAAGTAAGCTAAAATAAGTTAAAAATATAGTATCTTAAACTAACTAAAACGAATAAAAAACTAAAATATGGCGTCGAAAAATTCCTCCCCATTAGAAGTTCTCTAAGTTAGATTTCGTGCAGATTCGTCGAACGAACGAAATCTAACGAATCTGCACGAAATCTAACTTAGAGAGATGTATTGATGACTTTCATGGTTGAAATTATGTAAAAACATTATGTTTTATTGTCGCGTATAATATTTTGGTCAAGATATAACCTGACACGGACCTGCAAATTGCATAAAACGCAAGAAAATTTGAATTTCGCGGGCTACCACAGCGCATTCCTCGACGAATAATAATAATAATAACCCCACCGCTGTATCTCTACATTGACGTCGTGGTGGGGCTTGCGCGCTCCGAAGTCTGGGCCTGTGCCAGTAGAGTTCACTTTGCCGAAACAGGTCTAGGATGAGGAGCCAGACCAAGAGAGACACAGGAACCTGCAGGGCAGCATGTGGCGAGGTGTTGGGCAGTAGCGACCCGACGGACCCTATCTCCCGGGAGTAGTCTTGTTCCTCATCTCTGGCTTGCCTTTATTGGCCAGCTGGAGTGAACACTGATGGGAACAGAGCTCCCACCTCATTCTTGCCTTTATTGGCTGGCTTGAGTGGAGATTCGCAAGAGCAAACGTGCTCGGAAGAAGGAAGTATTCCAGTAAGTGTTTGTAGAGATCTTGACCATCTTCCGGGCTCTGGGAATGTTCTGAGAACCGTGGAATACCTCTCCACTCCTCACAAGCACCTCAGGACATGTTGCCCCCTTGCCGCTACGACACTATGTGCTAGCGACCGTTTTCGGGGGCCCATTATTTAGTGTGCAAGTCACCCCCTGCCATTTTATCTGTGTATTGTAATAATATGTTTTGTTTCCATGTTCTGCAAATAGTTCTGTACCAACCGGGGGTTGTCCTTGGGTGCACTTGCAAAGTGCATGCAGGGATAATTGTCGGTTGGTGCTAAAGGTCCGGAACCCCAGGGTCCCGAGTTAGGTAGACATAAAGATAATAATATTCCTCAATATTGATACAGTTACTTATTTTGTGTTTATAAAGTGCTCGAGCATCCGCAAGGATTTTTCCATTTGGTGGAAACTGAGCCTTACAGTCACTAACATACCTACTGTACAACATGAGCTGCCCATTTTAAAGCACAACCTGTCCCATTTATCTACTAAAAATTTAGCTTCACGTAAGCTTTATGCTAAGGTTTGTAAAGCCATCCACGACCACCACGTACCAGCCACTTCTACCACACAAAGCATAAAACTCCTGAGCACCTTACGACCAATATAAAACGTAGTAACGAAAGAAAGGAGAAAATGTCTATTTAACATTCACGAATCGTCCGCAAGATAAGTGTTCCCTCATATTCCTAGTCTTGTACTTACGTGCCACCGTATGCAGGGATAATTGTCGGTTGGTGCTAAAGGTCCGGGACCCCAGGGTCCCGAGTTAGGTAGACATAAAGATAATAATATTCCTCAATATTGATACAGTTACTTATTTTGTGTTTATAAAGTGCTCGAGCATCCGCAAGGATTTTTCCATTTGGTGGAAACTGAGCCTTACAGTCACTAACATACCTACTGTACAACATGAGCTGCCCATTTTAAAGCACAACCTGTCCCATTTATCTACTAAAAATTTAGCTTCACGTAAGCTTTATGCTAAGGTTTGTAAAGCCATCCACGACCACCACGTACCAGCCACTTCTACCACACAAAGCATAAAACTCCTGAGCACCTTACGACCAATATAAAACGTAGTCGCGAAAGAAAGGCGAAAATGTCTATTTAACATTCACGAATCGTCCGCAAGATAAGTGTTCCCTCATATTCCTAGTCTTGTACTTACGTGCCACCGTACCGCGTAATTTACTGTAAATTATTGTAGCCATAAAATTGTAATTATTTTGTGTTATATTTTTTTTTTTGGTGAATATTTTTGCTGGAGTACAATGATATATAACGAAGCTTTAGAGGCATGAGGAACAGGGTGTAAAGTTCACTCATCCTCCATAGAAAAGAAGTATCCTTCGGCCAGACGGGTGATGTGTCTGGTGGGCAAACTGCCCGACGATTGATGTCAGGACGTTGTAGGTATACGAGTATTATGCTAGTCGCGCGGTAAACTCTGATTGCGCGATTCAGGATTTTGCGTGACGTCAGTGTGATATGTAGTTTGCATGTGGTGATGTAGATGCCGCCACAATGACTATAATTATACTACTAGACTATAACTATTTATATACACACTATAGTGATTTTAGAAGAGTTTTTTTTTGTAATGTAGCATAATCAGCCTATAATGTTCCCACTGCTGGGACACAGGCCTACTCTCTGTGAGAGGGAGTGGGCCGTAATCCACGCGGGCCCAGTGCGGGTTGGTAGATCACCTAATATTGTCTTCGAATGTTTGGTTCTAGGACATGCCGGTTTCGTCACGATGTTTTCCTTCACCGTTTTGAGAGCAGTGGTGATGAAATAATTTACACAAAGTAAAGCTCCTATCTGGTTTCGAACCTACGACCAACTTGTAAGTCGCGGCCGTTACCACCTGGATCACCACTGCTCCTCCTGGTCCACCATTCCTCCAATCCTTTGTAATGTAGGTATTGTCTAAAAAGCAAAAGTGATTGACTGATGTATCAACGCACAGCCCAAACCGCTGGGTCTAGAGATTCCAAATTTGGCACGTAGGTTCCTTATGAGGCCGCCGGCGTCGCGGGTTGTTCGAAAGAGATACCGTGGTCCTGGCATAGGCAACTGAACAAACACGGGTGGGTTTTAGTCAGTGAAAGTCTGACACGCCCTTCCGCTCCACCCAGAGTGGGAGAAGTTATTTGTTGATTTCCCATCCACAAAAAAAAAATTAAAAAAAGGGTTTCTTATGAGGTCTAGGGGTGCAATAAGAAAGGATTTTTCAAAATTCAACCCTTGACGGGGGTCCAAAGTTTGTGTGAAAAATCTTATTTCTTGAGTTACTAGACTAGACTAGAAACATGGTGTGGGATATTTTCCGACATCCACGCGGCCGAAACCGCGGGAAAAAGCTACATCGAGAATGGCTCTTAACGCGATATTCCTTTTTACGAGGCAAACAGGTACTTACTTGTTTCCCGACGTTATTGTCTATTTACTATTATGAATATAATATTTTAATTAAATTGATTCTTCTTATTAAAACCACCATCCACCAGGAACATAAAACTGAATCCCATCAATTGTTCAAACCGAAATGGCACCGAATATCAGAATTAATTAATTTCATTCATACAATAATTGGTTGGTAATGAAATGACAATCGTCACAACAGCCAACTCACATCGGGGATTTATCAAATTAATGCAATTTGTATATAATTAATTACAAATAATAATTGTTCTCACCGTTTTGTTATTCGTTAAAATAATATTGTGATGGACGAGAGGAGTTGGGTTGGTTTTTTTTAAAGCGATTTTTTCAATAAGATTGTATTATTATTACCAGCTTTTGCCCGCGGCTTCGCCCGCGTGGATGTCGGAAAATATCCCAAGGGAACCTGCTACCAGGAAATCCCTCCTTATTCCTTGTCTACATTATAAAGGGAACCTCTGTGCAAAATTTCAGCTTTCTAGGTCCAAGGCTTTAGGCTGGGCGTTGATGAGTCAGTCAATCAGTCAGTCAGTCAGGACTTCTCTTTTTATTTAAATAGATTTCGATGGAAGGTACCCATGTGTGTTTTACAGGAAAAATAAAACGATGTCTCTAAATAGCATACTTTTTCAAAAATAGTAACGGAACCCTCGGTGCGCGAGTTCGACTCGCTATTTACCGGTTTTTTTTAACACCCTGTGTAAATAGTGTAATAATAATAATTTATCTATACAGGTTGTAATTGTAATTACCCAATTCAATATAGATTAATTTTTTAGATTAATTTTTTGCAATGTAATGCAAACAAATTAATGAATTACTTTAATACTTTGTATGCAACCTAATCAAAATTTAAATCAAATCAACTCAAATCAGTTTATTGCAAACATGTTTTGTACAGAGGTTGGGATAAGATTGGTTGGACCTTAAATATTAACAGGACTAACTGTACAAATAGGTACAGCAGATTTTTTAAACATACGATTGCCTGTGTGTGACAATAGTACATTATGATTTAAGTGCGGTAAGTTGAAAATTACAGCCGAGGCGATATTGCTAGCCCGAGCCGTAGGCGAGGGCTACAAGAAAGCAGAGGCTGTAATTACCAAAGCGCACGTATGTCATACGACGTTTTATAACATATTTGCGAGGAAATAAATAAAACTCGGACTTTCTTAAACGAATAAATCTTTAAAAACACACTTTCTGAAAATGAATTTGCATCTTTGCTTGTTTTCCATACGATGAAATTTTGATACGCTTGTAAGTATCTATCGGTCGATTTTTCGGGCAAGAAGCTTAGATTAGGCTTTTTTGCTGCCTCTGAGACTTCTGGCGGTGTCGAATGAATGAATTCATCATTAATCGTCATTGTACTCATCATTATGAGCAACTTTTAATATGGGACCAAACCTAAAATCGCGAAAAAAAAAACAGCTGTCCCCTACATTCAACTCGTCAAAATGTAGGGAACAACAGATTTCAGGTTTGGTGCAATAGTAAAAGTTATTCATAATGATGAGTACTTAGACCCCTTAGGAGGATAGATAGATATATAGATAGATAAAACATTTATTCGGTGCACACAAAAGTACAATTAAATTATTACAATTTACATGAATTTAAGTAAAAATTTAAAAACAAGGTCCCAACATACAATAAAAGAAAACCATACATACAATATGGAAATAGACGTGGCAATAGGACATAATAACATATCTTCTAATAATGAATATAGGTACATAGTGCGGTGTGCGTCTCAAGGTTGCACCAAATGGGAGTCCAGCTCAGCATGTGTCAGGCAAATATATCTGACAATAACGGTATTAAAGTCACTTTTCGTGTCTGGCTGTGTGACCGCGTTGTTTTTCTAAACTACGCAACGGGTTTCACCGAAACCAACAAATTCAACAAAGCATTTGGCTTTATGTCAGTTTTGTCACGACAGGGCTGAGGGCAACCGACCCTGCGTCAATAGAGTGGCACTCCTGGGAGCAATCCTTCGCGACCTTTAGTAAACCAGGTTATGATGTTACGGTAAAAGTGGATTTTGGTTATAGATTCATGGGATTTTACGGCTGATTTCAACTTTCTTTAAAGGAAAGCAACGGAAAAATGTTTCTTGTCGTCTTGGCGGCTTGTTTAATCCTTTTGTAGCATTTTTTATTTTATCTAGTAAAGTAGCTAAGTAGCTTTGTTTGCCGGTTTGTATTTTATTTCCAAAACATTAGACACGTATTTTTTCTTTTTTTTTACGTAATGAAAAGATTACTGCGATACATTGAGTTAAAATGTGGCATGACGTCACTCCTTGCTAGATTTTATACGTAGTTTGTTATAGTTGTGACGTAGCGAGCCCCCAACTTTAATGCGTTTTATCTAAGTATTTTTTTTATTATTACGATAAAGTAAAAAAATACGTGTCTAATGTTTTTTAATTATCTGACTGATGGACTAAATACATTTTTTTTTACCTAGGTATCATCCCTAATAACACATATATTCACATATACTGCCAACCGCATTTGTACCTAATTAGTCAAGATTAAAATGTTTGTTTAAATGCTTTTACTGACACAAATTGTTCGTTTTGCGTTTACCATGCATATTATTGCACAAATATGTACTTAAGTCAAACAAAATAATTATTAAGTCCGTGCAATAATTAAAATCCTTCATAAAGCAATAACTTTAATAAACTTTTACCGACACCTTGTCTACAAGCTGCAAGACCCGTTAATTATTTTTTTAATACAGCAACACGTCGCGTGTGTCACATAAGTATCTAATATACATAAACTATATTTGGGTTGATGTCAGAATCGTCTCACGAGCACGACAAGGGCAGCGCACACCGCGCAAATAGATCTCGGCCCAAGGGAGCCATCCGTTTCGGACGAATGGCAGCGGTTAGGGCGGACGCACACGGGACAACTGTGTTTAATTGAGTCGTTGGCCACGAATTTAGTTATATTGTGTTTTGAATTTCTAATGTGGCTGGGATATAGGTTGGGTTTCAATTTGTAGTGTTTCGTGGGTTATTTATTTGAGATTGAGGAGTTGAATACTTTTAGAAAGAGTGAAAAAAGGTAAATGAGTAAGAAAAAGATAGGATGACGTCAGTGATCAATGAGGTCGCTTAAAGTGTAGGTAGATACTTTTGTAGTATTTACACTAAACCAAGAAAAAAAAACCGATCGGACTATAAGGGATTCCGCAATTTATTGAAAAGAATTTATCCCAACAAAAAAAATGTTTAATTTGATAAAATTACAAATTAACATTGGAACGTCAATGAAAGGCGGTGGTAGACCGCAGGGAAACGGCGGGGCGGAAAATGCTGTTAAAACAGTAAAAAAAGCGATCAAAAGAGCGTTGTACGAAAATGAGGACGTAAACGCGGCTCTATGTAAATTCTTGTTCCTATATCGCAACTGTGAGCACGGCGGCGGTGGCGCTGCAAGGGCGGCGCCTGCGGAGCCGGCTGGACGCGCTGCGGCCGGACGTAGCGGCCACTGTGCGCGCCAAGCAGGAGCGCCAAGCCGCGCGCCAAGCAGGTACCGATAGAAATTTTGACGTGGGGGACTCGGTGTTAGCTCGCGACTATACAGCAAGGGGGGACAAATGGACCGATGCTACGGTGGTTAAAAGAACAGGACCCGACACTGTTTATACTAACATAATAATAACATGCTTCGGTCGTCACAAACATATTCTGATTTTTTCCTATACTTGTGCTGTGAGACCTTGCTTCTTGCCAAATTTCATGATTCTAGGTCAACGGGAACTACCCTATAGGTTTTGATTTACTTCAAAATATGTCGCATAAATGGCCGTATTTTTTTATTGCGTTGACATAGAAGCTTGATTTTTTCAGAACTCTAAGGGAACATAGACCTACGTATTTGATATTAATTTCAACTTGATACCTTAACGTATTCCTGAGAAAAAGGGTCTTGACAGACAGACAGACGGACAACGAAGTGATAAGGGTTCCGTTTTTCCTTTTGTGGTACGGAACCCTAAAAATAAGTCCAAGAGGTGGGCTTATTGAGTACAAGTGAGTACAAATGAGTTCCAACAAAAAAGATAAACAGACTCACGGCTAATGAAGCGATCTTAATAATAATAAATAAAATAGCTTTATTGTTCTTGCACACTTTCCTTATTATCTAACACTAAGTAAACAAATAAAATATTTAACAGGTTTTTTTTTTTTTTTTTTTTTATGGTGTACAAGGACCACTATCTATAGCGGTAAAAGCCTCCTCCAGCCGTTTCCAAGCTGTTCTGTCTCTGGCGATTCTGCTCCATGTTCTGCCTGCTATCTTTGCAATATCATCGCTCCATCTTTTGTGTGGTCTACCTGGTTTGCGTTTTATATTTATGGGATACCAGTTCGTGGTGATTTTTGTCCATCTGTCGTCTGGTACTCGTTGGACGTGTCCAGCCCACTTCCATTTTAAGCCCAGCACTTTCTCCGCCACTTCCTTTGCTTTGGTTTTCCTTCTGATTTTACTGTTTTTCACTCTGTCTTTTGGCTTGAGATTCATGTAGCTCCTCTCTAGTCCTCTTTGAAGCGATCTTAATAATCAAATCAAAAGTAAAACAAACAAAAAATTTGATAAACCAGCAAAATAATTTCCGCTACAATCAACAAAACAGAAAACACACACAATTAAAAAGAATGTAACAACACAAAATCAATTTAACAATAATAGCATTATTCCGTGCACATGCAATTTTTACTAAAAATCACATTTACGTACAAAATTGAACGTTTACAACGAAACGAAATACTCTCTCCCTTGTTCCATATCGGAATGGATTTTCAACCAATTGCTTTAGGTATATTTGTCCACGCATTCCACGGTAGTGAAATAAAACCTTTGAATACTGGGAGTTGAGTAAAAAATTTAATTGCTATCAAGTGTACTGTACGAACGGTAACGAATCGGAGCGATACGATGCGATGTGTACTCGGTATAGTTTGAGGGTAGTTCAAACTTTTTTGACTGATTTAATGGATGAGAATGTGGAGCATGCTGGAATATAGAACGGCGAAGCGTACGGTATCGAACTTCAATATACGTCATTCATAACTAAAGGACACAGTCCATTCTGAAATGAATCGATAAAGGTTTGACCATGCTCAGAGTTTATTGAGCGAGGGTCACACGTAACTGTTTTCATTCATTACAAGTACATAATACAGATTTTTTTAAAAATTGGCAGTCATGGAGACTGCTGACATAAGTGAAAACTTAAAACTTTTGAATAAGTGTGTTAGGATTTTTAAATTGAATTATAATGGGAATAAGTAAAATTTCATAATTTGTAATTTAAAAAAATTGGTATCACTGCAAAAGACTCATTCATGATGCTATTTGTTTTATGAAAGCTGGGTAAAAGGCCGTTGACCAACACCTTTTTTTTTGTTCATCGTCTGTCTATTGTTCTACACAAAAACGCACGACTGTTGAAAAATGTCTTTAATGATTTTGACATGTAAAATAATAACAACGTTCATGAGTAACCTAATTTTGAACGTTCGGCAAAGATGCATTTATCATTTTTAGGGTTCCGTACCTCAAAAGGAAAAACGGAACCCTTATAGGATCACTCGTGTGTCTGTCTGTCTGTCTGTCCGTCTGTCTGTCTGTCACAGCCAATTTGCTCCGAATCTAATGAACTGATTAAGTTGAAACATGGTAATAATATGTATTTTAGTAACCCAAACACGGACATGTAATGTAAATAAATGAATTTTGAATATGGGGGTCCCTTTTGGGTGGAAAATAAGTAAAATAAAAAAAAAACGTTTTGTAAACTGTACCGTGTGACATATCAAATGAAAGGTCTTACTGTGAAGGTATCAAATATATTTTTTTTATAATCCATACTAATATTATAAATTCGAAAGTAACTCTGTCTGTCTGTCTGTCTGTTACCTTTTCACGCCTAAACCACTGAACGGATTTCGATAAAATTTGGCAAGGCTATAAATGGTATCCTGGGGACGGACATAGGCTACTTTTTTTTTCAAAAATAATCCAACAGGGGGTGATCTAGGGAATGAAAGTTTGTATGGGAAACTCAGTATTTCTTCAGTTAGGGATGTGAAAATTAAAATGTATGCTTTTGATAGGAAATTAAGAAATATGCGGTTCAGCGTTTTTGAAAAATCATCCCCTAAGGTGTTAAAATAGGGGTTGATTTTAAAATTTACAAAACTGCACGGATTTCGATAAAATTTGCCAAGGCTTTATATAGCATCTTGGGGAAGGACATAGGCTACTTTTTGTCTTAAAAATAATCCTACAGGGGGTGATATAGGGGATGAAAGTTTGTATGGGAAACTCAGTATGTCTTAAGTTAGGGAAGTGAAAATTAAAATGTATGCTTTTGATAGGAAATAAAGAAATATGCGGTTCAGCGTTTTTGAAAAATCATCCAATAAGGGGGTAAAATAGGGGTTGATTTTAAAATTTACAAAACTGCACGGATTTCGACAAAATTTGGCAAGGCTTTATATAGCATCCTGGGGAAGGACATAGGATACTTTCAAAAACAATACTACAGGGGGTGATATAGGGGATGAAAGTTTGTAAGGGAAACCCAGTATTTCTTAAGTTAGGGATGACAAATTTATGCTATTGGTAGGAAATTAAGAAATATGCGGTTCAGCGTTTTTGAAAAATTATCCCCTAAGGGGGTAAAATAGGGGTTGATTTTAAATTTTACAAAACTGCACGGATGTCGATAAAATTTGGCAAGGCTTTATATAGCATCCTGGGGAAGGACATAGACTACTTTTTGTCTTAAAAATAATCCTACAGGGGGTGATCCGTCCCCAGGATACCATTTATAGCCTTGCCAAATTTTATCGAAATCCGTTCAGTGGTTTAGGCGTGAAAAGGTAACAGACAGACAGACAGAGTTACTTTCGAATTTATAATATTAATATGGATTCAAAGTCCTGACTGACTCATTGACTGATAATAATCAACACACAGTCCAGACTACTGGACCTAAAGACATAAAATTTTGCACATAGATACCTTATATAGTGTTAACATCCATTAAGGAAGAATTTTTCAAAATTCCATCCCAAAGGGAATAAAATAGGGGATGAAAGTTTGTATGAAAAATCTTATCTCTTGAGTTATTAGACTTAAAACTTAGCACGAATATTCATCTTAGTTGATTATAAAATTAATAATTTTTAGTTTTCCTCAACTACCCCTTTTTTTTGTGGATGGGAAATCATCAAATGACTTCTCCCGCTCTGGGTGGAGCGGAAGGGCGTATCATACTTTTAGTGACTAAAACCCACCCGTGTTCCTTCAGTTGCCTATGGCAGGGCCACGGTATCTCTTTCAAACAACCCGCGACCCCAGAAGACGGGATTGGTGGGTGTCAAAGTTTGTATGGAGGAATTTTAACACGCGGTCAGATTTACTCAAAACTCAGTTTTTGTACTTGAGACCAAAAATTAAGACTAACTAATGTGTATCATGGTTTTCCAAAAATGTACCCCTAAGGGATGAAAAGGGGTAGTAAATTTTACAGCGGAGGATTTTATTGGGGATTGATTAACTCGAAAATTGGTGTAAATAATGTTTGACCTGAAGTTATGGAAACATCCTAGACGATTTTTGAAATTCTACCCCTGGGGGGGTGAAAACAGGATACAGTTTATATGAAAAATCTTATTAATTTGGTTAATGAACTTGAAACTTAGCACAAATACTTGCTTATGTAAGTAATAAAGTTTGTCATTATTAGTTTTTAAAACTATGCATAGCATGCGCGGTGTCGTGGTGTAGTGGTGACGCCAAACCGTAATATTTTCTCGTACAATGCGATTCAACTAAGATTATGAATGACCTTGCGCCATATTGTGAAGATTTAGCAAAACAGCACCTCGTTTATACACAAGTCAGTGACATATTTTAACAAAAACAAATTCCAAAAACATAACTAAAATGGCTAAGGATAACACTACAAAACTTTGCAAGCCGTATATTTCAAGTTTCAGTTGGCAGTCCGAGGTCATTGACGTTCCTATTCTTAGTTGAATCGCATTGTACCAAAAATCATTTTAAAAAGTTTTGACTTAAAATCGCTCAACGCGCCTAAAGAAGTTTCTCGCCGACTGGTCGAGACATCACGTGACCAGAGGGCTGGCTCGTTCTTTGGCCAAAGAATTAGCATTGCCATTCAACGTGGCAATGCTGCCAGTCTTCTGGGCACGATTCCGGATGACATCGATGCGGACGAGTACTTCGACGCCTAAGTGACCTTTTGTTTTTGTATTTATTTGTATATTTAGTTAGTCATTTACTTTAGTACCTAGTATAGTGTTAATTTGTATATTGTTTAATAAAATTAAGACTAGAAGTTTTCACTTCAAAACCAACACTATGCGCTGAAAACAAAGCACATCCGTTCACGTTATCCATAATTAAGCTTAGCTTAGAATGGTTGACACAGTCGACATGAATGACAACCATAAAAACGCTCAAAGATCTTAAAATCCTATTACACGTTAATCCTCAATAAAAGCGTCGTCAGCAATCTTTTCATAACATCTTTAAAGAGCGTAAAGTCATTAACATGGTCACAATGTAACTTTATGTGTAACAAGTTACAAAGTCACAACGTTACCGTCAATGTTGTGTTGGGAGGGCATGGAGTAGATAACGGGACAGAGACAAAGCTTCTAAAGTTTTCTGTTTTGTTAATGGCATCTCGCATGTCAAACAAGGTTGTCGTCTGCTTAACCGGACTTTCTGCTACCACTCGCTATGGGCCCCCGTGGCATGTGGACCTCGGCTTAGAGCGTCGCTGGGGGAGGACAACAAGCGACAGGCTAGATCGGATTAAACGCAGCTTTTAAACAGCAAGCGAAAAGTCTTATAGCTGAGCAAGCAAGCCGCAGTGGCTACACACATTACTATTTACCCGCGCGTGAATAATGGTGACACATCGTGCTTAAGAAATGCATGAGGTCTTGGGTTCAATTCCCATAACTCTTTACCCCGACGTTAAAAAGTTATAGGTTTTTCTATCTGGAATTTCTTAGTAGTAGCCCAGCGTCTCGATTTGTGCCCAAATGATGGCAATAGGTTCTCCCGCTATTACATGGGATATAAACATAATTGCCAAAATGTGGGTGTACTATAGGTACACCTCTGCCCAACCCTTCGGGGAAACAAGGCGTGATGTTATATTATGTATGTACTTTTGAAACTGTCACACATTAGTGACAGAGCGACCCTACTACAAAGCCCAATTACTTTTTATAATAAGGTGGATATTAAACTATCATACATCTAGATCATGTCTTTTATCCTATATGAATATACCGAAGCTCATAATATGAGTATGACTCATATTATGTCTAGGGTCATTTATGTTGTATGATAGTGTGATATCCTCCTAAAACTTCATGTGTCATATTCACAGCCGCGGACTGGTCACAGCGCGATTGTATGAAGCTTCTACTCTGTTTGGTTGTCTACTCTGTGATTGGAAACGTAAACCGTCCTTAGAGCTTTATGGTGGCAATAAAAAACTGTAACGACTGAGTATGTTGAATATATATTCTGTTGTCTACTGTGCGGTTGTAATGTTGAAGTCAGTATTGTACTAGAATGTATGCGGAATAGTAATGGTTATATGTAGAAGTACATAACGTTAGAAATATATGAAATAGACACATTGCTTATTCAAACTAGTGACATCACATTTGAGGAGTACATCTGACAAGATTGAAATACATAAATGGGTGTAGGTTAATATTTCATTTTCTAAGAGTAAATTAGTTACCAAAATAACCGTCAAAAAATAGCATACATAGTTATAAGCAACGATCTAAGAATTTGAGAGAGAAACATGTCCTTTGATATTTTATTAAAATAATCATGAAAAACCATTAGGAAGTTTGCAATGTACAAATTGTAATCTATTAATGTACTCATTGCTGAAGAGCCTATTAAATAAATAAAGTTAATATAATCGATAGTATTAATCAGTCCATCGATGCATCGTTAGATTTGTAACAAATAAACAAAATTTTATTTTTCCATTAGTCTGCTCCTTGATTCCCATATCAATTTGAACTTCAACAAAAAATTTATCCAACTCGATTCTCGACTCGATTCCTGTATCGATCTCTCTCATTATATTTTTTTGTGGTACTAATGTGGGTTACAAATGATGGCGGCTGTTAATATACATGGTGTATTATCATACCTCTTCAGTTAACACGATGTTGATAGTCTATGACTAACTATGGCGGATGGCCGATGATACCGGCAGTGCTAGAGAGATGTTATTACCGCATAATTTATAACGTAAAACGGTTGAATTTAACCGCGCTAATATAACTTCGTCAATTCTTTTTAAGCTACAACATTAATAGAAGAGTTGTAAGCATATACCATAGAAAACTGTAAGGCTTGCAAAGATTGAAACGGTACAATTTTTCGGTTTCTTGAACTGTCAGTTACCATTATTGCCTTAAGAGGAAAGGCGGGTGGCCAACTTTTGAAAATTAGGTATTTTAAGAAGGTATTGCTGTCGCTCTGTGAGCGCTCGCCATCGAATTCGTGCGATAAGGACAACTGCAGATCCGACTAAATAGCCTATGTAAAAAGTCACATTTCGAGGTTTGGCTCTCGCCTATTTCCTCCTCCCATATTGGACCAATTCAAAAGATATTTCATAAACTACTACTACTACTATGCCCCTATGTTTTTCTTTTTTCGTTAACCCCTCAAGTGTCGAATGCACCCCATGTGTGCATAAGAAAAACCCTTTTTTTGTTAGGTATATAAGCTTATATCACATATATATAAATGATAAAAAACATCATCCGATGGAAAACCAATCATCATCATTAGTTGTGAACCTATGGAGTTCGTAGCTAACCCCCCCTATCCCCCCGCGTGTCAAATGCACCCAAAGTGTGCAAAAGGACAAAACTTTACATAATAGGTATATAAGCTTAGATCACATATATATAAACGTAAAAAAACATCATCCCATAGAAAAAATATCATCATCAGTAGTTGTGAACCTATGGGGTTCGCAACTAACCCCCAACCCTCCCCACTCGCTGGGGTTTTGGGTCTAAAATTAGCCAAAATCAGACACTTGAGGGGTTAATAGTTGTCAAATTGGTACACTAGGCGTCTGTTGACAGCGGTCTGAATAGGCAATTTTGAGCATTTTTGGAGGGTTCTAGTTCTTATAAAAATAATATATCATTAAAAAGGAAAACATAGGGGCATACCATAACAACACATGGCATATCATAACATATATGCATGGGGCATATCATAACTGATATTTATATTTCTGTAAAAAATCATTGCTTTATGTTCATTAACCAGAAAGAAAACAGGCGAGAGCGTTTGTATCTTTTTGTATGGAGAAAAGAGCACCCACATTTCCTATTAATGATTTAAGCCAAGATTATTGGAGAACCTACCAAAACTTCATTGACCACGATTATTCACTTACCAACCTCAGACTAATTATAATAAAACCCAGACATAGCGCTGCGAACAATACCGTGAAGCATTCTCAAAACTACACCTCGCTTTATGCATACACGCTCACACGAACACATTTACACCGAACTACAATTAAAGTACACCTCATTACGTGCACACATGCTTACGAAACTGAAACGTGCGGCTTCACGTTACTGTTGACAGCGCTATATGTCTTGATATTTGATTAACCGACTATTGAAAAAGGAGGACGTTATCAATTCGGGATGTTTATACAGGGTGATTTTTTAATGACCAGCCAAATTTTCACAGGGTGTTCTACCCATGAATATGAACAACTTTCACTATTGGACCAACTTTGAAATCGCAAAAAAAATATCAGCTGTTTCATACATTTTGATCGAGTAGGTATTGAACTTTTGTAGGAAACCGCTGGTTTTTTTTTCGTGATTTCAAAGTTGGTCCCATAGTGAAAGTTGTTCATATTCATGGGTAGAACACCCTGTGAAAATTTGGCTGGTCATTAAAAAATCACCCTGTATATACATATAATTTTTTTTATGTATGTTCCATAACTTCGTCATATATAGACGGATTTGCAAAATTCTTTTTTTGTTTGTTGACAATGGCACCACCATTGTCACCAAGTCAGAATCTGATGAAGGGATCCCATGGAAATCGAGGGAAGCCCTCAAATTTTGCAGGCATACCTATAGCGATTTGGGTATTTTTTATAGTAACTCGGGCATTTACTCTCGGAAAGTACCATTTGGTGAAGTGGAACTGATGATGAAGACCACAGATGGCCATCGGAACTATGCAATTATACCTAAGTATTTCATGGGTTGCGATTCGAATACTTTAATATGGTTGCTAACGTCCCTGCATCGGGAAAAGCAATATTTTGTAAAAAGGTGATGAGCAGTTGACATTGGGCTATTGTAACTTAGATAAATTACAAACTGACTCACTAAAAAGTGAAAAATAAAAACTTTGGAAGTCGGTGGCAAAAAACTAAAACACAGATCGAAAGACACCGACTTCCAAAATTAAAGTTATTTATCACTTTGTAGTGTTTTTTTTTTTGGAAGTCGGCTGTTTTTTTTTTTGTAAAAATTTTTTATTTAGTCTGAGTTACCAAAATTAATCTAGAGTTTTTACCCACATCTAAATTTCCAGAATGGGTATCCAACCCCTCTATACACTCCACTGAAAATCAGTTCCACATTAAAAAGTCATCCTGCCGATGTGTCCGCGGCTTAATTTATACACAGATATGCATCTGGTAGTAGAGTGATGTGCCGTAAATAAGGCGCGGTGCACAACGGGGCGCCAGGAGGAAACCGTGTCCCCTTCTAAAATTAGGAATGTTGGATTTATCTATTAACTGATTACGGCGAAAGGGATAAAAGGAAGCGATTATTTAATAGCGGTATTATACATTATGTTACCTCGAAATCGGATGTTCAGCTTTTGCAATAAATTATGGTATTTGAATGATTGAATCCACAACTTCAATATTCCTTCTATAGTGGCCTTTGATTAGTATTAGAATGTAAGCAATTAGGTTCATATAAGGTAACTAGTTTAGTGTAGAACAGACTTTACCCTATAAATAAGACACGCTTTATATCTATAGATTTCACACTACAGCCAACAGACGTTATTATCATACTTTGCATCATCAATCAAATTGGTTATAATATCATGGGGAAGTCAAAAACATCAGCTGTTGGCTACAGATCTTCTATCGGGCTTTTCCTGATTCCTAGTTATTTCTTAACTGCTCTGCTATTTTGCGCCTTTCCCCTCAGCGAAATTCAAGGTTCACCAGTTTTTGTTGATATACGACGTTGAGTCAGAAACATTCAGTTAGTATTATTATTTTATACTAGCTTTTGCCAGCGGCTTCGACCGCATGGATATCGGAAAATATCCCAGGGGAACTTACTACCAGGAATTCCTTCCTTATTCCATGTCTACCCTTATTCCTTGTCTACATTATAAAGGGAACCTCTATGCGAAATTTCAGCGCTCTAGGTCCAAGGGCTGGTTGATGAGTCAGTCAATCAGTCAGTTGCCCCAAATTTTCGTTAATGAATCAGTCAATCAGTTAGGACTTCTCTTTTTATTTATATAGATCATAAAAATATTGTATACCTAGATGTTTGAGTATGAACCAAAACGTCTTCCTCATCATCAATTATACGACATCATTCATTGTATTGTCAACATTTGAAGGAGTTGTTAGGTTAATCGTTCAACGTGTCGCTTCCTTAGAATGGTGACTCCCTCTCTTCCTTGGGGCGGAGACAACACCACCATCAGCACGCGTAGCATGATGACGTTTTAGAATAGACAAAACTACACATTACCATGCTTAGACGCGTAGAATTCGTACAAATATTTCTACAATCTGCCATTTTGTCTATTCTTCCGTCGACAAAACCTGTTCCAATAGCGGTTACAAGAACAACATAATTAGTACTCGTAAAAGTCCAAGTTGACGGTGAAGCGGGAACATCATCAACAAAGTCAAAGTCTGAGGGCCTGTTTCACCACCAATGATGAAGTTCCTATTAACTTACTTGGCAGATAGTTTCATACAAATTCTGTTCCATTTTTGAATTTATTCGTTAAGTAGTGGCTATTCGGACTTAGTGAAATAAGCCCTAAGTCTTGGGTATTTACATTGTTAATTACCTATATCATGTAGCTTAGGTCTGTACAAACTCTTATAATTTTCTTTCTGTATCATTCAAATCTTCTTTAAAACCCAAATCTTAAATTTTAGTACCAGTTGTTCTAACCGCTACAATAACATCACCATCACAATCATCCAACACTACTGTATCATCAACATCATCAATCACGTACACAGGAGTCCAGTCAACGTATTAAGGCGTCGCATAGTAAACCCTTTGCCAGCTAATTAAAATTTTTGAGACAGATAACTTGGATGACAAGCAGTTCCTGCTTTAGACAGCTTTGATTTATTTCAAGTGGGTGCTATGTGACAAAATAGAATTTAATGTTACTGTATTAGGGTTCCGTACCAAAATAGTATAAAGGAACCCTTATGGTGCGACTCAGTCTGTCTGTCTGTCCGTCTGTCACAGCTGGATATCTCAAGAACTACTAATGCTATCAACTTGAAATTTGGAATAGTTTTAGATGACGTTAGTTCAACTATTTTGCTAGTAAGAAAGAAATAAAAATATGTATATTTTATTTGCAACAGGGACTGAAAGGGGTTCTTAAAAATTCCAAGTGGGGCTACCTACAAGGGCATGTGAAAGAGCGCTGTTTGCACATTCTCAAACATTTTTTTTTTAAGCCGCATTGTTTTTGACTTTTGATAAAAAATGTAAAAAAAAATACCGTCCCCCTTTATGTCCGAAGTTGGCATAGAGAAAAATCTGAAATTATTCTATATGATAGAAGTTTACATAAAGATTACAGGAAAATAAAACGATGTCTGTAAATAGCACACTTTTTCAGAAATCAGAACGGAACCCTTGGTGCGCGAGTTCGACTCGCTCTTGACCGGTTTTTTCCTAAATGAAGCTTAGGTAACTGATTAAATATATTTTTAAGGATTACATTTCATCATCTCTCTAGCTTTTTTCCAACTATATTAGGTTTGTCCTATCTGACCTCCACAACCCATTATTGGGTTACACGATACCGCTTGGTAAGACTGGCTGTCAGACTTTCGGGCTTCTGACTACTCGTAACGACTATCAAAGATCTATGAATGACAACCCATCCACGGACTGACCTCGACAGATTAGCTTAACTTACGATCGACCCATGCGGCTGTTATCACTTAGCCACGAGATCCTCCTTAAGTATTACATGTAATGTATTGCATTCCAGTACAACCACAATTCGCCAATAAAAAAAAAACAAACTTGGTATATTTATTTTTTACTCCTACGTTGTGAGAACTCCTATTTATTAAGCACAAGCGATGCATTCCAAATACAATCACAGTAATGATCTATTTACTAAAACCAACTCCTTCAAAATCTCCCTCAAAGCACAAATATTTGAACCATCTCCATAATAAAATAAAAGACAAAGACACGAAATCCTTTGTCAAAAACTATACAGTGTACATTAAATATTATTCGTGTTAATCAACACTGCAGCGCTAATTAGTAAGACAGGGTATCTCCGCTATTTGTCGGTATCTAATTTGAGATGTTGACAAGTATGGTTGACTACTGAGAGTGTGGAGTTCAGACAACTTGAGATTTAGGAACTTGAAACTTCAGTGAGAGATTCAAAGGAAACCTGCGATAGCTTCTTACTAATTGAGCTAAGTAATTATGTACGTATAGTTATGTATCAAACGTTTTAATTTATACTATACTTATGTTTTGAATGAATAAATAAATAAATAAATAAATAAATACACTTGAATTTCGCTAAACGAAAAGCAAAATCTTTGTTCTGTTTTTGATAGTAGGTAACCACAGGAAGAGGATAAATGACGTTTCTACTACCTACGTATCTTACATCCTCAAATAACAAATCTAATGTAACTACAAATTTTTCACTATGGTCTTGATTGGGTGATTAAATTTTCATATTAAACCACATTTCATTAAACAATAGAACTGAATCACTTGATAAAAGAAGACAGCCAAGAAACTTTCATATAAAATATCATAGTTTCTGAAACTATTTATAATTCTATTCATAAATATATAGCCCTTTCTTCGTGCATAAATTATATGTATAACATTTAAGCTTTTACCGAAATGTCAGCCACTTAATTTATTTCGAAACTTTCTTCAAAACAATTTTATTTCGGTGACTAATATTTTCTTAAATACATTATTAATGTAAGTACGATAAATCTCTTGGACATCTTTTGTCCTGATATTACTCCAACGAATTTGATATCAATAATAAAATCTTTTTGCTATAATCTTTTTAATATCAGTTTCTACATGTTATCAAAATAAATTGTTAGTTTGGAATTATTAAAAAGGGAGCATCGTTTCAAAAATATTACATTTGACATGCATAATTATGTGAATACTAATCTAATGTATTTATGTGTCTTTTAGCTTTTCAATATAGCACAGAAAAAAACTAGTGATAGATTATTGACACGAAATAATATTCGTAGTATCAGTACACACACGCATACTACCGGTGTTTTTATGTCTATCGCCTAATTAACACCACATGGGAGCATACACGACAAAGGAGGGGCATCATTCATATTTCTCTATCTATTTGCGTGATTAATTCCCAGAAAATACCCATTGTTGCATCTATTTTAATAACCACCATCACTATTATTTACTTTAAGCTTCATTAGCTAGTAATAGTGTCATAAAACATCGTTATTTCTCAATTAATTTTGTAATAACAATGTATTGCCACTGTCTACATTTTAACTTTGCTATGACCTGGCTTTCAAAGGTTAAAAAGGATCTCAAAGCAATTCATTTCATTCCTAAAATCACAAAGAATCCCGACTTAAAATCGCAAAACATTAATTACTAGCCATTTCTCAAAATGAAGAAAAACCTGTACCAGCTCATTCAAGAACACACTTAAAATAAAACGTACAAATTACATACAATAAAAAAGAATGGAGTGCACGCTTAAAATTTTAGACCAATTTATAAAACCGACGAGCCCGTGTCCGGTCTAAAAGGAATTTTATTATGTGTCATTACTCCATATTTTCACATTAAAAAACAGGGATCTGAGAAGAGAACCCTGCGGGACTCCAGACCTTACGATGGGACTTTTTTTTACATATACGCACGTAAATAGCCTCGTTATAGCCCAGCTGTGAATGGAATTGGTATCGTGTTGCGCCCGTAATGAATTTGTTACTGAGGTTTTTTTTGTATGTCCTTTTTTGTTTATGCTCAACGTTATCGAAAGGTTAAGCAATATTCAGATGTTTAACAAACCATGTTTGGGCGTGTGTAATTGGTGTTGTATATTGGTGTTATGATATATTTTTGGGTTGTAATAGAGGTATGGAAATTAGGATTTCTAACCTCAATGATCATTGAATGTTTCTGTATGATTAGATTGAATATATTAATAGTAATGAGTAGATGTGTGTTGTTTACGTTTAATTATTTTTGTTATTTATGAATTTGGTGATGGTCGAGTCTAGAAGTGATAATTTATTCGGTACTCTAATCCAAAAGATCGACATTCTCTCAACAACAAAAAAACTCTCGTATTAGTCTGTTAAAATTATATTAAAAACCGGCCAAGTGCGAGTCAAACTGGCGCACGAAGGGTTCCGTACCATTATCTATAAAAACGGCATAAAAATCACGTTTGTTGTATGGGAGCCCCCCTTAAATATTTGTTTTATTTTAATTTAAATATTTATTTTTAAACTGAATATACAACTAAATATTCTGTAAATATTTCAAGCGTCTACTTGTTGCCATTATCAATATCGAGCAAAAACGAGCAAAAAAATCACGTTTGTTGTATGGGAGCCTCCTTAAATATTTATTTTATTCTGTTTTTAATATTTTTTGACAGCGGCAACAGAAATACATTATCTGTGAAAATTTCAACTGTCTATTCATGAGATTCAGCCTGGTGACAGACGCACATCGGAGTCTTAGTTATAGGGTCCCGTTTTACGCTTTGGTACGGAATCCTAAAAATAGGTTCAATGTAAGCTTTATCTTATGTAATCGAAAAGTGCGTTAAAACGTGCGACAAGAGTTCATAATTATTCAGCCTATAATGTTCCCATTTATGGGACACAGGCCTCCTCTCGGTGAGAGAGAGTGGGAAAACCACCACTCGGGCCTTTGAGTACTATTACGATAAAATCGCCCACCACCTACGTCTTCATAACGACATAGCAAAACCATCACATAACAGCATCTATAGCCACTACGTCTACACTATCAAGATTCCTCCCTTTAATCTCGTCGGCACCCAAAAAAGCTCACGTTTGACAAGCTCCCAGAGCAACACGTCCGACGTAATATAATATGAGGTACAAGTACATGATATCGTCCCTCACTTCAGTTTAATCTTGAATCAAATGAATTTTATAAACGAGGTGTACGTGAAATAATTTAAAATTGTCGTCATATTTTTTGTGTCAGAATAGCTTAGAATTTTTTTCTGTGAATATTTTAGTTAGATTTTTACTTTGGTATGCTCTTAGTTATTAAAAACTACTACTCTAATAACTATTACTCTTAAAAAGTAGAACATATTAAAAACAACATAATATCTAATCACTTTAGCAATTTAAAATATTTAAATTCAATGGAAATCATGAAACACTAATGAAGTAGAACGAAATAGTATCTACATAATTATTATGTACACCTACCAGTAGTATCAACTGGTTTGATTGTTTTATGCAAGAACCATATTCAGTAACAAAACAGATTCAACTTCATATTTCGTATTTGTCTCACATATTTCACCGTAACAGTAGCACAGGCCTACTGTTTTATTTCTATTCTTAACCCTGTTCACGCGAAATTCGTCTTTGTCAATGGTATGTAATTCATCATAGGGGAAAACGTTAACTCCAAGTCCCTAGGGGTCAGTTTTGTGTATTATAGTTTGGTCGCTTTAGAAGGTCGGATAGGAAGTCTTGTTCAAATAATTTCGTAAGAACTTCGCTGGGCTTTCCTGGCCCTGAGGGCGCAAAGTTATCAAGAGCCGCGATGAAAACAGATTCGAAGAGAGAGATGTGGCGTTGGGTAAAAACTTCCTTTTGAGTTTCGATTTTAATATTATTTCTAATCTTTTGAATAACTTTATCTGATTTTAAGGTTTTCATGATCTGTTCGGAATTTGATTTGAAATGTTTTCTTACAGGTTTTAGGCGAAGAGATTTTGTTAGGATTTATTAAGGCCTGCTTGCACCAAAAAATACTAAACATATGCTAAACGTATTTAAGACATCGCTCTATTTGAAAGAAAGAATAACGTTTATTTGGACAGAGTTCCCGAATCACAAAATACAAATAACAAAAAAAAATATGTGAAAATAATGTTTTAACAATAATAGTGTTGTGTGTGTTGTTGTGTTGTGTTGTATTGTGTTGTGTGTGTTTAGTGTGTGTGTAGTTTTCTATCTATAGTGTGTGCCTCACCTCACGGCTGCACCAAAAAGGTTCAATTCAGTATAAATACCAGAGTTACCAGACACGGGCTGTCTGACGCTGGTTTTCTAATGATAAATGATAAATGATAAATGATTTATTTTCTGTAAGTAGGTTTGTACAAACACTTTTACACGTCAAACATATTTTTTTTAAACTAGATGAGTTCGACGTTTCCTATCTGACTACTCTGAGAAGAAACGCCGAAACAAACTCAGAGGTCACAGTCTCTTTTAAAGTCCAGACATAATCTTGGTCAGATCATGTGAAGACCATGTAGATTGCAGTCTGAAATGGTCTTTTGATGAAAGAACCACACAGATTGAGTGGACCTGTCCAGTCAGTGCACGCATTTGTCAGTAATCGTGCAGCTCAACTCAAAACTTAAGGAGCTTAACGATTCGACGAACAATACCAAAGAAAAGACATTTGGGTAGGCCGCATAAATTACTCAAACTGTCAGACTATAACTAAAACTGAGAAAAGGATAAAATAAATAAAAAACAATGATCCACGTAGTCTTCACATTCACAATAATTAAAAATAGTATAACAAACAAAATATTCATGTCATTGTATAGAATATGTAAAAAGGTATTTAAATCAACATTAATAGTGTAAATTTATTGGAGCAGCTCAAACCCAAGCCTTTTTGTCCTCAATATAGTCTTTGACAGTATAAAAGGCTTTCTGACAAAGTTTCCGCTTTATACAATTTTTGAATTTATTAAGGCTTAGTTCTTGAATGTGGCTAGGTAGTTTATTATAAAAACGTATACATTGGCAACTAAACGAACCACTTATTTTCTTCAGCCTGGTTGTAGGAACAACAAATTTGTGTAGTATTCACATTATGGACGTCACTGTATTTTTTAAACAAATTGATATTTTTATGAGCATACAAAAGATTTTCATAGATATACTGAGAAGGCACAGTCATTATATTAATTTCTTTAAATTTATCTCTGAGGGAGTGTCTGGGACTTAATTTGTAAATTGAACGAATAGCCCTTTTTTGTAAAACAAAAATTGTCTGAATATCGGCGGCATTTCCCCACAACAGAATACCGTACGACATCACACTATGAAAATAACTAAAGTAAACTAAACGGGCTGTCTCTAAACAAGTTAAATCACGAATTTTCCTAACGCCGTATGCTGCAGCGCTAAGCTTTTTCGACAATTTATCTATATGGGGGCCCCATTGAAGTTTGGCATCCAAAGTTATGCCCAAGAACACTGTGGTATCTTCGGGAATCAACTCTTCACCCTTTATGAGAACACTAGTTTTTACTTGTCTAACATGAGGTATAGTGAACTTAATACACTTAGTTTTTTTCTCGTTAAGAAGTAGGTTATTAACATTAAACCAGTTAACTACTTTTGCGAGGGCGCTATTTACATTGTCAGTAACCAACTGCTGACGTTTGAGTTTAAATAAAAGTGAAGTGTCATCTGCAAACAACACTATATCATGATTATCCTTTATGAGGTAAGGCAAGTCATTAATATAAATAAGAAACAAAAACGGGCCAAGAATTGAGCCTTGGGGGACCCCCATTGTTACTACGGATCCGGGTGATCTTTTCCCATTAACATCAACTCTTTGAATCCTATCACTTAAGTAAGAAGTGAGAAGATCCAGAGAGGCGTTCCGGATTCCGTAGTGATGCAGTTTCCTGATTAATGTTTCATGAAGAACGCAGTCGAATGCCTTGGACAAATCACAAAAAATGCCCAAACCATCGCATTTATCCTCCCATGCATTATAAACATGACCTAAAAGTTCAACACCGGCATCAGTAGTCGAACGACCCCTTGTAAAACCAAACTGTTTGTTATGTAATAATTTATGTTTATTAAAAAATCTTTGCAGTTGATCTAAAATAACTTTTTCAAAAATTTTACTAAAAGTAGGTAGCACTGAAATAGGTCTATGATTAGTAGGGTCAGATGTACTACCCGATTTAAACAACGGTATTATTTTACTATATTTCATAAGATCAGGAAACTCACCACGGTCAATACAATTGTTAAAAATAACTGCTAAAGTAGGTGCTACAATGTTTATAATTGATTTAGCAACGTCCACAGAATTACCCCATAGATCAGCAGTCTTTTTAATATTTAACGTGTGAAAGGTTTTAATTATGTCTCTACAGGTAACATATTGGAATTTAAACTCAGAATCACAAACTGAAACGTTTTCTTTAAGTAAAGACTCTACAGCAGTGGGTGATGACCTTAGAGATTTAGTAGTTGATACGGGAATCTCAGCGAAGAACTTTTCAAAGGCCGCGGCGACTTGGGAATCTGATTTAATTATGTTGTCATCAATAGCAAGACTGTAGTCACTACTTCGGTTGCTTGACCTTCCTGTTTCGCTATTAATGATATTCCATGTCATTTTTATTACATTACTACTATTTTTAATTTTTGTACTCAAGTAACGTGACTTGGCCATACAACAAACTTTTTTAAATAATTTAGAATAATTCTTAACATATAAATTAAATTCAGCAGTGTTAATACAAGTCCGTTCATCATACAACTCATAAAGTCGTTTTCTACTTTTATGTATACCAATGGTGGCCCAGTCACTGAAGCAAGTGTTATTATTAACCGAGAATGCCTTTGGAATGAAAGTGTTATCAAATTGTGTGCAATACATATTAAAAAAATCATTATATTGTTCATTAGGGTCATCATTAGTTGACAAAACTGGTAATTTACTCAAAAGTTTAGTTTTAAATGATTCCAAACGATCAGCTGTTTTTGGATTAACAGTGATAATCCTTTTTAGTATTTTTTTTTATTAGATTTGGAATGGTAATCAATTGTCCGCAATGATCTGAGTCTAATAAATTAATAATTTCTTTGTGGGTTGGTGTAATATTTGTATAAATGTTATCTAGGCATGTGGCACTAGTGGGAGTTATTCTAGTGGGCTCTAAAAATTGGTTAGCAAGATTGTATGACTGAAACAAACTTATAATTTTAGTACTTGACCCAGAATTTTCTAACAAATTAACATTAAAATCACCACAAGTGATGATAGACTTGTTAGAATTATAGATTTTGTGCAAAACTTCATCCATAACCTTTTCAAAACAATCATACAATCCTGATGGAGGCCTGTACACACTTAATATAATGAACTGCTCCAATTCTATACAGGCTAATTCAATTGTCCGCTCAACAGATAGGCTCACAATATCCTTACGATCTTTAAATTTAAGCTGTTTATTTACTAAAATTAATGAGCCACCGTGTATAGCATTTACTCTGCTGAACGAACTACCAACCTGGTGATTACTAAAATTGAACATGAACTGGTGGCTTTTAAGCCAATGTTCTGTCAAACAAAGAATGTCTATATCGTTACAATTCAGGAATAATTCTACTTCTAAATCTTTGTTCAAAAAACCTTGAATATTTTGATGCACCAGGTTGATACTATTTAATTTTTTTACACTTTTATTTGATTTTACCTTCCTTACATTTTTGCAAGAGGTTGCCTCTTTTGTCCTAATTTCTAATTTAAATGAAAATCAATGTCATTAATAATTGTGGCCAAATTATTGGCAGAATTGTTTAAAATGTCATTGCATTGCTCAAAAGAAGCAAGTTGTTTAGCCAAATTTTTGGCTGAAATAGAAAAAAAATATGATAGCGACACAGCTATCTGTCTTTTGTGATAATTAGAAAGATAGTACATAACAATATTATGTCTATATTTTGTCAAATACAAATTACTAACATAATTGTTAGTATCAATTAAATGGAATAGACTATCATTATATGTCAAATTGTGCAAAGTCATGTTAATGTCAAATCTTATGTTATCTTATATAATGAACCTATACACTGTTTGTCCACCGCACCGAGAACGGGACGTCAACGACAAAACAGATGACGGTGCCATAGTAAATGTACTGTCACTACTTCGGCGTCGTCATCCGTTTTCTCGTTGACGTTCCGTTCCCGGTGCGGTGGACACACGGGGTTAGGGACAAGTGACGAGAAATAAATACAGTTTCAACATACCTAATAAGAACTTTCTTAGCGATTATCAAGATTGAAGTAATGTATAGGCATTTCATGTAAGTGAAACATTTTATTTCTCTCAATCATTTGAAGGTGACAGAGACAGAATAATGTTTTAAATATTTTTAGCACTAAACCCATTTAGTGATTTGTGGGACAGCGGGCCTAAGCTTCTCTAACTAATTAGTAGGCGAGGTAACAGATAACAAACCAAAAATTATAATTCATAAAATATTTTTCCCAAATGAATATCACATAATATCGCTGTCCCATCTACGACTGTGCTCAATAAATCTTTTCTTTGTCGCATCTAGAGTATTGGACAAGGTGACACGGCCATGCCCGCGGGATGAATACCAAATGTCGCCCCGGACCCGGTTCACTTGCTGATGACAGATCCCGAGTTTGATTTTTTAACAGTAAGAATAGAAAGTAATGGAGGATTTTGTTGAAAGGAAAAGCCTAGAATTTTTGTCGAGTAGGTAGTAAGTGCTTGATTTAGTTTTCGCGCACTTTTTATTAACAGTTAGATTATCTAAGGGATTAGTATAGCTACGGTGGGTATTAAATTTATGTCTTGGATAAAGTTCTTGTCAGAATGACAGTTGTCGTGTACTGTCTTCTTAAACATTTATTGTGTCCTTGAGTTAATATTTCATTTTCATAGTTGTTTAGATCATTTTGAACAGTCTGTTCGACCCGATATTATTGACGCTGACTGTACAACGGAAATTGACAGGTGTCATATCTGTTTATTGCAACAACATTATTAATCTTACGAATGGGGAGAAAAATGTCATAGATTTTTCTTATCTCACTGAATGATACCGTAACACATTGAGCTCGGCATGTGCGACCTATAGTACACTAAGAATAGTCCTTTCACCAACCCAGCCACGAATTCATTACCCCCTCGCTCCAGATCCAGGCATCCTTTTAGAGCCAAACCAGAAACCGTTGCTTAATTTGAATAACTCTTAAAACAGTGTTCTGTGGAGATCGGCCGATATTATTGTTGCTCGGGTCAATGCAAATGAATGCATTGCCTTAGTGTCGTGAGAATAAGATCGGTTAAGTCGTTCCCACGTAGCGTTTCGGTTAACCCTGTGTTAACCCTGCGATGGTGCGAAATCGATGGCCTGTTTGACCTCAGTGGACAATTTGGTAGCATCGCTGGTGAAATCGATGCTCGACGGGTTAGAATTTTTGAATGATTTTTCTTGGATCGTTTTTTTATGGTGATTTAGAAAGAGTTCGTGACTGCAAGTGTTGCGCTTGGCGAAATGAGAAGTAAAAATGTACAAAGCGTAAAATTTTCCGTTAAAGTTGGAATACGTTTGATGTTTTCATTACGCATAACATAGACTGTAGAAAATGTTTTACACACAATAAAGCTTCTCATTAAGTAATTCTTCCACGTTTTTAAATTCCAAAATACAACTCTTTAGCCGAAAAAAAACTACATTCTCATTATACGTTTCAAAGGATAAACGAAGCCTATGATTCAGACCAAAAAGGCGCTCTACCAGATTGTGTACTTTTGTTCTGGTAAAAAAATACAAGTTTTCCACTGTTTTTAATCTGCATGCCTTCACAACGTAGCTCCTTTCAGCTCGGGGCCATTTTAATCTATTTCCCGGTATACACAAACGGACAAACAAAAAACTCACTGTTGCTCCAAAGTCGTTTACCGGGAAATTATCGAGTTCTCTTTTTTTCTTAGCCGTAACTCCAATTTCAAGTTTTGAACACTTTTCTCCGGATTTTGTTTTTGATGAATGGCGAAACCATTATTTTGTTAAGTTAGAAAATTGTTTCCGCTAAACTGTGAAGTGAAATACAAGTCATTTATTTGTCTGTCATGTTATAAATTGTGAAATAAATAATGGCAAATCGATAACAACAATAGCTGTATGCAATATAATAATGATTGTTAATCAATTTTCAGGGCTCCTGAAAAGGTAATTAACTAACTTAATTAATTGGTAAAGGATACCAACTGCTGATGTTTTTGACAGCTTTTTAAGATTCCGTAATCAACAAGGATTACAGCTTTCTATTAGTATAGTACTAAGAGTCTCTGAAATAAGCCGCAGACAGCCAGAGAGATGGACGGACATGGCGAAAGTATAAACCCTTATACTTTCGCCATGTCTGTCCGTTTGTCTGGCATGGATATATAATCACGCCGACAAACTCATAAAATAAAATCTTGAAAAAAAAATTGTGTAGCACTATTCCCTTGCACGTAAAGTGGAGATAAAGTTTGTTCTTGGGATAAATTTTCAAATTCGGAACGCTTCGTTGTGCGTTGACTGACATGCTTTATCGTTTTTTTTTTTTATATTAAATAAATAAATATCCTTGGACATATCACACAACGCCATCTAGTCCCAAGCTAAGCAACCTAATGCTTGTGTTATGGTAACGAGATGGCTGATAAACTACTTATATACATTTTTTTTTGTAAATACATACATATTATTATATTAAAGAATTTATATTATAATAATAATAATTTATATTATATTAAAGAAATAGAATTATTATTAACATAATTATAAAGAGAGAATAAATTAAATTTTACTATTATTATTATCACCTCGTAAACATCTACTGCTGATCGTGATATTAAACACATGAGCACACATTGATATGGAAGTAATATTGTTGTTGCGATTGTTGTAATTTTACTTTTTGTCTTTTAATTTTTTGTGGATGGGAAATCATCAAATGCCTTCTCCGTGAAGGGCGTGTCAGACTTTTACTGACTAAAACCCACCCGTGTTCCTTCAGTTGCCTATGCCAGGGCCACGGTATCTCTTTCGAACAACCCGCGACCCCGGCGGATGTTGTAGGCCTATAATTGCAAAATACATATTATGGTACCTCTTTAACCATACATTAATTGATGTCATACATTATTCTTTAGCCTGCTGCTGCATACAAAGTCGTAAAGTCACATAACACCTCATATTATAAAGCCAAGCTCAGGCTTTAAGACCCATCAAAACCCACATATTAATGCAAAATATATCCAGACCAAAGCTAATAAATCAAATATTCTAAATCCAAACAATCCTAACAACGTGATGTTAACGTAGAACATTTTATCGATCGTTATCGACAACACAAATTCCTTTAAGCTGTATTGTATTATGTGCGCCGGCGACACAGCGTTGTCCGCAAAAGCGATGCCTCGGGCTAACACGCCGGACATGGGCCAGATCCTAAACAGAAACCTAAAGCCGTATTCTGGGAAATTGTTCGGAGAAATGTTTTGTATCGAAAGGTTAAAAAGATTAAACATAAAAGCATTTGTCCGATGGAAAATTGAATTTCTCCGGACACATTTTAAAAGCTTTTTAGGGTTCCGGATCACTCAATTCTCAATTCTTTATTGCGTTCCATAATGTTATAATATCAGTTGGTAAGCTTAAAAATAATGTCACAATTATGGACCCTGTCGGGCACAGCATAGTAGGAGAGAGGAGGAAGAGCGCTTATTTTGCGCGCTTATTATTTATTTACTTATAAATGTATTTTGATTTCATGGAATACTATTTTTCCTTTTATTATTTAATTTATTTAAGCAGTTAATTCGCTCGACCAGTGATGGTACCAAATTGTCTGTATGTCTAATCTAAGATCGGTTTATTTGTTAAAGTTAAGTTGAAATTAGGTACACATATGAATTTCTGTGACCCAAACACGGACGTGTAACGTAAATAAATGAATTTTGAATAAGGGAGTCACTTTTGGGAGGCAAATAAGAAATTTAGAAAAACGTTTTGCAAACGGTACCTACATTATATCGAATGAAAGAACTTACTATGAACGGGTAATTTAAAAGAAATGTATACACCACTATTTTTTAATTAGTACAAATACTTAAAGGGCTTATTGGAGAAGGTCTTGTTATTATATATGTAAAGTCTCAATAAATAATATTCATAAACAGCAAAGTTATTGGCGTTTGTTTATATCTCAAAATGTCACTCAATGTATGGAAATATTGTACAGGCTATTCATAATTGTATTCATTCTCTCGCTCTCACATTCGCGTGCTCTCGCTCGAACTTGCCCCGCCTCCAACAGCTGTTATCGTATCATAATCATGAATTTACTAATTATGACAAATTTTCGTGGACAATTTTGGTATTTCGTTTTTTTTACTTTTGACTACACAAATATGATCAGTAACGGGTACGGATAGAGCCCCATTTTTTTTGTACTAGTTAAAAAATAGTGGTGTATATAAAAAGTCGAGACGTACGGAACCCTAAAAAGCATTCCAAATATTTCAAAAACCTTTTCAATACACCTTAAACTGAATATTTAGTTTACGATATTACCTACATTATATTATTATATTATATTATTACTGTCAATGGTTTAGTACACGACGGAGCGATACTTCATAATTTAATTAATTTAAATAGTTTTTATTATTACTGACAAATCAATAAAAAAAGTGAAATATTTTACAGCTATTTCAACATTCCCTTTTTCTATAAAATGGTATCCAAACCCATAACACAATTTCCTAGAGCCGACCCAACGAATTCAATACAAATATTTTTTTTGTTATAAATAAATTAAGTTTTAAAAACTAGATGAGTTCGGTGTTTCCCAGCCAGAAAGACCAAAACAAACTCAGAGGTCACAGTCTCTTTAGTTCAGACATAATCCTGTTCAGATCATGTGAGGACTATGCAGATTAAAGTCTGAAATGGTAGGTATTTTGAAGGAAAGAACCACACAGATTTGAGTGAACCTGGACCAGTCAGTGCACGCATTTGTCAATAATCATGTAGATCAACCATAGAGATGTATATCGTCGCCTTAGAGTGAAAAGCTCGGGAATGCTTTTTGCTCAAATTTATTTTATTGCGTTTCTAGGAAGAAAATCTCGCAACGCACATACTGATCTGACTATTTTGTTCATTCGATGTTATACTTGTAGGGTCATCTATGACAGTACCTTTGCATACTTTAGGTCGAATTTTTTGTATGAATACCTACCTCGTAATTAAGTAGCATTTTATGCATTTCGGACAATCATATAGAATCAAACAGTTCTTGATATAAAATCGGGTTAAATTTCCATATTAATTTATAAAAAAAAACATAAAAGACGCGGTACAAAAATTTTACAGCACGCAGTTTTTTCTTCCCCCTGAAAAGTTACTTATACACTTACGAGGTTTTCACTCTAAGACGTCGATATTATGAGCTCAACTCAGAACTTAATTAATAAATTAACACCAAAGAAATAAACGCAACCAGAATAAGGCTGTAGCTCCAAAAGCACTATTGTGGGTTTTGACGAGCAATAACTATGTAGTGCGCGGACATTTCAGCACAATGGAGAGCTGCCTCCATCATTTGATAGTCCTTGTACAATACCAGCTTTTGATCTATGGCTGTTGAAATAACTGAGGTAATAATTGGAACGCTAAGTTTTCATAAGAGATTATGAACTAAATTATTGATTACATGGGTGTACTTTTGTGAGGTACCTGTATCTACCTAACATATTTATTTCTATTTTTAGGGTTCCGTACTCGAAGGGTCCAAACGGAGCCCTGTTGTCACTCACGTGTTCGTCTGACCGTCGTCTATCACACAAGTTCTACAGCCAAACGATTGGAGCTACAGTCTTCAAATTACAGTTTATAGGCGAAAGCGCCAGGGTAGCCCGCGAAATTCAAAATTTCTTAGGTTTTTTGCAATTTGTAGGTCAGTGTGAGCTTGTATGTTGATTAAAATATGATTCGCGGCCGTAGCTAATATGGCTTTACAGAATTATAATCATTAGAATCAGCAATACGACTCCATAAGTTAGCATTTACCTCAAACCTCATTATTTCATGAAATCGCTAGATTTGAGATAAATGCTAACGTATGGAGTTGTATTGCTGATTCTAATGATTAAATTCTGTAAAGCCATATAAGCTACGGGCGCGAATCATATTTTAATCAACATACAAGCTCACACTGACCAACAAATTGCAAAAAACGTAAGAAATTTTGAATTTCGCGGGCTACCCTGGCGCATCGACCTTAAGCATCTTGTCGACCCAAAGCCATACAAATGTCAAAAAGTATTTTAAAATGTTTTTAAGGGGAGCATATAGCTAATCTAGCTAGCTCCCCATTAGCTAATGGGAAGTACGAACAAAAAAAAAACCGGTCAAGAGCGAGTCGGACTCGCGCACCGAGGGTTCCGTTCCGTTTTCTGAAAAAGTGTGCTATTTAGAGACATCGTTTTATTTTTCCTGTAATCTTTACATAAACTTCTATCACATAGAATAATTTCAGATTTTTCTCTTAGTAAACTTCAGAGATAGGGGGGGGGGGGAACGGTATTTTTTTTTACATTTTTCATCAATAGTCGAAAACTATAAGGTCTAAAAAAAAGAAAATAAATGTTTGAGAATGTGCAAACAGCGTTCTTTCATATGATAACCCACATGCCCTAGTAGTCCCACTTTGAAATTTTAAGACCCCCTTCAGCACCTGTTACAAAAAAAATATAAATATTTTAATTTCTTTCTTATTTGCAAAATAGTTGGGTCAACGTCATCTAAAACTATTCTTAATTTCAGGTTGATAGCATTAGTAGTTCTTGAGATATCCGGCTGTGACAGACAGACAGACAGACAGAGACAGACTGAGTGACACCATAAGGGTTCCTTTTTTACCATTTTGGTACGGAACCCTATAAATTAACAACCCTATCGAGTGGGGGTATCATTGTTTAGAGCTGAACTAAAAGCGTAGAGATGCTAATTGATACGAAACTCTGCATTAGATACTAAAGAGGGTATTCGTAAATTAGTAATATGCAGCGTGAGACAAAAATGACACTTGAAGGTATAATGGGCTGCATCAATAGGGATGATGCCTGGGTAACAAAAAAGAAATTCTATTTAGTCCGTCAGTCAGATAATAAAAAAATATTAGACACGTATTTTTTGCTTTATCATATTAATAAAAAAATACTTTGCTATCACGCATTAAAGTTGGGGCGTGGGCCTCACTACGTCACTTGTACGTATAAAACCTAGCTACGCGTGACGTCATGCCATATTTTAACTCAATGTATCGCCGTAATTTTTTGATTACGTAAAAAAAGAAAAAATATGTGTCCAATATTTTTTAATAATCTCTATGACAGACAAAAAATCAATTTTTAGTCATCATCCCTATTGGGTACCCCAGTTATATTAAAATTTTAAAACAACTGGGATACCCAATTGATGCAGCCCACTGTACATAGGCTCAAAACTTTCAGCCTCTGGTAAAACTGATTAAGTGAATTCGTTTTTAAACCATCGCAAAACTTGATTGATGACAGGAGGAATAAGGCTCATAAAGAACGCACCCTATGTTTACGGTAAATCTCCGATCAACATTGAAATAATCTCTTATATTAATATTACTATCTCTATCTCTTATAGTATTTTTATATTATTCAAGACGCCAATCATCACGCCCCTTCTGTCACGGGGCAAGCAGCCATGAAAGATGATTCGCAGTCATTAATCACACTAATATTATAAAGGCGAAAGTTTGTGAGTGTGTGTGTGTGTTTGTTTGTTACTTCTTCACGCTCAAACGGCTGGACCGATTTGGATGTATGTAGATAGTTTATACCCTGGATACACATAGGCTACTTTTTATCCCAGTCTACGCGGGTGAAACCGCCGGGCGCCGCCAGTCATTCATATTTCTCTCTGTAGCTTGTTTAACATGAACACAGTGGTAAGAGGAAGGAACAATCTAAAGAATATTTAAAATTGAGAGACTATGGGCAATGCATCACTTAATTTTTCCCTGTTTCTTTTCTAAAGTTATTACTTTAGAAAAGAAACAGGGAAAACGCAATTAGGGTGCTGGTCAAGTTTATCTTTAGATTTATTAATCTAAAGATAAACTTGACCAGCACCCTAATTGCGTAACACATTAACGATCGGAGTTGGTTTCATTTTGAAACAAATTGCTAATCCATTGCATCATATGTTCGAAAAATTGTCTGCTTGACAACGTAAATAACGCAATGAATGTTGTTGAACTGTCAAAATGTAACCAACTCCGATTGATAATGTGTTACGCGATTAGGGTGCAGTATTTACTTATTTTAAATTACATAACAAATTTTTTAAACTTTCGCGATTTGTATACATTTTAAACAACATCGAGAAAATACATATCGGTGGAAAAGAGAATCACCCATTATACAGCTCAAAGAGGAGAAAACCCATCCCTCTTTACTATCAAGTAACAACACTACACTTATTACACAACACAAACACGTTTGCTAAGCACGTCGCACGCTAAACACGCCAACTAGCACGCATTAAGGCGCAGATTTCCTGAAAACTATGAAAAAGGTGGTTTTTCAAAGCTGTGTATCTCATAAACCGTAAATAATTTTGACATGTAAAAAAAATATGATATTTTCAAGTCCTTTTCGCATAAAGTGATGGAAGCCAAAATATGATTAAACATACTGCATTAATGCACCAAAAAAATCTTTAAACATACCTCCTAATAATCTTTAAAAGCTGTTTATCCCTTCATTAGCAATTATAATTATAATTAAAAATATACCATGAAATGTTAAATTCCAAACTGCATCCAGTGATGGATTACTTTTTATTAAATAGTTAATTTCAAATTTTATACGATTTTATTTGCACTTTTACGACATAATTCCGGTGCGCGTGAGAATCTTCTATCTCGTGCGTCAAACTAGTCAGCCATAAAGCCATTTCACTTACACACCGAGCTAAACCAAGCTTGGAACCAGGGCCTTAATATTGGAAATAATTTATAATGATTTATTGCACGAGGGGTCGCAAACTTCTTTACAGGAATAGTTGGTGGCGGATCGAAGTTATTGAATGTTATACGGGTAACAGTATAACATTCAATAACTTCGATCCGCCTATATTGAATGTTATACTGTTACCCGTTTAAAAACGTAGGTAATTGAAGATACCAAATACTAATACATTATACCCAATAATATAATGTATTAGTATTTGGTGTCTTCAATTACCTACGTTTTTAAACGGGTAACAGTATAACATTTAATGACTTCGATTCTCCACCAACTATTCCTGTAAGAAAGTTTGCGACCCCTCGTGCAATAAATCAGTATAAATTATTTCCAATATTAATGCGTGCTAGTTGGCGTGTTTAGCGTGCGACGTGCTTAGCAAACGTGTTTGTGTTGTGTTGTAATAAGTGTAGTGTTGTTTCTTGATAGTAAAGAGGGATGGGTTTTCTCCTCTTTGAGCTGTATAATGGGTGATTCTCTTTTCCACCGATATGTATTTTCCCGTTCTCGATGTTGTTTAAAATGTATACAAATCGCGAAAGTTTAAAAAGTTTGTTATGTAAGTTAAAATTCCGATTCCGATTTCTGAAAAAGTGTGCTATTTAGAGACATCGTTTTATTTTTCCTGTAATCTTTACATAAACTTCTATCACATAGAATAATTTCAGATTTTTCCCTTTGTAAACTTCGGAGATAAGGGTTCCCCCTTATCTCCGAAGTTTACAAAGGGAAAAATATATATCGGTATTTTTTTTTTACATTTTTCATCAAAAATCGAAAACAATGCAGCCTAAAAAAAAATTTTAAAAATGTTTAAGAATGTGCAAACAGTGCTTTTCATATGATACCCCACATGCCCTAGTAGCCCCACTTTGAATTTTGAAGACCTCCTTTCAGCACCTGTTACAAAAAAAATATAAATATTTTTATTTCTTTCTTATTTGCAAAATAGTTGGGTAAACGTCATATAAAACTATTCCAAATTTCAAGTTGATAGCATTAGTAGTTCTTGAGATATTTAGCTGTGACAGACAGACAGACAGACAGACTGAGTGAGACCATAAGGGTTCCTTTTTTACCATTTTGGTACGGAACCCTAATATAATATCCTAAACTAACTAAAACTATTCTGTCGACTGGTAAAGTACTCAAGAGACTGGCGGCATTGCCACGTTGTATGGCAATGCTAATCCTCTGGCCAAGGTAAAAGCCAATGGCAATGCCGCCAGTCTCTTGGGTACTTTACCAGTCGACAGAATAGTTTTAGTTAGTTTAGGATATTATATTTTTAACTTAACACTTTGAGCGGAGCGACGTTATAATACGTAAAATTTGTTACGTTCACGTCAGCAAAATTATGTCTTTCTTTAAAGAACGTGTATAAACGGCTGCGGCCTATACCAATTCCTTCAAGCTAGGTCATCGCGCCGTATCACTTAAAATTTTCGGACTGCTAGCGCCACTCCACGTTAGTTTTGTTGTACACTTTTTAAGGCTAGTCACACACATACATTATAATTACGCGTACATTCGCAACGTCGACGTGTAGTAACGGTTGTGTCACATTTCATATTATCTTTGCTTGTATGAAAAACCAGAACGTCACTAATCGTCATATATTTTGTATGAGAAAATAGTGTGCCGCGCAACAAACATTTGAATACCCAGATGCTCAGCTGAAAGTGTTAATTATACTCGTGAGTAAAAAGATTGAAGATTGAAGTTGAAACAAAACTAATTGACATTGGGTTTTGAGTCTGTATTTGTGCCACCTCTAAAAAATGAGACCCAAAAACTGTTGAAATGGACGGTCCTATATAACTAGAGATCGGATAATCGGATGCATATTAACCTAAAGTTGAGGTGTTGGCTAAGTATGGAGTGGGCTTTTGGATTAAAAAATCCCAGAATTCCGGTATCGGCCAATTTTGACTTCTGATTATAGAATCGAATGTATAATATACCTACTTAAGTTCAGATGTTAGTTAATATGGATTGCACTTAAAATAAAAAGAAACCCGGGATTCTGGAAAGAAAATTTTTAAGTTCTGATTTTGGAATCGAATGTTTTAGTTAAGTACTTGCGTTCAGGTGTTGGCTAATATGGATTGTACTTTTGTATTAAAAAAAATACCAGGATTCCGGGAATAGAATCGAATGTATATTTACTTTAGGTTTTGGCTATTAAGGAATGCACTTTTGTGTCGATCGTCAAAATATCGCGATTCCGGAATTGATAAATTAAGTATTTTTTGAAAGGGTAACTTTTTTATCACAAAATTTTCATAGGGTGTTCTACTCATGAGCAACTTTCACTATGGGATCAACCCGTAAATCACGAAACATAAGTCAGCTTACATTTTGGTCGAGTAGTTTTTTTGTGATTTCAGAGTTGGTCCCATAGTGAAAACTTCTGAAAATGTAAATCCAAGATGGCGGCTTCAAATATTTTCAGATTTTTCGTAATGGGTACTATTTATGGTTTTCGAGGCTGTTAGTGACATTAAAATGTAAATACAAGATGGCGGCTGCGAAAATTTTCTAATTTTTCGTCATGGGTGTCGTTTTATTGGTTTTTGAGGGTGTTAAAGCCGATAGTGACACTAAAATGTAAATCCAAGATGGCGGATGCGAATATTTTTAATTTTTCGTCATGGGTGTCGATTTCATGGTTTTCGGGGGTGTTAAAGCTGATAGTGACATTAAAATGTAAATCCAAGATGGCGGCTGCGAACATTTTCTAATTTTTCGTCATGGGTGTCGTTTTATTGGTTTTCGAGGGTGTTAAAGCTGATAGTGACATTAAAATGTAAATCCAAGATGGCGGCTGCGAACATTTTCTAATTTTCGTCATGGGTGTCGTTTTATTGGTTTTCGAGGGTGCTAAAGCCGATAGTGACACCAAAATGTAAATCCAAGATGGCGGATGCGAATATTTTTTAATTTTTCGTCATGGGTGTTGATTTCATGGTTTTGGGGGGTGTTAAAGCTGATAGTGACATTAAAATGTAAATCCAAGATGGTGGCTGCGAACATTTTCTAACTTTTCGTCATGGGTGTCGTTTTATTGGTTTTCGAGGGTGCTAAAGCCGATAGTGACACTAAAATGTAAATCCAAGATGGCGGATGCGAATATTTTTTAATTTTTCGTCATGGGTGTCGATTTCATGGTTTTCGGGGGTGTTAAAGCTGATAGTGACATTAAAATATAAATCCAAGATGGCGGCTGCGAACATTTTCTAATTTTTCGTCATTAGTGTCGTTTTATTGGTTTTCGAGGGTGTTAAAGCCGATAGTGACACTAAATTGTAAATCCAAGATGTCGGATGCAAATATTTTTTTATTTTTCGTCATGGGTGTCGTTTTCATGGTTTTCGAGGGTTGTAAAACCGACCGAAATTTTTGCAGCCGCCATCTTAGATTTACATTTTAATGTCACTAGCAGCTTTAGTACCCATCGAAAACCATGAAAACGACACCCATCACAATTTTTTTTTAATTTTCGCAGCCGCCATCTTGAATTTACATTTTAACGCCACTATCGGCTTTAAACCCTCGGAAACCATGAAAACGGCACCCATCACAAAAAGTTTGAAATTTTTTGCAGTCGCCATCTTGGATTTACATTTTAATGTCACTATCAGCTTTAACACCCCCGAAAACCATGAAAATGACACCCATGACGAAAAATTGAAAAATATTTGCATCCGCCATCTTGGATTTACATTTTAGTGTCACTATCGGCTTTAACACCCTCGAAAACTAATTGTGGCGGCATCTACATCACCACATATGAACTACGCATCAATGACATGATGTCACGCAAACCTGCATCGCGCAATTAGAGTTTACCAGGCGATTAGCATATATACAACGTCCCGACATCAACCGTCGACCAGCGACCAGACACGACACCCGTCTGGTCCCTTTTCTATGGAGGATGAGTGAACTTTACACCCTGTTCCTCATGCCTCTAAACTGGTGACCTCGAGCATGAACGTCAACGCAGCCTTCGTGCAACTCCTTCAGCGTGACGTCATCAGCATAACTTCCTCAAGCTTTCGAGCGGCGAGTCACACAGCCAGCCAGCATCCACGGCTTCAACGGGTATCCTGACCACCAGCATGCAGCGGACGCGCATTCCTGGTCATCACCTTCAGCCTCAACCTCAACCCAGCGCTGTACACTCCAACTCACTGGAGCATAAACGCAGCGCCACCCCTACTCACTGGGGTATCACGGCAGACAGTTCCGACTCACTGTGAACTATGCGGCACCCGGTTCCGACTCACTGGAACCACAACTGGCACTGGCAAGCATCGCAATATACACTACTCAGCCCACTATCGACCTCCGGTCTCCGGAGGGGAGTGATGTGGCGGCATCTACATCGCCACATATGAACTACGCATCAATGACATGACGTCACGCAAACCTGCATCGCGTAATTACGAGTTTACCACGCGATTAGCATATATACAACGTCTTGACATCAACCGTGGGGCAGTAGCCCACCAGACACGACACCCGTCTGGTCGGAGGATCCTCCCTTTTATATGGAGGATGAGTGAACTTTACACCCTGTTCCTCATGCCTCTAAACAATAAAACGACACCCATGACAAAAAGTTAGAAAATTTTCACAGCCGCCATCTTGGATTTACATTTTAACGCCATTATCGGCTTTAAAACTCTCAAAAACCATGAAAACGACACCCATGACAAAAAATTTTAAAAATATTCGCATCCGCCATCTTGGATTTACATTTTAGTGTCACTATCAGCTTTAACACCCTCGAAAACCAATAAAACGACACCCATGACGAAAAATTAGAAAATTTTCGCAGCCGCCATCTTGGACTTACATTTTAACGCCACTATCGGCTTTAAAACTCTCAAAAGCTATGAAAACGACACCCATGACGAAAAGTTAGAAAATTTAGCAGCCGCCATCTTGGATTTACATTTTAACGCCACTATCGGTTTTACAACCCTCGAAAACCATGAAAACGTCACCCATGATAAAAAAATTTAAAATGTTGGCAGCCGCCATCTTGGATTTACATTTTAACATCACTATCAGCTTTAACAGCCTCGAAAGGCATGAAAACGACACCCATGACGAAAAATTTTAAAATTTTGCAGCCGCCATCTTGGATTTACATTTTAACATCACTATCGGCTTTAACTCCCTCGAAAAGCATGAAAACGACACCCATGACGAAAAATTTGAAAATGTTCGCAGCCGCCATTTTGGATTTACATTTTAACATCACTATCGGCTTTAAAACCCTCGAAAACCATGAAAACGACACCCATGACGAAAAATTCGAAAATGTTCGCAGCCGCCATCTTGGATTTACATTTTAACGTCAGTATCAGCTTTAACATTCTCGAAACCCATAAAAACAACCCCATCGATATAGTGACGGTACCTTCCAGTGACAACTATTTTAATTCGGCAGCTTTGTATTTCTCGCGGGGATCACGTGTAACAAACGGAATATTTATGTGATCCCGATTTCCCGGTATTTCCAAATAAATAAAACCACGTTATTTATGAAGTCGTTTCCATACCATGTATCCGATTAGTTGTGCATTCCCACATTTTCTAGAATCCCGGGATTTATAGTAAGAAAAAAAATGCTAAGAAGCCGCTTCCATACTTTGTTAGCGAAATATTAAGTTTAGGTTAATATGCATCCGATTATCCGATCTCTATATATAACACATCCTATTTCAGGCACTTGAGGTAATTCAAGCGGCATATTATGTTATAAGTACATATTGAGGAGCTCGTAGCTAAGTAAAACAGCCATACGGGTCGATCCATCAGGTCTAGTTACGCTTGCCGGGGTTGGTCCGTAGATGGCTGACTTCATCTTTACATGACGAGACCCCTCCGTGCCTCGGAAAGCACGTTAAGCCGTTGGTCCCGGCTGTCATTCGTGGATCTTTGACAGTGTTTACGGATCATCAGAAGCCTGAAATTCTGACAACCAGTCTTACCAACGGGTATCGTATATATTAACCACTTAGGTACTGGGTTGTGGAGGTCAGATGCAGTCCATGTAAAATACTGGTATTCAGCTGCATCCAGTTAGACTGGAAGCTGACCCCAACATAGTTTGGAAAAGGCTAAGCCGGTAATATTTTAGGTCCACCTTATAACTGCGCAAAAGGTTAAGGGTTGACACTAGGAAATACTGTTATGAGGTTTGGATAAAAAACAGGAAATTAGGTGACTTCTTATTTACGCCAAAGTTATCAAAATACGGCAGTGCTTTTTACACGCTTTTAGTGACATTCAATTTTTTTTTAATAATCACCTTACAAGGTTTATCCTCAATCCGATTATTTCACTGACTGGTGAAGCTCTTGAGCTAGCCAGACGTTTTTTTTCATGGCTACTATAAGTTTTCTATACAGGGTTAACGGTAAAACACAAACAATCTCTTGAGGGGTCATTGTACTCATCATTATGAACAACTTTTACTATGGGACCAAACCTGAAATCGCGAAAAAAAAATCAGCTGCTCCCTATATTTTGACGAGTTTGATGTAGATAAATGTACTGTACAGTTTGGTCCCATAGTAAAAGTTGTTCACGATGATGAGTAGAATGACCCCTTAAGAGGTTGTTGGTGTTTTACCAATAACCCTGTATAAACTTATCCAAACAACTTACAACTGATACGAAAAGAAGATTGCTACATCCCATTTCATTTCCAGAAACTTTCCATAATCATCCAGTCCAAGAAATTCATTCAAACAAAACCAGCTCAGAAAAGTCTTAGAACAAATCCAAAGACCGATCTCAAATAAAACCTCAGAAATCAACCGTATTGGTTCCAAATATTCTACGTCAAATCAAAATACAGCGCTTCAACATTTACAGCACAATCCGTATAAAATAAAATAAAGAGCGGAGTAGGAAGCCTGCTTTCATTGGGGATTATGCAGCATCAAGCGCTTAAGTCACATTGTGGCTTGGTCGAGCAACAATGGGGATGTCGCTTATTTACCACTTCGCAGTGTTTGTTTTATTAAAAGATGTTTTGGGGCGGCACGGGATACGGTGTTGATACCTATGATTTACCGACTTATATGACAGACGGTTGGGTATCTTTAATATTATTAGAAATTTCCTGCATTATTTTGTCGTATAAATTATCCGATATGCAGATTGCATATGCAATTTAATTTTATAAAACGTTAATTATCCAGACGATTTTGAATTATATCAACTAATAGGTAAGTAGGTATGTGCTATTTATAATTAAAGATACATTTATGATTGTGTTATTTATAATTTACATGAGAAGATGAAAGAGAAACTGATGATGAAAAAATAATATAATTTAAGGTGATTGTACACCATTGGCATTACTTAAAAGCGTGATTCCACGTGGTTATGGTAACAAGCACATCATTAAGGTAACGCCTTATAATTAAATACTAAATAACTATTATATTAAATATTAAAAGGCGTTATTATAATAATTAAGGGGCTTGTATTTTGTGCATATACAAATTTTATATTTTCACAAAATACAAGTCCCTTAATTAAAACAAATGGAAATCATTACCATTATCAAGTACATTATAATAGGGACATTTTTCACCACCGTCACCCTATTCAAATAATTTTAGTCAAAAAACAAATGCTATAGCTTCCAATCAAGTAGTCATCTACTATTAATAAGTTAAAAGAATTTGATTACTCACGAAGTCAATTAAGTAGGTCCAGCAGGGTATAAGACCTTATCAGTAACTATTATCTAACTTGTATCTTATAGGGGATCTAATACAACTCATTTTGAAGGGTTTAAAAAGTCATGTAGGATATGACATGGAAATATTTATTTTTTGAGTTTATAGGGGTGGTTTTTTTCTTGGCATGGTTTTATGAATTGGAATGGAATTTGCATTTTTTTTTGTTTATCTGGATTGCTGTTATATTTGCTAGATCAGGATTTTTTTAATTTAAATTAATACAGGGCTATTTTTAAATGACTAGCTAAATTTTCACAGGGTGTTCTACCCATGAATATGAACAACTTTCACTAAGGGACCAACTTTGAAATCACGAAAAAAAAAACCAGCGGTTTCCTACAAAAGTTCAATACCTACTCGATCAAAATGTATGAAACAGCTGATTTTTTTTTTGCGATTTCAAAGTTGGTCCCATAGTGAAAGTTGTTCATATTCATAAATAAAATAAATATCCTTGGACATTTCACACAACGCCATCTAGTCCCAAGCTAAGCAACCTAATGCTTGTGTTATGGTAACGAGATGGCTGATAAACTACTTATATACATTTTTTTTTGTAAATACATACATATTATAGATAGAAAAACACCCAGACTCGGAACAAATACTTGTAGGTCGTACAAATATTTGTTTCGTGCGGGAATCGAACCCGCGACATGCTGCGCAGCAGTCAATCGCTCAACCACTGCGCCAAACGTGTCGTCAAACGTGTCGTCGTCGTCATGGGTAGAACACCCTGTGAAAATTTAGCTAGTCATTTAAAAATAGCCCTGTATAATGAATAGGGTTGCAAAACGTAGGTATTATTACAATAGTTTTCTGTCGAGGTTATTATAGTCCACAGCATTATTTTGACCTGTTTGTTTACACCATGCACAACAAAAGTGTAGGTGCACAGTCGTTTAATTCCATAGGTAGGTGAAATTTTCTGCTTATAATAAAAACAACTAGGCCTAAATCCAATTTACCTAGCCTTTTCCCAACTATGTTGGGGTCGGCTTCCAGTCTAACCGGATGCAGTTGAATACCAGTATTTTACATGGAGCGACTGCCTATCTGACCTCCACAACCCAGTAACTGGGTGATACGATACCCCTTGGTAAGACTGGTTGTCAGACGATCAGACAGACCCCAACATAGTTGGGAAAAGGCAGTAAATTGTTAATATAATTTAATTCTACAGAAATAAATTATATATTTGTAGAATGTAAATGAGAAATAAAAGTCTCAGGTTTAACAACGATTAGGTAGATAATATACAAAAAATATAAGTAAAAGCAATACACACGAAAACAATGTATATTTCTATAATGCATAATTTTATACATTTCTTTAATTTTGTAAATAACCTATGTGTAAACTTACATTCATTTATCTAAACGTCCGCGAATAAATTAATCATACGGAACCCTATTAAAATAAAACGTCAACTCACCCCGTCACGGAGCATCAAGATGTCACACGGCTATGACTTTCATCATTTAATATCATTTATCTTTACCCTGTTTAGCTGAGGGGTGGGGAAATTACGTCACTAAAGCAGTAGGTGCCGACGTCATATTTATTTGCATTTATTTTAATGGTTGGACTGCGTCGTTGGTCTGCAAGAGTACTGTTAAGCATGAAGTCCTGGGTTCAATTCCCAGATTCGGCGTAGTATTATTGGGTTTTGCTACCAGGAATTTCTCAGTAGCAGTCTGGATTTGTGCCCATTTTTAGGGTTCCATACCTCAAAAGGAAAAAACGGAACCCTTATAGGATCACTGTCTATCTGTCCGTCTGTCACAGCCAATTTACTCCGAATCTAATGAACCGATTAAGTTGAAATTTGGTACACATATGGATTTCTGTGGCCCAAACACGTACGGTTAAAGAAAATAAATGAATTTTCAATGTGGTGGTCACTTTTAGGGGGCAAATAAGAAAATAAAAAAAAAGTTTTTCAAACTGTACCGTGTGATATCTATACTAATATTATAAAGAGGATAGATTTTTTTATTTGTTTGTTTGTATGTTTGTTTGTTTGTTTGTACCGAATAGGCTCCGAAACTACTGGACCGATTTTAACCATTTTTTCACCAAAAGAAAGCTAAATTATCAGGAAGTAACACACATCAAATAAAAGGGCTTAAGGCTTAGGGCTTTAGGGCTTAAGGGCTTAAGGGCTTAGGGCTTTAGGGCTTAGGGGGTGCTATGTGGGTCTCAAATGTATATTTTTTTATAATTTTAAAATAAATAGTTTTAAAGTTATTTGAGAAAATAGATGATAATTGACCTTCTTATCTCCGAAACTACTAAGCCTAAAATTTAATTTACTAAGCGAAAAAAATACAGAAAATAGTTCTATAACTGTAGATTACAGAAAAACCTATAAGAAGTTTGTACATAAATTTATGTTTCGAAATTAAAATTAAAATTTTTTGATGCCCTATGAGCTCTTCCCCCCTTTTTTTTATTATTTATACCTACTTGTACATAGTATAAATAATTTAATATTACCTTGTATATTTATATAAATGTACCAATAAAAATTCTACAATTTAGGGGGCTCTACAGTTACCTAAATGATGAAAAATGGGTTTGTCTCGTTCCCCAAAATGTTTTGTCTTCTTTATCATGGTACAACATGATTCTGCTATGATCTCTGGCTTTGGATAATACCTACCATAACTTCTAAGTAAGTGTTCCTTGTCATTTCTTCTCAAAAATGGTAAATATAAAAAAAATAATATGTGTACACACAGCAGCAAGTCAAGTTACTACAAAGTGTCAAATTTTCTCATTCGATTTTGAATTTAACCATAAACATTATAAGGTTTAAAATAACTTGGAGAAATTTCACAGTTTGTCTGTACAATCAAAAAAACTGTTTGAACCACAAATAAAATAATTTGATTTATTGATTAATACAGGTAATTTGACATGTCCAACGAAAGTCGTGTATCAACAAAGAAACGCAACGTCATCCAATGTCATTGTTTATAAAGATATCGTTATTCTTATCGTATACTTAGATCAAATATCATCAAGTTTTTTACAGACATTGGAACTTAAAATGCACCTGTTTTATCCAGCAGCTGATCTATTTATATTAGAACTTGCTTTCACCCACGGCTTCGTCCGCGTGGAGATGGGAAATTATCCCACGAGAACGTACTGCTACCGGGATAAAAAATATCCTATGTCTTAATCCAGGTCATGGGGTCGCGGGTTGTTCGAAAGAGATACCGTGGCCCTGGCATAGGCAACTGAAGGAACACGGGTGGGTTTCAGTCAGTAAAAGTCTGACACGCCCTTCCGTTCTACCCAGAACGGGAGAAGTCATTTTATGATTTCCCATCCACAAAAAAAAAGATCATGATCTATCCATGTGCCCATTGAAATCCATTTGACCTGCACAACGATATCCCTTGGTAAGACTGGTTGTCAGACTTTCGGGCTTCTGACAACCCATAACGACTGTCAAACATCCAGGAATGACAGCCGGGACCAACGGCTTAACACGTGACTAAAAAATTATTATAATAAAATAATAATAGGCTCAGTAAGTTCTTAAAAAAAAACAAGAGAGTCACAGGACTAACAGAAACACAAACTCCAAGGCAATATTCAATGAAAATCAAAGTACGTTCAAGAGAAACGATTACTATTATATCTGATTCGTTCGGATAACATCGGAAAGCGAAAAGTTTTCCAATAAGCATCGTCCGAACTATCCGTACCGAGTCGTACGAATCGTACGGTGGACCCAAGTTCACTGGCATACTTCAAATGTTACTTTTGAATTTTCATTGAAGGCAAATCTTTTTAGCTATCTTTTAGTAGTCTGATTGTTTGAGCTTTTTTTTTTGTAACACATAATATAATTATAAGGTGTATCTATTCATACACGAAATCTCTTAAGGGGTCATTGTACTAATCAATATGAACAAATTTTAATATGGGACCAAACCTAACAAATACAAATACAAATACATTTTATTTGTTGAACATAGGTGGGTAGGTACAGATGTTGTAACCTGAACTCGAGTCGGACTCGGGCATCGAGGGTTCCGTTCCGATTTCTGAAAAAATGTAAATACTATTTATAGACATCGTTTTATTTTTGCTGTAATTTTTACATAAACTTCTATCACATAGAATAATTTCAGATTTTTCTCTATGCAAAATTCGGAGATAAAGGGAAAGGTATTTTTTTTTTACATTTTTCATCAAAAGTCGAAAACTCTGTCTGTCTGTCACAGCTGGATATCTCAAGAACTAATGCTATCAACTTGAAATTTGGAACAGTTTTAGATGACGTTACTTTGCTCAACTATTTTGCAAATAAGAAAGAAATAAAAATATATATGTGTATTTTTGCAATAGGTACTGAAAGGGGGTCTTAAAAATTCAAAGTGGGACTACTAGGGCATGTGGGGTATCGTATGAAAGAGCGCTGTTTGCACATTCTCAGACAATTTTATTTTTTTTTAGGCCGCATAGTTTTCGACTTTTGATGAAAAATGTAAAAAAAATAGGCTTACGCCGTACACGAAATTTTTTGATTTACGTGATTTTACAGTTATAATACTGTATTTCTATTAGTTTTATTGCACAACATGGAAGATGAGTTACTTTTTTAACATTAAATCTTTAAGTAAGTACTTAAAACTTAATTAAGGCACCTAATAGCCTCGTGAAAATAAAATGTTCATTAGAAGTTTAAGTAACTTCTCACACTAACAGGCGCGGTGTTAGCTCAACATTCACAATATTGGTTTCTTGGATTGTCGAGTAAAACTATCCGACGCAAACAATACAGTGGACACAGAAGGGATTAAAGAAAAACTTTAACCGAATGGAATAGTAAAAAATAGTTTAAAATTCCCAGTAAAAAATTTGGAAGTTGCTCCGCTAAAATACACTTTGACGTCGAACATCTCTATATTTTCAGCGATAACAACATTTTTTTTTTAAGAATTTAATAGGATTAGCATTTTTTTTAACTTTAACCGGACAATTATTTAACTTATTGTGTATATTCTGAATAATCTAAAGAAAACCCTGATAATAAATGCGCATTCGCAGCTTAGTCACATCCCGGCAACACAAATATTATTTTCAACTTTATTTCAAGGCAGCTAATGGTGACAATAGATTACGCGTTTGTGTGACGTTTAAAATCGTAGTCAGTCAGCGCCTTAAGTATTATATTATTGATCAAAATCTCATTTAACCACTCATAATGTCATAATGTTGCATAATTAGAAAAAAAAAACCGGTCAAGAGCGAGTCGGACTCGCGCACCGAGGATTCCGTTCCGATTCCTGAAAAAGTGTGCTATTTAGAGACATCATTTTATTTTTCCTGTAATCTTTACATAAACTTCTATCACATAGAATAATTTCAGATTTTTATCTTTGCAAACTTCGGAGATAAGGGGGGAACGGTATTTTTTTTTTAGTTTTTCATCAAAAGTCGAAAACTATGTAGCCTAAAAAAAAAAAAAAATTTGTGATAATGTGCAAGCAGCGCTCTTTCATATGATACCCCACATGCCCTAGTAGCCCCACTTTGAATTTTTAAGACCCCCTTTCAGTCCCTGTTACAAAAAAAATATAAATATTTTCTTTCTTATTTGCAAAATAATTGGGTAAACGTCATCTAAAACTGTTCTAAATTTCAAGTTGATAGCATTAGTAGTTCTTGAGATATTCAGCTGTGACAGACAGACAGACAGACAGACAGAAATACAGACAGACAGACTGAGTCACACCATAAGGGTTCCTTTTTTACCATTTTGGTACGGAACCCTAAAAACTTATTAAAAAAGTTTGCAACATGTAAATAAGTTTTAAAATGTTTTTAATTTCAAGTCATAAATACTCGGAGACCAGATAGAGACTCAAAGTACCAAAGTTTAACTCAAACATAAAACTGAAATGAATAAAATTTGCATCAAAATTGTACGAAAACCACTTTTGCTCAAAATTTTAAAAAAAAAGCTAGCTACAAACTATAATTACGAGTTTAATCTAAACTTCTTTTACAAAATGTTTAACCTTATCAATTCTAATTGGCTGGAATTTTAATTTTATGACGACGAAAAACATTAATTTTAATATCACAACTTCTCAAAATTATCCTTAACGGAGAATAACTTAATTTCGCGAACAATATTTTCTATTACGCCTCTAAAGATTTAAGGGGTCGGCAGTACAATGGGGGGTTCTACAAAGGTTTTATCGCAGCCAGCAAGGTGCTTTAATAACGTTTTCTTTAGGTGTAAATAAGAGCTTACAAAGGAAAATTTTGAAAGGCTACCGGATTTTAATTAAGCGTAATCATTTTGTTTTAATCAGTTATAATTACTTATGATCATTAACTGAAATGTTTTGCTTTGAACTAATTTGAACTTGTTTTGATTGCATAGAATCTAATTTGAAAATATCAAGAATATTACAATTAATGTCCTTCACAGCCGCACGGAGCGATGTTCAAGGTTAAGTAACGCTTGCCGAGGTCAGTCCGTGGATGGATCCCGGCTATCATTCGTAGATCTTTGACAGTCGTTACGGATAGTCAGAAGCCCGAAAGACTGACAACCAGTCTTGCCAAGTGGTATCGTGTACAGTAACTGTTGTGGAGGTCAGATAGGCAATCGCTTCTTGCATCCGGATGGACTGAACACCGATCCCAACATAGTTGGGAAAAGGCTAGGCAGATGGTGACACTTTAACTCTTGATTGTTGTTGGTTTTTGCTGAAAAGTTGTGCGGAAATTGGTTACCATGGTATGCGCATGTGATGGAGAAATATGGAAAAGTATTTAGTCGAAGTCGGTTGTCATAGTATGGGCAAGTGATGCGGGGGAATGAGGAAAATGTCTTCAGGAAAGTTTGTGTTCGTTTCGACCGCGCGGCCATGGCGTTAAAAAAAAAAAAAAAACTATACCAACATTTTGTAACAATTTGTAAAAGTTGACTCCCAAAACCTCAAATTTGTCAAAGCTATGGTTAAAAAGTTAGAAGGGTTTGAACGTGGCCGCGCCATCGAAACGCGGAGAACCGCGCGGCCACGGAGATCTCAGAAACTAAGCGTTGCACAGAGCTGAATTTTTGGTAAATAACAGATTCAATTTGTAAACAATTTGTAAAAATATAGAAAAAAATCCTAGGTTAATATTTTAGGAGCTGTGAGACTAAAACCCCGTGGCCGCGCCATCGAAACGGTGACAAAAACGTGATAGCCGATATCTCGCTGAAAAAGCATCGCAGACGTCTAGAGTTTTTTGTAAAACCCAGATTTGAATTTGTCAAAACTTATAAAAATGCAACAAAAAATACTAGGTTAATATTTTAGGAACTGTGAGACCAAAACCCCGTGGCCGCGCCATCGAAACGGTGACAAAAACGTTATCACCGATATCTCGCTGAAAAAGCATTGCAGAGGTCTGAAGTTTTTTGTAAAACCTAGATTTGAATTTGTCAAAACTTGTAAAAATACAACAAAAAACCCTAGGTTTATAAACCTAGGATTTTTTGTTGCATTTTTGTAAGTTTTGACAAATTCAAATCTGGGTTTTACAAAAAACTCTAGACGTCTGCGATGCTTTTTCAGCGAGATATCGGGTATTACGTTTTTGTCACCGTTTCGATGGCGCGGCCACGGGGTTTTAGTCTTACAGCTCCTGAAATATAAAACTAGGATTTTTTGTTGTATTTTTACAAGTTTTGACAAATTCAAATTTAGGTTTTACAAAAAACTTCAGACCTCTGCGATGCTTTTTCAGCGAGATATCGGCGATAACATATTTTTCACCGTTTGAATGGCGCGGCCATGGGGTTCTAGTCTTACAGCTCCTGAAATATAAACCTAGGATTTTTGGTTGTATTTTTACAAATTTTGACAAATTCAAATCTAAGTTTTACAAAAAACTTCAGACCTTTGCGATGCATTTTCAGTGAGATATCGGCGATAACGTGTTTTTTACCGTTTCAATGGCGCGGCTCCTGAAATATAAACCTAGGATTTTTTGTTATATTTTTACAAATTTTGACAAATTCAAATCTAGGTTTTACAAATAATTTCAGACCTCTGCGATGCTTTTTCAGTGAGATATCGGCGATAACGTGTTTTTCACCGTTTCTATGGCGCGGGTCCTGAAATATAAAACTAGGGTTTTTTGGTGTATTTTTACAAGTTTTGACAAATTCAAATCTAGGTTTTACAAAAAACTTCAGACCTCTGCAATGCTTTTTCAGCGAGATATCGGTGATAACGTTTTTGTCACCGTTTCGATGGCGCGGCCACGGGGTTTTAGTCTCACAGCTCCTAAAATATTAACCTAGTATTTTTTGTTGCATTTTTATAAGTTTTGACAAATTCAAATCTGGGTTTTACAAAAAACTCTAGACGTCTGCGATGCTTTTTCAGCGAGATATCGGCTATCACGTTTTTGTCACCGTTTCGATGGCGCGGCCACGGGGTTTTAGTCTCACAGCTCCTAAAATATTAACCTAGGATTTTTTTCTATATTTTTACAAATTGTTTACAAATTGAATCTGTTATTTACCAAAATTTCAGGTCTGTGCAACGCTTAGTTTCTGAGATCTCCGTGGCCGCGCGGTTCTCCGCGTTTCGATGGCGCGGCCACGTTCAAACCCTTCTAACTTTTTAACCATAGCTTTGACAAATTTGAGGTTTTGGGAGTCAACTTTTACAAATTGTTACAAAATGTTGGTATAGTTTTTTTTTTTTTTAACGCCATGGCCGCGCGGTCGAAACGAACACAAGTTTTGAGTATGAATGTGATGGCTATAAGAGTAGAGGAAGACCAAAGAAACGATGGATGGACTGTGTGAAAGGTGATATGGCTAAAAAGGGGGTGACTCCGAGTTGACGACTAATAGAGAAATATGGAAGAAAAAGACATGTTGCGACGATCCCAAATAGATTGGGATAAAGGCAGGAGAATGCTGATGATGTTGGGTTTTGTGGAAGAGCCATCACATTTAAATCACTCGTTAAAAAATGCCTCTTTTCAAATTCAACCAAAATCACAAACGATCCCGCCAACTTTACCAAAAATCCCTCCAAAACATTCTTAAAAGAAAAAAAGTTAAAAAGGAATTCTTTTTTCAATCGTGGCCAATAACGAAAAGTGATCGGACATCTAAAGAGGCCGATAATCATTTGGCGATGACTGGCCGTTTCTCGGCTTTAGGCCCCGTCACCTGTCATAATGCGATTGGCCTCAAACGAGGCCGTAATATATTTCCTCTTTTTTATTGTTGTTCATATTTATTTTGTCGGACGTCTGAGGAAAGAATGGCCTTAATCGAGTGAAGGATGCCTTGTTGTTATAGTGGCCTTCTTTGGTATGTCAATGTTATGGGCCGAGGATTTTAAATGTATATTTGTGTGATACAGCTGTTTTGGGTTTAAAGATTCTTTATTTATTCTAAAAAGAACATACATTGTTCACTTACGAATAAATACATAACTAGGTTAAGAGTAGTCCAGTAGCTAATACTCATCGTGACCTAAAAATGGAACCCGTCACCAACATAATTAAAAAATTTGCTGAGGCCCATGAACACCGTCTCCACCAACATGTGAACATCGAGGCAATTCAGCTGTTAGACCAGACAAATATAGTGCGAAGACTAAAACGAATAAAACCTTTTGAGTTAGTGTAGTGTAAAAAGTGTAGAAATAATAGTGACAATGACACTCATATAACACATGAACAAAGTGTTTTTATTATTATATCAGACTCTAAGAAAGTGGAACGGACTTGTGTAAAGTACAATTAACACTATTCTAAGTTTTAAAACAATTATCACGTAAAAAATTAAGTTAGATTAAAATTGCTTATTAGTCTTCTAGGCTAGATTGTAATTAATTATAAAGAACCTGGTTCTTTTTAATAAAGGATAAAAAAAAGGTAGCTAATAGTATCTATATATATGTATCTTTTTCTTTTTTAGGTAGTTACGATGTCGCATTTTATCTGTAAGATAAGCTTACGTAACAGTTTTGCGTTGTTAGTGACGGAGTTTAGCTTTATATACATAATATGTTAAAAGAGGATGTGCTCCTGATGTCCGCCGGTAAATTATTATAAAGTTGTACACCTTCATATTTTATATTTTTCCTGCCATAATGCGTCCGCGGTGGGTGCGTCTGTATTTGGTTTGGGTTTCTTTAGCTATATTTAGATGTTTTTATGTTAAAGGATAATTGTGTGTGTATGGTTTTGTTACGAATTTTCCTAATGAGAATGCAGGAATTGTATGTGTAAAGTTGATTAATGCTCATTAGTTTGGTGTATTTGTATAGTTCGGATGTAGGTGTGTTATAGTCGTATTATTTTAGGTTTATTAATAAAATGTTAGTAAGTTAAGCATAGAATAATACCTGTTTGTGTTGTTGTAGAGATACTAATAATAAACGGTTTCAGGATCAAAGTCCAAATATCGTTTTTGAAAACAGTACCTATGGACAAATAGCCTTATTATGATCTTTGTTTCTTGTGATGACAGTCGACCGCATGTCGGTGATAACCCTTAAGCTGAACTAGCTTACTACTCAGTTTCAATAGAATAAGAGGCTAGATTATATTGGTTATGTTACTTATGATGTACGGCACAAAACAAAATTCGTGGATACTTTTATATCAAATAACAATAATATGAGACGAAACCTAAATCAAAATACCTGGTAAATATTCAAAGTAAAGTATAGAATTTTCTTTAAAACGAAATAAAAAGAAATAACAAACGATTCCTAAAAGCGACAGATGAAATTCTAAAAGAATCTTTAAAACCGAGTAACACTGAACATATTTGACATGTAGAAATGAATACGTTACTGCATATATGTCTTTAGAATATAATGGTTGGTATGAAACATTTCTAGCGTTGTTCAAATAAGCATAGTTTTAATTCATAACCTTTTTTTTTCAAACAAGATAATATTTAGATAATAAAAAAATCCTAACAGTGTTTCAAATAGTAAAAGTGTACTTAACCAAAGTATAAAAACTTACTGAAATGATTAATCTAAGCTTTTAAATCTGCAATTTCTTATCTCATGTGAACTTTGTGTAACCTTTAATTTTTGAAAGGGTAAAGATTCAGAGCAGTGGTGGCCCAGTAACGGCCACGACTTACGAGTTGTAGGTTCGAACCCCGGCAGGCGCTTTACTTTGTGTAAATAATTTCATCACCAGTGCTCTTCAAACGGTGAAGGAAAACATCTTGAGGAAACTGGCATGTCCTAGAACCAAAAATTTGAAGATATGTGACATATACCATACCGCACTGGGCCCGCGTGGTGGATTACAGCCCACTCCCTCTCCCTGAGAGGAGGCCTGTGTCCCAGCAGTGGGAACATTATATGCTGATTATGCATTTCATTTAAAAGCTTAGTACTCCAATTGCATGCATTCTAATATTTCGTCGCACCTACTATTTGCCTAGCCTGAAAAATGAACCCAGGACCTCACACTTACCATCTGTCGGCCACATAACCTACTCACTAATATGGAGTAGGTAAGTAGGACTTAGCATTCGGTCAAGATTAATTCCCAACTGTTTTAAAATTGAAAGGGTTAAAACCAAGAATACTCGTCGTATGTCCAAAATCTAAAATGGTAATCGAAACGGAACTTATAGCTCCCAAAACTAGAAGTAACTGCAAGTCAAATTGAAATCTTCGAAACTCATGCATTACGTAGGTAAGAGCTTCATAAACTTGTATGGAAACGTCAAAAACTGGAAAATCATAGAGGTCTGGATTGAACGGATTTGAGAGGGATTCCAACTACTTTATTGGGGACCAACGGAAGCTGACTATAACTCAGCCAAGTTGGGAGCAATCCAAGTTTGGAGCCGGTTTGATTGCATACCTTCTTGCTCAATTTGCAATATTTGTTTGAACATATTTTTGCGGTTTACCTAAGAATTGGTATGATCAATGGGCTGAAGTTTATAATAAAAGAGGTTTTATATGTTTTAAGAAGTGACTGGCAACTTTGGACGTTTATTTAAATTAAAAAAAGAATGCGATTAATGATCCTGCACTAATCGTTAAAATGAAAGGTGGGTGACACAATAATTTGATGTAGATCTAGTTTAAGTTACTACGATAAAGAGATTTTAAATTGAGATTTAATTCAATCGATAATCGGCTAAGAAGTTTTGATCTATTATATTATCTTTTCGGTGGCTAAAATGTGTTGGGTATATGAATAAAAGTTAGTGAACTATATTACTACTCATGTTCAGAACTGCACACACTGCATGATAATAACACTTAACATAATGTTAACTTGCCTTACGATCGATAAAGAATAGGTCTTTGCAAAGATAGATTTAACGACTCAGTAGGTACAGACAAATACGAAAAGAGAGACCTAAGCCCTCCTGCACCTACACATACAACACTGCAGGTCAACTTTATTGTTCTAGTTGTGACCGGGTATTCAAAACTAAATTCGGTCTAGCGAGCCATCTAAGGGCACACGCAAGGAAGTGATTTCGAAGGGTCGCCGTTATCGAAATCGATAAGGAGGACTATATATGTAGATACAGACGCCAGCACATCAAGCCACCCGAAACTGTCAAATTTTCCCAATCAACCTTGAACCTAATGCTTTAGCGATAAAGATGAAAATTTAAACTTGACAGATTGTAGTAGCTTGATGTGCTGGCGTCTGTACAAATTAAAAAAAATCGTCATCACTCTGCTGCCCTTATCCCAATCTATTTGGGGTCGGCGCAACATGTCCCTTTCTTCCATACTTCTCTATTAGTCGTCATCTCGGTAGTCTCCCCCTTTCTAGCCATGTCATCTTTCACGCAGTCCATCCATCGTTTCTTTGGTCTTCCCCTACTTGTACAGTACATTCGTACTCAAAACTTTCTGGACGATATTTTCCTCATTCCTCCGCATCACATACTATGACAACCGATTTCGACACAACACAAAAATTATATTTTATTTTTTCTTATAATAATTTTAATCTATCAGGTCGGGGAAAAAGTTCCTTCGTATTTTATATACAAATTCAAGACATTTTTTTTTCATAGTTTATTATTTAGTTAAATGTCATTTGCCAAATGGGTCAAAACTGTTTTGTGGTCAATTCCCAGTTCTTCAGCTACGTTGTTGTAACTACTGATATGCCGATTTTGCTCCACTTTTTCAAAAATGGCATCCATTTTATCCGTAATAGGGCGACCAGAGCGACGTGCATTTTTGACATCAAAATTTCCGGATTGATTTGTGCTACTCTCACAGACACTGCACTAGGTCCATAAACATCGCAAATTTTTTTCGCGGCTTGCGTTGCATTTTTACCTTTTTTGTAGTAAAATTTTAAAATGTATCGAATTTCTTCATTAGATTCACTCATCTTGACAGTACGTAAAACAAATGAAAATCACACATTTTCCTAATTTGAATTTGGAATTATGTTCTTTAAAATTTAAACTTTCAATGATACCAAAACCAGCCAGATACAAATACTATAGCCAAAGAGTTTTTATTACAAGTTCATACATACTATAATACGAAAAAACTTTTTCCCCGACCGTTAAATAAACTTAACTTTATATTAAAAGATTCTTCCTTTTCCGCCTTAAAACCCTTTTCAGCCCAGTCAGTCAGTTCTTAGAGCTTGAATAAACACAAATATGAATCAACGATCAACGTGGGTGTTTCAAATAAATCAACGGGGAATGATTTGCGCAAATCACAGGTAAGGAGTGGACTTGGAATGGTTGGCGGAGGATAAGAAAGTTAGAAACTATTGTATTGGAGGATGTGAAGGAAGCTGGGAGGTTTTTTTGGGAGGTCTTTAATGCGGCTTGCGGTAGGAGTGGACTGGTACAAAACTTTCTTTCTCTCTCTCTCTCTCTCTGTCTGTCTGTTTAGAAATAGGCAGAGTGTGAATTTGGTCAAAATGAAAATACAAGATGGCGGCTGCGAAGATTTTGTTTGTTTTTGTTTTGAACTTCGTTTAGACGAGGGTCTCCAACCGCACACTTTTTTTCTTGGGACATGTATAAACACACATACACACACACTCGCAAACTTTCGCCTTTATAATAGTAGTGTAAAAAATAAAATATAATTATTATAAAAATATTATATTTAGGATTACCCACGTTAATGTCTTCACAGAGCTTCTATAGTCATGAACGTAAATTCACTACTTTTCCATTTCAAGGTTACGATTACGAGTATAATATATTGCGGCCATTAGCCATTCAAACAGCAAAACGGTATAAATACCTCACGTATCTTCGTCATTCAGTCGTTCTCATTTTTAATGAGTATGAATTAATTACAGGTGCGATTCATCAGTGACTTAATCATTTAGGCATTTAAGACCGGAAAAGATAATAAAGATTCATCTTCACCTAGAAATTGCAATATAAATCTCATAGGTCCTGTCTGACTGTCCAGCACAAAAAATCCAAGACAAATCTTTTACAAGATGCTTACTCACATATGATTTAGAGGCTCATTCACGAAGCAATAAATAAATTGGACAGTCATTGGTCGTTTATGGCTCCAAGAACATTCAGAATGTATGAGACATAGTGAAAATAGTACTAACTGACTCATAGAGAGGCAGTTAAGATTTATTGTTTAATTATTGGGCATGTTAATCTAGACACAGGTATCTGGACTGATTCGGTGAATTTAGAGATGCAGATTTTTACGAGCCGCAAAGTGGAGGAAAATGATACAAAATACTAACGTATTACAGACCCAAAATCAACGTGAAATAATTTATTTCGCGGACAAGTGCCACCGGAACGCACAAAGATTTAGTACAACTATGTGATACTGACATAGTTATTAAGTTTTATTTACTAACAAAATTGTTACTATATTATATGTATACTTAGGTTAAGGTATGTATCTATGGGTCTTTATTACCTGATAACAAATGGTTTAGTATTATTATTTATTTCAAGTAGGCCATTAAAGACACTTTTGACTGTCAAAATATAATGAATTTCCGCCGTGCCGCAGGGCCGTCGCGTCGCATCGCATAGCCTGGCCGCACTATACTTATTATTAGGAAGATATTTCCAGAAATATATACAACTTTCAAAGATTCCATCGTTTATCTTCGGAAAAACCGAAACATAACGAATAAAGGCTCTTACAGACAGAGGCGACATCGCGTCGGCGACGCGATATTGCGATATTATATCCGTAGAACAATATCGCGTCGCGACGCGACGATATCGCCTCTGTCTGTAAGAGCCTTTATATGTGACTATCGACCAATAGAAACATTGATATAAATTCCCACATAAATTATTGTAGATGACGCACTAATACCGTATCACTCCCTTAATGGACCAGTCACATTTAATTCGGTAAAGTTCGGTTTTCCCGAAAATAAGCGATGTAACCTTTGAATTTGAACGTTGTCCTACTGTACCTGGTAAAGAACGCCAAGGATGACCTAGGTTCATTATATTTGATTACTCCATAATTAAAATTAAAATTAATTATCAGATAATTATACGATTATACTAAACACTTACTAATAGCTGCACTGGTGTTAAATTTTAGTACCCACATTAAAACTTTGCAATTAGTAGGTCGTTCATATTTTAGTAATTAATAATTAATTAAGTAGTAAACAGCTGTTGTCAACAGCTTTAGTTTTCACTGTTTGTATGTAGCATAGGGTTGATTGTTATTATTTTAATATACTTCGTCTTTTAAGTCTACCGTTTTTAGGGTTCCGTACCTCAAAAGGAAAAAACGGAACCCGCATAGGATCACTCGTGTGTCTGTCTGTCTGTCCGTCTGTCACAGCCAATTTGCTCCGAATCGAATGGACCGATTAAGGTGAAATTTGGTACACATAGGTATGGATTTCTGTGACCCAAACACGTACGGCTAAAGTAAATAAATAAATTTAGAATATGCGGGCAAATAAGAAGATTAAAAAAAAAAGTTATTTAAGAAAATAGACGAAAATTGACCATTCCCCCCCCACTTTTCTAGGAAACTACGGAGCCTAAAATTTTGAAAAAAATACAGAAAATAGTTCTATACCTGTAGATTACAGGAACACTATATGAATTTTGTGGTCTTAAAATAACATGGTAAATCTCTCAATATTGTGAGCACAAACTTACATTTACTGTAGGAATGTATGGGAGAACATGTTTTTCAACTATAATGTTAAGTTTGTTCTTGGGATAATTTCATACCAATACGGAACCCTTCATTGTGCGTTGTCCGACACGCACTTGGCCGGTTTTTCATAGCAAATGAGTAACTTAATTTAATGAATATAGCCTCTATTATCCACTTGCTTGTGTTGTTAGAACATAACATAAATATTAATATTTGATAATATGAATATTTAATTAAATTATATACTTACTGTTACCTCGGTGGTATTTCCAAGACATACTAACCTTGAGCTGATGCTGTAGCATCAAATAGTCTGCGGGATTCTCAATTCCTCAGAAACTTACAGCAGATATTGCGTACTAGGGCTCATATGAATAGTCTTAATGAGAAGGTGTTAGATAGATGATGATGGAGGCCACAGGTAACCTTAATAATTTTGCTAAAACATTAATTAATAAGATCGGAACTTACCAGATCGGAACTTACCGAGGCCGGGACAATTCCATGTCAGGCCGTGGCTATAGCTATGAATGTAATTTTATTATAAATATAAATTACGGGATATCTAATTTTATATTTGTATTTATTTTTAGAGGACAATACATTTTATTTTTCAAATTTATACTTTTATTAGTTCAGATAAAAGAAGTTTGGTAGAAAATCACCATATAAAAGATATAAAATTGAGAGCTATGCTTTTATAGTAGGCAATCATCAACAAGTACAGTAGTTATGATGTACTATCTTATAAACTATATTATATATTTTTTAATTATTACATTTTGCGGAATCCGGGACAATAGATAGAATTACTGGACACGGGACAAGACGTCAAATTAAATCTGGCAACCTTAGTTCTAAATCTGTTTGCTGTGTATGAATGACAATTGTGACAATTTCAATTTGTAACTATTGTAACTAATATCTAAATTGTAACCGTTCTATACTGTTCGCACACTTGTTTCAATAATATTAACATTAATGTTCAAAGATTTCTAATTACATTTTCATTCTGCACATAATCACTTGTGTTGATAACCTTACGACTACTTACGTCACCTATATAGTAGCTATAGATATCACACGACTATTTCGCTCGCCCCATCATCGCCTCCGTGGCGCAATTGGCTAGCGCGTTCGGCTGTTAACCGAAAGGTTGGTGGTTCAAGCCCACCCGGGGGCGTCTCTTTTTGATATTTTTCTAAGAACAACAATTTTGATGTTATGTATCCTTAGAACTTGTTTTGTTGTTTCTTGTAAGTAATATGAATAAATTATATTATTATTCACGTTGTTTTAGTAAAGTTTTCCTGAATAATAACAACAATTTGGTAGGTGTACATTTTCAAGGTCACGTGTAGAATTTGAGCTATTCTCCAAGGACAGCCATAAACTTTATACAGACAGTATCTATTTCATCTTAGCTCGTGTAAAATTTATTTGTACATTATTGAAATCGCAGCATAAATCTAATCGACCTCGTTTGACTTCGCGAGATAAGGGCTTATCAACTCACATTGAAAGATCGTTGCAGCATACATTTTTATAACGCTATAAACAAGAAAAACCAAGATCACTAAAAAATAATGGTGCCAAGTGCGTGTCGGACCACGCACAATGAAGGGTTCCGTAGTTGGGATGAATTTATCCCAAGAACAAACTTAACATTGTAGTTGAAAAACATGTTCTCCCATACATTGCAACTGTAAATGTAAGTTTGTAAGTACGGCCAATAATGAGCGATGAACAACGTCATTTTAAGACCATATATAGACAAGAAGTCTATAGGTTTTCCTGTAATCTATAGGTAAATTTTTGGTAATATATATTCTTGAATAACTTAATACAATACAATTCTTTAATGCAATTTATTTTAAAATTGTAAAAAAAAATCTATTTGAGGCCCTCACAGTAATTCCTTTCATTTGATATGTCACACAGTACAGTTTGAAAAACATTTTTTTTTAATTTTCTTATTTTTCCCCCAAGTGACCCCCATACTCAAAGTTCATTTATTTACATTACACGTCCGTGTTTGGGACACAGAAATTCATACACTTAATCGGTCCATTAGATTCAGAGCGAATTGGCTGTGACAGACGGCCAGACAGACAGACACCCGAGTGATCCTATATGGGTTCTGTTTTTTCCGGTTGGGGTACGGAACCCTACTCCTAGAATGTTTCACAAGTCAGCGATCAATTAAACAACAAACAGTTGAGAAGGAAAATTATCATCATCACCGTCTAGCCTTTTTCCAACTACATTATATTGAGGTCGGCTTCCAGTCCAACCGGATCCAGCTGAATACCAGTGCTTTAGATGGAGAGATAGCTTATTTGCCCTCCATAACCAGTGCAACGATAAGCCCTTGGTAAAACTGGTTGTCAGACTTTTGGGGTCCTAATTCTAACTATCCGCAACGACTGTCAAAGATCTACGAATGACAGCCAGCATCAACGTCTAGTGCTTTTCGAGGCACGGAGGGTCTTGGTATGACGTAATGGATGGTCAAGGAAAACAAGTATAAAGTTTCGGCCACACCTGGTGGCCTACTCCCTAAGTCCGTCCGTCTTTCCGTCCGTCCGTTTATCCGTCCGTCTGACATTACGATTCATCAAAACAAGTGTAAAAATTAAATTTTTCGGACGGGCAAAAACACATCGGGAGTAGGGACAACTGGCAAATTATGTTGTCATTCATACTTTGTTCGGGCCCCGAACCAATCATCCATCCGTAAGTGATACGGAGTAGGAAACGCCCGCCACGAAGGCCGAAACTACGGACTTCGTGCTTAGGGAGTAGACCCCCTGAGCGACCAAAGCGACTGCGAAGCGGGAGTGTCAGTCGCGCGGCGGACGCTGCCCGTGATATCAACTCAAATCAAATCAGTTTATTGCAAACATGTTGTACAGAGGTTGGAATTAATAAAAAGTATCAAACATACCCTGTAAGGGCACTGCAAAACAAATCAAAACGAATAAACATTACAATACATACAAATTCATATATTATCATGTGAATAAAATTGAATAGACATAATTATTATTGTTTAATGTTGCTATTGTTATCGAATTATATTATTAAGTATTCTAAATAAGTATTGAAATAAGTTTAAGTTCAGTTAAATAAAATACATTAATATCACATGCGCCTTGCACACCTGCGCGACCGCGACGCGGGAAGATCGCGTTTGCAAAGCGGGACATAGTCGGACGCACCAGTCTTGTGGTCAGACGTGTGTAGAGCTTGTCTACTCTGAACAAAACGAGAATTTTATGAATAGTGACTATCATTTATACCATTTATGATGTTAATAGCGCTTTACAATGTCAACCTTCAATTATCACACAATTTCCGTGATTAAAATACCTGGCTGCAAAAAAAAAGTGTGTCAAATTCAGCTCCGACGCACGAATGACGAAAACAAAGGGCCTACAGTCCTTTCGTCAGGCGACTTTCTATTGTTGGGCAACAATTTACTAAGCTATTTGACGTGCGGCTTCAGTGACTATTCACTAAAAATGAGGTTCACGGTTCGCGCTGTAGTCGCGCAGGTGTGCACGTAAAAGTTTCACGTTGTAGACGCTCCGGGGTCGCGTCCCGCATCCCGCTACTTGACGCTCAGGTCTGGCCGTAGCTTAACGCAGAAAATGATAATTGTGATCGCTAAATAGCTAATTTGAATGTAGGATGACTTGATCACTTGACGAGCGCAGTATCGCGCCAACAGAGCTCTTTCCGCCGCCCCGATGACGCCCGGTCCCTTCCCGTTTCAGACCTCATACCTATAAACAGACCTATAAATCAGAATAATCAGAATCAGAGGATTATAATCTACTGCGCAAGTAAAACTACGTGGTATGTAGAGTCTCATGTTTCGTGGCACGCATTGTACCTAATAATAAACAGAGTATATAAGCTATTCTATCCTAATAAACCTAAGTTTATCCACAACATTATAATCATGACAAAATAGTTATTTCTCTCATAACATAATATAAATGGGGTAAACTAGGTGGGGTTGTGAACCTTTTGAATGGGTTCATTAACGCTTTCACGGGAACTAGGTCTCGCCCGCCTTATGCTGTGTATTTTGTAAAAATGTTACTTACCACTGGCTGGCCGTACGGTACAAGAGTAACGTTAAGCTTGAAATCATTTTCAGAATTTTATTATTTGGACTCTTTTGATCAGACTTAAATTGTAAGTATATTTTGATATTTTTCGTGGCAATTTGTGAACTGGGATTCTGCCAAAAAGATCAATTTATGTGGTGTTAATTATTATTTTTAAATAGGGTAACATTATGCTAAAGTTGATGGTTTCACTGATTGCCTCCTAAGCATAAAATACTATTTAGCAGTACAGTAAAAGTACCAAGGGGAGCCCATTATACTCAATACTCAATCATTTATTGCATTCCATATTATGTAAAATAAAAAGATGGTAACTATAAGACAGTAAAATATCAATATGGACCCTGTCGGGCACAGCAAACAAAAAAGAAAAGAAAGTGAATAGCAAAAACTGCTTTTTGCAACAGGGGCGAGCCGTTTGCTAGTTATCGCAACAGGGTCGTGCGGGTCGCTAGTTATCGCAACCGCAGCGAGCGGGTCGCTATAGTTATCTGATCTGAACAGGGGCGAATGGGTCGCTAAGGGCGAGCAGGTCGCTATAGTTATCAAAACGGGCGAATGGGTCGCTAGTTATCGAAGTAGGGCGAGCAGGTCGCTATAGTTATCAAAACGGGCGAATGGGTCGCTAGTTATCGAAATAGAGGCGAGCGGGTCGCTATATTTATCTGAACAGGGGCGAATTGGTCGCTAGTTATCGAAATAGGGGCGAGCTGATCGCTATAGTTATCTGAACAGGGGCGAATGGGTCGCTAGTTATCGAAATAGGGGCGAGCAGGTCGCTACAGTTATCAAAACAGGAGCGAATGGGTCGCTAGTTTAGCGGGTCGCTATAGTTATCTGAACAGGGGCGAATGGGTCGCTAGTTATCGAAATAGGGGCAAGCGGGGCGCTACAGTTATCTGAACAGGCGTATGGGTCGCTAGTTATCGATATTAAAAACTCGCATTCTGAATTAGGCAGGTACTTATTAGAGGTGATGTTTCGGACCTAATTTTAGCCTGAGTGTTACGCTAGGGGCGAGCAGGTCGCTATAGTTATGTGATGAACAGGGGCGAATGGGTCGCTAAGGGCGAGTAGGTCGCTATAGTTATCAAAACGGGCGAATGGGTCGCTAGTTATCTAAGTAGGGCGAGCAGGTCGCTATAGTTATCAAAACGGGCGAATGGGTCGCTAGTTATCGAAATAGGGGCGAGCGGGTCGCTATAGTTATCTGAACAGGGGCGAATGGGTCGCTAGTTATCGAAATAGGGGCGAGCAGGTCGCTACAGTTATCAAAACAGGAGCGAATGGGTCGCTAGTTTAGCGGGTCGCTATAGTTATCTGAACAGGGGCGAATGGGTCGCTAGTTATCGAAATAGGGGCAAGCGGGGCGCTACAGTTATCTGAACAGGGGCGTATGGGTCGCTAGTTATCGATATTAAAAACTCGCATGTTGAATTAGGCAGGTACTTATTAGAGGTGATGTTTTGGACCTAATTTTAGCCTGAGTGTTACGCTAGGGGCGAACAGGTCGCTACAGTTATCAAAACAGGAGCAAATGGGTCGCTAGTTTAGCGGGTCGCTATAGTTATCTGAACAGGGGCGAATGGGTCGCTAGTTATCGAAATAGGGGCAAGCGGGGCGCTACAGTTATCTGAACAGGGGCGTATGGGTCGCTAGTTATCGATATTAAAAACTCGCATGTTGAATTAGGCAGGTACTTATTAGAGGTGATGTTTCGGACCTAATTTTAGCCTGAGTGTTACCATTTAGAATTTGACATTACCATTCTTAAACTAAAGTCTTGTAACCGAAACCGACCGTAAGGATAACATTATTTTTTTAAATTAATTGTGTAATAGCCTGACAGAGATAAAACAACTAATTTATAACTCTACTAAAACCAATATGGCGGCTCAAACGACTTCGAATTATTAAGCTACCGGCATTTTAGCCCCAGGACTAAAGCTCTATCCTCTTCTTTATAAATGAGACAGAAAGAGATGGGTATAGTTTATGGAGTTACTAATTGGACCACCCGTTGATACGGTACTTAATTACTATCTTATTTGAAATCAAGATTAGAGAGTTTTACTGATTAATTTAAATGGACGCACGTAAATCTGAATGTGTCTGGAATATATTTAAGTTTTTTTTACTTAAGTACTTGGGAACACTTAATTAATTAATTTATTGCTTTGGACCTGATTATTTATGAACTTAACTAAACCCGTATGTTTAAAACGATGTATTTTGCAACTTGCAATGCAACAAAAAAAACCGGTCAAGACCGAGTCGGACTCGCGCACCGAGGGATCCGTACCATCATTTATATTTAATTTGTTGATGATTTCTGAAAAAGTCCGCTGTGTTTAGAGACATTGTTTTTCCTGTAATCTTTACATAAACTTCTATCACATAGAATAATTTCTGATTTTTCTCTATGCAAACTTTTCATCAAAAGTCGAAAACTTTGCGGCCTTAAAAATGTGCAAACAGCGCTCTTTCATATGATACCCCACATGCCCGAGTAGCTCCGCTTCCAATTTTTAAGACCCCTTTTTTCAGTCCCTGTTGCAAAAAAAAACATACTTATATAATATATTTTTGTTTCTTTCTTATTTGCGAAATAGTTGGGCAAACTTCATTTAAAACTGTTCCAAATTTCAAGTTGATAGCATTAGTAGTTCTTGAGATATCCAGCTGTAACAGTCAGATAAACAGACAGACTGAGTCGCACCATAAGGTTTCCTTTTTACCAGTTTGGTACGGAGCCCTAAAAACTAACTTTACATTCACCCAGTTTTCATCATGCATATTTAGACTATAATATTCCCACTGCTGGGACACAGGCCTCCTCTCTGTGAGAGGGAGTGGGCCGTAATCCACCACGCGGGCCCAGTGCGGGTTGGTAGATGTCACATGTCTTCGATTTTTTTGGTTCTAGGACATGCCGATTTCCTCACGTTGTTTTCCTTCACCGTTTTGAGAGCAGTGTTGATGAAATTATTTACACAAAGTAAAGAGCCTGGTTGGGTTAAAACACACGACCTACACATCATTATGCGGGGCCGTAAACACTGTGCCACAGAATAAATAATAGTAAGTACCTACTACTCTCATATGCAAGTCAAATCTGGATTTATAATACGCACACTAAAGATAAAATTGAAAAATGCCAAAGAGCCATGGAGAGAAGCATTCTTAACTTAAAACTCAGAGACAAGACACGACACAGCGAAATAAGAGAAAGGACAAAAGTTATTGATGCGCTAACCCACTGCAAGATACTTAAATGGAAGTGGGCTGGTCACATTGCGCGACAGGGTAAAGAGAGATGGACTAGAAAAATTACTACATGGGCTGGCCCCTCGGAAAAAGGGAAAGAGGTCCTGGAAAGATGGGAAGACGAACTTATGAAATTCGCAAACAACGACTGGATGAGAACAGCCCAAGATAGGAAAAAGTGGAATGAGATGGAGGAGGCCTATACTCGTCAAGAGGTCCTTAGTTAAAATTATGTAAAAAAAAAAGACTATTATTGTAACTAAGGAATTAAGAAGGCTTAAATAAATAAATAAATAAGTACCTACTAATCATAGAAATATAAAAAAACAGGCCAGCAAAAGCAGGTCAGCGTCAAAAATATCGGGACGAACAGACTTTTGAAAATGATCTCAACAATTACGAAAACTAAACTTTAACTCAATTTTATTGGATAAATTTCTTGTCATAATGACAGTTGTCGTGTACCGTCTTCGTTCTGAAACATTCCTTGTGTCATTGAGTTAGTATTTCATTTTCATAGTTGTTTAGATGATTTTGAACAGTCTGTTCGTCCTGATATTAATGGCGCTGACTGTACTAACGGACTGTGCCACCACTGCTCCTTAATTTTCATGCAATACGCTTACCTAATTTATTATTAAAAACAAAAGAGCGTAGTATTTACGTCACAAATCCCACAAACTGCACAGAAAACCAGACTAAAACCAAAAACTAAAATAGCCAAAGCAGTCCATAAAGACAGGTGGCACAAAAAGCGGACGCTCTTTGTTACAAAGTTATAGCGGTAAAAACCTGGACACGAGCGCCATCTGCCTGTGACAATGGTAAGATTTATCGTCTACTTTCACCATAGAGCGTCTGTGTGGCGCGGTTTGAGGCATGAGAGGTAGCGGCAAACTGCACGATTAGAGGAAAATGTACAGACAACAGCACACCAGCTTATACCAAACTGTCAGATTTCTCCAAATGATTGTAAACCTTAAAATGTAGACGGTTAAGTTCAAAATCGAATAAGAAAATTTGACAGTTTGTAGTAACTTGAGTTGCTGCTATGTGTACCTATTCCTTTCCCAATCAAGTTTTTGTTGTGCTTGTGCGGGTGCAGTTCCCTAATTTAAACGTTCTTTACGTTTAAATTATGATATTTCAAATGATTTTGGGTATTTACAGTAATTTTGACTGGTTTTTAATTAGGGTTCCGTACCAAAATGGTAAAAAAAACTTTTTACAAAAAAAAAAACAACTGACTCCCAAAAAAACACTACAAAGTGAAAAATAACTTTAATTTCGGAAGTCGGTGTCTTTGGTTTTTTATTTACTTTCGTTTTTTTTGCCACCGACTTCCGAAATTAAAGTTATTTTTCACTTTGTAGTGTTTTTTAGGGTTCCGTACCTCAAAAGGAAAAAACGGAACCCTTATAGGATCACTCGTGTGTCTGTCTGTCTGTCTGTCTGTCTGTCTGTCCGTCTGTCCGTCTGTCACAGCCAATTTGCTCCGAATCTAATGGACCGATTAAGTTAAAATTTGGTACACGTATGGATTTCTGTGACCCAAACACGTACAGCTAAAGCAAATATATGAATTTTGAATATGAGAGTCACTTTTAGGGGGAAAATAAGAAAATTAAAAAAAAAGTTTTGTAAACTGTACCGAATGACATATCAAATGAAAGGGCTTACTATGAGGGTCTCAAATATATTTTTTTTATAATTTTAAAACTTATTGTTTTAAAGTTATTTAAGAAAATAGACAAAAATTGACCATTCCCCCCCCCTTATCTCCGAAACTACTGAGCCTAAAATTTTGAAAAAAATATAGAAATTAGTTCTGTACCTGTAGATTACAGGAAAACCTATAAGAAGTCTGTGGTCTTAAAATAACATGGTAAATCTATATATATAAAAAATCAAAGTCCTGACTGAGTCACTGACTAATATACCAACGCACAGCCCAAACCAATGGACCTAGAGACTTGAAATTTTGCACATAGATACCTTATATAGTTTAAACATCCACTAAGGAAGGATTTTTGGAAATTCCATCCCTAAAGGGGTAAAACAGGGGATGAAAGTTTGTATGAAAAATCCTATCCCTTGAGTTAATAGACTTGAAACTTAGCAGGAATATTCATGTAAGTAAATTATAAAGTTTATCATTTTTAGTTTTCCTAAAGTACCCCCTAAGGAGGGATTGGGGGTGTCAAAGTTTGTATGGAGGAACTTTAACACGCGGTCCGATTAACTCAAAACTCAGTTTTTATACTTGAGACCAAAAATTAAGACTAACGTGTATTAGGGTTTTCCAAAAATCTACCCCTAAGGGGTGAAAAGTTAATTTTATAGCGGAGGATTTTATTGGGGGCTTGATTAACTCTAAAATTGGTGTAAATAATGTTTGACTCAAGTTATGGAAACATGCCAGACGATTTTTGAAATTCTTCAGGTATCTGTGTTCGTGAAAACAGAGATACAGTTTATATGAAAAATCTTGTTAATTTGGTTAATGAACTTGAAACTTATCACAAATACTTGCATAAGTAAGTAATAATGTTTGTCATTATTAGTTTTTCAAAACTACGCCTCAAATGAGGTTTAGAGATGTTAAAGTTTGTATAGAAGAATTTTAAAGCGCAGTCCGATTAAAAAAATGGTACTTTGAGTCAAGTTAGGAAACTTGCCAAACGAATTTTCACCGATTTTGACGGCTGATGTTTTAAGGAGTAACTTAGGCTATTTTTATTTTAGAAAAATAATTAGGGTTCCGCGTAAGAAAATTAAAATCCATGAAATCAGACAACCACGTACAGCCCAGTACAAACTTACTAAGCCTCCGCTGTCTATTACGGCTATAACAACAAATAATAAAAATAAAGCAAAGTTAAAAATTTAAGGGGTCGGTCCCCATACAATAAACTTTTCATTTTGAAAAAAAAATAAAAATTTTAATCTAGAATGTGGGGTGTCATGTCATTATTTCATCACCGCTGCTCTCAAAACGGTGAAGGAAAACATCGTGAGGAAACCGGCATGTCCTAGAACCAAAAATTCGAAGACATGTGACATCTACCAACCCGCACTGGGCCCGCGTGGTGGATTACTGCCCACTCCCTCTCACCGAGAGGAGGCCTGTGTCCCAGCAGTGGGAACATTATAGGCTGATTATGTGTTATGTGGGGTGTCATCGTCTAGAACTCATTGAGTAGAGTACAAACATATTTTTTTTTATCTTTTAAAATTAAGAAATAGGGGGCCGTAAAAGTTGTAAATTTTAGACCATTTTTGTACGAGCTCTAGCGCAACAATTCAACAAATTAGGAATTTGAAACTTTTTTATACCATGTAAGTACCATGAATACTGTATTTAATCAACAATACTGAAAACGGCGATTCATAAGGTATTTTGTTTAAACATGGGTGATTTTCTGCAACTGCAAAAAATAACCTTGTAATTCACAGTATCATTATAAAATAAGTAAAAAGTTATCTTTGCGATTGTTAAACATATAATATGGTACGGAACCCTTCGTGCGCGAGTCCGACTCGCACTTGACCGGTTTTTTTTGGAAGTCGGTTGTTTTTTTTTTGTAAAAAGTTTTTATTTTTCACTTTTTAGTGGTGCCTACCCCACACAAATGTGAATACCACTCTGCAATATAAATTAGAAGAGCATCATCCACATAGACTAAAACAACTCAAGTAACTAGCGCAATTTGAAGCGCCATATAGTAAGCATTAAATCATTTATAGCCAGAGTGCACTTCATGACAATTCCAATAAGCCCAAACACGGCTAGGATACATTGTTTTATTACTGAGCTCCGATGCCTACCTTCCGGCTTCTTCATCAGATCGGTTCGATGGTACCATTTTCATCAGAACCATTTATTTAATGTTTCGCCATAGTCGCTTAACTATTAATCGAGATATCTTATCGCCACCCGTGAAATACTTATCATCGTTGAGGAGTTCCCGTGGCTTTCTCTTGGTCTTCTTCCTCAGTTCCACTTCACCAGGTAATACTTTCTGAATGCAAACGCTTGATTTGTTGATGAAAATACCAAAATAGCTGTATGTATGCCTATAATATTTGAGGAGTTCCCTCGATTCCTCATGAATCCCATCATCAGAACTGGATTTTGATAAAAATGGGACCAATCTGGAAGTATACCCTTTCAAATAAAAAAAGAATTTTCCGAATCGGTTCATAAATGACGGAGTACTGAGGTAACAAACATACAAAAAAAAAAACATAAGAATAGAATTGAGAACCTCCTCCTTTTTTTGAAGTCGTTTAAAAAGAAACCCTTATGGTGCGACTCAGTCTGTCTGTATGTCTGCCACAGTTGTATATCTCAAGAATTACTGATGCTATCAACTTGAAATTTGGAACAGTTTTAGATGACGTTTACCCAACTATTTTGCAATTATGAAATAAATAAAAATAGTTATATTTTTTTTTGCAACAGGGACTGAAAAGGGGTCTTAAAAATTCAAAGTGGGGCTATTGGGGCATGTGGGGTATCATATGAAAGAGCGCTATTTGCACATTCTTATTTTTTTTTATATTTTTTTTTAGGCCGCATAGTTTTCGATTTTTAATGAAAAATGTAAAAAAAATACCGTCCCCCCTCTCCGAAGTTTGCAAAGAGAAAAATCTGAAATTATTCTATGTTTATGTGTACATTACAGGAAAAATAAAACGATGTCTCTATATAGCACACTTTTTCAGAAATCGGAACGGAACCCTCGGTGCGCGAGTCCATCTCGCTGTTGACCGGTTTTTTTTTTGTAGTGTGTTAAAATGATATTTGATTTTTAACCGACTTTAAGTGCGAGAGTTGAAAATCCAGTGCGCGATAAAATCCCGTCACGATATTTTGAGCAGTGCAGTGGTGGCCCGTTGGTAACAGCCCAGACTTACGAGTAGGCAAGTAGGTAGGTGTATATGTGTAAATATTTTCATCACCACTGCTCTCAAAACGGTGAAGGAAAACATCGTAAGGAAATCAGCATATCCTAGAACCAAAAATTCGAAGACATGTGACATCTACCAAACAGCAGTGGGCCCGGATTGCAGCCCATTCCCTCTCCCCGAGAGGAGGCCTGTGTCCCAGATGGGAACACTATAGGCTGATTATGATATTTTTACGTCTGTGCGAACGTGGGCTTACTACTTCGGGTGTGCCAGATGCACATAGGTATTGCTCGTGGAGCCAGCACCTCAACCTCAGCTAAACAGCCTTTAAATTTCTATGACTTGGACCAGGCTCTCAAAACTGTCTTGCAGATTAAAATCCGCAGCATGTAGGTACGCACGGCTACAGATCAAGCTATACAATTCCAGTATAAGCTGATCTCGCATTGTATAGGACTTCCTTACAATGAGAGGTCAGTGTAAATTGGAAATGTATAGCTTGATTGATATGTAGCCGTGTGTACCAATGAAGTCCTCTCACAATATACAGGGTGTAAGTGTAAACAGTGGCAATATTTTAACGGGTCATTGTACTCATTATTATGAACAACTTTTACTATGGGACCAAACCTGAAATAGCGAAAAAAAAATCAGCTGTTCAGAAACAGTAGTTGTAGAAACAGCTGATTTATTTTTCGCAATTTCAGATTTGATCCCACAGTAAAAATTGTTTATAATGGTGAGTACAATGACCCCTTAAAAGATTTCCACTGTTTACACTTACACCCTGTAGGTATAGGTACTATATAACAAAGCTTTATAAACCTATACATAACTATTTATTTACTTACTTATGTACTTAGTCCAAATAACTATCATTGATCATGCGTTGTAGCCTCTAGGCAGAGATTAATCTCTAGGCTTACTTTGTATTTCATTTTGCTAATAACTAAGGCAAATCTACGCCCTGCGGTTTCAAAAGTTAATAACCAAATTATTTTGTATAAAACCAGTAAAAAACGTTTATAAGAAGAAATAAATTAATCAGAAAATTTTATAAATCTATTAAAAAACGGCTAAGTGCTGGTCGCACTCGCACACGAAGGGTTCCGTGCCACCTTACAATATTTAACACTACATATTTGAAAAAGAATTACTTCAGTTTAAAAAGAACACGTTTCTTGAAAATTTTTATTGTTTTGTTATGGCCGCAATAGGAAAACACAATCTGTGAAAATTTCAACTGTCTACTTATTAAGGTTCATGAGATACAGCCCGCTGACAGACAGACGGTCTGCGGATCGAGGCTAGTAATAGGGTTCCGTTTGGCACCCTTCGGGTACGGAACCTATTATTTTTTAATTTTATAACCTATTATTTATTATTTTTTAATGGATAGAGTGATTCAAGAGGAAGGTTTATATGTATAATAAACGCGGGCGAAGCCGCGGATAAAATATAGTATTTTAATAAAATAGAAATCGCTATTGCGTACTTATGCTAATATTGGCACTGCAAATATAAAATTCTAATTAAATTAGACAATGGAATAAACGAATAGCTACGTTTTATTGAATTTGATCATAGCAAATAAAAAAATATGAACTGAAATAAATCTTAATTAACTATGAGAAAGTAATAATTACTTATTTTGAGTTCATACCAATTAAATTTGAAAAATTAAAGCATTCTTCTTCGTAAAACTATCACGTACATAAAAACAAAAATAGGTACTTACCTATCCACACACCTTAATCCTTAAAAATAATAATTCATAATATAATATATATATATACATATAATATATGTATAAGTATGGAAAACACGCAACAAACCATAAAAAGATCATCATAAAATTAACGTCTAATTAATAAACTAACTTTAATTCACTCTTTTACAAAAAACTTTTAATAGCAACTGACGTTTATACGATCCTAATCCGATCCTGCCACAGATAACAAAATATTCCCAAAACATAAATTATTTTAAATTTTAAAAAGTATACCTTAACAGCAGGCGACATCCCTTTTATAGTTTTACCTTTATTAATGCGTTTTTTTTAAAGAATTTTCAACACACTTGCTCGTAAAGTGAGCCCTATTACATCGTTCTTAGGGCCATAAACCGAACTATAACACACACGTGCATAATAATATTACACAACTTTGTAGGGATAATTCTATTATGCACTAGGCATACAAAGTTAAGTTAGTACCTAACTGCAAATTATATGCGAGTTTCCTACAGTGGAAGAGCACCAAAAAAACACAGTCATTTTCTGAAAATGTGTTATTGGCGTATTTCTCTGAACTCCTCGCCAATACGTACAAATGCAGGTCCCTGTGGTGCATCTATTCCATGTTAAGAAACATGGCTAAGCTCACTGTAACCTGATGGCATTTTTGAAGAGACGCTCGGTTGGATATATTGGTCGGAAATCTAAAGTTTTGTCACCAGCCTACGTTGAAAAGTTTTTGAGTGAATGAGGCTCCGGATAGTCAGTATCGTTTAATATTTTTAATCCAAACGTATCTACAATATATCTATATATATAAAATTCAAAGTCCTGACTGACTGACTGATTGACTGACTGATATATCAACGCACAGCCTAAACCGCTGGACCTAGAGACTTGAAATTTTGCACACAGATACCTTATACAGTGTAAACATCCACTAAGGAAGGATTTTTGGAAATTCCATCCCTAGGGGGGACAAACAGGGGATGAAAGTTTGTATGAAAAATCTTATTCTTTGAGTTAATAGACTTGAAACTTTGCATGAATATTTATCTAAGTAAATTATAAAGTTTGACATTTTTAGTTTTTTTAAAATACCCCCTCAGAAGGGATTGGGGGGTGTCAAAGTTTGTATCAACGCACAGCCCAAACCGCTATGTCTAGAGATTCCAAATTTGGCACGTAGGTTCCTTGTGAGGTCTAAGGGTGTACTAAGAAAGGATTTTTCAAAATTCAACCCCTAAGTAGGTGAAACGGTGGTCCAAAGTTTGTATGAAAAATCTTATTCCTTGATTTAATAGACTTGAAACTTGTCATGAATATTTATCTAAGTACATAAACTATAAAGTTTGTCATTTTTAGTTTTTCTAAACTACCCCCTCAGTAGGGATTGGGGGTCTCACAGTTTGTATGTAGGAATTTTAACGCACGTTTCGATTTACTCGAAACTCAGTATTTATACTTTAAATCAAAAATGACGAATAACGTGTAACAGGGTTTTTCGAATATCCACCTCTAAAGGGTTGAAAAGGGGTAGTCAATTTTACAGGGCAGGTTTTACTGCGGGGCTTAACTCGAAAATTGGTGTAAATAATCTTTCTTATAAGTTACGGAAATCTCACAAACGATTTTTTTAAATTGTATCCCTGTGGGGATGAAAACAGGGAATATAGTTTATATGAAAAATCTTATTCATTTGCTTAATTAAGTTGAAACTTGGCACAAATACTTGCCTAAGCAAATAAAGTTTGTCATTAATAGTTTTTTCCCCAGAGGGAAGGGTAGAGGGGAAGGTGGGAATGGGAGGGAGTGGTGAGCAGGGAAAGGGGAAGGGGAGAGCTTGGTGAGGAGGGAAAGGGGGAAGGGGAGATTGTGGTGAGAGAGAGGGAGGGTAGGGGTGGTGAGGAGGAGGCTGAGGAGGAGGATGATGGGGAGGCAAGGGATAGGAGAGCATAGTGAGGGGGAAGTTGTGGAGAAGGGAAGAGGTGTGACGGGGCGGGGAGGTTAGCGGGAAAGTTATGTGGTGAGGGGGTGATAGGGAGACGGGGATGGAGAGAGTGAGGGGGGTGAAAGAGTGCAGTGATGAGGAGGGGTGAAAGGGAGATTAGGGGGAAGAGGTAGCAGTGCCTTTACACCTTAAAGTTGCTTTTTGTATAGCACTGATTCATTAAAGAAACCCAGCCCGACAGAAATTACTGAAAAATAGAAAGTCGGAAACTCGGAGCGACACAAAAAACAGCAGTAAACTCCAGCCGTGCGACGGAGCTGACACGCTTTTTTTTATTTGTTTGAACGCGCTAATCTCAGGAACTACCAGTCGTACTTAAATAATTATTTTTGTATTTCATAGCCCAATTCTTAAGGAAGGCTATAGGCGTATTTAACATCACACTAAAACTCTTAAGTGCCGAGCAAAAAAAAGAGAGAAGGAACGCTAAGCGAAAACGAAGTAATAGCGCGGGAAGGCAATGCGATGCGACAGGGTGGGTTGGGTGAACATGGAATTTTACGCGGAAGAAGTCGCGGGCAGAAGTTATCTCAATATTTTTGTTCCTGTGGCATATTTTCCGACATTCACGCGGGCGAAGCCGCGGGCAAAAGCTAGTCACTTATATACCACGTAACCTTAGCATAACCACAGATTAATACAGATGAGACACCCGCAGTTTAGGTATGAAGCTACAAGTACGCGGCGGGCCCCGTCCGCGGGGCTAATTCAGATGGGACACTCCGCAGTTTAGGTATGAAGCTACAAGTACGCGGCGGGCCCCGTCCGCGGGGCTAATTCAGATGGGACACTCCGCAGTTTAGGTATGAAGCTACAAGTACGCGGCGGGCCCCGTCCGCGGGGCTAATTCAGATGGGACACTCCGCAGTTTACGTATGAAGCTACAAGTACGCGGCGGGCCCCATCCGCGGGGCTGATTCAGTAGGTCAGAAGGTATAAGAGTTACGCGATAGAAAGAGAGGCAACTTGTAGTTGAATATAACTGTAGGTAATAAGCGTTGTGCGACCTGCATTGCACTTCATTGTGTCGTAGCAAGAGTCGCTTTTTATTTAAATGATTTTGCGGAGTGTCCCATCTGTATTAATCTGTGGCATAACTTCTTAGTACTGATTAATTGATTTCTTTGCAGGTTGCCTTTTATTCGGTGTTACTGGTGCTTGTAGACGACAAGAGCTGTATAATATTACAACATAAGATGTGGAAACCCACGGAGATATGCTTTTTGTCAAAATTACCCAGACTAAAACCAAGATTCCACGATCTTTTACAATCTAAGGAACGTTTCGTGAAATAGTGAAAAAATACCAAGATCTCCGCTACAAGTGAAGTCGGTAAAAAACAAAGAATGACCGCTTTTTTCAAAACTTTCAGAAAAGAAAAGTAGCCTAAGTTAGTCTTTATAACATCAGCTGCCAATGAAAGTGCCGTCAAAATCGGTTCAGCCGCTTCGGAGATTAGCCGGAACGATCAGACAGACAGACAGACAAAAATTTTAAAAACTTTTTTTTTGTTAGGTATTAGTACTGTAGGTATATGCTGCCGGGGTTGCGGGTTGTTCGAAAGAGATACCGTGGCCCTGGCATAGGCAACTGAAGGAACACGGGTGGGTTTTAGTCAGTAAAAGTCTGACACGCCCTTCCGCTCCACCCAGAACGAGAGAAGTCATTTGATGATTTCCCATCCACAAAAAAAGGTACCTATATACTTTCATACGCATTTAGTAAATAGCTGTTATTTTGAAATTACAAATAGACACTTATATATAGATTAGATAACCATCGCATAGCTGAATAATATTGATGGACTTGCACGCTGAATTATTTCTACAGGTATGAAAATAAATAACAAACTATTCAAATCAGCGATGCACATGAAATAAACATTTCAAATGATAGTATACTCAATTAATATTGAATACTAGCTTCTGCCCGCCGCTTCGCCCGCGTTGATACCGGATCAACAACCGTCTCATTAATATCTCAAGGGTTTGGGAAGCACTTGGCACAGGAAAGTGAGGAGCGACCCCAAATAAAGGGACCAGGGACGGAAGAACAAGAAGAATCAGCGTTCTTATTTCATAATAGCTAACGTTTCGTTTCGCAATATTTAGAGCGACTCGTGTTTTTGCAAAAATCCTATCTTTTTCCAGTAACATTGACAAATTTTTTCACCATTGTCTAATTAACCGTGTTTTCACACTATCGCGAAAATTCGAATTATCAAATCATCCTACGACATATACCTATAATAGAAACTTGTTATCTTAAGGAATTTAACCATACCATACCGTTAAAATATTTAAATTATCACAAACTATAAAATTCAAATAGGTATTTTTCAAGTGAATGCCAACGTTTAGAATTCTTTAGACCAGAAACATGGTATATAACACTGCGATTGTACTGTTAAGAATATTGTAGAACGTGATCGTAGCAGTTGCTATCATTAGTAACTATCATGGCATCAATGTTGTTATTATTGTGTGTCAGTTGGTTTGCGTTCGCGGCTGCGGGGTCAGCCGCCCGTGCACCAGCGCTCTATGTACTCGAAGATGTCAAACTGTACTTCGAGCGCTTCATACAAAATTATGATAAAAACTACGCTGACGAAAACGAGAAGCAAGCCAGGTTCCAAATATTCAAAGAAAATTTGAAAATTATGAACAGTTTGAAGGAGAACAGCAAACACGCGGTTTTCGGTAAATAAAAATAGTATTTATTTGATCTAGTTGGTCCTAAGTACATAAGTACACATAGTAACAACATTTCGATTTTCTTTCAGGTATAACGCAATTTTCGGATTTATCTCAAGAAGAATTCAAATCAAAATTACCCTGTTTGAGAATTTCACCTGACTCTCGTTCCAATGGCGAGGACAGCGATTGTGAATACTTTTATGATAAACACATCAACTATAATGATGCGCCGGAGTCGTTCGACTGGCGCGAACACGATGCCGTCACCCCCGTTAAAAGCCAAGGGCATTGTGGAAGTTGTTATGCGTTTAGCGCAATTGGTAAGTGCGTTCCATTAATTTGGTGCTATTTCACTGGCAACTGTGATAGCCAAAGTATTTGAAAGTGTGCTCGGCTCACACCTCGGTAGGTACACCCAGTTACACGACACACAGTTTGGTTTTCGTGCTGGGCTATCTACTGAATGTGCTATACTTGCGTTGAAGCATAGTACTGTCAAATATTATACTGACAGGAAAACACTTGAGTATGCTTGTTTTCTGGATCTTTCTAAGACCTTCGACCTTGTTTCTTATAATGTCTTATGGGAGAAGCTTCTGGATTAGTGGCGTTTGTACTGCATTAGTGTATAAATTATCTTTTTGGTATGACAAGCAGAGGAACTCCGTCAAATAGTCTAATGCGTTATCTGACCCGTACAAACTAGAGTGCGGCGTTAGGCAGGCAGGTCTAACTTCCCCGAGGCTTTTTAATATTTATGTCATTAAACTGCTTTTTGAGCTCAGCAGCACTCATGCCGGATGCCATAATTATAAGGGGAGCTAAATTTTTATTATTTTTGCGATAAGACACCGTTTTCGAGATATAAGCAAAAGACAAGAAAAAAAGATACCGTACTGTTTTTGCACCCAAAGTCAAGGTGTTAGTGTGAATTTTATTTAGTTCATGCTAACTAATTATAATCCGAACCTTTTTAATCGCGATTAAAAATAGTCTGATTTAGTTTTACAATTAAAATTTTACGTGAAAACCGTCAAATTTAGAATAGCAAAATTGCCATTTTCACTAAATTAATAACTCAGTGCCATCATATTGCTATCAAACTAAAATATAGTTAATTTGTGTCACTTTAGTCAATTTCAGAATGAGAAATCGCCGTTTGACAGGAGTAAACTAAATTTTGGTGATTTTAGTCTAGTTTAGAGGTAAATTGTTACAAGAAAATCGGAACCAGATTTTTTATTTTTATTTATTATAATTTTATTTAAATAATTATGGTCTTTAAGCTTCTCAAATAGTTAAAACTGTGTATAACAAAAGAAGTATTATTATAAAATGTCTTTCATATATTACAGGTAGTGTTGAGGGCCAGTACGCCATCAAACACAAGGAGCTGATAAGATTATCTGAACAGCAGATTGTAGACTGCGACAAAACAAATTATGGATGTGATGGTGGAGTTATGAGCCGCGCATTGCGGTAATTTAAAATCTTGAGAAATTCATATGTTCCTATAACAAATTACAACTTAATCGGTCCATTAGATTCGGAGCAAATTGGCAGTGACAGATGGAAAGACAGACAGACAGACTCACGAGTGATCCTGGAAGGGTTCCATTTTTTCTTTTTGAGGTACGGAACCCTAAAAATCACGCTCTAAAAAGTATGAAACAAGAAAATTATTATTCTCATCTGAAATTAGAAAAAGACCGACAAATTAAAAATCCGGAATCAATGAGAGCTTACTCTAGGCCCTGTATCTTATTCACACTATTTTTGATGGTCATTTTGACAGGTACTTGGTCGAGCAAGGAGGAAGCCATTTTGAAGATGACTATCCTTATCAAGGAAAATCAAAGAATTGCAGTTTTGATGCAAACAAAGTGAAGGTCCAGGTGACAGATTGCCGCTCCTATAATCTTACCTCACAAGAGAAAGTGAAACAACTGCTGCACCACACCGGACCCATCTCGATTGGTGAATTATCTTATTTAATTTGCATTTGATAGTAATTCGATTTTATTGAACTGTTGCATCTAAATCTTATCGAGTCATCCAGATTACCGACCACTATACTCCATTTATTATAACATTAGAAAAATAACGGTTACCACACTTTCGTTATTTTGATATAAACGTATAAAAGCTGGGTACAGATTATTTGCAACACAACATGTGAGGTAACATGCAATGCAACATTTTCCTTACATTTTAAAAATGTTCGCTAGCGCACTGGTGCGCGCAGTGTGCTCGCGATCACCATAAAATGCAACATTTTCTATAGGTACTCATTTTATGGTGATCGCGAGCGCACTGCACGCACCAGTGTGCTAGCGAACATTTTAAAATGTGAGGAAAATGTTGCATTGCATGTTACCTCTCACATGTTGCAAATAATCTGTACCCAGCTTAACATGCAATGCAACATTTTCTATAGGTACTCATTTTATGGTGATCGCGAGCACACTGGGCGCACTAGTACGCTAGCGAACATTTTAAAATGTGAGGAAAATGTTAAAGAAAAGAAGAAAAACCCCCAGAAAAACTGAATTCATGAAGTCTTTTCTAATAGTCAAGACAAAAAGCTTAACTGTATGTTTCTTTCTCGAAGGTATCAAGGGTTCCGGTCTACAATTCTATAGAAGAGGAATTATATCTGATTCGGACTGTGATCATGGTCGTATAAATCACGGAGTCCTACTCGTAGGATATGGATCAGGTACGTTAGTGTTTCATTTTATAATTATGCCCCGTTTGGCGGCTGTCTTGTCAGATGCTTCGCGATGGTGCAGCTGACTCTGGTGTAGGTACGCTTGGTTGGAACTAACCTTCGTAATTTACAGACTCCCAAGCTACTCATAGCTAAATTGGCATTCGGGATTTTCGTGATTTTTCGTACCTATCTGATATTAAACTTTTCATTTTCATTCATGTGTTGCTGAAATTACTTTATTTCAGAAAATGATGTGCCATTTTGGATCGTCAAGAATTCTTGGGGCACGTCGTTTGGGGAAGAAGGCTACTTCAGAATGCACCGCGGTGAAGATGCACTGTCTTGCGACATGATGAATGACGACATGACGACAGCCGTCGTCGCATAATGCTTTTTATCTTCATACATGTTAATTAAGTGTTTAATAAAACTTCACTTAATGTAATTTTTGAACTGACCTATGTTGAATACTGGGTTTTGGCTACATTTTACTTTATTTTTTTTCTAATTTTTGTCTTTTGTATTTTCTTAAATATTATAAATATAATCTTTATCTCGATATTAATCTAGTTTGTTTCTGTTTAGCCATCTAACACTAATGACACCAATTCACACATAGATATCTCTGACATGTCTTATGGTAGATTATCCTCGACTCTCGAAACCTAAGGTCCATCATCAATTTACAGTTCAGCTCGGTTGAATCACTGTCTCCTAAGATACAGGATACAGGCCATCCCTAGTTTAGGAGACAGGATTTAATTTCTAGGGTTCCGTACCAAAATGGTAAAAAGGAACCCTTATGGTGTGACTCAGTCTGTCTGTCTGTCTGTCTGTCTGTCACAGCCGGATATCTCAAGAACTACTAATGCTATCAACTTGAAATTTGGAACAGTTTTAGATGACGTTTACCCAACTATTTTGCAAATAAGAAAGAAATAAAAATATTAATGCTTTTTTTTGCAACAGGGACTGAAAGGGGGTCTTAAAAATTCAAAGTGGGGCTACTAGGGCATGTGGGGTATCATATGAAAGAACGCTGTTTGCACATTCTCAAACATTTTTTTATTTTTTTTAGGCCGCATAATTTTCGACTTTTGATGAAAAATGTAAAAAAAAATACCGTTCCCCCCCCCCCCCCCCCCCTTATCTCCGAAGTTTGCAAAGAGAAAAATCTGAAATGATTCTATGTGATAGAAGTTTATGTAAAGATTACAGGAAAAATAAAACGATGTCTCTAGTAAGTAGTAAGTAGTAGTAATAGCACACTTTTTCAGAAATCTGAACGGAACCCACGGTGCGTGAGTCCGACTCGCTCTTGACCGGTTTTTGTTAATGTATACAATTTTTTTCTCCCCTAGTGTCCATTGTTAGTTGATTAAGTGTTAGCATGTAACTAGTATACAACCTGTGTCTATGTATAACTTTGGATCAATAAACTTTTTATTTATTTATAACTACTGCAGATGCCCGCCAAAAACCACTGCTATACTTTATCATCTCATCATCATCTTCCTGCCCTTATCCCTTGTTACTTGGGGTCGGCGCAACACGTTTTCTTCTTCCATTCTCCTCTGTCAACCGTCACGCTATCATTCACTCCCTTCTCTTTCATATCATTCCTCACACAATCCACCCATCTTTTCTTTGGCCTTCCTCTGCCTTGCCATCCATCAACATGTATATTCATCATTCTTTTAGTCACATACGTTTCGTCTCTCCTCATCACATGCCCATACCAAGCCAAACGATTTCCTTTCAACTTTTCTGTCACTGGCGCCACTTTCAAACTTCCTCTTATATACTAATTTCTTACTTTATACATTCTCGTCACTCCACACATCCATCTCAACATTCTCATCTCCGCTGCATGTGATAACTTCTTGTGGAGTTGAATTACTCTTTTTAAAAACTTCAGCACATTGAAATAAATCCTGTTTTTCAAACATTTTAAAAATAGTTTTTTTACCCCTCCTGAAAAATGCAGGTCTCGTATCACAACCAGTTATTGATTTTGACACTTTGCAAAAGTAGATAAAATTTGCTAAGTACACTATCTCAAAGGTGGTGTGGAAACGTTTGCATATTATGACGATTACAACTCTTTCAACCTTTTTGAATCGTTATATCTCAGAAACGGTGGCTCTTAGGAAAAAAAGTATTTGGAAATTTTTAAGATAAATATCTGATGAACAATTTTTGTCTGAACTAATTTTATGATAAAACTTACCGTTTTGCTGAAAAATTATTCTAAATAAACTATTTCTTATTCTTTTAACTTTGATCTTTTATTCAACCCGTCGCACGCCAATTAGCAGACACAATAGATTTTCTATTGTTATCTGAACACCTGGGTGTGCAATCGACGTTCAAAGAGTTAATAGGTTCAATCCCCATATAAGACAGTAAATAAAGTAGTCCATGAAACTGCACTTAACTAGCAACAGTTTCATAAACTACTACATATTACACAACCAAGATCCTAAAGATGACAATGGATTTCTTTTTGACTTTTTGACGTTTTCTATATAATCTGATGAAATTGATCAACTCTTTTTTAAGTGGACATAACCGTAGTAGTATTGATGAAGATATATACTATTTGACACCCGTCGTCTGTTTCTAGATAATAATATTAATGAAAGTAAAAATATTTAATTAAAACAAAGATACCTAATAAAGTTATTAAACCTGAACAATTCGCAGTCATTAGGCATTTCAATTGTTTCATTGTTACCATATTTGTCTGACTGTCAGCCATTTTACAATTTCAAAGGAGGTAAGTTAGAGACAGTGTTTTGTTGGAAGTCTAGATCTAAATTCAGACATTTTGTCTTAATAAAATTACAAAATAGAATATAAATCAATTAATATTTTTTGTTTTGAAAGTAGATTGTTCTAAGATTACAATAGGTAGTCTCTTATTAGATAACTAGCTGTTTCCCGTGGCTTCATTTTTTTATTTATTGTTTTTTTTTTGCATGGAACACTAATTCTTTTCTAAAATAAAAGTTTCCTAAGTTACCTTATAAGATCAGCTATCTGTCAGTGAAAGTCCCGTCAAAATCGGTCTAGCCGGAACAAACAGACAAAAATTTTAAAAATAGTTTTTTAAAAGTACCGTATATCATAACATCTGTCAATTTTATTTGTTTGTATAAATGATGTGATTGGCAACGACCCATATAGGCTAAAAGAATTCGACATCAATGTAAGCACCTATTGAGTATTACCGTAGTATTTCTTTTATTTTACTTTACACATATTTGTTACTGTGACGTTTAATAAACAAGTTATGCGGATGTGACGTTCAATAAACAAGTTATGCGTGCTGTGGTAGGGGTTGCGCAGTGGGGGGATTGTGGAGTGGTGCGCCACACTCAGTCTGGTCCGAGCGGCCGTTATGACAACACGCCTAACGCAGTGATATTGCAAACAGTGTTTTATTGTGATACCTAAACCTAACCAAAACCAAGACACCACAAGTGGCGACGAGGATTAAGGTATGTCGTGCATAAAATTTAAAATTAAAACAACCTAATGGTTGCGAGATATGTTGGCAAGTTAACGAATGAGGTTTCATGTAGTTTAAGTTTCCCCTGAATAATTTGTGGTAAAACATAGCATATATTCATAAAACTACCAATACCTAAGAGTGTACCTATTGCTCTTAAGAAAATACACATGAAATGACAGTAAATAATCGTGAAAACCGTGAATGTCATTTTATGCATCATCATCATCGTCAAATCAAATCAAATCGTAAATCATTCGTGAGTGGCATTTAATTTTCTTTGTTTATTTACCGTGAATATCTAGTCACGAATAAAAGAAATTTTTACTTACCTACCTACATTTCACTTTAAACATCTAAAAAAAAAAAACAAAATAATAATGACCTCGTTTGTTGATATGTGCTAACTAAACTATAACGAAATTGCCAAAAAGGCAAATGAGTCGTGGAAAGTGCGAAACTGATAGATTATATGGTTAATCGGTATCAAAACATTACACGTAATTTGGAAAGGTAAACTATTAAATGAATAGTGGGTACCTAAACTGATAGATTATTTGGTTAACCCCTCAAGTGTCGAATGCACCCCATGTGTGCATAAGAAAAACCGTTTTTTTGTTCGGTACATAAGCTTATATCACATATAAATAAATGTAAAAAAACATCATCCGATGGAAAACCAATCAAATCATTAGTTGTGAACTTATGGAGTTCGCAGCTAACCTCCCCTCCCCCTCCGCGTGTCAAATGCACCCAAAGTGTGCAAAAGGACAAAACTTTACATAATAGGTATATAAGCTTAGATCACGTATATATAAACGTAAAAAAACATCATCTGATGGAAAACATATCATTATCAGTAGTTGTGAACCTATGGGGTTCGCAACTAACCCCCAACCCTCCCCACTCGCTGGGGTTTTGGGTCTAAAATCAGCCAAACTCAGACACTTGAGGGGTTAATCGATATCATAACATTACGAAGTAATTTGAAAAGGTAAACTATCAAATGAATAGTGGGTACCTAAACTGATAGATTATTTGGTTAATCGATATCATAACATTACGAAGTAATTTGAAAAGGTAAACTATCAAATGAATAGTGGGTACCTTTAAGCTAAATAAGCTTAAATAAATCCAATGGGTACCTTACCTGGATACCTGGTACCTTAGTGGATAAAAAACGAACTAGCTAAGTTGTTAGTGCTAGAAAAAACATATTGGTATGAATTAAATAGTGAACTGCTAAAATCAGTAAATAAAAACAAAACTATTATAAGCAATGTCAAACAACAAACAAAAGACAATAGTAGCAGATAGCCCAAAGTAATCTTGAAAACATTTCTTACATTTTCACAATTTGCAATGTGAAAATAACAAGTGAGTTACCTATTTAATCACGCTATACCTGTGGTCGACAAACCACGGACATTGGTAGATAATCATATATACATTTTTGCAAATATAGACTACAAAATCCAAATACGTTATTAATCCCCAAGAACGAGATTTCAACAGAAATTGGGTCAGCGCTAGTGAAAATAAAAACCAATTAGGTTTTATCAAAATAATTATCTCGAAGTTTAAACATTATCATAACACCTTTTAATGTTACAAGAAACTTATAATTTGAATATAATTTTTGAAGTTTCATATTTATAATAAACACTTTAAAGATTGCAAAGTAAAATATTTCGAGTGAAAATAACAATATTTGTTTGGTCTACTTTCCAAGCAATATTATTTCATTGATCTTATAAGATTAATTATCAGTTAAATACAGTCAATTTTAATGGTTTTCACTATAGTTACGCTGTAATAATAATACTATAAATTTGTTGTTCTGTTTGAAATGGAACAGTAGTTTTGAATGTCTTTCGTTGCATTTTAAATGAGTTATTGTTAATGTGGTAATTCAGTTAAGTCTGAATGGTACCAGATAAATAGGAAAACATGTAAGTAGGTATACATGAAAGTAGCACAATTAATTCATGCAAATATACAAGTTACTAAATTACTGAAACAAAACAAAAAGAATGTACTCTGGCTATGAAAACTAGTAACATATATTGAATAATATAAAACCAATTTCAACATTTCTTCCTTACTAAACATAGACCTTACTGAAGTTTCTATATTGAAAATTGAAACATAATAATAATAATAGTTATAAAGTAGCTCAAAATAAAATGAAAAAATATGCAAAACTAAATAAAATCATAAAAAGATGCAATAAGGAATAAAAAAAAAAATGCGGTTCAAATATAATGAAAAAACTTGTTTTGCTACTAAATAAATCCAATAACTACCAAATTAAATGAGAAGACAGTAAGAACATCTATGAGATTGACACTCAACGCTTACTCTGAAATTCAGGTAGAAGAGTCAATGCAGTCACTTTATACTAGGTATGTGAGGTCTGGAAAAAAAAACTAATTCAGAAGCAAATGAGTTAGTGGACATGTGCAAATCTAATGCAGACAAGTGGACTCACCAACTCTCAGCAGCTCTCATTGTTCTTTGCTAAGGAAATCCAAACTTGCCACTCTCCAAACTGAGGCAACGGAGAACCCGTCCCAGTTAGGAAGTGTTTGGGTCTGTATCCCCAATCAGGATACACCAGGCATTGAACAAGGTCCATTGCAAGTAGCTCAGTTAAAAAACTAGTTCTCTTCCTTGTAAGTAGTAAAGTTTTACTGCTCCATTATGTTTTCTGATAGTTTTGGAAAAGGGGTTATGGAAATTACTTTGCAACAAACTGAGTCATTCTTCTCAAAATTATTGTATGCCACAGGCTTCCTACAAATACATAATTTCATCAATTATGAATACATTTATGACCCTAATGCCATTATTACTCTAATAGTTTTTAAATGAAAAAAAGTGATATCAAAACAAAAATGAAATAATGAAAGAATAAACTGTTTGGACACAGAACGTGAACAGAAGGTCAAGTCATTTTAGTGACACGAACCATTGCAGTTAAATTGCATGAAAATAATATTGTGTGTGCTGGTTCACTAATCCTAATCAAAAGTTGTATTCAATCAAAAACTCGTAAAGACAGTTGAATTATCTGTTGAACGTACCTAGCTGTGAACTTTCTTGTGTTGTGCTAGTTAAGCACGTCATAATATACCATGTGCGTTGACAGACCCCCAAATTATTAAATATACTCTATAATTGAGTCGGCAATTAATGTTTTGGCAAAACTTGAAACTGTAAATAAAGAAGTAATTATGTGTGGTGACTTCAATATTAAAAAAAAAAAAACGCTAAGCCGTTGGTCCCGGCTGTAATTCGTGAAACTTTGACAGTCGTTACGGGTCGTCAGAAGCCCGAAAGTCTGACAACCAGTCTAACCAAAGGGTATTGTATTACCCAGTAACTGAAGGTGAGATAGCAGTCGCTTCATGTAAAATACTGGTGTTTGACTGCATCCAGTTGGACTGGAAGTCGACCCCAACATGGTTGGGAGAAGGCTAGGCAGATGGTATTACTGTGTTTAAATACTTCAAATTGACAATGTTTTAACTTACCAATATAAAAAGTGCAGATACAATCAGACCACATCTGTTTATTTAAATAAAATTAAAAGCACTTTAATTTGTAAAGTAAGTGATCAAAATCTTGCAATGAATATTTTGAGTATTTTGTTTAATTAATTCTTTTGAGTTCAATAAAACTAAAAAAAAAAACTATCAAGTTATATTTAGTGCCTGGGCAACTAATGCTTGGTTTTTACAAACAAAACAGAATCGTTTTGCTTACCAGTGGCAGCATTTTTATTGCCAAACTGGGAATTTATGTAAATAGATTCGTAAGCTAATTTTACCTGTGATCAGGGCTGGGCAAAATATAATATGCTTTGCTTCGATTGAAATACAAAATATTTTGACTCTGTTTATTTAAAATACATTCAGAGCCTTATAACTGTCGTAAGTGCCCTGATGTAAGAACGATTTCAACTTCCACACTTGAACGTGCTAATAATGCTTATATAATTTTGGAATACTTATGGTACAAGTGATAGGTAGTTATAGAGCCCTATAACTAAAATTTATACAAGCATACAAATAGACAAAATTCATAACTATTTCAATAGAAAATTGAAGAATTCAGTCAGTACACGTAGTGTTGCCAACTCTAAACAATATATTTACTGCTTCTAGTGCAGATGCTTGTGTATGTATGAGGCAGCATATTTTTCGTTTTCATTAATAAGATCACTAAATGTATTTAAGTAAAAATGTATTTTGAATTCATAAGTGTTTGAAATACTAGTTATAAAACACTTCAGCGTCAGGTATTTGAAATATTAATTACAAATTACGTTTGTAATAGTAGTTTGAAAGCAAATACCAAATAGGTAGTTGTATTTCAAATAACAAGAAATTCAGGTACTACCCAAATCTGCCTATGATATCTACTTCCTCGAGTATGTCTCAAAGAATTTGGGTTTGAGTCGCCTGACTCCTTATCTAAAGTTAAGCCAAGGACAAAATAATTGAAATTAGATGTGTGTTTAAAATATAATACTTAGAGGACATAGGATTCAAAGAGTCAAAGAACTCGGGACTTAAAAGACTCAAAGGAGTCGTGACTTTTGAGACTAATAGTCCCCAAGTCTTGTAAATCTATTTTGGCCTAGAAATAAAGACTAAAGGATTTATGTCTTTCACAACACTAGCAGTATGACTAGCAAAAAATTTCAAATTACTTGAAAGTAAAATAACAAAGCTAGCTAATTTGAAATCTGAAATTTGAAATCTTTGCTAGACTAGCAAAAATGTCAAATTACTTGAAAGTAAAGTAAAATAGCAATATTATGATCAAAGAAAACAACAAAAATGATTAAAGGAAATGTATTAACTTAACAATTTAATGATCAATCTCATTAAAAAAAAAAGAGTTGGTGATGAAGAACAGGATGATATTACAGAACAGACGTCACGTAGAAACATTATTCAATTAAAGAAATTAGAAAGTAAATGGACGGTCCATAAATCAGAAACTGGTGATTCCAGTAATGAATTTGATTCACAAACTAACTATTTACATATATTATACCGTAATTATTGTTTATTATGATTATGTCTTTGTTTAAGGTATATTATATTGCTAATGTGTTGAAATTGTATAATGCAATATTCAAGTTCTATTGTTGCTATTATTCTGAGTAATGGTCCAAGAGATAAAACTGTTTTGAAGTTAACGATAAGTTATGGAAATGTAAGAAATGTGTTGATAGAATACTTTAATACTGTTTCCATGAAGTTTCTTGTACTTATTCTCCAGGAAGACGTCGATTTGTGAACGAACGACTAGCTTTCTGATTAATTACAGGCAAGATTAATTGAAATATTGTCAGCCATTTATTTTATAAGCAAATGATTTTATTATTGTTTTTTTACATTTTGTAAAGAAGAGATGTGACGTTTAATAAACAAGTTATGCGGATGTGACGTTCAATAAACAAGTTATGCGTGCTGTGGTAGGGGTTGCGCAGTGGGGGGATTGTGGAGTGGTGCGCCACACTCAGTCTGGTCCGAGCGGCCGTTATGACAACACGCCTAACGCAGTGATATTGCAAACAGTGTTTTATTGTGATACCTAAACCTAACCAAAACCAAGACACCACAGTTACATTTTTAAATATTAGTATAAAAAGGATAATAAAAACGTGTGACTGACACTGGCATGGCCACCATCAGGGATTTTAATTTTGATAACACAAAAAATTTGTCGCTAATTAGTCGGAATTTGCCGCCAAATATCAGAATTCAAAATCAAATTTTCGGAAGACGAAATGGCTCTTCAACACTTCGGGTCATGCGGAAACCGGCAGATTTTGTATTTTTAGTAAGTTTTAGATTATATTCTTCAAAATAAAAAAATAAAAAATCGCGCTCGGGAATTAACGTTTTTTTTTTTACAAGTTCGCGACCCTATAACTCGGCGGCGTCAAGGACTTATCGTCAGATTAGTTAAATTTAGTCTTAAAACACTAAAATCAACCCCCAATATCTTAATCTGACGCGCTCGAGTATTTCAGACTATCGATTTTTTTTTACTAATCTGATTGTCTATCCTAGGCGTGGGTCACTACATATAGAGCTAAATACTTTACAAGGTTGTTCTATTAGGTCTAAGGTATCTCTCAAATCTTAAACTGCCACGCTCGAGTATTACCGAAATTCCCTTATTCGCCTCCCTAACTATAAACTAAGACCTGACTAAATCTGTGACTTGGCGAAAACTTGCGACTAATTAGCGACTAAATTTGGGAGAAAACAGATCTTCGCTAGGTGGCCTAGTTTTTGAGATAGAAATGTGGCCAAGCTGGGGAGACTCTCTCCAGATCGGCCACCAATGACCCCTTATAACTTTTGAACCAGTGACCGACAAATTCTGATATTTGGCGACAAATTTCGACTAATTAACGACTAAATCTTTGTGTTATCAAAAGTAAAATCCCTGATGGTGGCCAAGCCAGTGTCAGCCACACAATAAAAACATTTAAAAATATAAAAATAGTAGCCCACCGGTATCGGGAACAGGGTCCAAGCTACCCGGCGGTCAGAGCTCCAGAGAGAGGACCCTCCTAACAATGCGGGCCGTGTCCAGAAGTACCGCTTTCTGAATCAAGTCCTTGATCCAGCTGCCCAACGAGGCCAGGGTCCTTAGGTGTTTTACCATAGTATTATTATTATCTGTGGTATTACTTAGATCGCTGTTTGCAGTTTTTCAGGGCTGTAATAGATTGAAATTATGGTAAATAATAATAATATGGGTTCCACAAACAAGTAGGTACTGTGAGGACTCGAACCTCACAGCGGGAGGCTAACTACTTTATAATAAAAGACAGTAGTGTACTGAAGAAATGGGGCTGAAGCCCGCTATATTAAAATAGAAATAAAATTATAATTCACTCCCTAGGTCCTACGCGGAGCCCTAGTTATTCGCTATCTGACAATCTTATAAAAAAGCCATCACTTTTTTATAAGAGTATTCGATGTTTGAATGATCGTCAGCCAGTTATTCATACTATGGCTTGTACACATCAAAACCTCTACATGAGCTACGCCCACCCTTGAATAAAAGGATTAACGTAGTCAACTTCAAAATAAAACTTTTATTCAGACCAAGACATTCGATCATACAGACAAAACCTACCTAAACCTAAAAAAATAGACACCCTACCTAACTCCGGGAAAATGGCGACAATATGAGGGATTGTACTTCTAGGTACAGGCTCAGCTCTGGACAAACGAAACGCGAAAATCTAACACTATATTAAGTGTCAGATAAGTTAACATTAAAGTGTGCCATTGTGCACCCAAAAATATCGCATTTATCCAGTCTGAGCCTCGTCAAACAAAACCCAGAGGGAAAAGAATGACGTACCCCCTAAAAAAACAATACGATGTGACAATTCACATCAGCCCAGAAGGGGTTGAAATCTAAAGAAATCAACATCGTGATTCATTAACCCATCGGACAGTATCGAGCCAGAGGGAGGAATGCGCCAGGAAGTCAAAATTCTAACGTAGAACCTAACTCATGTTCAATCTCCAGCAAATTCAAAGAAAAGTATCGCGTATTGTCAACACTGAACCCTTACGTATTACTACTGGTCCATATTGACCAAACTGTAGATACTCTGATATAAACTGCACCAATTGTGTCAACTCAACACTCTTTGCAAGGACTATGTCCCGTCAGCAAAGTTGGTTACAACTCATACCAAAGTCACCCCCCCTCTAGAAGGTATTCACAGTTTCTCAAAACATCCACTACTCCCAATGCGTCATACTAAAATGCTGGAGGATGTTCATGCTAATCAGCCCTATCGACCCGTAACGAAGCGACGTTGTCGTAGGTGTTCACTCCCTCATGCTCTTCAATGTAGTAGGCAGCGTTGTGGTGTACCACACACGCTGTTGGTTGCGTCCGATGTCTCAGCATATGAAATATTACACAAAAAAACACAATATTAGAACATTAGAAAATATAATACATTATTACTTCATGCCCTGCTGATGTCATAAATGTAATGCAGTGACATGATAAACTGAAAATAATAACAATGACAACTAAATAATCCTTAAAAGAAAAAGTTTCCATCTAATAAAACAACTAGGAGGTTTAAGAAGTTTACATCTAATAATATTGTTTACAAAAATATCACACAACCTCCTTTTATTCACTTTAAAAAACCTAAAATTCAAAATAGAAAACTTCTTTATAAAATGATCATTGGTTATCTTAATCCTTTTTAAATTATTTATTTTAGGAACCAATTTTTTAAATTTAATCTTCTTTACAGATAAACACTTTTTCCTCTTCGATACAACACGTTTTGGAATATACATGATACTTCGGTGTCGTAACGGGGCACTAGGGAACCTAACACAACTTTTTTTAATTTCCACAAGCGTGATATCAATCATGGCGTCGACTGCGCATGACTCTACTTCATCTTCTTCTAACAAAAAATCAACTTCCAAAAGACTAAAATCACCTATCTCCTTTGTTTCCGACGACAGACTGGAATGACCATTCTCCTTTGAAATCGTAGATTTTAAATTAAAATTATCTTGAAAAATTTGTTCACAGGCGATGCTATTTTTATTGTTTTCCACATCGTGAACATGATCGTCTTGACACACAGACATATAAGACATAATAGTAGGATTGGACAGACCCGAATATTCCAGTGCTTCCTGATCTTCCTTCATAAGCACCTCGTCTGTCTGCACATCGTTTTCGGTCACCACAGGGCTGCTCTCTGCGCAGCTGAGCTCAGCAATGACCTCAACTTCATCGTCAACACTGCTTGCATCGCATTTTTCTAGCACATCAACTTCCTGCTCTCTTTCACTAGAAATTAATTGCATATTATCATCTACACATAAAACATTTTCCTGTCTGTCTTCAACAGACCTTTCTTGTGCATCCGCCTCTTGTGGCGCACCATTAAAAATCTTTCCCTTATGGCATCTACATGGGAATTCTGCCCATAATGCGTCACACAGTGCCTCAAAGGACATACCGTCCGACCATGTATAATTGTAAAAAGATCTTGCAGCACTTGCAAGAAACGCACCCAAAATTAGCGACCAATCGCTTTCTCGCCATCCATTGATGTTGGCTATTCGTAAGAAATCAGCAATAAACTTTTCAAGACATCGGGCGTCGATGCCCGTGAAACAATAATCTAACATCAGCACCATGTCGATCACTCTCTAAAGCACAATAATAATATTTAAAACCACTTAGTCTGATTAAGGGGATCCACTGCTCCTCATATCGCTAGGCGTGCGATAGTGATACGTCCTGCGTCCGGCGGAATAACTTCTACGCCAAACACCAACAAATTCTTAAATACTTCGCTTTGCTAAACTCGGCCGTATCGGCGCACTCCAAAAAACTTCGAGAGGTACCGCGGGCGTACGCGCGGTCGATGTGCAGCTTCAGCTGCGGCCAACGAATTAAGAATTGGCTACGGCGCCTCCACCAAATGTGAGGACTCGAACCTCACAGCGGGAGGCTAACTACTTTATAATAAAAGACAGTAGTGTACTGAAGAAATGGGGCTGAAGCCCGCTATATTAAAATAGAAATAAAATTATAATTCACTCCCTAGGTCCTACGCGGAGCCCTAGTTATTCGCTATCTGACAATCTTATAAAAAAGCCATCACTTTTTTATAAGAGTATTCGATGTTTGAATGATCGTCAGCCAGTTATTCATACTATGGCTTGTACACATCAAAACCTCTACAGTACCTAACCTTTTAGAAGCATCGCAAATATTTTCTAATAATAATAAGGATGATGCCTGGGTAAAAAAAAAGAAATTCTATTTAGTCCGTCAGTCAGATAATAATAGTACATTATTGCAAAGGCCGCGAAATAGGCAATTGCAGGTCGAGTATAAGTTTGAAGGCCGAGCCGTAGGCGAGGACTTCACTAATACGAGACAGGCAATTGCTATTTCCGCCGAGGCATTTATAGTGCTTTTCTCAAAAGAATGCAGGGAAATAAAATTTCCATAATTTTTCAAGTTAATGCCGTTTTTAACATGAACTTGTACATTTCAGCATGAAATAAATTGGCAATAATGTTGATGGCTTTTTAGTTTTAGCAATGTTATTAAAATACGACAAAAATACTGTTTCGGAGAAAATGTTCACTTTTTCTCGTTTTTCCAAATCATAAAATTTTCATATAAGGTACTTTCATGTATTTTTCTTTTGACTTCGCTGGAAGCAGGTTTTCCATTGCCAATTTGGCTTCTGATCTTGAATCTGGTGGAGTACAATCAATCTCCATTTGACTCTCTGAACCGTTGGAATTCATTTTAATTATTAAATTTATATTTGTTATGTATGCAAATAATAAATCAAGATGAACTTTCAGCTTTGTCGCCAATTTTCTATTTATCAGTCAGTATCATCTGTGCCGAAAAGCAAACGCATTTATGGCTATAGAGCCACGTGAACGCAATTTATACTAAGCAAAGAGACTTATGGTATGCCAAGAATGATAAAAGAGATCCAATCAAAGAGTATTTAATAACCCCAGCACGCCGTTTCATACAACATTGCTGGAGCGGTGTAATGTTCCAAATTCATAAAACGCTCCTGCAATGGATTTGATTTTCTTTGACCGCAAATTCGATACTTCGCGTGTTCTTTTTTCGAAAATAATGACAATATTTCCATGCATGTTTGAGAAAAAATATATTAGACACGTATTTTTGCTTTATGATATTAATAAAAAAATACTTAGCTATCACGCATTAAAGTTGGGGAGTGGGGGCTCGCTACGTCACTTGTACGTATAAAACCTAGCTACGCGTGACGTCATGCCATATTTTAACTCAATGTATCGCCGTAATTTTTTGATTACGTAAAAAAAGAAAAAATACGTGTCCAATATTTTTAATATATATAATGACGGACAAAAAATAAATTTTTAGTCATCATCCCTATTCTTGAGTTTACATAGATTATAAAAAATCAATAACTATAAGATAACTAGCGCCATCTGTCGCCATTCTCATCACTACCACAATTTACATGAAGGGAATTGAACTCCTGCGCATTTTAAGGAAATAGATAATATTGGATCCTGTTGATAACTTCCATAAATATATCTTCTTATATAAAAATCAATTGCTGTCCGTTAGTATCGCTAAAACTCAAAAACGGCTTGACCGATTTGATTTTTTTTTTGTTTTATTCTCCTCTTTTCTTTTATTTTTATAAACCATGAAAGAAAAAAAAATAGAAAAAAAAGAAATTGAAATTTTGACAGGACAACTCGGTCTAGCGGGTCAGCTATTTATTAATAAATTCCAAAGAATGACGCATCTAAACCAAATGCCCGTATAATGACCGCTTTAGCCCCCGGGGCAGGCTCCGTTTAAGGGATATTTCGATAATTCCCTTCAATTATCCTAACGTAGTAATTTACTCAATTTATTTAAACTATTTCTTGGACATTATGATTTATTGTGTGGGATCTTTATTAATTCGGGTCTCAACTTCATTCTTCTTCTTAAAATATTATTTAGAATTTAAAGAGCAATCAACTTATAAGTAACAGAATGAGCATAAATGTAACTACGCTCCCAATATTCAACAGGGATATTATAGGTAACTTAGCTCCCAATATTCAACAGGGATATTATAGGTACCTACTTACGCTCCCAATATTCAACAGGGATATTGTAGGTAACTACGCTCCCAATATTCAACAGGGATATTATAGGTAACTTAGCTCCCAATATTCAACAGGGATATTATAGGTACCTACTTACGCTCCCAATATTCAACAGGGATATTATAGGTAACTTAGCTCCCAATATTCAACAGGGATATTATAGGTAACTTAGCTCCCAATATTCAACAGGGATATTATAGGTATCTACCTACGCTCCCAATATTAAACAGGGATATTATAGGTAACTACCACCCTATATTCAACAAGGATATTACTAAAGGTGACTTTGACAAGTTCTCAATTCAAAAACTGAGCGTGAAATAGCTCTTTTTGATCAAATAATCGTGTACCTACTCGCTCCATGAGGGTAAAGACACAACATACTAATACCCCACAGTGCAATTTACTGAATCTCGTAAAGGCGCGTCGTAATCTGGCGCAAAGTTAATAATGAGCGCTGCAATTAAAGCGCGTCACACACCTGCGGGTTTGCACTGAATGTGTTTTTATTAAAATGCTCACGACGTGATATCTGAGCAGTAATTATGTTAAACTTTGTAAAGAATATTTCAAGGGAGCCATAATATAAAAGATCTTAATTAATGTTGTCCCTAAATCTTTTGTAAAGTAACACGTGTAATTTACTTTAATTATTGCGTGAGTTAGTATGTAAATTAAGTTTTTGAATTTTGAACAGAGAACCTTTGAAATTGTTCGTAGAATAATTAGTTAGGGTGCAGAATATTATGCGACAATATAAAAATGTATAACCCAATATTTTATATCTGTAATCTAGTTAATTTACGGGTCTTCTGGGTACTTTACCAGTCGACAGCGATGCGGAGGAATTTTTCGACGCCATATTTTAGTTTTTTAATAGTTTTAGTTATGTGCTCGTGGCTAAGTAATAACAGCCGCACAGGTCGATCCATCAGGTTAAGCTACGCTTGCCGGGGTTGTTCCGTGGATGGGTGACCATCTTTACATACCGAGACTCCTCCGTGCCTCGGAAAGCACGTTAAGCCGTTGGTCCCAGCTATCATCCGTGGATCTTTGACAGTCGTTACGGGTCGTCAGAAGCCCGAAAGTCTGACAACCAGTCTTACCATGGGGTATCGTATTACCCAGTACTGGGTTGTGGAGGTCAGATAGGCAGTCGCTCCATGTAAAATACTGGTATTCAGCTGCATCCGGTTAGACTGGAAACCGACCCCAACATAGTTGGGAAAAGGCTAGGCAGATTGAATAGTTTTAGTTATGTTAGGATATAATTCTTCGACCCGTATGTATGGATGTATGTTTGTTTGTTTGTCCGCGATTTTCCCAAAAACTAATGAACCAATTTTGATGATTATTTCACTAACGTGATCTACATACTTTCAGGGAGGTTTTAGTATATAATTCATTAGGTAATTATTCTTATGTGCGAAGTTATATGCATAAATAAGAAACTTGTAAGATTTGGAAAACAAAACGCGTTAGTTCCGATTTTGGCCACGCGTCAAAGGATCCTTATATATACTGGTGGGTGGTGCACAGATAGTGGTGTTGCACCTAGAGCGAAAGCAATTTTACTTAGTTAAAGTACCTATATATTTAGTAGATATTTATATTTATTTTATTTATATTTATTTTTTTTATATTTTATGTTATCTGATGATGATTCTTTTTACTCTGCCATTGATTCCTCTAGCTCATTCGCTAATGCAAGTTTCAGCTCCTTGACTGACACACTTGGTGACTTTGTGCATCGGTGCTTCAGTCAACAAAAAGGTCATTTGTTTAATGTCTGCCATATAAATGCGCAAAGTATCCCAAGTCACCACAGTGATCTGTTGGACACCTTTGCCGACGCCAATGTCCATGCCGTTCTGGTTTCTGAGAGTTGGCTTAAACCTCATCTTCTTTCCACTACCTACTCTCTCCCAGGTTTCACTCTTATCCGCAATGATAGAATTGGTAAGGGAGGGGGTGGTGTAGCTATCTATCTTCGTAGCGATTTTCCTTTCAAAATCATTGCTTCATCTCCTTCACAATACCATGCTACTGCTGAGTACCTCTTTTTAGAGGTCTGCGTCAAAGGTGTCAAGACCCTTCTTGGTGTTGTCTATTGTCCACCCGCCGTTGATTATTTTTCTAATCTCGAACTGGCGCTGGAATCCGTAGGGTCAGAGTATGCACATTGCGTCATCATGGGCGATTTCAACACTGACCTTGCACACCACACTCCTCGATCCCATAAGCTCCTTCACATAATTGATTCGGTTAGTCTCCATGTACTTCCACTGCAACCTACCCATTTTAATATCTCAGGCGATGACACATGGCTCGACTTAATCCTTACATCCACTCCCTCCCTCGTTCCCTCTCATGGTCAGTGTCCCGCTCCTGGATTTTCCCATCATGACCTCATTTTCCTCTCCTATGTCCTAAAACCGCCTAAACCTGTCCCAAAAGTTCTGCACATGCGGTGTTTTGCACGCATGAATGTTGATAAGCTTCGTCAGGATGCTTCAGACCTCAGTTGGGATCTCCTTGCAGCGGCCACAGCTGTTGATGAAAAATTGCGCATTTTTAATCAGACTGTTCTTGGTCTCTACGACAAACACGCTCCTGTTAAGAAGATCAAACTTCGGCGTCCTCCTGCTCCTTGGATGACGACAGGGGTTCGAATGGCGATGAGGCGCAGGGATCGGGCCTTTCGCAAATTTAAAAAGGATCGCAGTGAAGAAAATCGGAGCTTTTTCAAAGCTGCTAGAAATCGGTGTAATCAGATGATACGCAACGCTAAACGCCGCCATATTCTCGAGAACATATCTTCTTCTTCACCTGCTGATATCTGGAAGTTCCTTGGTACTCTTGGTATCGGCAGACCACGTCATGTGGGTTTTCCTAATACAATTGGCCTTGATGATATCAACCGTCACTTCACAACCTCCTGTCATTTGGATTCCCAAATGTTGTCCCAGACGGTTGATTTCATCACTGGCCTAGCTAGTCCCATCATAGAACCATTTCGCTTCTCTCCGGTCTCCTTGGACGAAATTAGAAAGATCATCCTGTCCATAAAATCCAAAGCTGTGGGCTATGACGGCATCAGTCGTAATATGATCCTTTGGATCCTTGATAGCCTTCTCCCTCCCATTGCCCACATCATCAACTTCTCTCTTGATTCCGGACAATTCCCATCCCTGTGGCGTATGGCCTATGTCCGCCCACTCCCTAAAATTTCTAATCCCTCCCTACCCTGTCACTATCGACCCATTTCCATTCTACCATTCTTGTCTAAAGTGCTTGAGGCCTGCGTACACAAGCAGTTTGCAGGGTTTGTTCACCGGAACAAACTTGTCAGCTCTTTTCAGTCTGGATTCAGGCCTGGGCACAGTACAGCCTCCGCTCTCCTCAAAGTGACTGGTGACGTTAGAGAAGCGATGGAGGATACCAAGGTTACCGTATTGGTATTAATTGATTTCTCTAACGCCTTTAATGCCGTCAGTCACGATATTCTCCTTTCTATGCTCTCTCATCTTATGGTTTCGTCCGAGGCTTTGGAATGGTTCTCTTCTTATCTTCGGGAACGTCAGCAATCAGTTCGCGTTGATGAGAGCTCGTCGAGTTGGCGTGACTTGGATGCTGGTGTTCCACAAGGCGGTATTCTTTCTCCATTGCTATTTTCCATCTTCATTAATTTTATAACTCACTGTCTTCGGTGTTCGTATCATCTTTATGCTGATGATCTTCAACTGTATGCAGCTGCGCGGGTAGAGGGTTTGTCGGACGCTATAGCGGATGTAAACCGAGACTTAGAGGCTATCAGGAAGTGGTCTGATAGTTTTGGGGTGTCAGTAAACCCCTTAAAGTGTCAGGCCATTGTAATTGGAAGCTCGCGCATGTTGGGTAGGGTGACGCTTAGCTCTCTTCCTCCTCTTACTTTCAATGGTACCGTCATACCCATTACCCCTAGTGTGAAAGATCTCGGTTTACATCTTGACTCGACACTTAGCTGGCAACGTCAGGTCTCCAGTGTTAGTCAAAGGGTGAACGGTACTCTGCGGTCTCTGTATCGTCTGAGAAACTTCTTGCCTGCTAAGACGAAAACTATGCTTGTGCAGACTTTGATTTACCCTATCATCGACTATGGTGACGTGTGCTACTTTGACTTGAATGCGGTTTTGCTCAATAAGCTTGACAGACTGCTCAATAATTGTATCCGGTTCATATTCAACCTCAGAAAATATGACCATGTGTCGAGCTATAGATCTGAGCTCAAATGGATGTCCATTCGTCAAAGAAGAAGTTTACGTGCTTTGACCACGCTTTTCTCCCTTCTTAACTCTCCCACTCCTCCTTCTTATCTTGTGTCTCACTTCCAATATCTATGTTCTTCACACGCTAGGAATCTGCGTTCTTCTAACAATCTTCTTCTACTTTGTCCTTCTCACACTTCTGACTTTGTTCATTCTTCCTTTCATATTCAGTCCATTCTTCTTTGGAATGCGCTTCCTCCTGATATCAGGACGGCCACCAGTCGGTATGCATTTAAGCGAAAATTGCAGAGTTATTTTCTTAACCAATAGTGTAGAGTTATTGCAACATCTCTCTCTCTTGAATTTGTATATAATATGTATTGTATATATAATATATATATATAATATAGGTATATTTTATAGTAAGTAGGTATGTATGTTTATTATTAGTTTATAACCTATTTATGTATCTGTTTATGTAGTCTATTTATAAATAATTAAGATATATTTTTAGTGTTCTTTCTATTTATGCCTCTCATACTGAGCACCTGCCATAATTCTCTTCACCACCCTTGGTTGACTGGTAGAGAATGCCTAAGGCATTAAGTCCGCCTTTGTACAAATTTAAGTGCGAAAAGTTTAAATAAATAAATAAATAAATAAATGTACTTTGTCTCCGGCATTTCTAAGCGGATTTTGATGATTTTTAGATAATTGTAGATATGTATATTCAACTAAAAATGGAAAAAATAAAATAACTTTAAAAAACCTAAAACGAATAAAAAACGTCTTCTATGCACTTTAGCTTGCCACCGACAGAAGCTGTTAAGTTTTTTATGAAAGTTAAGATTTTATTCGTTTCAGGTTTTTGATGTCGGTTTTTACTTTTTTTAAATTAAATTTTTCTATTACTTTACCAGGATACCAGTATCCAAGTGTGAACATCCCCGTCAAGTGGTTAATATGATGTTATATCAAAAAAAGTAAGTTTAAAAACTAAAACCCGACCACTGAAAAATCACGCTCTAAAAAGTATGAAACAAGAAAATATTCTAATCTGAAATTAGAAAAAGACAGACAAATTAAAAATCCGGAGTTCACGTCATGTTAGGCATAAATCGAACAGATTACGTGTGACTCCGGATTTTAAATTGGTCTGTCTTTTTCTAATTTCAGATTAGGATATTTTCTTGTTTCATACTTTTTAGAGCGTGACTTTTCAGTAGTCGGGTTTTAGTTTTTAAACTTTCTTTTTATTTAAATTATTTTGGGGTTATAATTTCGTTTTGGCTAGAGTCAATTTACAATTTTAAAGAAGAATAATTATTATAAGTAGTTATATGTATTTTGGGTAGGTTTGAAGAGACAATATGTTTGGCTCACATCTGAGGCGTGATTTTAGAAATTATTCCCAATTATAACAATATATATATTTTTGAAATGTGTTAATTAAGCCCTTTCATTTGATAGATACCAAACACGGCATCATTAAAAAAAGTTTTTTTTTTAGTTCATGACTTTATGCCCTCTAGAGGTCGCCATTTTCAATTTAATGTGACGTCACATAGCCTATAACCAGCGGACGATTAAGACGCTTCCAGTGATACCCCATTTGTCAAATTATGACAAGTAATTTAGAAGTTATGAGGGAACAGATGAACATACATACATACTTACTTACATACCGGTCAAAATCATAACCCTTCTTTTTGCTTCGCCGTAGTCGGGTAAAAATAGTAAACTGGACGAGAATACAAGACAAGTGCATAATTATGTAAATGAGTCACTGTTGTTTTGTGTCTAAATAAACGTACGTTTAATTTTAAGAGTAATAGTGGCATAACTCTTGTTGGTGCAGGATTCACGAGAGTTTTGTTTTTTGTGAAAGATTATTATTTAAATAAGTGGAGGGAATAAAATAGATGTTAGTTTTTGAAGTCTTTAGGTGATTTAAATAGAATAGAATAACAGTATTTTTAATACACAGGTATAAACATCGCGTTAATTAGGAATAAAATATGTAAATATTCTTTTAAATAGGATTATTTCACCTCATCGTTACAAAATGACAGCCAGGACCATCGGCTTAACGTGCTTTTCGAGTCACGGAGGCGTATTGGCATGTAACGGATGGTCACCCATCTACGGACTGACCTCGACAAATTTTACTACACCTTGAAGATCGACCTATGCGGCTGTTATTATTTGGAACGACAATCACCAGGTGATTTTATACAACGTGTAATGCTAAATGCGCAAAACCTCTTAAGGGGTCATTGTACTCATCATTATGAACAACTTTTACTATGGGACCAAACCTGAAATCGCGAAAAAAAAAATCAGCTGTTCAGTACATTTTGACGAATTATGCGAACATAAATGTACTGAACAGCTGATTTTTTTTCGCGATTTCTGGTTTGGTCCCATAGTAAAAGTTGTTCATAATGATGAGTACAATGACCCCTTAAGAGGTTTTGCGCATTTAACGTTACACGTTGTATACAGGGTGCTTCCATGATAATATGCAATCAACATCAAAATCATTCAATGTCAAACACGATCAATAACTGCAATTCCTCGAAACAGATGTTGATGTCGATGAGAAATCCAAAACCTATAGTAATTGAACAAAGAGCGACGCAAAAGTTTGACAAAACAGACCAGCAGTCCCTTTTAAAAACCATTATCGTACAAACGGAGCCACTCTATGCGAAACTCTAGAGCTATGCTGAGTTGTGGCGGTAGTAACAGCGAGGTTGGGGTATGCCTTGTGCCTTTTTTCAGCAGAAGACGGTAAGGCAAAACTATTAAAGATAAAGATAAAGATTTTTATTTGTCCAAACCATGATTATACACACATGGCAAGCAAGATGTTAAAAAAAAAATATATCTGTCATGTTTTGCCTCATCGGCGTACAAATATAAATAGGTAAGTTATTAGATTAGAAGAATATGGAGATGAAAGAGTAATAGGTAAACTTTAAAACGCAGACCACTGAAACGATGAATAGTACATTGTTATGATTATAAATATTATATTCTTTATTTTTCGGACAACAATGATCCAGCGTGTTATTCAACAATATTATAACTTATGGCTAATGTTAGTAACTCAAATAGAATAGAAAAGACAGAATAAATAAATAGATAGTGTTCTGAAAAGGACATCCCCAATTAATGGTTAGTTATTGTCCTTCTCACAAAACTTATAATAATCGGAGAGTCGATACTCTCAGCGATTCGAGATCGGAGAGTCGATTCTCTCCGATTATGTGAGAGATATATATTATTATGTAATATGAATTAAAAAGAATGAATGATAGTCTGAGGAGCTCGTGGCTAAGTAATAACTGCCGCACGGGTCAATCCAGGTTAGGCTACGCTTGCCGGTGTTGGTCAGTGGATGGGTTGGGTCAGTGAGTGGACCATCTTTACATGCTGAGACTCCTCCATGCCTCGCCTCGGAATGCATGTTAAGCCGTTGGTCCCGGCTGTCATTCGTGGATTTTTGACAGTCGTTACGGGTCGTCAGAAGCCCGAAAGTCTTACCACTGGGTATCATATTACCCAGTTACAGGGTTGGGGTCGCTAAATGTAAAATACTGGTATTCAGCTGCATCCGGATGGACTGGAAGCCGACCCCAACATAGTTGGGAAAAGGCTAGGCAGATTGATTGATTTGATGATAGTGTGACAGTAGACCGTAGACATAGGAGAATATAAGAGAATAACTGGAGACTAGGGCAGGCAGAAGAAGAAAAACTATGGTAAGGATGGAAGAACAGTTTAGATGTTTGAAATTTGACACGCGAGTCTGTTTAGTTTGGTACTGTGGCGGCATCTACATCGCCACATATGAACTACGCATCAATGACATGACGTCACGCAAACCTGCATCGCGCAATTAGAGTTTACCACGCGATTAGCATATATACAACGTCCCGACATCAACCGTCGGGCAGTAGCCCACCAGACACAACACCCGTCTGGTCGGAGGATCCTCCCTTTTCTATGGAGGATGAGTGAACTTTACACCCTGTTCCTCATGCCTCTAAAGTACAAGAAAACTCTCTTAACTTTTGTCACTGTTGGGAAACAATAAAAATCCCTAAAAGCAGCCCGCTCCGCTTATGACGCATCGCTTACACTAATAACCAACATCGAATTAATAGCAAAGAGCAATTCAATAATGCTCCAATGATTTTTAATATTCGAACAATTCGCAGCCTCGATGTATTGTCCATTCACCGAAACAAATTTTTGGTTGAAACAGCCCAACAAGACAAATCAATGCCTGACTAGCTTATCATAAAGTTGAAATTCGCTTGTTGAAAGAATTTAAAAGCACAACCAGACATGTTGTATGGTTGAGAATAATTACAGGGTTGCCGTAGACCAATATTTCATGGTTGATCAACCAACATCATAAGATGGGATAGAATTTTCAATAAAGGGATTTTTTATTTCTGTTTACACTGACTGCATAGTGCACTTGCGAAATTCGTTTTTTGAAGTTTTATTGTTCGTAAAGCAAACAGATTAAAATTATGATACTCAATGATTTTAGAGCGGTTAAAATGCGTGGTTTGGCGTATCCAACAGATGCGATAATAGCTCTGTGGTTAGGTTAGAACGTGGTCTGTTTGAATTCAGACATGGAAGCATTTGTTTTTATTCATATTTTCTGTCTGATCTACAATCATTAAAATCACAATAATAAGGTGATTGCGCTGTGTAGCCCGTGAAATTAATTTTTAGGGTTCCGTACTTACCAAAATGGTAAAAAAGTAACCCTTATGGTGTGACTCAGTCTGTCTGTCTGTCTGTCACAGCTGGATATCTCAAGAACTACTAATGCTATCAACTTGAAATTTAGAACAGTTTTAGACGACGTTTACCCAACAATTTTGCAAATAAGAAAGAAGTAAAAATATTTATGTTTTTTTTTTTACTTTTTTAGGCCCCCATAGTTTTCGTGTTTTGATGAAAAATGTAAAAAAAAATACCGACCCCCCCCCCCCTTATTTCCGAAGTTTGCAAAGATAAAAATATGAAATTATTCTATGTGATAGAAGTTTATGTAAAGATTACAGGAAAAATAAAACGATGTCTCTAAATAGCACACTTTTCACACACACGCACACTTTCAGAAATCGAAACGGAGCCCTCGGTGCGCGAGTCCGACTCGCTCTTGACTGGTTTTTTTTTTAGGTTTTTTGCAATTTGCATCTCCGTGTCAGATTGTATCTTGATCAAAATATGATACGCGGCAGTAAAACATATGTATTTATTGCAGATTTCATGCAGATTCGTCAAACGTACGAAATCTAACCAATCTGCACGAAATATAACTTAGATAGATGTTTTTTGACTTTGATCAAGATACAACCTGACACGGATCTGCAAATTGCAAAAACTCCAAAAAAAAAATGAATTTCGCGGGCTACCACTGTGCATCATCCTTAAAGTTGTTTATCATTAGAAGAAAAGTTCAGGTTTCAGTCATTACAGAAGGTACAACAACGTTCAATGGTTCAATCGTTTATTTTCGGAAAAACCGAAATATAGCGAATGTCGACCATAGATCAGTAAAAAACAATAGATAAGAAGTCGCGCACACATTTGCAATTCATAAATCAGAACGTACTACACTATAGAGGCATGAGGAACAGGGTGTAAAGTTCACTCATCCTCTATTGAAAAGGGAGAATCCTCCGACCAGACGGGTGTTGTGTCTGGTGGGCTACTGCCCGACGGTTGATGTCGGGACGTTGTATAAATGCTAATCGCGTGGTAAACTCTAATTGCGCGATGCAAGATTGCGTGACGTCATGGCGGTTTTTTTTTTCTCTTTATTTAAATATGTAAAGAAATACTTTGTACCAATGAGTTGTAATGGCTTGTGACTTTGCTGCGGAGGGACACTGATCTCTAAGATACAGGGATATCCCTAGTTTAGAGATCAGGGTTTCAATGTATTGTGCATAGCATAGCCACCTAGCTATAAATATAACATTGTTTTAGTGAGTACCTACTTTGGCTTTTCTTCAATAAACATTTTTTTTATTTTATTTTTTTTTATTGATGCGTAGTTCGTATGTGGCGATGTAGATGCCGTCACAACACAATGAAATTTACCATACACCGTACAACTTACTCACATAAACGCATCGGTCGCTATATTTGTGCTGTGCAAAATCAATTTATTCTAAATTCATTCGCTATAGTGATCGATCAAAGGAAATTGATTCATATTTCCACCTAAATTAAGGTAGATTGACGCACTAATTCCGTCACTGCCTTATTGGACCAGTCACATTTAATTCGGTAAAGTTCGGTTTTTCCGAAGATAAACGAAACTGTGAACGTTGTTGAACTGTACCTTCAACCGACTCTCATCATTCTCCTGCCCTTACCCCAATCTATTTGGGGTTGGCGCAACATGTCCTTTTTTCCATACTTCTCTATTAGTCGTCATCTCGGTAGTCACCCCCTTTCTAGCCATGTCATCTTTCACACAGTCCATCCATCGTTTCTTTGGTCTTCCCCTACTCTTATAGCCATCGACATTCATACATGAACCGACTCTATGCCATGTTCATAACAAAGTTTGTGGTTTTTAAAATCATCTGATCAAACTCCGACTTATGTATTGTGTGGTTTCACTTTATTTATTAGGGTTCCGTACCAAACTGGTAAAAAAGGAACCCTTATGGTGTGACTCAGTCTGTCTGTCTGTCTGTCACAGCTGGATATCTCAAGAACTACTAATGCTATCACCTTGAAATTTAGAATAGTTTTAGATGACGTTGACCCAACTATTTTGCAAATAAGAATGAAATAAAAATAATTATATTTTTTTGCAAGTGGGACTGAAAGGGGGTCTTAAAAATTTAAAGTGGGGCTACTAGGGCATGTGGGATATCATATGAAAGAGCGCTATTTGTACATTCTCAAACATTTTGTTCTTTTTTTTAGGCCGCATAGTTTTCGACTTCTGATGTAAAAAATAAAAAAAAATACCGTCCTCCCCCCTTATCTCCGAAGTTTGCAAAGCGAAAAATATGAAATTATTCGATGTGATAGAAGTTTATGTAAAAATTACAGGAAAAATAAAACGATGTCTCTAAGTAGCACACTTTTACAGAAATCGGAACGGAACCCTCAGTGCGCGAGTCCGACTCGCTCTTGACCGGTTTTTTACAAACAAATAGCTTTGCTTTAGTTATTTTTGCATTTCAATAACAGAATCCCAACATTCTCTTAGCTAGCAGATCTGCAGTTCAGAACGCCATATGTTACAATCTTTATATGCTTCGTTTCTTGCACATGCATGCATCTTTTCATATATAATATGTAAAATATGTATGTGCACCGTACTGGAACTTTTTAAGATATCCAATATCTTTATTAAAAAAAAAAACCGGTCAAGTGCGTGTCGGGCCACGCGCAGTAATAGGGTTCCGAAGTTCCACAATAATGCGGACTAAGAAGAGGCCTTTTTGTTGTTTCATGAATAAATTACTAGGTATTAAGGCTTTTACAGACAGAGGCAATATCGCATCGCGACGCGATATTACGATATTATATCCGTAGAACAATATCGCGTCGCGATGCGACCCATCCAACAACACCCCACACCATGGGGTAGACGAGAAAAAAAACATCCCTACTTTGCACAGAAGGTACCTTAAAATTTTTTTTTACATGATTTTATTTTACCACTTTGTCGGCGTGATGAATATGTATATCCATGCCAAATTATAGCTCTCTAGTACTAACAGCCTCTGAGCTAAGCTGCCGACGGACGGACAGACAGACAGACAGACGGACGGACATAGCGAAACTATAAGGCCTCATTTACGGAGACGCGGGGCGTCGTGCGGCGCGGTGCGCGGGGCGGCCCGCATCTAAATTCAAACATAGGGCGTTCTATGAGAGCGTTTACGGAGAAGCGTTTAAGATTTCTTACACTTGACGGCCCGCAGCCCGCACCGCGCTCCGCGCCGCGTCTCCGTAAATGAGGCCTTAGGGCTCCTTGTTAACGACGGAACCCTAATGATAAGCACCTACTTACTTCTTGGAATGAAATGATTATCTAAATGTAACGAAACATGACTATTGACCCCAACTTTGTTTCAGTTTTTCTTTTTGAAAACTCCAACTCTGGCGAGAAAATTAATTTGGCATGTATTTTTTTGACATTAAACTAATAATTACTGAACTCAATGTGCTTTGTTTTGAATTAAAAGAACTTCTGATCGCGAAAGTGAGGCGAAAGTAGCTATTTGATGTTCTAATGCCGTTGAGGATTGCTCAGGCAACCAGCAAAAACCAGATTTAGAGCAAACCAAGCCAGAGAAGCAAAAACACAACTCTCTCTCTCAAACTCAAACATCTATTTACACAAACAAAAGCATGTTCATTATAAAGGAACAGCAGTTATCCGTACTATGACTCTTAAACTCCTAACAATTTAAACTATTTTCTCATAAAAGTTTTTCTTAGTATTCTTTGAGCGGTTACTTACAGCGTCCACAAAGTCTGTCTAGTGCAGGACGTTTCCCGACCAACTTCTCTTGTAAAATAATGCAATTAAATATTTCCGCTCTCAATATTTTTTAAGAGTTCCAACGCAAAGATATTGTTCGGCCGATAGTTCGCCTTTGTGAGTTTAATTTTTTACTGTGAAAAACTTTGTAGCTACACCTTTTGTAAATTCATAAATAGATTGAAAAAATTTTGCTTGAGTTAAATTAGTGGTGCGGATTTTATAGACTTGTTTACTTTAACCCGTTAAAGCAGAGCGAGTTTTCGGGATTTAAATTAAGTTTGTGAAAAGTTCAACATGCTTTTAGATGTTGTTTTGAATTTTAATTAGAGTGTTAAAAAAGAAAATCATCTCAAAATAAAAACTGTTAATATTAAGGAACATTTATTTTTATGTATTCTAATGCATAAGGTCATTGCCACGTTCAATATTGCCATTCAATATCTTAACTCAACGAACAAAATGGCTTAATAAAACGCTTCATACTTCAACACTATTTGCAGTAACAAAAGAATCCCTTCACACGCATTCCCCGTTAGACAAAAAAAAAACTTAACGTTCCTCTATTCTTTTTAACACTTAAAAAAAAGAAATCCAGCACATAAAGCCAGTAACAAAGTGGCAACAAAACCCTCACTATAAAAGGATCCACTAAAAAAATAACGTTCGTAGCAAAAGCAATTACGTCTTATAAAATATACCTTTAAAAAAAATTACTCTTAATATTTCACCGTAGTGCGCAGTCTCAAAGGGTGACGCAACAAAATCTTGTTAAAGTTAATGAACAAACTTAGTGAGTCTCAGTTAAATTAGACACTTGCTTGCCACCCTACTCGGGGACGTGAAAGCGTTGAAAACTACCGCCCTCTACCGCCGTATTAATAATTCTGTCGAATAATATGTTTATGTAATTTTGGGATTTTTTGTTTTAAAGGATAGTATAGGATATAATATATAGGGTTATATAGAGGTACTTATTATAAAATAAAGTCGCTTTTTGTGTCTGTCTGTGTGGCGGCGTTGTTCTTATAAACTAACGCAACGGATTTTAATGTGGTTTTCACTATCATTTAAAGAGTCTATTCCGGAAGATTTTTATGTTTATAACATCAATATTTAACTTATATATATTTATATATAATATAGAAACTTTCATGTTTTGTCAAGTCGTAAAACCCGTGCGAAGCATGGCTGGGTCGCTAGTTTATGATAATTGACATTTCAACTCAGGGAGGTCCAGAATCATGTACTGAATAAATTGTGCGTCGATGACCCTGCCACCAAGTGCAAACAGTGGCAATATTTTAATGGAATAATCCTTATCCATATCCTAAGGGCATGTCTTCCCTACCATTACCGCGCCCCCCGGTCTACTCACAGATATACAATGGTCTCTGTTGCACCATGTAACATGAGGCAACAGGGGCTAGTGTGAATCTTTGGGTTCATTCAAGAAATCGAGTCTGGTTAAACCACGCTGGGATCGGTGCATTTCATTCATTCATTCATTCAGTGTACTCATCAATACGATCAACTTTTACTATGGGACGTTATTATTTTCGCATTGTTTTATTCTTTTGTATTTTTGTGTCCAAATAAACGTTTTTCTTTCTTTCTTTTTTTTCTTTCTAAATCACGAAAAAAAATCAGCTGTTCAGTACATTTATGTTCGCATAATTCGTCAAAATGTAGGGAACAGCCGATTTTTTTCGCGATTTCAGGTTTGGTCCCATAGTAAAAGTTGTTCATAATGATGAGTACAATAATCCTTTAAAATATTTCTACTGTTTACACTTACACCCTGTAAACGACTTATCTCTTAGGTACATAATCTCGATGAGTAATTCCGTGTTACTTCAAAAGTTTATCATTACTCTATACTTATGTCAAATATACCCGGTGACGTAACAGATAAACTCAGTAAGAACCGCCCAAACAAATGTTTAAGGTTCTCGATGGCACAGAATGTTTACTTTCGATGCTTTTAACTTGAACACCGGTGCACTTCCTGTTTGAAGTGTCCAAGAAGCACGTGTTATCATTTATATTGTATCATCTACAGGGTCAAATCAAATTAGACAGCGAAACTCCGTAAACGTGATGGTATCGATATTTATATACGATAAAACGAAAAACAAATGGTTTGTGTTTAAACGCCTACCAGAAAAATTCGAAATAACTGCCAGAATGGATAAATGCTGAACAAAATGGATAAATGCTCATCAAAATTAAAACATTTTATTGTGAAATTATAACTTTAGAAAACTGACAGCATGTCTATTTCTGTCTACAGGGTTTAAAGGAACCTAACCAACCAAACCTCGGGGTCTCCTAACATCGACCGTCTAGGGTTAGGATTTTCGTCAGCAGGTCAACGCAGATTTGGTGAGCATTTATCCATTTTGGTGAGCATTTAATTTTTTTGGTAGTCATTATATTTAATCCCAAAAAAAAAATTCATTGTTTTTTTGGGGTCAGCGACTGTAGTTAATTGCATTAGCAGTTGAAAAGTCAGTTTATTTTCTATGAAAAAACTTCGCAGACGTGATGGTTATCCTTATGAGTATCTAAACACGATAAAACAAAAAAAAACTTTTCTCTACTTCAAGTAAATACCAGTGATCATTGACCCCAGAAAAGAATACATCACAACTTTTTCTTTTTTGTTTTATCCGTTTATCGTGTTTAGTTTCACTAGCCTGTATTCTATTATTATATTATTATTTTTATGTTTACATATCTCGGGACCCTGGGATCCCGGACCTTTGGAAGGCATACGAGGGGCCGAAGCCAACTCGCAGAGGCCCCTTAGACAATTTTAAATTATGATGAGGCACCAACCGACGATTATCCCTGTATGCAGTATGCAAGTGCACCCAAGGACAACCCCCGGTTGGTGCAGGACTATTGCAGAACATGGAAACAAAACATATTGGGCTATGGCTTTGGGTGGTTGTGGACTGGTTACCTAGAACTATAGAAACACTATGGCCCCTGCCTGACTAATGTTTTGTATACAATAGATAAAATGGCAGGGGGTGACTTGCACACTCAATAATGGGCCCCCGAAAACGGTCGCTAGCACATAGTGTCGTAGCGGCAAGGGGGCAACATGTCCTGAGGTGCTTATGAGGAGTGGAGAGGTATCCCACGGTTCTCAGAACAATCCTAGAGCCCGGAAGATGGTCAAGATCCCTACAAACACTTACTGGAATACTTCCTTCCTCCGAGCACGTTTGCTCTTACGAATCTCCACTCAAGCCAGCCAATAAAGGCAAGAATGAGGTGGGAGCTCTGTTCCCGTCAGTGTTCACTCCAGCCGGCCAATAAAGGCAAGCCAGAGATGAGGAACAAGACTACTCCCTGGAGATAGGGTCCGTGGGGTCGCTACTGCCCAACAGCTCGCCACATGCTGCCCTGCGGGTTTCTGTATCTCTCTTGGTCTGGCTCCTTACCCTAGACCTGTTTCGGCAAAGTGAACTCTACTAGCACAGGCCCAGAGATCGGAGCGCGCAAGCCCCACCACGACGTCAACGTAGAGATACTGCGGTGGGGATATTATTATTATTATTATTTATCTATTCCTATATTATAAAACAAAGTTGTATTTCGTGTCTGTCTGTATGACCGCTTATTATAAGTTTTCTAATCCACGAAGTGACTTTTAACGCGGTTTACACCACCATTTACGAAATTTATTCAATTCAATGTTAATAATTAATTAACATAATTATAGCCCAGCTTATTTACCAACCCCACCAATTATGACCTCCTTGGAACGTTAAAGTTTACTATTAACACTACGGGATACCTCATACTATATATTACATATTATAAATGGTAGTAAGTATTCAAATAATATTATTATTGGTCTATAATCATCCCACTACAAAGAAATCACGTCACGACGTTACAGATCACGAATAATGATTAGTGTTTTATTTTACAATTATTATCTAAAGTTTATAAAAGGTGTAACTCAAATAACGCACAGCCTCGCTCACTAATCAAAAAAATGGTTTCTTGGATTGTCTAGTATGACGTAACGCAATGAAATTATCCGACGCAAAAAGTACAGTGGACAGAGAAGGGTATACAGAAAAATGTTGACCGAATAGAATAGTAAAAAATAGTTTAATATTCCCAATAAAAATTTTGGAAGTTACTCCACTAAAATAAGCTTTGGCGTTGACATCTCTGTATTTTCAGGGATAACGACATTATTTTTTTTTAAATTAGCATTTGTTTTAAAACTTTAACCAGATAATTATTGAATTTATTGTGTATATTCTGAATAATCTAAAGAAAACTGGGAAAATAAATGCAAATTCGCAGCTTAGTCACATGTCGGCAACACAAATACTATTTTCAATTTTCAACCTTATTTCAAGCCAGCTAATGGTGACAATAGATTACGCGGTTGTGTGCCGTTTAAAATCGTAGTCAGTCCGAATCAAATCAAAAAAATCTGCTTCTGTTCCCTACATTTACGATCGCATAACTCCTCAAAGTGTAGGGAACAGCTGATTTTTTTTCGCGATTCATAGTAAAAGTTCATAATGAAGATTACAATGACCCCTTAAGAGGTTGAGCGTTATTTAAGTTACAACTTGTATACCTACAGAAATGTGTGGTCATATTTAACAAGTTTCTTAATATTTTTTTCGCAATTAAGATGTTGGTTCCAAGGAGAAAGTTGTTCAGTTTGATAAGATAAGATAAGATAATATTTACAAAATTAGTCCTACTGGACCATCAAATACAAAAAAAAAAAAAAAAAATGATGTTCTGTACCACACCCTTAAATATGATCACACCTTTCTAATACATGCTGTATACACTCTATATTGCATGGTGTAAAGAGAATGCCTTTTCTGTACATAAAAAAGCAGTTTAACAGTGTCATATAACGAACATATTTGTTTGTATGAGTGTAAATAATTCTTCACCCACAGCTTTATAGCAATTTTATACAGTGTTATTATGATTATAAATATTCTAATAGTAGATTATGCACCGAGGGGCTAAAGTTGTGTCTTATGTCACGGGCGTCATATTGAATCTCGAGCGCAATGAAGGATTCGGGATTTAACTCCCGAGCGCAGCGAGGTAGTTAAGAGTTTAACTCACGAGCGAAGCGAGGGAGTTAATACAAGAATCCTGAATGCAGCGAGGGATTCAAGCTAGCCCAAGGCAAAGACACCTTTAGCCCAGAGGAGGATACTCTACTTTTTACACCTACTGTGAGAAAATAATAGCCATAGTACGAAAAACAAAGTATTTATTAAATAAACAAACAGTAAGAATAACATATTTAGAACTAGTTAGTTATATGCACTTACATATTAATTGAAGTTAATGGTAACATTTGAGACATTAGTCCAGTTGTGCAAAGATAAAGTTAAGTTTTTATTTGGTACGTTTATAGATGTTGATGTGTAATTTAAAAAAAAAAAAAAACTTGAGAGGTGTCAAGGGACACCCGGATGGAACGAAGTTCCTTTCGATTAATTAGTGAAGAACAAAATTTTATTTTTATACTTATCATCATCATCATCATCATCATCATCATCATCACCATGTTCCTTTCGATTAATTAGTGAAGGAATTGTAACAAAATTTTATTTTTATACTTATCATCATCATCATCATCATCATCATCATCATCATAATCACCATCATCATCACCATCATCATCACCATCATCATCATCATCATCACCATCATCATTATCATCATCATCACCATCATCATCATCATCATCATCACCATCATCATCACCATCATCATCATCATCATCATCATCATCGCGACACCACACTGTTCAATGCGAAATAGAAATGAAAATATCTGGCTTGCTTTCTATAAGAGAGAGAGAGAGAGAGACAGACAGAGAAACATGCGCACGCCGCACGCCTTACAATAGCTACCTATAGCAAAAAGTGTCGTGACAACTTTTCGTGAGACTTTTTTCCGTCTAGCGCATTTCACAACGCGCGATAAGGAACTTCGTTCCAAAATTAAAAAAAAAAAATTAAAAAAAAATGAAAAATGGTTCGTAGTTATCTAATTATTCTTACAATATTATGTCTTCGAAAACATGGCAACGATATGAAGAAGCAGTCGTTATGATTTTGTAGGAAATCGAGAATATCATCCACGCGTAGTAAGGGTTTCGAGAATAGCTTTCCTCTTTCTGGCACCAAAAGGTGTTTGTTAGTACTATACTGCCAATTTAGCTGAGCATGTGAGATTCCAAATTCAAATCACATTATTGACCAGCGGGTCATAATGAAATCCAGTACAACATTATTGACCGGCTGTGCCCCCGGCCACTAATGACTCACTTTAGGTTAAGGTTGCTTGACATATAATTTGACATTTTCGAGCAGGTGGTGTGAAAAATATTTTACCTCTAAACTGGGATACTCGGGAGTTTATATCACGTCGGGGTCACCAGTATAGAGGCATGAGGAACAAGGTGTAAGATTCACTCATCCTCCATAGAAAAGGAAGGATCCTCCTACCAGACGGGTGTCGTGTCTGGTGGGCAACTGCCCGACGGTTGATGTCGGGACGTTGTCGCGCGGTAAACTCTGCTTGCGCGATGCAGGATTTTGCGTGACGTCAGTGTGATGTGTAGTTTGCATGTGGCGATGTAGATGTCGCCGCAATGCGTCTGATATCAGCTAAAGGGCGCACTTCTGCTGCCTTCCCCATCGGGGAATACAGGCGTGATATTTTGTTCATAATTAACTAATGAGAATTTTCATGACAATTCCCGCAACCAGTTGGCGCCACTTTGACAAGAGGTCTTCCATTTCGGCAGTGAATATAAAATATATGATGACGTTTCATTCATTCGCTCATTCATCAATCATTCAGTTACGACTAAAGAAAAAATTGCCACTGTGACACTTTTGACAGTTGCCCGGACGTGACGTCTCAGTGCTGCCACCCAATAATGAGGGTTTTCTGCGAGCAAATCTATACCGAAAAAATTCAAATCCAAAGACTAGAAAGTTAATTTAAGAGTCTAAAACCACCTTGATCTTTGCCTTAGTAACAACATAAGGTATAGGTACCATCTATTTACATAATTAAAATCGTTCTCATAACATAAAACAATCTCATTAATAAGAAATCTCATACAATTTTCAATTTTAAAACAAAAACCAAGTCGAAATGTCTCATGAAATTACAAAAAAATTCATCATTTCAATTATATTTTTTAATTTTGCGTTTTGTTAAAAAAAAAACACTATCTGTGCTCTGCAAACATTTTAATCAGAGGTTGATTGAATTTGTTACAAGGTCGGGAGGTTACCTCTGACTAGAACAAATATATGCCTCCGCCCTCAGCTCTGTACGTAAATGTTATTAGCAGCTAGAGTTAGGTTTTTGCCCACTACAATATATGTACTTAGTTACTATACACTCAACGCCAGTAAATGTGCCCCAAAACTTAAACTCTTTGAACAAACTTAACCTTATTGTATGTAATAATAATAATAAGTTACTTACAAAATTTAATTATAATAAGATAAGATAAGAGTTTATGTACACTATCCTAATAGATTAGGTACTCTGTAATGACTAATGATTTAATTAATGATAAATGTAAGTTGGAAAATAAATTAATAATTTGCACATAGCAAAAATCTTTATATGCCAAGTAGGAGTTTAGATCTTGGGCCACATTTACTGTCTATAATGTATTACTGCTAAGTATAACTCTCTGATGACAAAAGCATTTTTTGAAACGGAATAAATTAAAGTCGTCGTGCTCTACGGTACACGTAGGTAATTGTCGGAAAAAGTTTAGTAATAACACTTGGAATACGTTTTAGTTAAAAAAAAAATGCGACTTTGACCTTCAATATCTCCAGAACCAGAGGATTCCCAGGTATAGTCTAGTGGAAAAAAAACGATCCAAATAATGGGTAGAATATGTGGCTTTCGGCTTCGGCAAGTGTCTTTTTACACCCGGTTTATATGTATACCGATCCTTTCTCGCAATGGATAGCATTTACTGGATAGTTCCCTTTATAAACCACAAAATGTTGGAAAATAAAGATTAAAAGTGTACACGCAACCGTTATAATTTATAAGGACTTAATTTTATGAGTCCTCTAGGAATAACGATCTTGAATTTTATTAAAATAATACTAATGTAAAAAATACGAAGCTCAAGCTAGGTTTTTAGAAAGGCTTAACTTTTTGGTATAAGGATTATTATTTTCGGTTATAAATGGCTTCTGTTGGCAATGAATAGATAACTGAAAAATATTTTACGGTTTTTTCGATAAAAATGTTAATTTCAGTAGCCACAAGTGGACCATAATCCTTTCATTTTGTGTCTAGAAATAAATAGCTAGATAGGTTCATATTTTTGTGTCTAGAAATAAATAGCTAGATAGGTTCATATCTCAGCTTGGCTCTTGAAGGCTGACTTATTCTTCATTAGACAATAACACTGATATCATAAACTTTTACAATTTCTTTCTACTCCACTCAACTCAAAGCATTTATTTCAAACTAGCTTTTGCCCGCGACTTCGTCCGCGTTTCCGTCGTTTTTCGTAAAAAAGTACCATATGTCCTTCCTCACGGTTCAGTGGTTTTGATGTAACAGACAGATTAACTTTCGTATTTTAGTAGGGAAATATAATATGTCAATCCACAATACTGTTGAAAAATATCGCAATAAGGAACCGCAGAATATTATTATTAATAGCTGTGCCCGCGACTCCGTCAGCGTGTAACTCCTTGTATGTTATTAAGTTAATGTATTGGACTGCTAAGCTATCGGGAGTTACACGTGTTATTGTGAGTCAACCATAAAAGATAGACATATGCTGTTGTAAGATATTTTTTAGATAATTTTATGTAGAACATTTCCGTCACAAATGATTTCTATGTAGCTTTAACCATTAAGGCTGCACACGCGACGGAAGCTTAAAAAATGGAGCAACTTCTCCCGTTTTCCCAACATTTCCCTTCCCTGCTCTGCTCCTATTGATTGTAGCGTGATGAAAAGTATACTATAACCTCCCCAGGAGTATGAAGAATAATTGTACCAAGTTTCGTTAAAATCCGTCGAGTAGTTTTTGTTTCTATAAGGAACATACAGACAGACAGACAGACAGACAAAAATTTTACTGATTGCATTTTTGGCATCAGTATCAATCACTAATTACCCCCTGATAGTTATTTTGAAAATATATATCATGTACAGAATTGACCTCTCTACAGATTTATTATAAGTATAGATAGTCCAATTACAGGCACTTTTTAATTGGCATGGGGTCGGTCAGTCAGAAAGATGAAGCTAGTTGCCCATTCCAAGGTGTAGTAAGTACCTATGGAGAAGAACGGTCAAGAAACTCCACGGACACTCTTTCAAAATATTGGTTACATCATTCATGTTGAAAATATACATGTGAGAACAATGTAGAAAGACGTGCACATTGAAAGCGTCCGTAATAAAATCTTGCAATGCTTTTAAGAAACAATTACGGGTTCAATCTCTACATCGAGCAGACTACCAGCGAGATTTGCAAGAAACCTGGGGTCTACTCCCTAGCACGAAGTCCGTAAATCGGCCTTCGTAACGGGCGTTTCCTACTCCGTATCATCTACGGATGGATGATTGGTTCGGGGCCCGAACGAAGTATGGATGACAACATGATTTGACAGTTGTCCCTACTCCCGATGTGTTTTTGGCCGTACGAAAATTTTTATTTTTACACTTGTTTTGATGGATTGTAATGTCAGACGGACGGACTGATAGACGGACGGACGGACGGACAGAGTTAGGGAGTAGACCCCGTGAAAAGGTTAGTGGCGAGACCTCATACGAAGACTTAGAAACAACACAGCATAGCAGAGCAGTGACATACAAAAGAGTCGTGTATTGCAGTTTAACCCTGCCAAAAGATTCACCGGTGAAGCTGGACTTGAAAAGAACCTGGTGGAGACGTCGTTAAAAGAGACCATCATATCGCTGCCCTAGTTAACAGTAAGATATTTTGACACAAGCATGTTTTGAGTTATTATACTTTTAAGATTATACTAATTCACTTGTTGTTACTTGAAATGTGGTTGATTTATTAAAATGATTGCTTAGTTTAATGCGTTTGGGAGTTATTTATATTTCATTATGAGCAAAATATTTTTTCTATAAGTTTTAAGGCTTTTAATACTAAGATAACCTCATATAGAACTCAGGTTAAAAAAAATGTTTTATGTATTAATTTAGAATTTGACAATCAATTCGAGTTGCACTCTGCTTGAAATAATATAATTCAATCATGATTCGAAAGACACGTGGCGCCATCTATTATCATAACAACGTTATTGTTGTTTTCCTCGCGAACAGTACTTTTTTTCGGGATGAAAGGTACCCTATGTCTGTTTCTGTACACCTGACAACGATTCAAAAATGATCGATTCAGTGGTTTAGTCGTCAAAAGGTAACAAACAAACAAAAAACTTACTTTCGCATTTATAAAATTAGTGATTTTGATTATTTATGGTTACCTAACACTGTTGACCCAATTAAAGAACACACCATGACTGTAAATACTTAGTAGGTAATCCGATCGTTTTGACGGTGCAAACAAAGCCGTGGTTTTTGAAGACTGTTTGCACTGTCATCTACCTCAAATATTGGTTCAAGTGCAGTGCACTCCAAATGTTTGGTAAACTGAGAAAGAATTGGGGGCTACTACTTGAGAATAAGTAGGTATTTAAGCTTAGATAAGTTAAATCAAAAAGTTAATATCAAAATAATAATTAGTGGTGCCTTGTTGGACCTAGTCCATAGGTACCTAATTATAGAAACAGCACATTAATCAAGAAAAACAAAGCAGATTTTGTAAAATTGTAACCAACCCTCTGGTAATTGCGTATCACACATAAAATGACAATGGATCGCAATGGATGTCATTTTGACAGCTCAACGACATTCATTGCGTTATTACGTTGTTGAGCAGACGAATTTTCCAAACCTATGAAGCAATGGATTAGCAATATCCTTCAAAATTCTCGGATTGATTTTAGATCGGATTAACTAGGAGTAAAACTACGATTAAAGAGCATATATACTACCTCAAATGGTAAAGTTGAGGAACAATGTTAAGTACTATGTTTGACAAAAACTTTAAGCAGGTCATAAGTTTTTTATTTTTTCAAATTACCATTATTTTCAGCATACAAAAACAATTACCTAAACTATCGGCGCCCAGCACCGCACTCAGTCTCGCTCTCACTCAGTCCGCGAGCAGTATCGGCGAGCGAGATAAAAAGCTGTGGTAGTATGGGCTCTTAAGGCGCTACCAAAATAAATTGGAGGACTTTTCGTAGCCATTTATTTAACTATTGCAGCATGTATCGATCTAATTTTTGGATATATGTTTATTGACCATTTGATTAATACTTTGACTGAAGGAAAACACGATTGGGTTTTTCCTCGATAGAATTTAATTCCGAAAAGACCTCTACTTTTTTTATGTTTTTTTTCTATAATTCTAAAATCCTAAGTAATTTCATAGTAAAGTTGAATTCAAAATGTGCGTATTAGGTAATTGAAAATTCTGGCTGAACATAATTTTGATAGATAGCTTAATTTATTTTTAAACAATTTTTATTTCATCTGGCGCTTTTATTTTGGTTCCAGCGCGTTGTTGCGCTCTCTTTTTTTCGCATGTGGAAGTAATTGACTCTGTCACTTTCTTATTCCCGCCCAGTTCACTTTTTTTGTATCACCTTAATCAGCTTTGCCTACTTTCACATGACCTAATGCTACCCAATAAAGCATTATTCCTGGGTCGAACTCAAAAACAGCCGGGGAGAGTATTAAACAGTCCAAGGTCACATTTGATGCCAATAGAACAAAAATGTATAAGGCATCCCTTTTTCCTTGGAAATTTTCTCTGTAAGCAAAACTTTTTAGTAAAGGCTTCTAAACAAAAAACTATTGGAAAAATATATCAGTACTTTGTTTCGGAAATATGTACAAAGGACTTGGCTCCATTCCGACTCAATGTCATTCGATGGATAACTTGCGACGTTATAGGTAGGTAGGCTAGGAATAGGAATATAGGTAGGTAAGAAAAATGAATACTGATTTAAGTAATAGAGATCATTGAAGTACCCAGTTTTAATGTTTTTGAGTATGACTCTCTCCAAGTTTTTAGTGATTGCTCCTGCACAATAAGAGCTGAAGATTAAGTTCGACTCTGCTTAAAAGACGCAAATCCGTTCAGAGAAAATAAGGTCCCATTAAAATAGATGGACAAATTTTAACACAGTGTTCAGTACGTCTAACCAAAGATATCTAAGCAAAAAAAAAAACACTGATGAAAGTGATTTTATTTTGACCTAAAATAAAAAAAAACCGGTCAAGAGCGAGTTGGACTCGCGCACCGAGGGTTCCGTTCCGATTTCTGAAAAAGTGTGCTACTTGGAGACATCGTTTTATTTTTCCTGTAATCTTTATATAAACTTCTATCACATAGAATAATTTCAGATTTCTCGCTTTGCAAACTTCGGAGATAAGGGTGGGGGGGGACGGTATTTTTTTTTACATTTTACATCAAAAGTCGAAAACTATGCGGCCTAAAAAAAATTAAAAAATAGTTTCACAATGTGCAAGCAGCGTTCTTTCATATGATACCCCACATGCCATAGTAGCCCCACTTTAAATTTTTAAGACCCCCTTTTAGTGCCAGTTGCAAAAAAAATATAATTATTTTTATTTCATTCTTATTTGTAAAATAGTTGGGTCAACGTCATCTAAAACTGTTCTAAATTTCAAGTTGATAGCATTAGTAGTTCTTGAGATATCCAGCTGTGACAGACAGACAGACAGACTGAGTCATACCATAAGGGTTCCTTTTTTACCATTTTGGTACGGAACCCTAAAAACGCGGCAGTCGCGGGCGGTGACGTGGTCACGTGCGCCTGCGCATTTGTAGTTTAGGTAATACCAACATTTTTAGTGTAGGTACTTTCGTTAGCTGATTTTTTAAAGTATCTAATGCGTTTTTCTTATAATTTTGTTTACCATTGTCCTTATTTTGGTGGTCTGAATTATTTCTAAAAGTTTTTCTATCTGTTTTAGGTAATGGGACCATATTATATCGTCCCAAAAAAATTTAAGACAACCTACCTCTTACAATTTCATAACTCGACTAATTTCAGCTCGACATACACGAGAAAAAGTTAAACGTTGATCAATCCCAGAACTTTTAATCGGTTTTTTTTTCAACTACCCACACTCTCCACATATAGCCTTAAGTTACCTCACTTTATAATGATAGTCGCTACTTTTTCTGTACCGCAAAACTTTGAATAAGAAATATGAAATAAGTTTTTGCATAAAATATAACTTTCGCGAAAGCTGTCGGCCATCAAAAAGAATGGGTATTTAGTTACGTATACTGTTGTATTTTTTGTCTGTTCATCTGTTGTCGTTCAACATTCATAGGATATTATTATGTTTCATGGCAAGAGTGATTATGAAAAGGAAATATCTAGATGTTTCTTGTTTAATTTAGACTTCTGACAACAGATATTAAATGATATTTATTTCTGTAAATTAGATAAAATATAACAGTTTTTACTTCAAAAATAACTTGTTTTAAAACTAGTTATGTGACTACTCTGAGAAGAAAGATCGAAACAAACTCAGAGGTGTTGTAATTGTTACCATACATTTTTACCGATTTTCAAAACATAAGTACCGAATACGAAGAACAATTTTCAATTCGTCGTCAAGGTGTAAGTATTTATTAAGGTAGAAACCGACGACGTTGTACTTTGGGTCTAAACTTATCTCCAATTAATAAATGTCAGAAGAATAAACTAAAATTAATTCCTAAGTGAAAAAAGTGAACTCACGGAAGGCATTATAAGATAATTGCACACTTTTTCCGATCACCCACCGATCAGAAACGATTACTTCGTTAAAGATCGTAAAAGGTCGGGACGTGTCGGAACCTTATTACCGGCGGAACGTCGAATGGGACCGTTCGGAATGACTTCGGAACTCGACTTCTGGCGCTGCAATTTAAAACAAAGTTTCGAAAATGGAACGCTACGAGACTCCTAATTGAAATAGTTGAATTTTTCGTACAAAGATTTCTGGGACTTTTGTGTTTTTTTTTTTCACCAACTTCGGAAGTAACTGTTCTAAATTCCAATGTAGATTTGTTTTTTATGGAGCGGATTTAGAAACTTTAGTTTTGTGTTTAAAAGATTAATGGCTTTTGCCAACGTATTCGAGCTAACGTAGATTTGTTCCTGAGAAGTGTTTTATACAAATTAGAGCTGTTGATGTTCAAAGAGTACCTATTAATATTCATAATTACATCAAACGAATAACTATAACATCATCTTAATATAGGAAGTAATTAAACAAAATATGGACCAAACTCCTCAAACTAAGAAAATAAGCAACTAAGTATTTCCGCATTTACGAGCGGCTATAACTTTTAAACAACTCAGTAACTCGCAGGAAATTTTCCTGTAACCTTAAAAGGTTACAGGAAAATTGTGCGGCTTTAAGTTAGCCTTCCCTAATCCTGTACGACACACGGAATTGTTTAAAAGGGTAGAAAAAAAATCGAAGGAGGTTTCCCAAGCCGGCCTGTGGTAAATAATTCTTGAAGTGGGCTTGTCTTCATACATCTTTTATGCGGTGTTATTTATGTGTTTCTGCGGTGTACATCTGGCCTTATTCTTTCGAATGTGCGCAAAGAAAAATGAAACAAGTTTCAGAATAAATAAAAGTTTATTTCGGTCCGTGATGACGCGGTAAGGTTATCGCGCGTTGCTCTGATGAGTTGAGATTTTTTTTGGGAAAAATCTGGACGTTTAAATGAATGGTAGATTTTTTTTTCGCCAGATTTGAAAGTAAAATCTGAGATAAATATTTACGATCGTGTTCATTATTACATAGAATTAAAAAAAAATAGATTGATAAAACATAATCTATACTTATTACTTTTTATCATACAGTGATGGTATCACCATCAATGGAACTTTTAATATAGTGTTGATATTCAAATAGTTTCTTATCATTAGTTATGTATTTCTTGTGCCCTAATAACTCAGAATCTACTTAAAGGCTCCCGCAGACAGGCGCGACGCTACGGTGCGTCGCGATTCTAGTAGAAAAATATTTTCCATGAAGTTATCATAGAAATTATTCTATTGTAAGGTCGCGATATTGCGTCGCGCCGCAAACGACCAATAAAGACAGTCATAACCGTATTTTTTTTATTGTGTCTCGTTCGGTGTCCTTGAAAACGTTATGAGTATAAAATCAATCAATCTGCCTAGCCTTTTCGCAACAACATCTATGTTGGGGTCAGCTTCCAGTCTAACTGTAGTCCAAATGACAGTCAGGACCAACAGCTACGAGCTTTCCGTGGCAAGGAAGGGTCTCAATATGTACATAATGGATGATTCACCATCCACGGGTCAACCTTAGCAAGCGTAGCTTAACTTTCTATCGACATGTGCGACTATTATTATTTGGCCCCCCTGAATTTAATGTTATGTTATATGAGTAAAAATTATCCAAATAATAAACAAAACGCTTAACCCTTTAAACGCGCCTAACCTTCCATAATCCTTCGGCAATCCTCGCTGACCTTCGGGCCACTTCGTATCCCTATTTCACTGGTAGCGAACCGGGCGGAGAGGCGATAAAAACTTTGTCGTCTGCATTATGAATACGACCGCAAACTTAGGCGACGACATGAAACAATTTGTTCCTATACCTTAGTAAAGTATGTTTTACTTGAGGAGCTCGTGGCTAAGTAATAACAGCCGCACGGGTCGATCCGTCAGGTTAAGCTACGCTTGCTGGGGTTGGTCAGTGGATGGTTGACCATCTTTACATATCGAGATTCCTCCGTGCCTCGGAAAGCACGTTAAGCCGTTGGTCCCGGCTGTTATTCGTGGATCTTTGACAGTCGTTACGGGTCGTCAGAAGCCCGAAAGTCTGACAACCAGTCTTACCAAGGGGTATCGTATTACCCAGTAACTGGGTTGTGGAGGTCAGATAGGCAGTCGCTCCATGTAAAATACTGGTATTCAGCTGCATCCGGTTAGACTGGAAGCCGACCCCAACATAGTTGGGAAAAGGCTAGGCAGATGATGACCTTAGTAAAGTATGCTGTCACTTGATCAGGTGGTGTAGTAAAAGACAGGGAATTACTAAATCAGGCAACACTAGGGGCAGTACGAGTTCCAGAGCCTGGGTCAAGGAATAACCGCGAATTAAAAAACCGACCAAGTCCGTGTCGGACCAGGCCCACTGAAGGGTACCGTAGTTGAAAAAACTTTTTACAAAAAAAAAACAACCGACTCCCAAAAAAACACTACAAAGTGAAAAATAATTTTAATTTCGGAAGTCGGTGTCTTTGGTTTTTTATTTACTTTCGTTTTGTTTTGCCACCGACTTCCGAAATTAAAATTATTTTTCACTTTGTAGTGTTTTTTTGGGAGTCGGTTGTTTTTTTTTTGTAAAAAGTTTTTATTTTTCACTTTTTAGTGGTGCCTACCTACCCCACACAAATCTGAATACCACTCTGCAAAATAAACTGGAGCATCATCCACATAGACTAAATGGAAAAAATACGTTAAGTCGTGTCAAAAGCTTGGTAGGTGTAGTTTTAGTTGACGAGGCTACGAAAGCTGCCTTCTGACAATCAACGCCACACATAACATACAACTCAAGTAGCGCAATTTAAAGCGGCATATAATTACCATTAAAGCATCTATAGCCAGAGTTCACCTCATGACAATTCCAATAAGCCCAAACACGGCTAGGATACATTGTTTTATTACTGAGTTCCGATGCCTACCTTCCGGCTTCTTCATCAGATCGGTTCGATGGTACTATTTTCATCAGAACCATTTATTTAAAGCTTCGTCATAGTCGCTTAACTATTTTAATCTTATCGCTATCCGTGAAATACTTATCATCGTTGAGGAGTTTCCGTGGCCATCTGTGGTCTTCTTTATCAGTTCCACTTCACCAGATGATACTTTCTGAATGCAAACGCTTGATTTGTTGATTAAAATACCATAATCGCTATATGTATGCCTATAATATTTGAGGAGTTCCCTCGATTCCTCATGGATCAGAACCGAGTTTTGATAAAAATGGGACCAATCTGGAAGTATTATACCCTTTCAAATAAAAAAAGAATTTTCCGAATCGGTTCATAAATGACGGAGTACTGAGGTAACAAACATACAAAAAAAAAAAAAAAAAAAAACATACAACCGAATTGAGAACCTCCTCCTTTTTTGGAAGTCGGTTAAAAAGAGTTTCTCCCAAAAACAATTAACATTGTAATCGCAAAAAAAAAAATGTGATTTAATTACAAATTAACAATTTTCGGACTTTTTCCTTTACTTTTGGTAAGAGACCTTGCTTCTTGGTCAACGGGAAGTACTCGATAGGTTTTGATTTACTTGCGACTCTTCCGAGTATCTAAATATGTCGCAAATGGCCATATTTTTTTTTATTTTGTTGACTTATAAGCCCGATTTTTTTCAGAACTCCAAGAGACCACAAACTGACGTATTTCATATTAATATCAACTTGATACCTCCACGCGTTCCTGATAAAAAGGGCCTTGACCGACTGACAGACAGACAGCCACACAGACGGACAACGAAGTGATCCTATAAGTGTTCCGTTTTTTCTTTTGAGGTACGGAACCCTAAAAACAGATTTAGAGATTGGCGGTTATAGCATCTAAGGCCCACTTGCACCACAAATTACTAAATACGTTTAGCGCTAAACGAATTTAAACTATCATTCTGTCTGAGTCATCTTCCAACGATTGACAGAAACTAAACAATGTTCTAAATTCGTTTAGCGCTAAACGTGTTTAGTGATTTGTGGTGCTTGAGGGCCTTAATCTGACAGCTAAAATTGTGAATAACTTATGATTTACTACCTATAATATTATGGTAGTCGAAGTCAGGTCTTAGTGTCTACCTAGCTAGTGTAGTCCAGAAATGACTGGCCACTCCACTATCTATTGGTAGGTACTCTATAGTATTTATGAAAAGAGATGGGAAAGTAGGCAGACGCATCTTTTTAGGGTTCCATACCTCAAAAGGAAAAAATGGGACCCCTATAGGATCACTTCGTTGTCCGTCTGTCTGTCTGTCAAGATCCTTTTTCTCAGGAACGCGTGAAGGTATCAAGTTGAAATTAATATCAAATACGTAGGTCTATGGTCCCTTGGAGTTCTAAAAAAATACAGCCATTTAAGCGACATATTTTGATACTCGCAAGTAAGTAAATCAAAACCTATAGGGTACTTCCTGTTGTCCTAGAATCATGAAATTTGTCATGAATGGTCTTACAGCACAAGTAAAGGAAAAATTCCGAAAAATGTTAATTTGTAATTTTATTACATAAAAAAAAAATTGGGATTACAATGTTAAGTTTGTTTTTGGTATTTAAATTATTTTCAATGGAACCCTTCATTGTGCGTGGTCCGACATGCACTTGGCTGGTTATTTTTTTACTAGACTGCGCTGTCCCACTCCTGAGCACAGGCCTCCCTCCACTTCTTCCATATTTCGCGACCCACTCGTCCTCTTTCCAGTTTTGACAGAAACTATCCAGCTTGTCCCGCTATCTTCTACGTGGTCTGCCTCACTATCTCATGGCACCAGTTCTGTGCTATTTGGGTCCACATTTAGTGGTAGACATGCCCTGCCCAGTCCCATTTCAGTTGGGCAGCCTTTTGCAGCCATCTACATCTTATTCCACTACATATCCCTCATTACAGTTTAGAGGCATGAGGAACAGGGTGTAAAGTTCACTCATCCTCTATAGAAAAGGGAGGATCCTCCGACCAGACGGGTGTTGTGTCTGGTGGGCTACTGCCCGGCGGTTGATGTCGGGACGTTGTATATATGCTAATCGCGTGGTAAACTCTAATTGCGCGATGCAGGTTTGCGTGACGTCATGTCATTGATGCGTAGTTCATATATGGCGATGTAGATGCCGCCACAACAGTCACTATTATCAACATTGAACTTACATCGGCTGATAAAATACTTTACCTACATTTTATAGGCACAGAAAAATAAATCACCAACTGTTACAAAGAAAAATATACTTAATTTCTTAAACTAACTAACTTGGTAATAATTCACAGTGCACTCATAATATTTCAAACATTAACACTTAATTATTTTAAATTGAAATAACTTGCTCTTATTAAAAGCCAGTGGAGAATTATGAATTAAAATTAAGTAATAAAAGCGTTAAAACCGTATTACAGGATTAGAACTTTAATGATAAAATATGTTTCAGCATTTCATTATTCGTTTTTGAAGATATTAGTTTTGGAATTTTAAAATTCTAACTTAGGCCTTTTGTTTAAATTTGAAAGTGTAACAATGTTATGACAGTTATGAATCGTTTTATTGAATTTAAAAGAATTCATCGTATTTTTTGTAGCAAGTACCTACTTATGGTGTTAAGATACGCGTCCACCAGGTCAGAATCGGTCCGCCCGCACCATACATATAAGAAAGAAGGAGATGTGCCCCGTATGTTAAAATGTATCGGAACCCTGTGTCTCCACTTTGTCCCTTTGTCACTTTCATGATTTTAAGGACAAATACGGTAAAATACTTATACTATGGAAAGTGATTCCATGATTTATATAGTTTTGGTTTTGGCTTCGGTTTTTACAAGAAACCACTGAACAACACGGCATTCTTATAAATTGTCACGGTCACAGTCGAAAGCGCACTAGTTCGCGGAGACGTTTGTACTATGAACGGCTCATACTGAGCATGTGGCGCGGACACAGATTCGCCCGCTTGCCACTTCTTCTGTTTTTAGGGTTCCGTACCAAAATGGTAAAAAAGGAACCCTTATGGTGTGACTCAGTCTGTCTGTCTGTCTGTCTGTCTGTCACAGCTGGATATCTCAAGAACTACTAGTGCTATCAACTTGAAATTTGGGACAGTTTTAGATGACGTTTATACCCAACTATTTTGCAAATAAGAAAGAAATTAAAATATTTATATTTTTTTTTTCAATAGGGACTGAAAGGGGTCTTAAAAATCAAAGTGGGGCTAATAGGACATGTGGGGTATCATATGCAAGAACGCTGTTTGCACATTCTCAAACATTTTTTTTCTTTTTTTTAGGCCGCATAGTTTTCGACTTCTGATGAAAAATGTAAAAAAAAATACCGTTCCCCCCCCTTATCTCCGAAGTTTGCCAAGAGAAAAATCTGAAATTATTCTATGTGATAGAAGTTTATGTAAAGTTTACAGGAAAAATAAAACGATGTCTCTAAATAGCACACTTTTTCACAAATCGAAACGGAACCCTCGGTGCGCGAGTCCGACTCGCTCTTGACCGATTTTTTATATTTCTATGGTCCGCTCATACGGAGCGTCCGGATTTACAAAATGCCGATAGGGTGCGTCTACTGTATTCGGATTTTCGCTCCGATTCCGATCCGGTGGACGCGCAACGGTTCTGCTTTCCACGATAGTTGTGCGCATACGCCTACGTACTAAAGCTACGGTTACCTGTAAGAGCTGTGGCCCCCACATAACGACCGCTGAAAGCAGCGGGATATGACTTTACACGGTGTCGAAAAACGCTCTTAAAAACACATCAACCTATTTTTACGTCGCGTATGTATACCTATATATTTTTTATGTATGTACAGAGGAGCTCGTGGCTAAATAATAACAGCCGCAAGGGTCGATCCGTCAGGTTAAGCTACGCTTGCCGGGGTTGGTCAGTGGATGGGTGACCATCTTTACATACCGAGACTCCTCCGTGTCTAGGAAAGCACGTTAAGCCGTTGGTCCCGGCTGTTAGTCGTCGATCTTTGACAGTCGTTACGGGTCGTCAGAAGCCCGAAAGTCTGACAACCAGTCTTACCAAGGGGTATCGTATTACCCAGTAACTGGGTTGTGGAGGTCAGATAGGCAGTCGCTCCACGTAAAATACTGGTATTCAGCTGCATCCGGTTAGACTGGAAGCCGACCCCAACATAGTTGGGAAAAGGCTAGGCAGATAGATAGATAGCCCCTATACACCGATTTCTCCGTCAATTGTGAACCGATTTTGAACATTCTTTATTTATTTGAAAGGATAGGTGGTCCCATTGTGACCAAGTCAGAATCTGGGTATCCCATGGAAATCGAGGGAATCCCTCAAATTTTATAGGCACACTTATAGATTAATTTACAATGTAAAGAAATGTAAATACATGGTCTTTGGGGTCGGCGGCAAGTGCCGTGAAGTGGGACCCGAGCTAATTATAAACGGGTCAGTAGTTGAAAGGGTATCCGCTTTTAAATACTTAGGTCACGTTCTTTCCGACGACCTTAAGGACCATGTAGATATAGAGAGGGAGCGCAGGGCACTCGCAGTCCGGTGTAACATGTTGACCCGTAGATTTGCTCGGTGTACGGACCTAGTAAAGATCACCATTTTCAAGGCTTACTGCCAGAGTTTGTACACGAGTAATCTATGGGTCAGTTACACCAAAAAATCTTTGGATGTCCTGCGCGTCCAGTACAATAATGGGTTCAGGATGCTGTTGGGACTTCCTCGCTACTGCAGCGCGTCAGATATGTTTGCATGTTTGCGATTGTGCGGAAAAAGACAGCTTCGCTGCTGAGGAGAGTTAGGGACAGTCGCAACAGCATCTTGAGAACTGTAGCGGAGAGCTTCAGTTCTCCAATTATAAAGCAGTTTGTGCGGAGGGTGATTGGTACTAACACTAGATAGTAAGTTGTTTTAATATTATGTTACTAACACTATGGATTACTTATTCCGAAATAAAAATCATTTAATTTTAATTTAATTTTTTTTTAATATAGCGCTTTTGGGTATTTTTTATAGTAGGCAACTCTCTCGGAAAGCACCATTTTGTTGAAGTGGAATTATTGATGATGAAGACCACATATGGCCATCAGAACCACTCAATAATAAGTATTTCACGGGTTGCGATTAGATTACATTCATATTGCATTCCTGCAAGTACTTGTAGGTATTGAAACCTGAGCAAGCGAAGGATTCTAGGATTGAACTATAAGCGAAGCGATTGGTTCAAATATTAAATAAAAATAAAATTCAATGTGTGTAAATATGTATATAAAACATAGATAGATAAGTATAGTGTATCAAATAATAATAAACTCGATTAGATTTTAGAGATTGTTTAAAAATAATCTATATAAATAAAAATTGATGGCTAAATATGTTGTATGATGAATGAATGAATGAAATGCACCAATCCCAGCGTGGTTTAACCAGACTCGATTTCTCGAATGAACCCAAAGATTCACACTAGCCCCTGTTGCCTCATGTTACATGGTGCAACAGAGACCATTGCATATCATTGAGTAGACCGGGGGGCGCGGTAATGGTAGGGACGACGAGCCCTTAGGATATGGATAAGGATTATACAGCCTATCCAGTATGCACCGTAAAATAAGCAATGGAATAGTGGAGAGACGGGTAATATAATTATGGATGGGCTTTTTTTAAGACGACGCCGCCATGTTGCTTCAAGTTCAGCTTCCCCGGTGAATCTTTTGGCGTTTAAATTGCGTTTTAGACTCTTTTTCTGTCGCTGCTATGCTATAATATAGGTAATCTGCCTTCTCGAGTCTTTTCTGCTTCATTCTGATGAGTTGTCAGCAGCAGAATGTCCAGGACGCGGTCAGACCGCTCCTCGTTGTTTATTTCCAGCTCCGACTTCAAATAATGTAATTTTTGTTTTTATTCAAAGTTCGACCTACTCCCCGCTGTTCATTTCAGGTTGACGCGATTGCAGATATTACAGTTGTACAGTTCAAAGTAATGCACACAATTCAGCAAATAGTTAATTAAACTCGACCCCGACAAAAAGCGACAATGCGTCGCAAGCGCAGTACTTGAGTTTACTTCTCGAAACAACATACTTCACCACTTGAGCACTCCGATTTTGGGACATAGGAACACACTTTAAGTTTTTTGCCTTGGTTTGGGTTACGAGTAGGTACCTGAAAATGTCTAAGAATGCGCGCTGCACCGAACATGACTTTATTATAACTGTCACACACGTTCACTTGTTGAAAGTTCGATACAAGCACATATAGTACACGTAGGCAGAAAATAACCTAATGACTTAAGATGAATGTAGAGGTGTGTGCTTTGCAGAGAGAAGCGTATCCCTGAAAGACATGAAAGATCTCACCCAGCTTGTCGCTCGGGAAACTGGATCCTTCGGCAGGCAATTAGTCTCTCGTACTTGCAGGAGACCGTTACAAACTCACTACCTATCATAGAAATAATCACTGACACTCAGTCACACAACACACACGAAATATACACTACACGACACGACCCGACACGACCAGACGCTAAACCTTCTGATGGCTAAATATGTTGTAAGCGCAAAACTCGAGAACGGCTGGACAGTTGGTCCAGCCGTTCTCGAGTTCTCGGCAATTTTTTTTTAAATATTCAATGACGGCCGAGGAAGATTCTTATGAAGAGAAAAATGGGAAAAATTGCCGGGAAAATTGGAAAATTTGGGAAAACTGAAAGTGCATTTTCTATGGGAATTTTGTATGAATTTCTCAAACAGGACAGAACAACGTCTGGTCACCTAGTTATAGATAATTAAATAAATAAATAAATAAATATACTTGGACATTTCACACAACGCCATCTAGTCCCAAGCTAAGCAACCTAATGCTTGTGTTATGGTAACGAGATGGCTGATAAACTACTTATATACATTTTTTTTTTTTTTTTTTTGTAAATACATACATATTATAGATAGAAAAACACCCAGACTAGGAACAAATACTTGTATGTCGTACAAATATTTGTTCCGTGCGGGAATCGAACCCGCGACATGCTGCGCAGCAGTCAATCACTCAACCACTGCGCCAACCGTGTCGTCAATTACACATATAGTAGTGTTTAAATTTAAATTGCGGACGCTATGTGGCGGCCACCTCTCTAGGAAACCATACTGTGCCGTAGCTTAAGAGGTTTTAGTGTCCTATCAATAAAATTCAACCAGAAGATTCTCTCTATCCTCTTATAAAAACCCACATCCTACTGTAAAAAACACCCACATCTCTGCCAATGTGGCTATAATCAGCAAAGCTTCACTTAAATACCTGCTCATCCTAATAAATCATGCTCAGACTTTAACTTCAATACCCTTCAGACGAAGCTTTTAAAATGTTTAGTACGTTCAAAATGGCCGCGGAACCCATCACATAATTTTATGCGACGAAGAAGACAATAATATTGCAGTTTTATAGCGCATGTAGGACCCTGGGCTTTTATGTTTATTCGGTCGGGACATAACAATAAAAATGTTTGAAATTATATCTCGTATTATGTCATTTTTGCTGCGTAAATTTTGATAGGTATGTTTTCATGCGGGTTTATCCTGGAAAATTATTTTTTAAGGAGGATTTAATGCTAGACTGTGCCGGGCGCGAGCCGTACCAGACTTCACATACAGACATTGCATACTACAACGTGCAGCATCAGTCCGTCCAAGTCTTGGTCCCTACAAATTGAGAAGATACGGACGCGTCGTTGTTTTTTATAGACACGCGTGAAAAACACCATCCTGCGGGCATAGACGTATAAAAAAGGCGGACAGATTCTCGCTAGCAAAAAACTGTGTCTACAGAGTCAGCCAGCTCGCTGTACCTACAGGCACGCACACATTCACACATCAGTCAATCATTCGAAATATGGAAACGTATTCGTAATATGGTGAGGTACAATATTTAAGGTAAAAATACAGCATGTCTTGTGAAATGTGTGCGTGCCGTAGGTACAGCGAGCTGACTGACTCCGTAGATACAGTTTTTTGTTAGAGAGAATCTGTCCGCCTTTTTTATACGCCTATGGCTGTAGGTATTTGTTGTCGCGCAGTAAAACGAAGCCTTATTTCTTCCATATGCAGAAACTCAAGCACCCTACATCACAGTACCCAAAGCAAGAGCAAACGAATCAACTCCTCGACTGAGTTAATAAAGATCCCGTAAAACTGTTCTCGTCACTTTAATTGCGAAAACTTCGAATGGTATGCGAAAACTTTCGGGGGAGCTCGGGAACGCTCGGGGAAGTTCGGCTGTTTACGAATGCACTTTATTTTTGTTTTACGTATAGTTATTTAATTGCATGGTGTATAGTTTTACGGTGTTTTTATGTTGTGCATTTAGTGAAAGAGTGTTGAAAAAACGCGGAATAAGGAGTAGGTATTTTCAAATTAATTTTTTAACGAAGTTATACATATAAGTAACATGATATGAAATTCTAACTAACAGAAGACTTAGACAGACTGATTTAAAGGAAAAAAACCGGTCAAGAGCGAGTCGGACTCGCGCACCGAGGTTTCCGTACTTATCATTTCTATGTAATTTTTGTTGATAATTTCTCTAAAACTGTGCTATTTAGAGACATCATTTTATTTTTCCTGTGATCTATACATAAACTACTATCACATAGAATAATTTCAGATTTTTCTCTGTGCAATCTTCGGAGAATAGGGTGGGGAACGGTATTTTTTTTTTACATTATATCAAAAGTCGAAAACTAAGCGGCCTGAAAAAAAGAAAAAAAATGTTTGAGAATGTGCAAACAGCGCTCTTTCATATGATACTCCACATGCCCTAGTAGCCCCATTTCGATTTTTTAAGACACCCTTTCAGTCCCTCTTGCAAAAAAAAAATGAATACCTTTCTTTTACTCTTATTTGCAAAATAGTTGGGCAAACGTCATCTAAAACTGTTCCAAATTTCATGTTGATAGCATTAGTAATTCTTGAGATATTCGGCTGTGACAGACAGACTGCGTCACACCATAAGGGTTCCTTTTTACCATTTTGGTACGGAACCCTAAAAAGATTTCGTCGCTGAGTACTCTCTTTGGTAGCGGTTCGCGCTTGTCACTGCACCAAACGACTTCTCGGCGGCGGTGTGTGAACAGAACAATATTTATATCTGTCGCTTCCTCGCGGCGATGGGACAGGAGCCTTAGTACGTACTACACGAAGTAGGTGTCTATTATATACTAATTTAATAATATACTGAGAGACAGGAGATTATTTGAGTAATAAGCTCCCAACTGTCACAACATTTCCGTCGTCTAATTGCAAACTTGCAGTCTGGCGCGTATATGGCTGTGGTATATGATAATGCAACTATTGCAGCTACCGAATAAATAATAATTTTATTTATTTATTTATTTAACTGACCAACTTACACTAAGAGTAAAATACTACACATACAAGTTATAGGTCATATATAGGTACAGATATAAACTAAAACAATATTATAACATACATTTAAAACAAGATGAAACACACCACAAAATTAATACACATAAGAAAAACATAAGTAATGTCTACGACGCAGAGATAGTACTAGGAGTGGCAATAGACTCCAGGTAAGCATTAGCAGTTTGCAGGAACCTCAGTTCGGTACTTGCAAAGGCATCGAGCGACTCATCATACTGTAATATTATATGATTGAGGCTTAAGGGCTAAGGGTATAAGGGACTGGTTTTTAGAGTTACCAGCTGGAGGAACTGAAAATAGAGGACGCTGGCGAGGGCGAAGTATATGCCTGATAGGTAAAGGAATGTTGATGGAGACGTATTCTAGCAATGAAGAATTGAATCGGGAACCACGAATAAGGCGGATAAAATATTTCACCAGCGTAAGATTTCTCCTAACCTCTAAACTTTGATAAGTAACCATTCATTCCTAGCACGAATGGTGTTGGGTACATATATGGGTAATATCCATATAGCTTTAAATATAGATAGCGAACAAACGACTTCTGTACTTGTTCAATAAGTAGAGTGTAAGCTTTTTCATGAGGGTTCCAAATAACACCATTCGTTAATAATATAATCCATCTCATGCCGATTTCGACTACGGTGACTAGTTCTGATTCTGACAATGTTTCTGACGACTACGGGCGTTAGTCCACCTCAGCCGTCTCATCGAGAAACGAGATGACTCGAACCGAGCGTGACGTCTCAGAAACGGCGGTGGTGGACAAACGCCGTATAGGTTCCGACCAGCTACCGAATAATGAAGGAGTAGGCGAGACCAGGTATGGTTGTATGGTGTGGGACAACCATACCCGGTCTCCCCTACTCCTTCATTATTAGGTAGCTGGTCGGAACCTATACGACATTTTTACGGTTCATTGACGGCTCACATCTCCGGTGCGTATGCTTCTTGCCAAATTTCATTATTCTAGGTCAACAGGAAGTACCCTATAGGTTTTGATTTACTTGCAAGCATCAAAATATGTCGCATAAACGGTCGTATTTTTTTATTGCGTTGACTTAGAAGCTTGATTTTTTTTTAGAACTCAAAGGGCCCATAGACTTACGTATTTGATATTAAATTCAACTTGCTACCTCCACGCATCCCTGAGAAAAAGGGTCTTGACAGACAGACAGACAGACAGACGGACAACGAAGTGATCCTATAATGGTTCCGTTTTTTTCCTTTTGAGGTACAGAACCCTAAAAATAAAAATGTTAACACGCGATCAAAACTCAATAACTTGAAATGAAATCAGGTGCTGCGTGGCGAACTGCCAATATTACGTCAGGCAAATAGCCTTGAAATAGCTAATGCCAAGTTTGGTTTCTTCTCTTTATCTTGACAGGTAACACTAGCTTCCCAAACTGATTAAGGCTCTGCATCCAAGCGTGGTTTAGCTCGGTGTGTAAGTGAAATGGCGTTATGGCTATCTAGTTTGACGCACGAGATAGAAGACTCTCACGCGCACCGAAATTATGTCGTAAATGTGCAAATCAAATCGTATAAAATTAGGAATTAACTATTTAATAAAAAATAATCCATAACTGGATGCAGTTTGGAATTTGACATTTTACGGTATATTTTTAACTATAATTATAATTGCTAATGAAGGGATAAACCGCTTTTAAAGATTATTAAGAGGTATGTTTGAAGATTTTTTTAGTGCATTAAAATATGTTTAATTATGTTTTGAGTTCCATCACGGTATGCGAAAAGGACTTGAAAATATCATATTTTTTTATTTGATAAAATTATTTACGGTTTATGAGATACACAGCTTTAACAAACCACCTTTTTGACCGTTTTCAAGAAATCTCCGCCTTAAATGATTTTACGAGTATACCTACGTTATTTTTAGTAACTTGAAAGCATTCTCCCAAATTCAGCTGTCTCGATCATTACCAAAAGTCAACACGCAACCCTTCCTTACATTTCCATACTATCATCAGTTGCATCATAATGCAAATGGGACATAAAGACCTCAAATAAGGGTGTTTGCACACGATCAAGCTGCGAGGCGTGCAGGTGGCGGGATTGTGGCAAATTGCCAATAGCATGCAACCGCGGACAAGCTTTATCCCATTACCCGATCGCTCACAATCGCTCGTGTATTGATGTGCTTTTAAAATTGTTAGGAGAGATGCTTCGGTTCTATTTGATGGTTTTATTATGGCCTAATTCAAGAGACAAATGACTTAATTTACAATTCATTAGTTGGACGTACTTATGCAAAAGGTGCAACTCACACAATGACAGTTTCGAGAGTACAAAATACAAAAAAAATACAAAAAGTTTAATGGCAAAAGAAATCGTGATGAATGACAGACTTACATAAACACAAATTTAACTTTTTAAATCACAACAATGTATGGTTTGACCGATGACCCACAAACTAAGCAGGGCTTGTATCTTGTGGGTCGGAGTGCGATTGAGCAGAAAGAAATATAGTTTACAAGCCAAGTCTAAGGCTAGTTCAGTTTAAGACATGTCTTGAGTCGTGTGTGTGTGTGTGTGTGTGTGTGTGTGTTGTGAGTGAGGGGGGGTGTGTGTGTGCTTACAATCGCTCGTGCTGATGTGCTTTTAAAATTGTTAGGTGAGATGCTTCAGTTGCAATTGATGGTGTTGTCACCCATCCACGGACCAACCGCGGCAAGCGTAGCTTAACCTGATTGATCGACCCGAGCGGCTGTTATTACTTAGCCACAAGATGTTGTTATAGATAATTTGCTGAAAAAATTTTCAGCGAGAAAATTCCGTATCAAAATGTAAGCTCATTTGACGGAAGAAGATCGTATTATTTTATAAAATATAGTAGGTAAAAAAAAAATAAAAAAAAAAAAAAATCCAGATAAACAACAGACCTGGATAAATGAATCCAGTAAAACGATTACAATATAATAAAAATCCCAGACATCCAAAACCTAGCTAGGTAACTGAATAACATCGTACTTAGCACCAGTTCCACTAAGCCTTAAAGGGGAAGCACTGTTAATATTTACCCGTCATTTTTCACTTGCACAAGAGCTGGGCGAAGACACGAGCTCGCCACCACTTGAGCGATGATAAACGATGCCAGATAGTGGAAGGAATTTGGTTAATATAAGGATTTGGGAAGGTTTTAATATGTTGGGTGTGTTGTTCGAGGTTATATTCTTACAGAGTTGTGTTGTGGTGATTGTAGGTTACTCAAAAGTTACTATTTTAGCCACCGTAACACCATAAATACTTTTATCAACACCCATGCCATAAAATAATCCTCCATAAAAGTCTCTGAAACAGTTAGCTTATTGCCAACATTAAAACAGCCAGTGTCATAGTAACCATGGTAACCATAATAGCATCCAAACGGGTGCTTTAATGTTGTACTGAATTTCATAATGCAACTCGTTTTCAAAACAATCGCAAAGATAACTTTTTACTTATTTTATAATGATACTGTGAATTACAAGGTTATTTTTTGCAGTTGCAGAAAATCACCCATGTTTAAACAAAATACCTTATGAATAGCCGTTTTCAGTATTGTTGATTAAATACAGTATTCATGGTACTTACATGGTATAAAGAAGTTTCAAATTCCTAATTTGTTGAATTGTTGCGCTAGAGCTCGTACAAAAATGGTCTAAAATTTACAACTTTTGCGGGCCCGTATTTCTTCATTTTAAAAGATAAAAAAAAATATGTTTGTACTCTACTCAATGAGTTCTAGACGATGACACCCCACATAACACATAATCAGCCTATAATGTTCCCACTGCTGGGACACAGGCCTCCTCTCGCTGAGAGGGAGCGGGCCGTAATCCACCACGCGGGCCCAGTGCGGGTTGGTACATGTCACATGTCTTCGAATTTTTGGTTCTAGGACATGCCGGTTTCTTCACGATGTTTTCCTTCACCGTTTTGAGAGCAGCGGTGATGAAATAATGACATGACACCCCACATGCTAGATTTTTTTTTTTTTTTTCAAAATGAAAAGTTTATTGTATGGGGACCGACCCCTTAAATTTTTAACTTTGCTTTATTTTTATTATTTGTTGTTATAGCCGTAGCCCGTAATAGACAGCGGAGGCTTAGTAAGTTTGTACTGGGCTGTACGTGGTTGTCTGATTTCATGGATTTTAATTTTCTTGCGCGGAACCCTAATTATTTTTCTAAAATAAAAATAGCCTAAGTTACTCCTTAAAACATCAGCTATATGCCGTCAAAATCGGTGAAAATTCGTTTGGCAAGTTTCCTAACTTGACACAAAGTACACATTTTTTTAATCGGACTGCGCTTTAAAATTCTTCTATACAAACTTTAACGTCCCTAAACCTCATTTGAGGCGTAGTTTTGAAAAACTAATAATGATTATTACTTACTTATGCAAGTATTTGTGCTAAGTTTCAAGTTCATTATCCAAATTAATAAGATTTTTCATATAAACTGTATCTCTGTTTTCACGAACACAGATACCTAAAGAATTTCAAAAATCGTCTGGTATGTTTCCATAACTTGACTCAAACATTATTTACACCAATTTTAGAGTTAATCAAGCCCCAATAAAATACTCTGCTATAAAATTAACTTTTCACCCCTTAGGGGTAGATTTTTGGAAAACCCTGATACACGTTAGTCTTAATTTTTGGTCTCAAGTATAAAAACGGAGTATTGAGTTAATCGGACCGCGTGTTAAAGTTCCTCCATACAAACTTTGACACCCCTAATCCCTCCTTAGGGGGTAGTTTAGGAAAACTAAAAATGATAAACTTTATATTTTACTTAGATGAGTATTCGTGCTAAGTTTCAAGTCTATTAACTCAAGGGATAGGATTTTTCATACAAACTTTCATCCCCTGTTTTACCCCCTTAGGGATGGAATTTCCAAAAATACTTCCTAAGTGGATGTTTACACTATATAAGGTATCTATGTGCAAAATTTCAAGTCTCTAGATCCATTGGTTTGGGCTGTGCGTTGGTATATTAGTCAGTGACTCAGACAGGACTTTGATTTTTTTATATATATAAATTTACCATGTTATTTTAAGACCACAGACTTCCTATAGGTTTTCCTGTAATCTACAGGTATAGAACTAATTTCTATATTTTTTTCAAAATTTTAGGCTCAGTAGTTTCGGAGATAAGGGGGGGGGGTGGTCAATGGTCAATTTTCGTCTATTTTCTTAAATAACTTTAAAACAATAAATTTTAAAATTATAAAATCATATATTTGAGACTCTCATAGTAAGCCCTTTCATTTGATATGTCACTCGGTACAGTTTACAAAACTTTTTTATTTATTTTCTTATTTTCCCCCTAAAAGTGACTCTCATATTCAAAATTCATATATTTACTTCAGCTGTACGTGTTTGTGTCACAGAACTCCATATGTGTACCAAATTTTAACTTAATCGGTCCATTAGATTCGGAGCAAACTGGCTGTGACAGACGGACAGACGGACAGACAGACAGACAGACAGACAGACAGACACAGGAGTGATCCTATAAGGGTTCCGTTTTTTCCTTTTGAGGTACGGAACCCTAAAAAGAACATAATCATTGTAATGCACGCGCGTTTCACTACAAAAGCGCCATAATTAAAAAAAAACCGGTCAAGTGCGAGTCGGACTCGCGCACGAAGGGTTCCGTACCATATTATATGTTTAACAATCGCAAAGATAACTTTTTACTTATTATATAATGATACTGTGAATTACAAGGTTATTTTTTGCAGTAGCAGAAAATCACCCATGTTTAAACAAAATACCTTATGAATAGCCGTTTTCAGTATTGTTGATTAAATACAGTATTCATGGTACTTACATGGTATAAAGAAGTTTCAAATTCCTAATTTGTTGAATTGTTGCGCTAGAGCTCGTACAAAAATGGTCTAAAATTTAAAACTTTTGCGGCCCCGTATTTCTTAATTTTAAAAGATAAAAAAAAATATGTTTGTACTCCACTCAATGAGTTCTAGACGATGACACCCCACATAATACATAATCAGCCTATAATGTTCCCACTGCTGGGACACAGGCCTCCTCTCGGTGAGAGGGAGCGGGCCGTAATCCACCACGCGGGCCCAGTGCGGGTTGGTACATGTCACATGTCTTCGAATTTTTGGTTCTAGGACATGCCGGTTTCTTCACGATGTTTTCCATCACCGTTTTGAGAGCAGCGGTGATGAAATAATGACATGACACCCCACATGCTAGATTTTTTTTTTTTTTCAAAATGAAAAGTTTATTGTATGGGGACCGACCCCTTAAATTTTTAACTTTGCTTTATTTTTATTATTTGTTGTTATAGCCGTAGCCCGTAATAGACAGCGGAGGCTTAGTAAGTTTGTACTGGGCTGTACGTGGTTGTCTGATTTCATGGATTTTAATTTTCTTGCGCGGAACCCTAATTATTTTTCTAAAATAAAAATAGCCTAAGTTACTCCTTAAAACATCAGCTATATGCCGTCAAAATCGGTGAAAATTCGTTTGGCAAGTTTCCTAACTTGACTCAAAGTACACATTTTTTTAATTGGACTGCGCTTTAAAATTCTTCTATACAAACTTTTACATCCCTAAACCTCATTTGAGGCGTAGTTTTGAAAAACTAATAATGATTATTACTTACTTATGCAAGTATAATAAATAAAATAAAATAAAAATATTTATTTGACACTAGGAAATACATGTTACAATCAAGTTATAATAATAGCACACTAATGTATTGTTACAAATAAGATCCTAACCCCCAAACTAGGCCTGGACCTGTATTTTGGGGGTCAGCGTTCAGCCATGGGTTCTATTTCCAATCTAACAGCATTTAAGAAGAGTGTCAGTAGAAGTTAACAGCCAAGGTTATTGCCATTTGGTAACACATATAGGTCAAAATAGCTTTCATTAGGTACAGAAGAAGGTAAAACACATAAAATATGTAGGTATTAAAATTACAAAAAGAAAGTAAAAATGCTAAAAATTATTTGTATTTGATTTCTGTGTGTGTAATTATGAGAGTTGATGAGTATATGTGTGTATGCGGTGGAAGTGTGTTGTGTGTGTGCAAGGGAGTGAGTGAGTGTCTGGTTTGGTTCGCACCTTTGAATGTGTGTAAGGACGGGAACAAGTAAGAATGGATGACAGTGTGTATGGGTTTCAGATATCATATTATGTTAGGAATGTGAATAAACTTTCAGTTTCCTGATAGTCCATCTTTTGGAGCCAGTCTGCTACTTTCCTTTTCATTTCCCGCCGGCACATTCCAGCTATGTTTAGCTTTTTATTTGCGAGTTTGCTGCTTAAGCTATTAAACTGGTGTTTGGCAAATGAGGTACGGCAGGGAATAGTAGGGCATATGGAGGATTTACTACGCTTTTTTGAGTCGGGTAAGGGAACAATTCCTTGTTTTCTTTGGATGGATGTGAGCACATAGAGCTGGCGGACAGTGAGGACTTTAATTTCAGAGAATAATTGTGAGGTGGGGAACCTGTACGGTTTCTTGGTCATAACCTTGAGAACAGCTCTCTGTGCTCGCTCCAATCCCAGCAGATAGGTCTTTCCTGCACCTCCCCACACGGTTATGCAGTATTGGATAATTGACTGACATAGGGCTAGGTAGACTAGTTTTAGGTTTTCCAGTGTTGCAGAATCCCTTAGGGTCCTGAAAACATTTATAAGTCGCCTAGTTCTGTTAATGATCGATCCAATCTGCCTGTCCCACCTCAGTCCATCATCCATCAGCACTCCCAAATATTTTGCCGATTCTACCCGAGAGATAACCTGGCAGGTACAATTGTGTCGGTTCTCGCAAGTATGAGCTGTTATGGAATAGTCAGGCAAGGGTTTAGTGTTGGGTCTCAAGGAAAAGGGTAGGAAATGTGTTTTGTTCAGATTTAGTGTAAGGAGATTTAGTCTTAGCCATGTCATTATTTTGGAAAGGGAGTATTCGGCTCTGTCCTTGACCACCCGCCAATTCTGTCCCCATATAAATACTGCTGTATCATCTGCATATGTAAAAATTTTGGTGTGTTGAAGCGACATTGTGCAGAGGTCATTAATATACACCAAAAACAACAAGGGTCCTAAAATACTCCCCTGTGGGACCCCAAAAAGGATTGTGCGTTCCTCGCTAAGACAGTCGCCTATTTTTACATATTGCTTACGCTGGGAGAGATAATCTTTAAATATATTTAAGACGGTGCCTCGTACTCCAATTCGTTCTAGCTTTGATAAGAGGATAGGGACAGAAACTGTATCAAACGCCTTGGAAAGATCTAGAAATATACATAGGCATCTATTTCTTTTGTCTAGGTTTTCCACTACTTGCTCTGTCAAATCCAAGACTGCGTTCTCTGTAGAGACACCTGATCTGAATCCGTACTGGTTGTCGGCTAAGATTTTGAAGCGATTTAAAAAAATTTTGAGCGATTTGTAGAGAATTTTTTCCAAGATCTTTGATAAGGCTGACAACACCGATATGGGCCTATAATTATTGACGCAGTCTCTGTCCCCACCCTTGTGAATTGGGTGTACAATAGCTTTTTTCAAAGCATCAGGAAACACGCCAGTAATAATAGCACGATTACAGATGTGCGTTATAGGTGGGATCAGTACCCGTCGGCACTCTCTGAGGAGGGAAGATGGAATTCCATCCCATCCAGTAGCACAATCCGGCCGCAGCTGTAGGATAGTGGTTTCAATGTCCGCTTCATCTACTTCTAGGATAACGAGCGAGTTGGGTATGTTTCCGGAACAGTCTGAGGCAGGGGGTTGAGGGGTGACAGGGTCATCTGTAGATGAGGCTAGAGACTGTAGAATGTTATTGGCTAGATTTTTACCGACGTCAGTGAAAAAGTTGCAAACAAGGTCAGCAGATGACTTTGGGCTATCTGATATTTGAAGTAGTTCCAAAGGATTGTCTTTGACTTTTTGAGTCTTAGTTATCTCTTTGATAGCTTTCCATAGGGCTTTGGGGTTGTTGCCTGCTTTGTCAAGTTGAGATTTCTCATAAGCGACTTTTAGTTTTCGTAGAAGTTGATTTGTAAAGTTCCTATATCGTGTATATGTTACTTTAAGTATCATGTTATCTGGAGATTTTTTTGCTTTGATATGTAACCTATCTCGATTTTTAATACAGCGCAGGAGTCCTGGTGTGATCCACGGCTTTAGAATTTTTTGCTTATTAGAAACTAAAAATGTTTGCGTGTGCTTATTAATAATTTTTGAAATTGTTGAAATTAAGTAGTCGGTTGCGGTGTTAGCGTCTTCCATTTCTAGTAGAGTTTTGAAGTTTGTGCTTTCTATTTCTAGTTTTATTGACTGATAATCAAGACGAGTTTTAGCGTTATTGCACTGACGTTTAGGACACACGTTTTCTATGAATACTACAACAGGCATGTGGTCGGTAATATTTGATTCTAGTACTAGGGTTGTAGAAGGCAGTTTAGATCTTAGCAGAATGTGGTCCAGACATGTTTTGATCCTAGTAGGTAGTGTGTGCGTAGGGAAAAAGCCGTGGGATGCATTAAAGGTAAGGTATTCCTCTGAAATAGGGTTTTTATTCATGCCACAGATGTCGATGTTGATATCACCAACAAGGACGTGCGTACTAGTTTTTAGTGTACTGTAGACGGTATTTAAACTGTCTAAGAAATTATCGTGGTTAATTCTAGTGTTAAGTGAAGGGGGGCGATAAATAGCAACAATTTCTAGGTTCTTTCCTATTTGACAAACCATGCAATTTGCATCTTTGAAAGCTGGTTCATAAACTCGACAGGATAGTTTTTTGCTGGTAAAAATAATAATACCGTCATTTTGGTTAAGTATGTTTTTGGTGTAATGTGATACATAACCATCTAGGATAGGAAGATCGTTTACCTTGCTAAGCCAACATTCGGAAAGAACTATGACATCAAAGTTTATTTTTGTAAGAGACAGTAAGATGCGAAGTTCGTCAAAGTTTTTATTTATACTTCTAATGTTGATGTGAATTATCTGAATGGCTCGACTAGAGTTGCCAGCATATTTGTTACAGTCCTCTGGACGGCAAATGTGCGCATTTTTGATATTACACAAGTCAAGTTCGTAATTAATATTATTAATATGGTCATGATTAGCCATTTGGAAGGATTACTGAATCAATATTGGTGCAACAATTGTACATTTTGTATTTGTAGACACTGTCGTACTTATACTTATTGTTCTTAAGTCGTATTCGGAACATGTGGGGTGCGAATACATGAGTGTAAGAATGTCTATATGGTAGGTGCAGTAGTGATGAGTGGTAGAGTGAATGAGTGGGGGAATGAATTGTGTTGTATGTTTGTGTGTGAGAGCGAGTTATTGGTTTTGTATACACATAATTCTTATGTTTTATCGGTGAAATAGAGGTAGTTTTTAAATAGTTACCATTAATAATATAAATTAAATGTATTAAAACTAAGACTATCCAGACAATAAAGTACTTGAGGCAGACTAATAGTCACAGACTCCTGCGCAGGTCCAGTAGGGATTGTTCAGACGAGATTAGGAGTTGCTTTTCTCCCTGTACCTTGCGCAGGAATATGTTACCAAATTCAAATTCAAGATAATTTATTTTCTCTTCACAAACGATGAAATGACAAATTAATTAAAACAAGCTTAAAAATTACACGACAAAGTTTGTGAGAGACTGGTGTCTGCACTAGGAATACCTGTATAGCAGATCACCAGGGTCCCACCACACGGAATGTTAACATAATTTTATATCGTAAATGTGAACGAGTTGAGCATAATAATATTTAAATCATATTAAGATAAAAAACAAATCAGAAATAAAATACACAAACAATAAGGAAGCGAAAAAATGTGTGAATTACTGTGTGGGGAAATTAGATGGGAAATTAGACGGGAACGGGACGGACTATTTTGGATGAGTAAGTAATTCCTCAGTTGCTACATAATCTAAGTTAAGGAGCAACTCAACTAAGGTACTCTTACATGCCCTTTTAGTAAGGTGATAAATCGTGGTAACGCGATTAATTTTATTATATAGGTGGGAACCTAGGAATGCATAGAATCTATGAGAGAAGCTCGTTTTTAGACCCTTAGCTGTATTGCAAACAGAGTATTTTCTGCGTTTACCCAAAATCGAGCTGGGATCAAATATTAAGGAGGAGTGCTTCTTGAGAACAGTGTAAAGAACAAATAGTTGCCTTACTGACAAGACTTTGAAATGTTTGTATAGATCAACAGTAGGATACATGTATGGCAGAAAACAGGCCACTTTCAGAACCACCCGCTGGGCTCTTTCCAGCTTCAAAATATTCGATTTGGGAGCACCCCCCCATGATGTTATGCAGTATGTCAGTAGACACTGACACATCGCATAATATACAGATCTTATTACCTCCGTGTCCGCTACGTGACGAAGACTTTTGAACAGAAATATTAGCTTGCGAATTCTTGATGTAAGACAGTCTATGTGTGGCTGGAAGCTTAAATTATTATCTATTATAATTCCAAGGTACTTAATAGAGTTAGTCTTTTGGAGAACGGAACAGGAGCAAGTGCTAGTATTTGAGTCAATGCAAGAGTGTGCTGTAATCTGGAAATGGGATAACGACTCATTCCGTTTGTTAGTGAGGGAGAAAGCTATATACTTGGTTTTATCAACGTTAAGGGTAAGGACATTATTTTTTAACCAGGCTAAAAGGTTTTATCAAAACCTTTTTGTGCGTAATGGTAGACGCCAGCCCATGAGTCTGCTGTAAAAAGTAGTGCCGTATCATCGGCAAAAGATATGATTTTACCATGTGGTAGCTGTAGGTTACAGAGATCATTTATGTAGGCAAGGAAGAGGGAGGGCCCGATCACACTTCCCTGTGGTACACCAAAAGTGACAGGTAGGTCGTCACTAACGTAATCACCTATTTTAACCCTCTGGAACCGATCAGATAAGTAGTCACGGAAGAGTTTTAATGGTAAACCCCTGATTCCCATGTTTTCCAGCTTGTTTAGAAGGCAAGGTACAGAGACTGTGTCAAACGCTTTGGCAAGATCAAGGAATATGACAATTGCCTTCTTTCTACCATCAAGGCCCCTCACAAGATGATCTGTCAGCTCATGAACAGCGTCGGCACAAGATTTTCCAGCCCTGAATCCAAATTGACCCTGTGATAAGAGGTTATTGCGTTCCAAGTATTCGGTAAGTCTGCTGTTCATGAGGCGTTCTAATAGTTTGGAAAGAGTAGGTAGAATGGAGATCGGCCTATAATTGTTGACACAGCCTCTGTCCCCAGCCTTGTGGATAGGATGTACAAGTGATTTTTTTAAAGGTAAGGGAAAGGTGCCTGTGTAAAATGCTAGATTAAATAATTGGGTAAGTGGGGGAACCAGGTAGTTTTTGTAATGCTTAATGAACCGAGAAGAAATGAGGTCAACACTTTCAGAGCAGGTGTTTTTTAGGTTACAAATAAGGGAGTCTACCTCCTTTTCATCTGTGGGAAGAAAAGCCATTGAATGTGAATGAGCGACTGAAACACTGGTAGGGATAGGAACGTGATGATCTAATATTTCTTCAGCAAGGGATTTACCAATATTAGAAAAGAAATGATTTACCTCATTGACAGACTCTTGAGGATTTGCAACTTTTATTAGTTCCTGGGCGGGCGGCTTAGGTTTGTCTGTGTCAGTAATTTTTCTAATGACCTTCCAAAGCTTTTTGCTATTATGCTTCGCGTTACGAATCTCCTCTTTCTCGTATTCTTGTCTGATTTTTTTTAATAGATCATTACAAAAGTTACGGTATCTTTTGTACGTGATTTGTAATGATTCATCATTCGGATACTTTTTCACTTTTTTATGAAGGTTGTCTCTATTAATTGAGCATCTCAAAAGTCCTGGAGTGATCCAAGGCTTAATGATACGGCGACGGTTACTGACAGGGACAACACTAGTATGATTAGAAATGACATTATTTAAAGTATCGATAAGAAATGAAGCTGCTAAATTAGCGTCGGTCATGGCGTACAATGGTGATAAGTCCAGTGCACTCATAGCATCATCTAAGCCACTATAGTTAACAACTTTTGTGAATTTCTTCGGGTGGATAGGTCGTGTTGACAAATTCACGAAAAGGGAGGTACTGTCATGGTCAGTCACTGAAGAATGCATTACGAAACAATGCGCATTCCGTTTGGTTTTTAGGATTACATGGTCAAGGCAGGTACGACCATGTGTGGGAAAGTTGTGGGCTGGAAGTAGGCCGTGGGACGCCATCAAGTTAAGGTAACTAAGAGATCGAGAGTCAGAATTATTTTCTGTAATATCAATATTGATATCACCGACCAACACAATATTTTTAGTAGATGCGTATTTTAAGAGGAGTTCGTTCAGAGAGTTCAAAAAACCAGAGATATTTTTCTGCGCCGGAGGACGGTAAATTGCTATAATAACAGTGTCTATACTTATTTTTACTAAAAGACAGTTTGCATCTTTAAGTAAAGGTTCTTCTACTGATAATTTCATGCTACAATTATGATAAATTACCACACCTTCGTTTTGGGTAGTGTTAGTAGAGGTAGAATGTGAGATATAGTTATTAAGAGAAGGAATGACCTGGGTGTAAGGCAGCCAACATTCTGTCAAGATAATGAGGTCCCAATTTATATTACTCCTGCTGAGTAATGTTTGGAAAGCGGGAAGGTTGCGTCTAATGCTTCTTATGTTTTGGTGAATAAATGAGAGATACTGTTCTGGTTTAGGTATGTGGGTAGTAATGTCATCAACGTCACAAAGATGAGATTTTGCAACCGACACCGCATCCAAAATGGAGTTTATTTCATCAACGTTATCGAAAACAAATTGTGGATTTCTGGTAGATTGCTCTGAAGTAGGGAGACAAGGGGGGTGGGGGGTTAACGACGGAATAACACAACGCCGTTGGAGGGAACAAAGTAAGGGGGTAGCAGTGAATAAAATTATAAAAACGTGTTCTAATAGTTATGGGAGTTGACTTACTTGACAATTTAGAGGATAACATATTTAAAAAAAGCATTATGAGTAAGTGTGTATGGAAAAGGAAATATTTGTTAACAACAATTAAAAACATGAATTTAAGAGTAAGTTTCTACAAACAACAGTTATCAGATGACAATAAAGCAGGTTTAAAGAAGCTTGACAGCATCAAGGCATCTGATATGCTTTGCTGGCATTTTTTCTTCCTTCCGGACAAGGATACGCCCATCACGAATCCAAACAAATTTGTACGCCTTTTCTTTGGCGACCTTCCGAACAGCAGCATGAATTTCCTTATTTGATGGAGATAGGTGCTCAGATACAAATACCGGGCATTTTTCACCCCCATAACCAAGGTGATGAGTGTTCAGCTTGTTATCCCTGTGAGTTTTGTTGAAATTCGCAACTGAAGCCAAAAGTCCGTCCCGGATGCCTGTATTCTTAAACCGGACAATAATTGATCTAGGTCGATTATTTTTCGAATCCATTTTCCTAACTCTGTTAGCAGAAAGCACATCCTGTTCTTGGATGGTATTAGAGACGGCGTTGGATAGTTGCACGACTGTTTTTATTATATTTTCATTATTATTTTCGGGAATACCGTTAATCTCAACGTTCTCCTGACGGGTAAATTGCTCCAGTGCATTCAGTCTAGACGATAAATCCTGAACAGATTTCCGCAGGGTATCGTTTTCCTTTTCCAAAACCTTAACTTTATCTTTGTTGACGGCAAACTCAGCACTAATACGGTCGAACTCGTCACTCATAAATTGAACTGATTTGGCCAGCCCTGGCAGTGAAGAAAGATGTTCATTAATTTTCGAAAGTTCGGTGGTAACGCAGTTTTTTATGGTGGCGGCTATCTCATTAGTTAAAGCTTTGTGTATCTCGACACGGATAGTATCAATGATTTCCGCAGTAAAGGTCTCGGAGTGAATGACGTGCTCAGTAGGTTCTTGTTCCTGCGGTGAGTCAGGTAATCTCGGACGTTTGCCCCTTGAAGAAATAATTTTCTCCGAATCCTGGTCACGAAAGAGGGGGTTTACAACAACCATATCTACAACTTCCGACTCGATAAGGACAGCTTTTGGGGAACTTATGTTCGGTGGAGTGCGTACAACTTTAGGCATATTTACCCGAACAAAATAAGAAAAACAAAACAAAAATATAAATAATTGCAAAAAGTGTGGGTATATCGTAAACTTGGGTTCGAACCGACTCAGTCAATGCGCAACTTATCTATGAGTGCTTATACGATATGATGTTGAAGAGTAAGGTGTATTATACAGCACTACGCGTCAGCCGTTGGGTGTACATAATGAGTCCAAAGGTCACTTGTTCTGTTTGTCACCAACACAAATTGCAAAAACTCAGTTAGAGGTATAAAAAAAACTGTTTTAAGGTATTAATAAAAGAGTATTTCACAATAATTTTAACACAGATTGTACACTGAGTTATGAACTTTGATTTGCACAGAATAACGACGTTCACAATCACTTTCTACTAGTTTTATAAATTAAAGTTGCAGAGAACAACAAAAGAACGTCAGTTCGTTCAACTACCGTCGGTGGAATGAACGTTACCATTTGAAGACCAGCAAAATTGGAAACCGTTTTGCTTTGCAAATTCCTTTGACAGGTGGAATAGTTTCTTTGAGCTTGCCGGGAGGTGATCACTAACATAAACTGGTTGCCGTTTGCCAGAGATACCAATAATTTCGGTGTTGAGCTTGTTTTCTGAAGACGTGCTGTTTTTGTTGAATGCTCGCACTGCGGCTAGAGTTTCTTGTTTTAACTGTACGGTTTGGAACTCCGCAACGATTGGGCGAATGGAGTCAGGCTTACCGTGGATGCGGTAAATATCTCGAAGATCCGATGCTGTTGTTGCCGACCCAATAGCCTGGCCAATCTTGTGTACGACATTAGAAAGGTCAGTACTTGTCTCATTTTCAGCCATTGGGATATTTCTTATTCCTATACTGGACGATCTGGACTTTAAATTTAGATCTAGTAACTTCCTTTCCAGGTTTTCAATACACTTACGCTGGGTCAAGTGTTCGGTGTCCAATTTTTCGACCCCCGCTTTGATGTCTTCGTACTGCTTATTAATAAATTTCATTGACTTATCTGTGTCTTCCAAGGATTTTTGCATGGTGGAATTTTGTGTCTTCAGTTCAGATATGTCGGTGGAGAGTTTGGATATAAGATTATTTTGTTTTGTGAACATATCAGTTAGTTTTGAGTCAAATTCAGCCTTCCAATTATTTAACATCGCCATTATTTCCTGCTTTAGATCCAGCGGCTCCTGATCTTTGGATGAATGATCTTTGGATGAATGATCTTTGGAAGAATGGAGCTCGTTTATACGCAGGCGGTTTTTATTACGTTTCGTTACGAAGGATGGGTCACTTACTTGCTTCGCGGTTTTTAAGTCAGATTCGGACTGTGTATGACTTGGAGAGGCAGATTGGGTAGATGGAGGCGAGCGCTGCACCGACATCGTTAGTAACGCTGATTCTGCCCGCGCGTCACGGTCACAAAGTCAGTGTAAGTAGATGGAGCGATGACACAGTAGCACACAGAACGCGATCCTTTCCAACAGCTGGGCACTGTGCAACACGGTGTGTAGTGGGCGGGGCCAACGTACCGGTCGGTCGCCGCGTTAATGACTCAGTGACACGGAGCGACACAGATCAACACAGAACGCGGTCCTTTCCAATTAGATGACACAGTGTTTTTTCCTTTGTGTCCGTTATTTAAAATTGTAATATTTGTTTTGTGTTTTTATCGACAACCAATTAAGATTTTTTAGTTCTGTTTTCACTATCACTTATGTAGTTTAAAAGGGCACAACACAGTATATTGCACTATATGGATTTATCGTTTTTGAACGTGATATAGAATTTAAAACACGGCACTCGATTTACACGCTTTTGACTCTCGAAACTCCCAAGGTTAACTCCAAGTAGTAGTATTTGTGCTAAGTTTCAAGTTCATTATCCAAATTAATAAGATTTTTCTTATAAACTGTATCTCTGTTTTCACGAACACAGATACCTAAAGAATTTCAAAAATCGTCTGGTATGTTTCCATAACTTGACTCAAACATTATTTACACCAATTTTAGAGTTAATCAAGCCCCCAATAAAATACTCCGCTATAAAATTAACTTTTCACCCCTTAGGGGTAGATTTTTGGAAAACCCTGATACACGTTAGTCTTAATTTTTAACCCCCGACGCAAAAAGAGGGGTGTTATAAGTTTGACCGCTATGTGTGTGTGTGTGTGTGTGTGTCTGTGTGTCTGTCTGTGGCACCGTAGCGCTTAAACGGGTGGACTGATTTGGATGCGGTTTTTTTTATTTGAAAGCAGGTTTTCCAGCGATGGTTCTTAGACATGTTTCATCAAAATCGGTTCAGCCGTTTCAAAGTTATTCATTCTTTTGTTAGCTGCGGTAGGGATCTTAGACGCGTAATGGGTATTTACTTTACTTTCAAACCTTAGTTTGACCAAAAATTTGAAACATCCATGTATGCTATCTATCTATGCAAGATTATGGAATCCTTGGTTTGATGCTGCAGCCAGGATATCCAGCACACTAGTACACTCTTGAAAAAATAATAGCAGAAATGTCGTGTTTGGATTCATTTACATCAGTATTTGATTCTACATACAATGCAATGGTGGCAACACGATGAGCTGATGCTGCAGCCAGGATGTCTAGCACACTAGAACACTGTTGAAAAAGTAATAGCAGATATGTTGTGTTTGGATTCGGGTTGATCAGTATTTGATTCCACATACAATGTAATGGTGGCAACCAGATGAGCTGATGCTGCAGCCAGGATGTCCAGCACATTAGAACACTCTTGAAAAGGTAATAGCATATATGTCGTGTTTGGATTCGTTTTGATCAGTATTTAATTCTACATACAATGCAATGGTGGCAACACGATGAGCTGATGCTGCAGCCAGGATGTCCAGCACACTAGAACACTCTTGAAAAAGTAATAGCAGATAATTATGTAGTGTTTGGATTCGTTTTGATCAGTATTTGATTCTACATATAATGCAATGGTGGCTACACGATGAGCTGATGCTGCAGCCAGGATGTCCAGCACACTAGAACACTCTTGAAAAAGTAATAGCAGATAATTATGTAGTGTTTGGATTCGTTTTGATCAGTATTTGATTCTACATATAATGCAATGGTGGCTACACGATGAGCTGATGCTGCAGCCAGGATGTCCAGCACACTAGAATACTCTTGGTAAAATAATATAGCAGATATGTCGTGTTTGGATTCGTTTTGATCAGTATTTGATTCTACATATAATGCAATGGTGGCAACACGATGAGCTGATGCTGATATCCAGCACACTAGTACACTCTTGAAAAAAAATAGCAGATAGTAGTGTTTGTATTCGTTTTTTTATCAGTATTTAATTCTATTTGCAGTACGATGGTGGCATCAAGATAAGTTAATGTTATGTGCAGAGAAACTTAACATTCTGCAGTAATAACAATGCATTTCTATATTGTTAAATTGTTTCAAAAGTTTAAAAATGATAAAATAAAAATTAAATTTAAAATTTAAAAAACCCCCAACGCAAAAAAGAAAAGCGAACATTTAAAAAGTCAAAAATAATACCTATCGTTGAGCCATCAAATTCGATTGAGTAATAACTTATATTTTAATTACAGAAATTGATGGATGGCATAATAAGGTTTGCTCATTGGAATGGCGCTATAATGTCTCGGCGGGGTACCGCATAAGTAAGTCAGACCTTTGACTTGATTGACTATGTACATATGCGGTACCCCGCCGCGACATTATAGCGCCATTTCAATGAGCAAACCTTATTATGCCATCCATCAATTTCTGTAATTAAAATATAAGGTATTACTCAATCGAATTTGATGGCTCAACGATAGGTATTATTTTTGACTTTTTAAATGTTCGCTTTTCTTTTTTGCGTTGGGGGTTTTTTAAATTTTAAATTTAATTTTTTTGGTCTCAAGTATAAAAACGGAGTATTGAGTTAATCGGACCGCGTGTTAAAGTTCTTCCATACAAACTATGACACCCCTAATCCCTCCTTAGGGGGTAGTTTAGGAAAACTACAAAATGATAAACTTTATAATTTACTTAGATGAATATTCGTGCTAAGTTTCAAGTCTATTAACTCCAGGGATAGGATTTTTCATACAAACTTTCATCCCCTGTTTTACCCCCTTAGGGATGGAATTTCCAAAAATCCTTCCTTAGTGGATGTTTACACTATATAAGGTATCTATGTGCAAAATTTCAAGTCTCTAGATCCATTGGTTTGGGCCGTGCGTTGGTATATTAGTCAGTGACTCAGACAGGACTTTGATTTTTTTATATATATAAATTTACCATGTTATTTTAAGACCACAGACTTCCTATAGGTTTTCCTGTAATCTACAGGTATAGAACTAATTTCTATATTTTTTTTCAAAATTTTAGGCTCAGTAGTTTCGGAGATAAGGGGGGGGGGAATGGTCAATTTTCGTCTATTTTCTTAAATAACTTTAAAACAATAAATTTTAAAATTATAAAAACATATATTTGAGACTCTCATAGTAAGCCCTTTCATTTGATATGTCACTCGGTACAGTTTACAAAACTTTTTTTTTATTTTCTTATTTTCCCCCTAAAAGTGACTCTCATATTCAAAATTCATATATTTACTTTAGCTGTACGTGTTTGTGTCACAGAACTCCATATGTGTACCAAATTTTAACTTAATCGGTCCATTATATTCGGAGCAAACTGGCTGTGACAGACGGACAGACGGACAGATAGACAGACAGACAGACAGACAGACACACGAGTGATCCTATAAGGGTTCCGTTTTTTCCTTTTGAGGTACGGAACCCTAAAAAGAACATAATCATTGTAATGCACGCGCGTTTCACTACAACAGCGCCATAATTTAAAAAAAACCGGTCAAGTGCGAGGCGGACTCGCGCACGAAGGGTTCCGTACCATATTATATGTTTAACAATCGCAAAGATAACTTTTTACTTATTTTATAATGATACTGTGAATTACAAGGTTATTTTTTGCAGTAGCAGAAAATCACCCATGTTTAAACAAAATACCTTATGAATAGCCGTTTTCAGTATTGTTGATTAAATACAGTATTCATGGTACTTACATGGTATAAAGAAGTTTCAAATTCCTAATTTGTTGAATTGTTGCGCTAGAGCTCGTACAAAAATGGTCTAAAATTTAAAACTTTTGCGGACCCGTATTTCTTAATTTTAAAAGATAAAAAAAAATATGTTTGTACTCCACTCAATGAGTTCTAGACGATGACACCCCACATAACACATAATCAGCCTATAATGTTCCCACTGCTGGGATACAGGCCTCCTCTAGGTGAGAGGGAGCGGGCCGTAATCCACCACGCGGGCCCAGTGCGGGTTGGTACATGTCACATGTCTTCGAATTTTTGGTTCTAGGACATGCCGGTTTCTTCACGATGTTTTCCTTCACCGTTTTGAGAGCAGCGGTGATGAAATAATGACATGACACCCCACATGCTAGTTTTTTTTTTTTTTTCAAAATGAAAAGTTTATTGTATGGGGACCGACCCCTTAAATTTTTAACTTTGCTTTATTTTTATTATTTGTTGTTATAGCCGTAATAGACAGCGGAGGCTTAGTAAGTTTGTACTGGGCTGTACGTGGTTGTCTGATTTCATGGATTTTAATTTTCTTGCGCGGAACCCTAATTATTTTTCTAAAATAAAAATAGCCTAAGTTACTCCTTAAAACATTAGCTATATGCCGTCAAAATTGGTGAAAATTCGTTTGGCAAGTTTCCTAACTTGACTCAAAGTACACATTTTTTTAATCGGACTGCGCTTTAAAATTCTTCTATACAAACTTTAACATCCCTAAACCTCATTTGAGGCGTAGTTTTGAAAAACTAATAATGACAAACATTATTACTTACTTATGCAAGTATTTGTGCTAAGTTTCAAGTTCATTATCCAAATTAATAAGATTTTTCATATAAACTGTATCTCTGTTTTCACGAACACAGATACCTAAAGAATTTCAAAAATCGTCTGGTATGTTTCCATAACTTGACTCAAACATTATTTACACCAATTTTAGAGTTAATCAAGCCCCCAATAAAATACTCCGCTATAAAATTAACTTTTCACCCCTTAGGGGTAGATTTTTGGAAAACCCTGATACACGTTAGTCTTAATTTTTGGTCTCAAGTATAAAAACGGAGTATTGAGTTAATCGGACCGCGTGTTAAAGTTCCTCCATACAAACTTTGACACCCCTAATCCCTCCTTAAGGGGTAGTTTAGGAAAACTAAAAATGATAAACTTTATAATTTACTTAAATGAATATTCGTGCTAAGTTTCAAGTCTATTAACTCAAGGGATAGGATTTTTCATACAAACTTTCATCCCCTGTTTTACCCCCTTAGGGATGGAATTTCCAAAAATACTGCCTTAGTGGATGTTTACACTATATAAGGTATCTATGTGCAAAATTTCAAGTCTCTAGATCCATTGGTTTGGGCTGTGCGTTGGTATATTAGTCAGTGACTCAGTCAGGACTTTGATTTTTTTATATATATAAATTTACCATGTTATTTTAAGACCACAGACTTCCTATAGGTTTTCCTGTAATCTACAGGTATAGAACTAATTTCTATATTTTTTTCAAAATTTTAGGCTCAGTAGTTTCGGAGATAAGGGGCGGGGGGGGAAATGGTCAAATTTCGTCTATTACTTTAAAACAATAAATTTTAAAATTATAAAAAAAATATATTTGAGACCCTCATAGTAAGCCCTTTCATTTGATATGTCATTCGGTACAGTTTACAAAACTTTTTTTTTTAAATTTTCTAATTTTCCCCCTAAAAGTGACTCTCATATTCAAAATTCATATATTTACTTTAGCTGTACGTGTTTGGGTCACAGAACTCCATATGTGTACCAAATTTTAACTTAATCGGTCCATTAGATTCGGAGCAAATTGCCTGTGACAGACGGACAGACAGACAGACAGACACACGAGTGATCCTATAAGGGTTCCGTTTTTTCCTTTTGAGGTACGGAACCCTAAAAAGAACTTATTCGAATTCACGTCGTATACTATGACGCCGGCCGCCATGTTCGATACGAGTATTAAGCTCCATTTACACGGCGCGAGTTTATTGCCTGTGGCATACAATAAAATTGAAGGGCAAATACCTGGCACCATCTAAACAACATGTACAATGTTGTTGCACGATATGGGCAACTTTGAAAACTGGTATAAGCTTGTACAAGAAAATCGCACAGTACATACAATAATTGCTCGTACAATAAAATCGCATTCAATTCTGGCATGATCTGACATTTTTGTGCTGTCATTGAAATATGAGTGCGGTAAGTGAGAGTCAGGTAATCGTTGTTGCTATTTTGAGGCAAGAAATCTAATCTAGAACAACTTGAAAAATATCTTGAGAAGCATTCAATAAAATTTAATTAAATATCATTTCTAGGCAAAACTTGCGTGCAATAATCGCTTGTCAATTTTATTGCCTGGTGTAAGTCGCATGCGATTTTATTGTATGGCAAAACTTGCATTCAATTATTGTACATGCCATTTTGTGGAATCGCACGCGTGTAAACACTTCATACAGTTCTTGAATGTCAAAAAACTTGAACGTGCTTTATGGCATGCAATTATTGCTCTTGAACGTTCCAGAAACTTGCACCGTGTAAACGGCGCTTTAGTATTGCAAAAAACTGTTTCAGAACCTTTTATAGAGGATTGAAAACATGGATGTAGATAAAGTCTTGTATGCAACTGTACATAATTAGGTATTAAAACACTCATGTGATACTATTATCACACTCGGCTTCGTCTTGTGTGATAAACCCACATTCGTATTTTAATACCCCTTATTATACGTCAGTTGCATAAATAACTAATACCCCTGCAAAAAGCTAGTTCTGTGGAATTATTTGCTCTTATTTTTGGAATAAGGTTCATTAACGCGGTTTGCAGTAGGAGTTACTGGTAAAAATCGTCACGTAACCAAAAAGTGTTTATACACGTTATCGCCTTCCATGCGACTTTCTTCTTTCGAAAGTGTTTTTGTCAAAGTGAAAATCCAAGACGGCGGCAGCGAAAATTTTTAAATTTTTCATCATGCGTGTCGTTTTCATGGTTTTCAAGGGTGTTAACCCCTCAAGTGTAAATTATGTACTAATTTATTAACCCAAAACCGCAGCGGGGTGGTGAGGGGGGGTTAGTTTCGAACCCCATAGATTCACAACTACTGATGATGATTTGTTTTCCATCGTATGATGTTTTTTACGTTTATATGTATACAATATAAGTGTTTACGCCGATGTCATTCACTGCACGAACGAAACGTTTGCTTGACCACTAAGTACAGCGGACATTATAAAAGTGTTCGTTCGTCCGTGACAGCTCAGTGCTCAAAGAGTTTTTGACCAAACCGCTCGTAAAAAACAGGATGTACTAAACCTGTCCGCGTCCCCCGGGGGAAAATTGCTGTGCAAATCAATCTCGCTAGCGAGCAACAAACTAATAATAAACAACTAGTCGCGCGCCTAAAAAGAAGAACATAAAAATTCAAATTCTGCAAGCAAAGAAGATAAGATCAACGAAGAACGAAGGCAACTGGGTTGCAGGTAAGCTGCGCTAGTTCAAAAAAAAGTGATATGATTGATCTCATCCAGGCCCCCCGTTCATATATGAATAATTAATTAATCGCTGCTCTAATTTCCTAATTTTTAAGCATTTAATTGCAACCCGCACTTGTTTCATAAGATTACCCATCCCGCATCACCATTTTTGGTCACTTCGAGCCGGATAATAACCAGTAAATTCCTTAAAAGTCCTATTAAAATCCTATAATTATTATATATATTTAAACACTATAACATAAAACGTAATTCATTGTTACAATAATTAATTGTCAAGTTACCTTCAATTCATTTTTAACACGTAACTAGAACTATCGGTTAGCGATCAAGGGCGCTTGAAGGTCGTCGGTGGTCACGTAGTCCAGAGTTTAGAATAACTGCACTATTAGCGTTAATGAGGCATAGCTTAACCCATTATCGAGACAGGTGTAAGTGTTCAATAGCACTGTTGGATTCGTAACTATTAGTTGGAAACTTCAAAATGAGTTCCGAAATGAAGTTGAAAATGTTAACTGCTAAAAAACAGGCCATTTTTGCCAAAATGAATGAGTTTTTTGATAACTCAAAGCGAGTTTATCCATCGGCTACTAGTACAAGATTTACAAGTGAATTCATAGCGGCAACAGCCAACATAGACATGTTATATAGTGAGTTTATGAGCTTGTGTAATGAGCATAATGAGTTATCGTTGAAGTCAGATCCAGACTATAATTTGAATTTTAGTGATTGGAGTTCATTTGAAACATTGTATTCGCAAGTAAAACATGTACGCAACATTCAAGTAGGATCTCATAGCTTACCTAAGTCGGATAGATCCGTGTCTGACCAGTACGTATGCAAATTGCCAGCTTTGGAGTTGGTAAGCTTTTCAGGGCAGCCGGAAAGTTGGCCTTTATTTTACCAGACTTTTAAAACTAATGTGCATGAGAATAAAAGTTTATCTGACGGTCAAAAGGTACAATATTTGGTCGGCAAGTTGAGTGGCAACGCGTTAAACATATTCGCGGGAATAATACCGGATGCGACTAATTATAAGAATATTTGGAACACTTTGGTAGCGAGGTTCCAAGATAAAAGATTATTGGGTTCAATGTACTTGAATAACATATTGGATAGTAAACATACATCTGGTGCTTCAAATCAATTAAATAATTTTGTTGAACGAACGAATTCATCATGGTTGGCTCTTAAACAGTTAGGTATTGACGACTTAGCTGATTTTATATTTACCCACATAGCTTTGAGAAAATTGGACTCACAAATAGTTCAAAATTTTGAACAGTCTATACGTGATAAAGATCTACCTACTAGTGGTGATTTAGTTGAGTTCATTCGTCATCATGTGAAGGTCATGGAGAGGTCATCGTTGGTTCATCAGAATATTGTTTTTTCAAATAATAAAGGTCATAAGTCTAAATCACCTGGTCACGCGAGCGGACAGAAAACTACTCATAGCTTCGCCGTTACTGGAAATAATATTAATTCTTCTTCTACCTGCCTTTTTTGTAGTAGTTCTGATCACGCGCATTTGTACGAATGTTCGGAATTTAAAAATCTAAATGTTGAAAATCGCTTTAAATTTATAAAAGATAATAGATTGTGCGTTAATTGTTTCAGTAGTAAACATACTACTTTTAAGTGTGTGTCGAAACGTACTTGCAAACATTGCAATAAATTTCATCATTCGCTATTACATTTTGAGAACCGCGAAGGAACTCCGCAGAGGGACCAGTCTGACGTTATGGGAATTGACAACAGTAATCATGTATCAACGACTGCGACTTCTGTGAGTTCCAAGTGTTCACGGCCGGTATGTATGCACACAGCGATTCAGCACACCGCGATTCAGCCGGTCGCAACTTCATGCGCCGTAATTAATGAACGTAATAATGTGGGAGATGCGACCGCGACATTAGTGGATGATAATAAAGTTTTTTCTTGTGTGCAACTAGATAGTTCAATCGTATTACCTACCGCTCAAGTATATGTACCTATAAACGGGAACCGTTTCATAATAAGATGTTTGGTGGACAGCGGGTCTCAAAATAATCTTATTACCCTCGATTGTTGTAAAAAATTAAAATTAACTATTCAACCGCTTATTAATTCGTCTTTGAGATCTGTTGGTTCGATATCCGCACCTATTAGAGGTTATGTAAACATAACGATTCAGTCGCGGATAAGCGACGCACAATATAACATAACGTTGTTGGTGGTCGATTGTATCACTGACCAATTACCTACTCGCGTAATCCAGACTTCTGCGATGGATTACTTTAAAAGTTTGCCACTGGCAGATGAAGGCTGGAACTTACCTGGCAATATAGATGCCATCCTGGGCACTCAAATGTTTGCGTTTATTTTGCTTGGGGGAAAAATTATTCCTCCACCGCTGGCTCAATCAGCTGATTGTACGGACATACCCCGCACCGCTCCGCACGCTCTAGAAACCACGCTCGGCTACATTATTTTAGGAGAACTGCCTTCTGTTAATGTAAATAATGTAGCCTGGTCCTTCGGTCCGCTAATATATAATTTGAATAATTCCATTTTGAAATTTTGGGAACTAGAGGAAGTGCCTAATATTAAGTTAACAAGTCCGGATGATCAAGCCTGTGAGAAGTTTTATAAGTCAACAGTATCTAGGCACGCTTGCGGTAGATACGTTGTATCGTTACCTTTTAAGGAAGATCCTAATTCTTTAGGTAATTCTTTCATAACCGCCCAACGTAGACTGACTGCGTTGGAACGCAAGTTTAGTTCGCTTCCCGCTTTACGTCAAGCTTACAACGATGTAATCACTGATTACTTAGATAAAGGTTATTTAATTGAAATACCTTACTCTTCTACCGCTGTAAAAGAAGGCTATTTCATACCACATCACGCTGTTGTGAGACCTGATAAGCTAACAACAAAAACACGCATTGTTTTGGATGCGAGCGCTAAAACTGATAGCGGCAAGTCTCTCAATGATTTGTTGCATAGCGGACCTAATTTGCAGGCAGATTTATTTTCTCTTTTGCTTAAATTTAGGTATTTTAAAATAGCCATAACCGCTGACATACGTCAAATGTATCTTAGAATTTTATTGTCAGAGAGTGACCGTAAATATCAAAAAATATTATACCGCTTTAGCGAATCTGAGCGTATTTGTATATTACAGTTTAATTCAGTGGCTTTTGGCCTTCGGTCGAGCCCATTCTTGGCAATGCGTACTGTACATCAATTAGCTGAGGACCATTGCGAAGATTTCCCTCGCGCTGCGGAGGTAGCCACAAAAGAACTTTATATGGATGACTTAACAACGTCCGTACATTCTTTAGAGGATGGAACTCGTTTGGTGGATGAATTGCTCGCGTTGTTCAAAGTGGGCGGATTCGATCTTGTCAAGTGGGCGAGCAATTCTCAGGAACTTATCAGTCGTTTGCCGGAGTCGTATCGTGTGGCGATCGAATTCACAGATGATGACGAAAATCTAAAAATTTTAGGTCTGAGTTGGGTACCTGCTTCTGATGTGTTCTCGTTCACCTCATCCTCTGAGACTGTTGGAATTACAAAGCGTACTATATTATCTACCATTGCCCGCTTGTTTGATGTACTCGGTTTCGTCGCACCTGTTATACTCTACGCAAAGATAATGATTCAGGAACTTTGGCTTTCTAAAATTGGTTGGGATGAAAAACCGCCAGAAACTATTATTGAACGTTTCACTAAATTCAAAAATGAACTATCTCTATTGTCCACTTTAAAAATACCACGTTGCTTGGGCGTTGCGGAGGGGTGCGAGGTCAGTTTGGTTGCGTTCGGTGACGCTAGCATGAGGGCCTACGGTTGCGTCATCTATATTCACGTGAAGCATCCTAATGGTGCCATATCGGTTCAACTAATGTGTGCTAAGTCCAAAGTGGCTCCACTGAAGACTGTATCACTCGCAAGGCTGGAGTTGTGCGCGTCCTTGCTTCTCGCTAAACTTGTCAAGCAAGTGCATACTGTTCTCCATCCTAGACACCCTATAAGTAATATCTTCGCTTTCAGTGATTCTATGATTGCTCTGTTCTGGATTCATTCATCGCCTCACAGGTGGCAAACATTCGTGGCCAACCGTGTGACTGAAATACAGGAGAATTTACATCCTGATCGTTTTTTTCATATAAACGGGATGGAGAACCCTAGCGATTGTTTGTCAAGAGGTTTATTACCGTCTCAAATCATTGAGCACCCTCTATGGTGGCAGGGTCCCAACTGGATTGGGCAACCAATTGTTGAATGGCCAATTGAACCATTTGCACCATCGCAGGTTGAAGAAGTCATACCCGAGACTAGGGGTCCTGTGACTTTAACAATCGTTTCTGATATGGAGTCGTCAGTACTTCTGGAACTTGCTTTACGAGTTTCGTCTTGGAAAAAATTGTTACGCATTCTAGTATATGTTTTCCGATTTGCACGAAAATTGCAATTCTCCCCGTTAATTCAACCCGCAGATTTGGAATTCGCTGAGCTTATGGTTCTTCGTCAATTACAAATTAAACATTTTTCTGATGAAATTAAAAATATAAAAAAAGGTAATCTGGTTTCGCCTCCCTTAAGGAAGCTCAACCCATTTGTTGATGACAAAGGCTTACTTAGAGTCGGTGGTCGATTAACCAACTCTCATCTACCATACGAGAACCGTCATCCATTGTTGCTTCCCAGTCATAATCATTCAGTAAACTTAGTGATAGACGACTGCCATCAATCTAATTGCCACACTGGTTCTCATCTTCTTATGTCTTTACTAAGACAAAGATATTGGATTATTTCTGCTCGGAATATTATTCGACAGCGCATACGTAAATGTAACACTTGCTTTAGGGTAGCACCGACGCACCCTACGCCTTTAATGGCAAGCCTTCCTCCTGCGCGTGTTCAAGAGGCCAAAGCTTTCACCCATACAGGGGTCGATTATGCCGGCCCTATAAACATCACTATCACGCGCCGACGGGGTGCTAAAAGTCAGAAGGCTTACATTTGTCTTTTTGTGTGTCTCACTACCAAGGCTGTCCACATAGAGATTGCTTCTGACTTGAGTTCAGAAACATTCCTGGACGCTTTCAAACGATTTTTGTCCAGGCGTGGTCCAGTGTCAGTTCTTTACTCTGATAATGGAACGAACTTCATAGGTGCAAAACGTCAATTGAGCGAATTGTACTCTTTCCTTTCTTCAGAATCCACTTCTGCCGCCTTCCAAACGGAATTAAATAACCATAGGATCACTTGGCGTAACATTCCCGCACGCGCACCTCATTGGGGAGGAATATGGGAAAGTAATATAAAATGCATGAAAACTCACTTATACCGTTGCATTGGACAACAGCTGCTTTGTTACGAGGAATTGTTGACTGTGTTAACTCAGATCGAGTGCGTTCTAAATTCCCGGCCGTTATGTCTGTTGGCTGATCAACCACACAGCATTTTGACTCCTGCACATTTCCTCAACACAACTCCGTTACAGTCATTACCTGCATATGAGGTTGACGCATCCGTGGGCCTTCGTAATAGGAAAAAATTGCTGGATAGCTTGGTACAGAGTTATTGGAAAAGATGGCATGTGGATTATTTGCACACGCTCCAGTCAAGGCAAAAATGGAACACCCCTGATCAGCCAATTCAGCCTGGTGTACTTGTTCTCCTCCACCAGGACGACTCTCCGCCTCTGCGATGGCCCACTGGTGTTATTGAACAGGTATACCCTGGGAAAGATGGGGTAGTGCGTGTAGCACTGGTACGAACGGCTTCTGGGACCTTTAAGCGTCCTGTCGTTAAATTGTGCCCTCTGCCCTCTCAATGATTCATTTAAATATTAACTTATCTGCTTTTACACATTTAATTTTATATATAGATATACAAACATACATACACACATATCTGACATGTTGTTATTCACACTCCTTACATTATATATTTATACTGGCTAATTTGTTTTGGTCCGTTCCACTTATCCTCCTTCCTTGTTTTTTTTTTACCCTCTCCTTATTGTTTTTTTGTTTTTTTTTTTTTTTTGTTTTGAAAATCCTACGGATTTCCAAAGGGGGGAGGATGTTTACGCCGATGTCATTCACTGCACGAACGAAACGTTTGCTTGACCACTAAGTACAGCGGACATTATAAAAGTGTTCGTTCGTCCGTGACAGCTCAGTGCTCAAAGGGTTTTTGACCAAACCACTCGTAAAAAACAGGATGTACTAAACCTGTCCGCGTCCCCCGGGGGAAAATTGCTGTGCAAATCAATCTCGCTAGCGAGCAACAAACTAATAATAAACAACTAGTCGCGCGCCTAAAAAGAAGAACATAAAAATTCAAATTCTGCAAGCAAAGAAGATAAGATCAACGAAGAACGAAGGCAACTGGGTTGCAGGTAAGCTGCGCTAGTTCAAAAAAAAGTGATATGATTGATCTCATCCAGGCCCCCCGTTCATATATGAATAATTAATTAATCGCTGCTCTAATTTCCTAATTTTTAAGCATTTAATTGCAACCCGCACTTGTTTCATAAGATTACCCATCCCGCATCACCAATAAGCTTATTATATAAAGGGTTTTTCCTTGTGCACACATAGCGTGCAGTTTACACGTGACAGGAACGATAATGATATTAAAATGTAGGTAAATCCAAGATAGCGACTGAGAACATTTTCAAATACTTTTCATCATGCGTGTCGTTTTCATGGTTTTAGAGGGTGTTAAAGGCTATATTGAAGTCAAAATAAAAATCTAAATCTAAGATTGCGGCTGCAAAAATTTTGTTTCCGTTTTAAATCATACGTGAGAAGGAACTTCCTCCCTGACGGGGATCCTCCGACCGCACATGTTTTTTTATGAAGTTTAAATTGAATGTTTGCTGTACAGTTTAGGTACTCTACTCTTGTACTTTACAACAAACAAAACACACATTAAAAACAAATATAAAAATGGGACAGAACACACTACACTCACTAATTCAATGCGGTGTTCGTTTCCACTCTCCATGCAGAGCACACTGATTCTAATCCTCCAAAAAACTTTCAAAACGAAAATCATCAAAAAAAAAACGTGCAAATCAAATTAGAATTTAAATCTCGTTTGCGACACGGTGACACAGTAGAGCAGAGAGTGGCGAATAAATAACGAAGGCGTCACTTCCGGTTGCGTTTGGAACAACTTCCGGTTTAACTGAATTAAAAGCTTGCGAGAGTTGTGTCTTAGTAACGAACGTACGTTACTCGGAGGCTGTATTAGATGTAGATAGAGATTGAGATGAGTTTTGAGATGTTCAAGAGAGAAGTTTATTTGTGTTTGAAAGATTTAGCGTTGTTAGAAATGATTCGGGACTACTAAAATATTTTTCCTAAAAATGCTTGAAAATTGGAGCATTATTTTGACAACTTTCTTTGAGATAATTCGAAAATGCTGTACAGGGTCAAATACATGCGAGCAGCGGTCGGCAATATTAGTATGAAAATCCATATTATCTGTCGTGTTTAGCAGCCACACAAATTACTATTCTGAAAACTATATCTATCGTGTAATTCAAAAATGGAACGAACTATTTACTTCGAAACATGGCAACTAAGGAGGTTAACTTATCAAAGCTTTTATTTAAATTTCGAACTGGCTTGTAAATAGAGCTGTTTAAATTATAAAAAAAAAACAAATAAACATGATATTGGCGTGTGAAAAATTATTGTTGTTCGCCGTTGATTCTGGAATTTATAATTTATTTACTTAGTTTGAGTTTCCACGCATTATTTGAGAAAATTACTATACCTACAATCCTTGACCGCAACCAGGCGTGGATGGACTCAGCTATAGTAAGTGCCTCGGTTTCGCCTCGCTTCCACATTCGTCGTTCAATGCCTCTTTTGCAGGCTGCTGCAGTAATGTACTATTTCTGGTGATACAGAAACTCTACAAAATCTAAAATTGGTTTCGAAAAGAAAATAGGCACAAAAACTGAATAACATGGTCAGAATCATTAAGTTCTCTGCTAGCTAGTGCTGTGCACTTCTGTAAGAGACGATTTCACAATACCTAAAACTGTTATAGATTATTGTTTCTGTATATTTTATCGTAGCTATCCATTTAGATGGGAAGTGCCCTATCCACACGTAATTCCTCACCAACAAAGACAAGCCTATTCACAAAGTTGCACTACATTCGGTACATTCCTCTTAAACTCCGTTTTAAGTTCCGATACAAACATTAGACATGTAAAAGCTTTCGAATGAAATAAAATGTTACAGAAAATCCATTTGTAACAACTTCTGAAATGGTCTAAAACGGACAAAAGATAGAAATTATATAAAGAAAGAAAGAAATAAAACTTGTTTATTCTGCACAAATAAAAAGCAAATTAGACAAAAAAAAATAAAACAAGAAAAAGTACACTCAGAAAGCAATGTAAGCAAAAGCCTCATATATCTAAGTTGGCAAATATTTTTCCATTGGTTATGAGACCAAAGACAACCTACAATGATTGCCTCTGCTCTGTGTTGTGACACTAGTAAATGAAAACAATGCAACAAACAATCAAAACAAAAGTGGAAAAATAATACTTTTATAACAAAAATAACACGAACAAATATATCGCACACCTAGATCTAAACTGAGACAACTCAAAAATCGTTAATTTTGAGTTATGTTTGAAAAACAGTGATTATCGATAAAAAAATATTGAATTTTAACCCCAGTTTGTATACAGTGATATTTTAGAAGCTATTTATTATCTAGAATCAAATTAAATTGTATAACTTACCTAACAAAAAATGCACCTACGTTTTTATCGTCTCCTGAAAAATGACCTTTTTTGAGTTGTCTCAGTTTAGATCTAGGTGTGCGATACATACACTGGAGAGCAAATAAACCGGGCCACCCGCTACCTTGGAACTCTGATTCGATTTTCTCAAAAAGTATATAACTTACAACTATCAAAGTTATACCTACAAAAAGTGCGTTCCATGATTATTCAAATGAAAGGAAACTCATTGGCATTAATCAATTTTTTAAGTGTTTATTAAGGATTTTACAAAAAAGAGTCGTTTTCCAGTCATGTTAATCGTTAGTAATCATAAACTGAAAAAAAAAATTAAAGCCAGAAACAAAGAAAAAATTAAAAAGAAAGTTTTGGCTAGTATTCAGTATTCCCTCCCCTTGCTCGGATAACTGCCAGCATCCTCGTATTCATCGACCTCACGAGCCTGACGATGAAATCTTGAGGAAGGAAGGAGGAAGCAGACGTTGCGCAACGTGAGGTCGCTCGGAGACTTCGAATCAGCAGATCTTCGGTGCATCTTAACTCTATGTTTTTTTTTGCTTTTCAGTAAATGTCTTGGTTTTCGTACGCTGTTTTCGGGTGACCACTAAAAATCAGCGCTGTGCTGATTTTTAGTGTCAAAATCACACCAAAATCTGTCAACATGGCATCCGGCAGGCCTCTTGCTGAGTCCATCTATCAGATTATTCATGTAACAGGTTGAAAAGAAGTGGAGAAGATATACCCCCTGTCTCACCCCGCATCCTAAAGTATATGGAACCGAGAGAGCCCCGTCCCGTTTTACATGATTAATCTACCTATTGTACCAATACTCAAAAACAGAATATTAACTCTTTAGGCATATTGGTATTGCGTCACTTCTTCCACAGGACATCATAACAAATGTAAAAAGCCTTGCGCAGGTCTAAGAAACTGCTACTGCTATGCTACAACAAAATGCACTACCTAGGTGTGTTGAAAGGCCTGGGCAGCAAAGAGTTTAGACGAAAACTGATGACTTTTGAAACAGTGATCATGTGAATCATGGCCACAAACAGAAAGCTCGTGTTTGAAAGGTTTATGTAAAAGTTAGAAAACAATACAATCAAATCGATTCTCGATTCGTATCGATCCTAGAATACCTTAAACCGTGACCACGCATGATCACCATCATAAAGACAACCAAGACAGTTTAAAGTAACCGTCATGAGAAGCTATAAATTTTGTAAACAAGTGTTCAGGAGTTCACAACATTTGGACCAACAAGAAAAATGAATTTGTTTAAGATTTAATAAATTATTAAGTAACAAATTTTAATTAACATATATTATTTAAGAATAATTATTCGTCAGATTCAGATGTTTCCATTTCTGTGTCAGAATCAGTGACATGTATCACGAAGCTGTCTACAGTTTTATCAATCATCTACAATAACAAATAAAATTAACGCAACAATTAAAGTAACAACAATAAAAAAGTGATAACGAAACAATAACAAAATTAACAATAACAACCAGATCCGCGATATATGCAAAGCAATGAAACAAACTCGTACGCATTCGAAACTCGAATGACGCGTTTATTTCAAAATGGCGTCCCGATAGTTTACAATCCCTGCGACTCGACGCGTTCCGGTACCAAGAAACACAAACGATAGCGCTTTGCGTCGTTAAAATATGATCCGACTAAATTAAATAGGTTGTTACTTTCATACAACCCGTCTATATTTCATGTCGATTGAATATGGTCAATTTATTATTATCTCGCAGTATAAAATGTTTACTTAGTAAAAGATGTTTGTTTACATAATTTATAGCTTCTCGTGACGGGTACTTTAGCACTGGACATCAATGAGCCGTCATGAACCTTCTGTATTTACCTACCTCTTTAGTGGCTTCAAAACATCTCCACCACGTTGCAGAGACGTCTCTATTTTCAATTATACCAACTAGGAATTTGATTACGAATCCTTTTTGGAGTTTGTGAGTTAGTTCTTTGTTTCCCTTTCCGTTCAAATTGAGTTTGAAGGTGGTTGAAATGGATGCGTCTTTGCGTTTGTCAGTGTAGAGTTTGAAGTGGTGGTAGAGTGTTATGATTTTTTGGGAAAAGTCTTTTCTGTTAGATATTTAGCATTTTAAGTGACTCTGCTGAGGTTTTGAACTTTCAATGAAAGGTTTATACATTGGCTTATACTTACAAAATCACCATATATGCGGGGAGATTTGTAACATAGTTTTACCAGTAATGTAGAAGGATGTTGGTACGCATTATAATGTCAAAGGCCCTTGGTCTTTTATTACGATCGTCTAAAGTGTGAAAGAGGAACTATATTTTGGAACTCCTATTTAAAAACAAATGAAGCAACATTTTTAGGATATTTTTGTTTGCAAGCACTTGAAAGTTTACAAGTTGTACTAAAAGTACCGTTAAGTTATTCAGCAACGCGTTAAGTTGTAGCAGATAATAAAACTACTATGTTGCCTACAGTACTTAAGTACAGCAGATGTGGCAGTATTTTGCTATTTACAATGTTGTGTTATTAATTTATTAATGTTACTTAAAACACCACTCACCAGGTTTCTAGCTTATTAAGTGGGAAGTAGGTACTTACAATGCAAAGTTTTTTTTATCATAGTCTACTTACTTAGCTAGATAAACTACACAGAGGATTGAAAGCTTTGAAATCTCCAATACGAGGTTATGTCAAAATCAAAATGCAAAGTAATTTATTCAATGTAGGCTGAGAATCAGCACTTTTCGAATGTCAAAATTACATAAGACAGTCCTCACAAAATGCGACCTTCACCACTTCCTAGTGCTTTAGCTGGGAAGAAGAAGTGGCGCAACAAACTACTCCTCAGCACAGCTGAACGGCTGTCTGTTCGGCATGTGTACGCACGTATATACTTATAACTTCGTATCAATCTTAAAGGAAAGAAAAAAAAAAGAAAGTCGTGTTAGTTACACTATTTATAACTCAAGAACCGATTTGGCTGAAAATTGGTAGGCAGATAGCTTAGAACAAGGAAACGGCATAGGGTGCTTTAAAAAAACCGGTCAAGAGCGAGTCGGACTCGCGCACCGAGGGTTCCGTTCCGATTTCTGAAAAAGTGTGCTATTTAGAGACATCGTTTTATTTTTCCTGTAATCTTTACATAAACTTCTATCACATAGAATAATTTCAGTTTTTTCTCTTTGCAAACTTTGGAGATAAGGGGGGGGGGGGAACGGTATTTTTTTTACATTTTTCATCAAAAGTTGAACACTGTGTGGCCTAAAAAAAAATTTAAAAAATGTTTGAGAATGTGCAAACAGCGCTCTTTCATATGATACCCCACATGTTCTAGTAGCCCCACTTTGAATTTTTAAGATCCGCTTTCAGTCCCTGTTGCATAAAAAAATACATATATTTTTATTTCTTTCTTATTCGCAAAATAGTTGAGTAAACGTCATCTAAAACTGTTCCAAATTTCAAGTTGATAGCATTAGTAGTTCTTGAGATATCGAGCTGTGACAGACAGACAGACAGACAGACAGACTGAGTCACACCATAAGGGTTCCTTTTTTACCATTTTGGTACGGAACCCTAAAAACGGATAAAACGTGGTATAACAACGGCTGGACCGATTTAGATGAAATTTTGTGTGACTTTAAGACGGCTGTTGGCACAGTCTTTTTTCAATGATAATTAACTTTATCTATTATTGTATGTATTACTTTAACTTGTATGTATTTTCTTTTTATCGACTTTTTCCATGGCTATATGTGGAGGCTTGTTATTAGCTATTTTTTTAAATATTACATTATTCTTATTATTGGTTTGTTAGTCTGTAAGCCTTCTTTAAAATAAATAAATAAATAAATAAATAAATATTTGAATGGGTTCCTGGATGGTTTAAAAAAACACAATTGGACCCGGTAAGTGGCGCTGCAGTCGGGTTCTTGGGTCATTCAGACAGGCCAACCTACGTCTGTCGGGGCCGCTATTATAATATATAAAAAAAAAATAAAAAAAATTCATTTAATTCAGATAACTGAGATCCATAAAAACAACAACCAATTCTGAATTAAAAATATTAAAATTAAATTAAATTCACACACACACACACAGTACACACACACACAATAAAAATTTACACATTCAATAAAATTAAGATTAAAACATTCAATAAAATTACAATTATCAATAAAAATTAAAATTATATCAAAATTATTAAATTAAAATTAAATTCATTCATAAAATTATAGATACAATAACATAAAAATAAAATTAAATTAAAACACCTTCATATAACCCTCTTAACAAAAGATCTCCATAATGGAGAAGCGATCCTGTCAGCTACAGTCTTCAGAATTCCGTTGCATATAAATACATATGATTATTTTTAGATTAACGATCGGTTTTTCAGTTTTTCAAAACAAATGAATGGCAAATGTTCGCGAATTCGCGCGACAATCGATTATATTAAGACATGGGGTTAGTCAACACACCTGGATATCTTTGCTACTTTTGACCATAGGCAGGCGGCTATAACCACCTATGATGACCTATGACCAGGTGAGCTGCCTGTTTGTTTGACCCCCAACATAATGACATAAAAACCAGCCAAGCGCAAGTTGAACCACGCACAATTAAGGGTTCTGTAGTTGGGATAAATTAATCCCAAGAACAAACTTAACATTTTAGTTGATACATGTTCTCCCATACATTCCAACTGCAAATTAATGTAAGTTTGTACAATATTGATTTACCATTAGTTGAGGGATTTACCATGTTATTTTAAGACCATAGATCTATATATATATATATAAAATAATCCCTATTTCCCTTGGTCATCGCATCACGCGTAAACGGATATAACAATTTCGCTAATTCTTTTTTTCTTGTGTTTATTATTGTCAGGAGAAGGTTCTTAAGAAGAGAAAAATTGGAAAAGTTGCCGGGAAAATTGGAAAATTCGGGAAAATTGAAAGTGGATTTTCTATGGGAATTTTGAATTATTGAAATTGGGACAGGACAACGTCTGTCGGGTCAGCTAGTTTCTTATAAATTTTAATATAATTTTCCTATATATTTGTATAACTATTTTATAAAAAAAAAAAATACATAAAATAGTTATACAAATCAATCAATTGATTGATTGATTTGTATAACTATTTTATGTATTTTTTTTTTTTAATTTAGGCTCTGTAGTTTCTGATATAAGGGATATAGGGGGAATGGTCAGTTTTCATCTATTTTCTTAAAATAACTTTAAAACAATTTTTATTTTAAAATTATGAAAAAAATGTATTTAGTACTAGCTTTTGCCCGCGGCTTCGCCCGCGTGGATGTCGGAAAATATCCCATGGGAACGTTCATGTGGAAAACATAGGGCATATCCCTAACTTAAGAAATGCTGGGTTTCCCATACAAACTTTCATCCCTTTTATCACCCCTTGTAGGATAATGTTTCAAGACAAAAAGTAGCCCATGTCCTTTCCCAGGATGCTATCTATAGCCTTGCCAAATTTTATCGAAATCCGTGCAGTTTTGTAAATTTTAAAATCAATCCCTATTTTACCCACTTAGGGGATGATTTTTAAAAAACGCTGACCCGCATATTTCTTAACTTCTTACCAATAGCATAAATTTGTTATCCCTAACTTAAGAAATACTGGGTTTCCCTTATAAACTTTCATCCCCTATGTCACACCCCCGTAGTATTATTTTTGAAAAAAATAGTATCCTATGTCCTTTCCCAGGATGCTATATAAAGCCTTGCCAAATTTTGTCGAAATCCTTGCAGTTTTGTAAATTTTAAAATCAACCCCTATTTTAACCCCTTAGGGGATGATTTTTCAAAAACGCTGAACCGCATATTTCTTAATTTCCTACCAATAGCATAAATTTTTTATCCCTAACTTAGGAGTACTGGGTTTCCTTACAAACTTTCATCCCTTATATCACACCCTGTAGTATTGTTTTTCAAAGTATTCTATGTCCTTTCCCAGGATGCTATATAAAGCCTTGGCAAATTTTGTCGAAATCCGTGCAGTTTTGTAAATTTTAAAATCAACCCCGATTTTACCCCCTTAAGGGATGATTTTTCAAAAACGCTGAACAGCATATTTATTTATTTCCTATCAAAAGCATACATTTTAATTTCCACATCCCTAACTTAAGAAATACTGAGTTTCCCATACAAACTTTCATCCCCTATACCACCCCCTGTAGGATTATTTTTTAAGACCAAAAGTAGCCTGTGTCCTTCCCCAGGATGTTATATAAAGCCTTGCCAAATTTTATCGAAATCCGTGCAGTTTTGTAAATTTTAAAATCAACCCCTATTTTACCCCTTAGGGGATGATTTTTCAAAAATGCTGAATCGCATATTTCTTAATTTCCTACCAATAGCATAAATTTTTTATCCCTAACTTAAGAAATACTGGGTTTCCTTACAAACTTTCATCCCCTATATCACACCCTGTAGTATTGTTTTTGAAAGTATCCTATGTCCTTTCCCAGGATGCTATATAAAGCCTTGCCAAATTTTGTCGAAATCCTTGCAGTTTTGTAAATTTTAAAATCAACCCCTATTTTAACCACTTAGGGGATGATTTTACAAAAACGCTGAACCGCATATTTCTTTATTTCCTATCAAAAGCATACATTTTAATTTTCACATGCCTAACTTAAGAAATACTGAGTTTCCCATACAAACTTTCATCCCCTATATCACCCCCTGTAAGATTATTTTTTAAGACCAAAAGTAGCCTGTGTCCTTCCCCAGGATGTTATATAAAGCCTTGCCAAATTTTATCGAAATCCGTGCAGTTTTGTAAATTTTAAAATCAACCCCTATTTTACCCCTTAGGGGATGATTTTTCAAAAATGCTGAATCGCATATTTCTTAATTTCCTACCAATAGCATAATTTTTTTATCCCTAACTTAAGAAATACTGGGTTTCCTTACAAACTTTCATCCCCTATATCACCCCCTGTACTTGTTTTTGAAAGTATCCTATGTCCTTTCCCAGGATGCTATATAAAGCCTTGCCAAATTTTGTCGAAATCCTTGCAGTTTTGTAAATTTTAAAATCAACCCCTATTTTAACCACTTAGGGGATGATTTTACAAAAACGCTGAACCGCATATTTCTTTATTTCCTATCAAAAGCATACATTTTAATTTTCACATGCCTAACTTAAGAAATACTGAGTTTCCCATACAAACTTTCATCCCCTATATCACCCCCTGTAAGATTATTTTTTAAGACCAAAAGTAGCCTGTGTCCTTCCCCAGGATGTTATATAAAGCCTTGCCAAATTTTATCGAAATCCGTGCAGTTTTGTAAATTTTAAAATCAACCCCTATTTTACCCCTTAGGGGATGATTTTTCAAAAATGCTGAATCGCATATTTCTTAATTTCCTACCAATAGCATAAATTTTTTATCCCTAACTTAAGAAATACTGGGTTTCCTTACAAACTTTCATCCCCTATATCACACCCTGTAGTATTGTTTTTGAAAGTATCCTATGTCCTTTCCCAGGATGCTATATAAAGCCTTGCCAAATTTTGTCGAAATCCGTGCAGTTTTGTAAATTTTAAAATCAACCCCAATTTTACCCCCTTAGGGGATGATTTTTCAAAAACGCTGAACCGCATATTTCTTTATTTCCTATCAGAAGCATACATTTTAATTTTCACATCCCTAACTTAAGAAATACTGAGTTTCCCATACAAACTTTCATGCCCTATATCACCCCCTGTAGGATTATTTTTTAAGACCAAAAGTAGCCGGTGTCCTTCCCCAGGATGTTATATAAAGCCTTGCCAAATTTTATCGAAATCCGTGCAGTTTAGTAAATTTTAAAATCAACCCCTATTTTACCCCCTTAGGGGATGATTTTTCAAAAACGCTGAACCGCATATTTCTTAATTTCCTACCAATAGCATAAAGTTATCCCTAACTTAAGAAATACTGGGTTTCCCTTACAAACTTTCATCCCCTATATCACCCCCTGTATTATTATTTTTGAAAAAAATAGTATCCTATGGCCTTCCCCTGAATGCTTTATAAAGCCTTGCCAAATTTTGTCGAAATCCATGCAGTTTTGTAAATTTTAAAATCAACCCCTATTTTACCCCCTTAGGGGATGATTTTTCAAAAACGCTGAACCGCATATTTCTTTATTTCCTATCAAAAGCATACGTTTTAATTTTCACATCCCTAACTTAAGAAATACTGAGTTTCCCATACAAACTTTCATCCCCTATATCACCCCCTGTAGGATTATTTTTGAAAAAAAAAGTAGCCTATGTCCGTCCTCAGGATACCATCTATAGCCTTGCCAAATTTTATCGAAATCCGTTCAGTGGTTTAGGCGTGAAAAGGTAACAGACAGACAGACAGACAGACAGACAGACAGACAGACAGATAGACAGACAGACAGACAGACAGAGTTACTTTCGAATTTATAATATTAGTATGGATAGCTAAGACTTAGAGTTAAATATTTACTTACTTCTTACATTCTATATTTTTTGAGTTGTTTCATTAGCTATATTCTACAAAATTATTAATCTGTGATTTATTGAATTATTAAAAATTGGATTTGTTCGATTTCATTCTTTATTTTATTGATTACCGTTAAGTTGAATTTTTCTATAACTAAGCGCCTTGCGTATAACAATGCTCTGAAATACAACGACTAAGAGCCGGCAGACCAACTCGTTTCACCTGTGGAGACACCATACTTTGAATAGGAACTAAAACTGACCATTTCTCTTATTGACACCTCTTGACACCTCTAGCTTTTTCCCTATTCCTTTACAGGGGGGCCGGTCGCGCAGCGGGTGGTGCTCGGCGTAGGTGTAGGGTGGGGGTACGACACCGGCCGGCGTGCACTTGAAAAATTCGCATATTGTCCCGTTTTTCGATGTATTTTTTAGGCTCTCCACAAATAAGCGTCTTGCATACAACGATTGCTCTGAAATACAACCACTGAGAAGCGGCAGACCAACTCATTTCACCTGTGCAGACACCATACTTCGAATGGGTACTAAAACTGACCATTTCTCTTATCGTTTTTTTTTCGCAACAATGTTGCGCGCATCATAGCTCTGAAATGCAACCACTGAGAGCCGGCAGACCAACTTGTTTCAGCTGCGGAGACGCCATACTTTTAATGTGTACCAAAACTGACCATTTCTCTGATCGTTTTTTTTTCGCAACAATGTTGCGCGCATCATAGCTCTGAAATGCAACCACTGAGAGCCGGCAGACCAACTTGTTTCAGCTGCGGAGACGCCATACTTTTAATGTGTACCAAAACTGACCATATCTATGATCGTTTTTTTTTCGCAACATTGACGCCTCTTGGAAGCGCTATAACTCGAAGTTGCAACCACTCAGAGCAGGCAGACCGACGTCATTCACATTAGGGGACTACTCTACAACCCATCGAAGTAAATCTAACCGTATCTATGATCGTTATGAAAAATCCTGTGACCTCTTAGTCTATATACCTAAGGGTTCCGTTTTTTCATTTGGACGTACGAAACCCTAAAAACTAATATACAGCAACGTGAAAATAGCCAACTTAACACTAACAATAGTCGCCGTCGCCTGCCTGTACCAACATTAACCTATTTCCCGTCTCACTCTGTTGATTTTTATAACTTGCTGCGAGTTGCAGCTGACACATCTCTCTAATTGAGACCAACGCGCAACGCTGGGAAATGTTCTGTATTTAGAACCAATGTGTCATCAAATGGCTTGTTTACACCTACGGGCTTTAGTTAAGTTCTATCTAATTAGTGCAGACTACTAAATTGACACGGTTGGCGCAGTGCTTGAGCGATTGACTGTTGCGCAGCATGTAGCGGGTTCGATTCCCGCACGGAACATATATTTGTACGACCTACAAGTATTTGTTCCGGGTCTGGGTGTTTTTCTATCTATAATATGTATGTATTTACAAAAAAAAAATGTATATAAGTAGTTTATCAGCCATCACACAAGCATTAGGTTGCTTAGCTTGGGACTAGATGGCGTTGTGTGAAATGTTCAAGGATATTTATTTATTTATTTAAATCAGTGAGTATTTTCACAGTATTAATTAGGAAAAAAAGTTAAGTAATATTGATGTAATTAGGCAACGGCACGGATTAAAAGAAGATGTAGTGACAAAAATTTAAAAGAGTATGTTTAGATGGTTTGGTCATGTTGAGAGGATGAATGAAAAGAGACTAACAAAAGGTATTTACAAGGAAGAAATGAGGGGAAACGCCGGGAGAGATGCCCTAGGGAGACATATAGTGACCTTATTGGTGATGTTCTTCAGAAAGGTCAGGTGCGTAGTACTCGCAACCGGCGCGTGTATGAACGTAAACGAGGCAAAAGGAGTATTTAAGGATCATAGCAGGTGGCGTTCAGTTTGCCCACCCCCATGGGAAGAAGGCGTGAGTTTATGAATGTAGAAAAGTTATTGACTGGCATGAAGAGTGTCACATAAAACTTGAAATGAAAAAATCCAATATATGTAAATATTACATTCTTCAATAATAAAACCATCTAAAATTGTGTAGAAATTGTTGAGTTTGAAGTTTGTGAACAATGGCCTGAGAAAAGTTTTTTTTTTTTAAGATAGTGATTGTTGATGAATTATCAAGAACACATACTGAAAACTGATGAAACTTCCCTTTTTGTGTAGGTATATTATTTGTCGAATACTAGGCTTTTTGCTACTTTGTGTATTTTATTTACGTGTTCTATAAAATGTGCGTCTGATTTGTGCGGAAACCATTTTTCTTTTCTTTTTTTTTTGCGATGCAAGAAAGGAACCACTAAGATTCGTTAGGTGGTCCACTCTAATGCACTGCAACTAATTGAGTACAACAGTGAAGTGTGAAAACGCCTTTAGTAAAAGCAACAACTTCTCCCCAACACAGAACGTTCTTACGTGTCTTTTCTAATCTTTTCCCGTTGTCCGGAGGCGAGTTCTGTCTTGTGTCATATTATTTAATTATGGAGAGGAACACAGCCTCCGGCGTTCGTTAGATAAAGCGAATCATGTCGCGTCTGCGGGGACGTCTCGTTGTTTTGATAAAATGTACCTATATCTTTGGGTACGATTGTTATATTCTGTTGGGTATGTAGGGATGGGAATGGTGTTTTCATTTACATAAAAAAACACACAAGGAAAAAGTAATAAACTACTTCATAGATTTATAAAAGTGTGAAATCTTTACACCAAGACCCCTTCGTGCTTCGGAAAGCACGTTAAGCCGTTAGTCCCGGCTGTCATTCGTGGATCTTTGACAGTCGTTACGGGTCGTCAAAAGCCCGAAATTATGACAACCAGTTTTACCAAGGAGTATCGTATAGTCGAGTGACTGGGTGGTATAGGTCAGATAGGCAGTCGCTCCATGTAAAATAGGTACAGGTAATCAGTTGCATCCGGTTAGACTGGAAGCCGACCCCAACATAGTTGGGAAAAGCTAGGCAGATGATGATAAAAATGTTAAATATTCGTTGTTTGTTGCCCGTGGTTCTCTAGTAGGACCAAGGGTATTTTTCTTTTCGGTGGTTCTGTCAATCTTACAATGCTGCCGAATTAAAATGAAAAATAATCACGTTTTGTGGAGGAGCGTTCATTTTTAGAATTGTTCATCTCTAGACAATACGTTGCTACATTGTATAGACAATTTTAACCCTGTATTTGCTGGTAATAAAAGCGAAGCAAAGCAAAACGAAGCAAACGTAACACCGAAGCATAAAAGAGGAAATTACGTCACACGGGGTCAGGCAGGAAGCATGGTCAGGGCTCACCAACATTTCCTAGCTTGAGCAAAAATTTTGTTATTTCCAACCAGAATATTTCTAAAGAGAAAATTAGAATTGAGAAAATTAGCTGCGGTTTAAATATAATCATGTGGGGAGAATATGGTGTAGCGTAGATAAAACTTCTCCAACATAACTAAGAGAAACATAGGACACAATGGGTCCGATTGTCTTATTGAATAACTAAACTAAAATGAGAGAATCGCTATCTTTTACTAAACAGGCAGCGCGAGAAAAGGACGCCTATAGCTATATGAACTGAGTTAGAGATGTCAAAATAATTTACGCCTTATGCTTCACCGAGTTTTTAGTCGATGTTTTTACGTGTCGTCTTTAGTATGGACATTATTAGTTCAACTAAATTTGACAGCTCTAATTTACGTCCGTCTCTTTTTTGTTTTATTAGAGTGAAACGGTTAGCAATAGCCTTAATTAAGTTTAGTTTGTGAACAACAGAATCGGCACCAATAATGCATGTGAATGTGCGCAAAAAGAATAACAAATAAACATTGTATGACCTGTATTTAAGTAACCAATTTTGTATAATGTCATTGCATTAATTCTGTATTAGTTATTTATGCAACTGACGTATAATAAGGGGTATTAAAACACGAATGTGGGTTTATCACATGAGTGTTTTAATACCTAATTATGTACAGTTGCATACAAGACTTGATCTACATCCATGTTATCAATCCTCTATAAAAGGTTCTGAAAAATACTAATACTCGTATCGAACATGGCGGCCGGCGTCATAGTATACGACGTGAATTCGAATAAATTCTTTTTTTAAGTTACGGCGCTGTTGTAGTGAAACGCGCGTGCATTACAATATTCTTTTTTTGAAAACGAGTTGCATTATGAAATTCAGTACAACATTAAAGCACCCGTTTGGATACTATTATGGTTACCATGGTTACTATGACACTGGCTGTTTTAATGTTGGCAATAAGCTAACTGTTTCAGAGACTTTTATAGAGGATTTATGGCATGGGTGTAGATAAAGGTATTTATAGAATCAACGATGTTTTTTATTACATTTATATAGAACCTGAACCTTATATATGTTTATGTGTATCTCGCAGCTACACAAAATATTGTTCAGCCCCAAACCAAAAATCGATTAAACGATAGGTCTAGACATCATATCATCGACAAACACTACCAAACTATTATTTCCGTTTTTAACCCCTCAAATGCAAACAACCGTTCAGATAATCTTCACACCTCTGCTTCCAAACAATCATAATCCCCGATTCGAAATTCAAATTTAAATCGTGGAACGTTCACGACGTCTGCACCAATCGAAAATTAATAACGGCCCATGCTCTTTGTTTATTGGACGCACTAATCGGATCGGAGCTTTCGGCCGTCGGCAGTCGGCTTTCGGCGAATAAGCGATGTCCCGCACTGTTTTTGTTTTAATTGACATTCCGCTTACATTTGCGATTTTAATTCGATACAGAGGATTATGAGGATTTTAATTGTTTCATTATAATTTTGTTTTGGAAGGGTTATAGAGCGATTCGGATTGGAATTAAGGATTTCATTTGTATTCAAGTATGTTTTAACAGAATAGTTAGGTACCTTCAGGTAATCTTCCTGCCCTTATCCCATGTTACTTGGGGTCGGCGCAACACGTTTTTCTTCTTCCATTCTCCCCTGTCAACCGTCACGCTATCATTCACTCCCTTCTCTTTCATATCATTCCTCACACAATCCATCCTTCTTTGGCCTTCCTCTCCCTCTGTATTCATCAACATTTATATTCATCATTTATTTTCAAGAAACTAGGAGTACTTACTCTTGTATCTATGTACATAATGGAAATTGGAATGTTTATTAGAAACCAATTACATTTATTTGCTGAAAATAATAAAAACCGTAAATATATTTCAAGAGACCCCACGAAATTGAACATTCATAATTCTTGTAGAAGCGCATTACATAAAAAGAATAGCTATATGATGTCCATCAAAGTATACAACCATATTCCACGACGGTTGAGAGAACTTCCCTTATATCAGTTTCAAAAGCAAAAGAAACTATGGTTAATAGAGAACTGTTTTTGTACCTTAGGTGAATTTTTTAACTTTAAGACTTAATTCCTACTACGAAACTATGTAATGAATTGTATTTGTGAATTTTTGTATTTTGTATTTTATTTTTATTTTGACTGTAATACTTTGACTCTAAAGAATAATAACTAATGTATGACTAATAGTAAATTTTCACATGCCTCCTACAGGTGAGATGTGTAAAGTACTTCTTTATTAACCGACTTCAAAAAGGAGGAGGTTCTCAATTCGTCGGAACCTTTTTTTTTTTTTTTTTTATGTATGTTCCCCGATTACTCGAAAATGGCTGAACCGATTTGGATTTTTCTTCTTTTGTTCGAAACGGTATACTTCCCAAGTGGTCCCATGATCATCAAGTCGGGATCTGATGTAGGAATCCCATGGAAATCGAGGGAAACCCTCAAATTTTATGGGCACACTTATCTCGATTTCGGTATTTTTTATAGTAACTCGTGCATTTGCTCTCGGAAAGTACCATTTGGTGAACTGGAACTGATGATTAAGACCACAGATGGCCATCGGAAATGCTCAATTATATCTAAGTATATCACAAGTTGCGATTCAAATACTTTAATATGGTTTATGCTCGTCAAAATGCATAATGGTGATGGTGACTTCACCATGAGCTCCAGTTCTACTGGTTCTTACTAGGAGTACTCCTCAAAAATTAACGTCCCTGCATCGGGAAAAACAATATTTTGTAAAACGTAATGAGCAGTTGACATTGGGTTATTGTAACTTTAGATAAATTACAAACTGACCCACTGAAAAGTGAAAAATAAAAATTTTTTTTTACAAAAAACAAAACCGACTTCCAAAAAAAAACACTACAAAGTGAAAAATAACTTTAATTTCGGAAGTCGGGGGCAAAAACCTAAAATACAGATCCAAAGACACCGACTTCCGAAATTAAAGTTATTTTTCACTTTGTAGTGTTGTTTTGGAAGTCGGTTTTGTTTTTTGTAAAAAAGTTTTTTTGTAACAGCAATTGTACCATACCTCTGGCGAAATAAAGATTTATGATTTATCACTCTTTTAGTCACATGCGTTTCCTCCCTCCTCATCACATGCCCATACCAAGCCAAACGATTTCCTTTCGCTTTTTCTGTCACTGGCGCACTGTCATTCTTCCCAATACTCCATTCTTACTTTATTCATTTTCGTCACTTCACACATCCATCTCAACATTCTCATCTCCGTATGTATAGTAACAATAGCAAGGCATAATATCGACGTGAATATACGTCCACCGTACTCTGGCCCTTTAGTAGCCTCATATTTTATTACCACGGCACCAGCTTCCTCTCATAAATGAAAACAGAAGCTAAAAGAACCATAAAGATTTTTAAAAACCTCTTTTGCTGTTGTGCCGGCCATGTGGTTAAGGCCTCGCCTGTCATGTAAGAAGTTGTGGGTTTAAACCCGGGCAATTACCTACCAATGTGACATTTTCGAAACTCTTTAAATTAGCCCAGCGGGTGATCCTGTGAAGTTTGGTAGCGATAGGATTAACAGATTTTTTTTGTCTTTTTGGTTATTTTGTGTCATGATTTGTTTTGAGCAGTTAACGTAAGAAAAAGTACTAGGCTTGCATATTGAAGATATTCGTAGTTTTTCAATCATCCACCACAAGTCATCTGGCTAGTGCGAAGCCGGGACGGGTCGCTAGTAGCACAGATTAATACAGATGGGACACTCCGAAGTTTAGGTATAAAGCTACAAGTACGCGGCGGGCCCATCTCACTGGGTCAATTCAGTGTGGGCTGCCGCGCACCGGCCGCGGAGCACGTTAGTTCGATACTCACTCACGCGCCGCGTCGTAAAAGAAGACAACCCTAACGAGTCAGAAGGTATAAGAACTACGCAAAGAGAGGCAATTAAGTAGGTGAATATAACTGTAGCTATTTAAGCATTGTGCGACCTGAATTGCACTTTATTGTGTCTTTGCAAGAGTCGCTTTTTTTTAAAATGATTTTGCGGAGTGTCCCATCTGTATTAAGGCTCTTACAGACAGAGGCGATATCGCGTCGCGACGCGATGTTGCTATATTATATCCGTAGAACAATTTCTATGGAATCGCCGCGACCATACACACAGTAGCGGTGCGATATCGCCTCTGTCTGTAAGAGCCTTTAATCTGTGCTAGTAGTAGTTGGCCTATTTTCACCAACCCTAAGTGACACTTAAATGAATCGATAAATAAAAGTGCACTGTTGGATTTTCAACGCTAGGCTTAACAGCGCCGAGAGTTGAAAATCCAACAGTACAATAATATTTAGGGATTCATTCAAGTTGGTGAAAATGGCTATAAGTCTGAAATCACCAACCCGTCTTGAGCAAACGTGGTGATCACTGCTCGTGCCTTCTGTGTATGAGAAGTGGCCTTTGCCCAACAGTGGGGCAGTAATATGCTGATATTATTTGCTTCAAAACAACCCTTTTCACAAACCAAAACCTAACCTAACCTCAAAAACCAGCACACACATCATCAATGATGGTTCAATCAAGTTAACCGTCCTGGTACCGCTGTAACCGATCACACGTACTTCATTAACCTTCTCTCAGTACATTTGAGTTCGGTTAATCGCTCGGAACACTGAGTTATAGACGGTGTGAGGTCGATTGGACCCGTCGGAAGATGTAAGTGGCCGCGGGTTACACATTGCAACTTGAAGTTTTTGGAAGGATGCTGAACCACACTTCCTTTACTAATATTAATGTATCTATAAAAATAACAGCATAAAAATACAAAAAAAAAACACTTTACTAAATGCTTCAATGGTATAATACGACACATATAACAAAAAAAAAAAAAAAAAAAATTTATCTGACTGTCTGTTTGATACGGGTAATCTCCGAAAAAGCTGGACCAATTTTGATGGGACTTTCACTGGCAGACAACTGACGTTATGAGGACTGTCCGTTATTCCTATTGTGTGGAAGAGCATTGCATTATATCCTACGCCTTTCGCTTGTACCAACATTGGACTAAAATTAGGAATAACCAATGACATGGCAAAAATTTTATGGTTTTGCCATTGCCCAGTGTATGTGACACACGATTCGGTGAATTAGGGTTCCCTATGGCGCCAGAACCCTAACGGTTGTAATGTTCAATTGCTGTAAAAATAATTTTCTGTAAACAAGTTATAGTAATATTTTTCCAGAAATATTTTTTTTGTAGGGTTTATGTAACCTTACATACATACATAATGTCACGACTTCTTCCCATGGGGGTAGGCAGAAACTACAGAACGCCACTTGCTACGATGCTTACATACTCCTTTTGCATCGTGGATGACTTTTTTTACCGTCTTGAAAAATTAGGATATAATAGGTGAACGGAGTAGAAGCTAGCTGATTAGATAGTTTTTTCACGTTGGCGGACAGTAACAACCACAGGCGTCTAGGTAGCTAAAAGTCATACGACAGTACGCCTGTCGACGTCTGAGTTTTTACTTGCATAATATCAGTACGCCACACGACGACCGATTTTCCATACTATCATAAACAACGGCATGTTGTACTGTCACCACAGGTATAATTAAGACTTTCTTACTGTCACTACACAATTTTTGTCGTTACATCAAAGAAAGTACCTCCACATTTACATGTTACATTCAAGTTTTTACGCAAAACCATGCGTTGTGACACTACGCCCGTGGGCAATGTTTGAAAATAAGTAGTGTCTCAGTAGCCGCAACCAGTGGGATAGTACTGTCCACCAACGTGTTAAATAATCGAAATTCAAAATTTTTTAACGATTTATTATTTTTTTTCAAAATTTCTGTTTTTATTTTTCTAGTAGGTACCTACGAAAAGTTTACTTCGAATTTGCAGTATTTATTGATATTTAGATCAATTTCTGTCTAATCTTTAAAAAAAAAACTGGGTATACCGTAAGGCTTCTACTCCTTTCACGTAATATACCCTATTTTTTTCAAGACGGTAAAAAGTCATCCGGTATAAGAATAAGAAGGCCTAGACAAAGTAACATTCGATTAACGATAACGCCAGTAGAAAAGCCAAAACAGCTAAAAAATGTATGGAGTTGATCTAAGCTATCGAAATGTCACGTGATCATGAAGAAGAAATAGAACCTTTATTCCCGTCTGCCCCCTTTGAGCTTGCCACCGCGCACCGGGGTGGTGGCTGGCACTGACTAGTGGCGTTTACCACCCCGGTGGTCAATGGCACTTATTTAGTTTCTTAAGCCCCCTTCATAATTATAGTAAGGTGGTCTCATTACGTACTGGACATATGCAACCAGTAGTGAAAGCAGGCAGGTGTAGCGACATTAATATTTAAAAAAACTTGAGAGGTGTCAAGGGACACCCGGATGGAACGATGTTCCATTCGATTAATTAGTGAAGGAATTGTAACAAAATTTTATTTTTATACTTATCATCATCATCATCATCATCATCATCATCATCATCATCATCATCACCATCATCATCACCATCATCATTATCATCATCATCACCATCGCCATCATCATCACCATCACCACCATCATCACCATCATCATCATCATCATCATCATCATCATCATCATCATCATCATCATCATCATCATCATCATCATCGCGACACCACACTGTTCAATGCGAAATAGAAATGAAAATATCTGACTTGCTTTCTATAAGAGAGAGAGAGAGAGACAGAGAAACATGCGCACGCCCCACGGCTTACAATAGCTACCTATAGCAAAAAGTGTCGTGACAACTTTTCGTGAGACTTTTTCCGTCTAGCCCCCTTTCACAACGCGCGATAAGGAACTTCGATACAATTATAAGTACGTTGGTCTAGTGGCCACAAGTGCTACTGCTAAGTTTGAGGTCCAGGGTTCAATCGCTCCGAATCAAATGGCACTTATCTACCGGTTACGAGTACTACGCAGCTGACCTTTCTGAAGAACATCACCAATAAGGTTAGTGTCCTCCTAGGGCGGCCTTTCCCGGCGTTTCCACTGCGATTACATCTACCTTGTAAATTCCTTTTGTTAGTTGCGTCATCACGTGTCACGTATCCTCTCAAAATGACCAAACCATCTAGCATACTCTTATTGAACGTTTCTTGCAATTGTTTTGGAGGCCCATTTACCCAATATGCTATTTCAGTATTATGATCATGAGTCAATAAAAAAATACATTTATTAGTTGCACGTGTGTTTTCTATCAAAAACAGGTACACACGGCTACACATCAAGCTATACATTTCCAGTTTACACTGACCTCTCATTGTAAGGAAATCCTATACAATGCGAGATCAGCTTATAATGGAAATGTATAGCTTGATCTGTAGCCGTGCGTACAGTCCGCGAGGCCTAAGGTGAGCTTTGCATTGTGTGAGTGATCATCAAAATGGTACGAGAGCCCATGACCAAAATTTTTGTCTTATCGTTTTACGTAAGACAAAATCTTCAGTCGTCTTATTGTTTTACGTTTTACAACGACCCGACATGGTTTTGGTCATGGCTTCTGGTACTAAAAGAACAAAAGCCGATTGCCAAAAACCAGTATAAACCGGTTTAAACCAAGCAAACGGACGTCACACCTGCACTATCTATGTGCACTCACACAAATGCAAAGCTCTGTTTAGACTTTTTGCATGAATTTTGGGAAACTCTAATCAGCTATTGTGGAAGAGCTCGTGGCTAAGTAATAACAGCCGCACGGGTCGATCCATCAGGTTTAGCTACGCTTGCCGGGGTCGGTCAGTGGATTGGTGACCATCTATACATACCGAGAGTCCTCCGTGCCTCGGAAAGCACGTTAAGCCGTTGGTCCCGGCTGTCATTCGTGGATCTTTGACAGTCGTTACGGGTCGTCAGAATTCCGAAAGTCTGACCAGTCTTACCAGTATTACCCAGTTACTGGGTTGTGGAGGTCAGATAGGCAGTCACTCCATGTAAAATACTGGTATTCCGCTGCATCCGGTTAGACTGGAAGCCGACCCCAACATAGTTGGGAAAAGGCTAGGCAGATTGATTTTTCTTTAATCAGCTATTGTACTCAATAGTACCGATACAATTAAACTCTGATTTTGAATTTGCTAGACCAAAATGACAGCTGCGAACCTTTTCTTTGTCATTTTCTTCATGTTATGTTATGTCATTTTAGACTAGCATATTAACGATCACAGTATAGTTCTAATTTAACTAGCAACAAACGTCAAGCTCCAAGCGACTTTCCCATAAAAACGCCATTTTATAACAAAAAGAAAAATCCGCTTGAGGACGCTGCAGCGCTTTAATTAATCAATTATCTTGATGGCTTCGAGCGACGAAAGTTATAGTCAACTTACCACTTTACACAGACCTCTATCCCTCCCCTTGGTTCTACTAAATTCGTCGGGAGGACAGAGGTCTAGGTAATTGGACGCTTTAATGGCACGCCTTCTGATTGTTTTAACTATCAAGTTTTTTATAGCGTAGGTATACTGAATAGGTTTTGTAATATATTTTGAGGAGAGTCCTAGTAAGCATAGATTAATGTGCAAGACAGAAGCTGCAGTGGAGCACTAAAAACTACTCGTAAGAGGCACAATCAATCTGCCTAGCCTTTTCCCAACTATGTTGAGGTCGGCTTCCAGACTAATCGCAGCTGAATACCAGTATTTTACATGGAGCGACTGCCTATCTGACCTCCACAACCCAGTAAATGGGTAATGCGATAGCCTTTGGTATGACTGGTTGTCAGACTTTCGGGCTTCTGACGACCCGTAAAGACTGTCAAAGATCCACGAATGACAGCCGGGACCAACGGCTTCACGTGCTTTTCGAGTCACGGAGGAGTCTCGGTATGGACCAACCCCGGCAACCGTAAGAGGCACAATATTATGATAGTATGATTGACTTGGTTTTTAAATCACCTGGGAATCGTATATTTTCAAACCGAAATTGTGCACAGCATGTTGTGCAAGCTGCAGAATGATTTGGTGGCAGTAGTTGTTCCAGGAAACTAATACTTCCACGACAACATTCTGCAGCTGAACTGCTGTAACTACTTCAACAAAAAATCTGTCACCAGAATTAGTCCCATTAACTTTAACGCCTCAAGTGTCAAATGCACCCCATGTGTGCACAAGGAAAAACCTTTACATAAAAGGTATACAAGCTTATATCATATATAAATTGTACAACATGACTCCATTGTCAAATGGCTTGTCGTGAATAACCTCACTGTTACTTTTTTATTGATAGCTGTAAGCCACCCAAACAAAATAAAACCGGCCAAGTGCGTGTCGGACCACGCACAATGAAGGGTTCCGTAGTTGAAAAGAATTTATCCCAAAAACAAACTTAACATTGGATCCCAAAAAAAAAAAAGTTTTAAATCATAAAATTACAAATTCACAATTTTCGGACTTTTTCCTTTACTTGTGCTGAAAGACCTTGCTTCTTGCCAAATTTCATTATTCTAAGTCCACGGGAAATACCCTATAGGTTTTGATTTACTTGCGAATTGCGACAGTTGTGAGTATCAAAATATGTTGCAAAATGGCCGCATTTTTTATTGCGTCAACATAGAAGCTTGATTTTGTTAGGACTCTAAGGGACCATAGACTTACATATTTGATATTAATTTCAACTTGATATCTCCATGCGTTCCTGAAAAAAAGGGTCTTGACCGACTGACAGACTTGAAATTTTTTTTTTATGTGATAGAATTACAATTTAACATTTTTCGGACTTTTTCCTTTATTTGTGCTGTGAGATCTTGCTTCTTGTCAAATTTAATTATTCTAGGTCAATGGGAAGTAATGGGTTTTGATTTACTTGCGACAGTTGCGAGTATCAAAATGTGTCGCAAAATGGCCGTATTTTTTTTATTGCGTTGACTTATAAGCTTGGTTTTTTAGGACTTCAAGAGGCCATAGACTTACGTATTTGATATTAATTTCAACTTGATACCTTCACGCGTTCCTGAGAAAAGGGTCTTGACAGACTGACAGACAGACGGACAACGAAGTGATCCTATAAGGGTTCCGTTTTTTTCCTTTTGAGGTACGGAACCCTAAAAATAAAATATATAAACGTAAAAAACGATGGAAAACAAATGATCATCAGTAGTTGTGAACCCCATAGGTTCACAACTACTGATGATCATTTGTTTTCCATAACACACCCCGCTGGGGTTTTGGGTCTAAAATTAGTTCAAGGCGGACATCTGAGGAGTTAATAGTACACACAGCAGCAGGTCAAGATACTACAAACTGTCAAATTTTCTCATTCGATTTTGAACTTAACCATCAACATTTTAAGGTTTAAATCATTTGGAGTTTGATAGTTTGGTATAACCTGATGTGCGCGCGTGTGTGTGTCTGTACCTAATTTAATTATATTCCGCACGAATTACAAATCATTCTTATCGTGGAAATTACATACTTAAATATTATACCATGACAATCATTGGTTCTCGAGGAGCTCGTGGCTTAGTAATAACTGCCACACGGGACGATCTATCAGGTTAAGCTACGCTTGCCGGGGTTGGTCAGTGGATGGGTGACCATCTTTACACACCGAGACTCCTCCGTGCCTCGGAAAGCACGTTAAGCCGTTGGTCCCGGCTGTCATTCGTGGATCTCTGACAGTCGTTACGGGTCGTCAGAAGCCCGAAAGTCTGACAACCAGTTTTACCAAGGGGTATCGTATTACCCAGTTACTGGGTTGTGGAGGTCAGAAAGGCAGTCGCTCCATGTAAAATACTGGTAGTCAGCTGCACCCGGTTAGACTGGAAGCGGACCCCAACATAGTTGGGAAAAGGCTAGGCAGATTGATTGATTGACAATCATTGTTTCAATAGGTCATCGAAAAGTTCCGAATAGGAATAACGAAAAGTAAACTCGTAAAAACATACGCTTAAGCTCAAGCCTTTTTCCAACGGGGGTAGGCAGAAACTACAGCACGCCACCCGCTACGATCCTTACATACTCCTTTTGCTACGATCCTTACATACTCCTTTTGCTACGATCCTTAGGTAATAGGTAATAGGTAATACGGGCTGATATCCGCAACTCCACGTCAATGCGCGTATTTTGCGTTTGGGTGGGAAAATCGATCATTCGATCCACCCCAGCTCCTCAAAGAAGGCCAGCAGCGCCTTGATCTTACTGACAACCTCACGGAGGGTACCTGGGTTACCGAAGTACTTTGCCCTGTATGCGGCGACTACCGGGCAGTTTAGAAGCACATGAGCTGCTGTCTCGTCGTCCTCCACGCAGGCCCTGCACAGCGGACTGTCTGTGACTCCTATGACAAAGAGGTGTTTATTAAATGACCCATGGCCAGTTATAGCCGCTGTAACTGTACGCAGCTGCTGTTTAGTTAGTCGGAGAACCTGTTTCGTGAGGCGGCCATCAATTGCAGGGAGCGCCTCCTTAGCCTGCCTACACTCACCTTGGTCCGACCATAGTTTGTGATGCTGGTCCCTGGTACGTTTCCTTACCAGAGTGCGCAAGTACCCGAAAGGGAGCGGCACTATGGGTTCAGGTCCCACTGGTGCCATGCTCGACCCCCTTCTGGCAAGTTCGTCGGCTGCGTCGTTGCCTAGCGAGCCGCTGTGTCCCTTGATCCATTGAATGGTTATATTATTGAGTCTACCCACCTGGTTAAGACGCTGGTGGCACTCGTATATTAGCCCAGAGTCCACTGTGTGACTACTTAGCGCTTGCAGAACAGCCATGCTATCCGAGAGTATGCGGATCGAGTGGTCCTTAACTTCCCTGGCCATTATGGCTGAAGCGGCCAGAGAAATGCCCAAGCACTCGGCCTGGAACACTGTGTTATGGGCCCCCAATGGTGTAGCTATGTGTATGTTGAAATCGTCCGAGAAGATTCCAGCACCTGTGCCACTACCTGTTTTGGATCCATCCGTGAAGATACGCAGCTCTGCGGGGCACAACCCCTCGCATCGGCGATCCTCGTGCAGCTGGATCTTGTATTTCTTATCAAAAATAAATTGCTTAGGTACCCGGTCATTTACAGCTCTCGTAATGGGGAACTCCTTGTTTAGTCCCTCAAGCAGCGCGGTGTGTGGTATGTTACTCTTACCCCAGAGATTTAGTGCATTAAGACGTACTGCCGCCATTGTTGCTTCCTGCTGTATGAACAGGTGCAGCGGTGGTAATCCCAGCATGGCTTCAACTGCTGCAGTCGGAGTAGTCCTCATGCAACCCGTAGTCGCCGTGCAGGCTAGTCTTTGCATATGTTGTAGTTTATTAGAGGCTGTAACAAGTTTGGTGCGGGGCCACCAGACCACAGCCCCGTAGGTGATCATGGGGCGGATCACTGCGGTGTACAGCCATAGTATGATTTTAGGGGATAGGCCCCACTTCTTACCTATCATTTTCCTGCACTGCCAGAAGGTGATGCAGGCCCTGTTTAGTTTGTTGTCTAAATGACTACTCCAGTTTAACTTACTGTCTAGGATGACGCCGAGATACTTGACTTCATTGGTTAACTGGAGTTCTGTATCGAACAGTTTCGGTAGGCGGAATGGGCCTAAAACTCGTTTATGGGTAAACATGACTAGTTCAGTTTTAGTGGGGTTCACTGATAGGTCAAATTCCCTGCACCATCTTTCTACAATACGTAGTGCTTGCTGAGTGAGGTTGCAGATCGTTCCTGTCACCTTCCCCGGCACAAGGATTGCGAGGTCGTCTGCATACCCTATTGTATAATAGCGGCTGGCGTTGAGTTTGGTGATAAGGTCGTTAATCACCATATTCCATAGTAGGGGCGACAACACCCCTCCCTGGGGGCAGCCTTTGGCTATCATTGCCAACTGCTGTTCACCCTCAAGGCGAACCACTCGTTTACTTAACATGTTTGTAATCCAGTCCGTTAGTACCTGTTCTACTCCATGTCTGGAGAGGGCGCTGCTGATGCTGGAGAAATTAGTTTTGTCGAAGGCTCCTTCGATGTCTATGAACGTGCCCAGGCAGCTGCCTTTCTGGTAGATCGCTTCCTCTATCTGACTGACTACTAGATGAAGAGCGGATTCGGTCGACTTACCCGAGCTGTATGCGTGTTGATTACCGTGTAGCGGTATCGTTTTTAAAACGCCGTCCCTTAGCTCCCTGTCACACAACCTTTCCAGAGTCTTTAATAGAAAGGAGGTCAGACTGATTGGACGGTAGGATTTGGCGTTTGTGTAGTCACCCTTACCTGGCTTAGGAATGAATATAACTTTCACTTCCCTCCATCCTTTTGGAACGTATCTAAAGGCCAGGCACGCTCTCATTAGAGGCACCAGTCTTATTGCAACAGAGATTCCTCCCCACTGCAGTAAGGCGGGGAAAACTCCATCAGGACCAGCTGCCTTAAAAGGATGGAAACTACGAATGGCCCATTGGATCCTTTCCAAAGTGACCACCCTGTTTGCGTAAAGCCAATCATTGTCTGATGGCGTTTGAATTATATCTAGCCAGTCTATTACCTGCGTAAAAACACATCCAGGGAAGTGAGTTTCCCTGGATGTGTTTGTGAGTTTTGGGGTGCGGAGACAGGAAACCTCCCCGAGTGCCCGTGGGCTGGAATTCCCTTCGGATACGTCCGTGGGGAAGGCCAGTCTTCGGGACGGTGCACCCTGGGGTGCGGGCAATGGTTCCCCTTAGGCACAAGTGCCTAAGGGGTTTCGTTGCCCGTATGCCAATATCCTGTCGGAGGAACGCTCCAACGTGTGTCCCTCTGCTCTAAGCAGAGACGCACAGCGGCGGAGTAAGAACGGGCTCGGTGTGCACTAACCCTGCCGCCGGGCAGGCAGAAGGAAGCCATTCATCCACCATCAATCATCATCATCCCCGCCACCATACACCATTCATCATTCACCACATCATCATTCCCATCCCATCATCCACCATCAATCATCATCATCCCCGCCACCATACACCATTCATCATTCACCACATCATCATTCCCATCCCATCATCCACCATCATCATTCCCATCATCATTTCCATTTTCATTTCGTCATTTCCTTCTGCCACCGTTAGTCTCGTAGCCCCGAAGATCGTTCAAGGTCATGTCTCTGACTTTTGACGGGGGTCGAGGGTCTTGGCTTAACCGCCCGGACCGCGAGGAAGAAAACCTCTATAAAAAATTACCCCAAACCTCCAAGCGGCGGCGCACCGTGAGGGAGGTTGGTAGCTTGATTAATGGGTAGCTAAATTAGTCGCTAGTGCGAACCACGGAGATTTGAGCAAGTACACAAAGTTTTTACTCGTGGGAACAAAATGGAATTGTTAAAAGAAACCCAACGACGTGAGAAGGAGAAGGCGATGAGTGATGCGGGGTCGGAGTCCGACACCGCATCGGGAGCGAAGGACGCGAAGGGCTCTTTCAAGAGCCCGGAGAGCGTAGTGGGAGGCAGTAGTTCCGCTGGTAGGAATGCATTCCTGAAGCGGAACGTGGAGGAGAAGCCGGGGGATGGCCAGGGGTCGTCTTCCTCGGACGGCGGGAAGGGCTCCGCCAAAAAAGCTCGCCGGGTTCTAGGCTGGAGCCACAAAAAGTCCAAGAGCAAGAGCCGGGCAACCGAGGAGGATGACTCCGTCGGCTCGGCCGAGGGGAGCACTCTGGAGGCGTCTGGCGATGAGTCGGACGCCGCTGGTGGCTCCAAGGCGGAGCGGGCCAAGTTCGCGGAGGTCGTGGCTGCTGCAGTGAGGGATGTGGCCTTAAAGAAGAAGCAATCTTCTAAGGACAAGGCCATACCCGCAGCCAAGGCCTCCATTATGGCGGCAGCGGAGGCCCTACTTCAAGGGCCTCCGTCGGACGGCATGTCAGAAATGCGGGCGGAGGTCGCCCGCTTGACAGCCGCCATGGAGCTTCTCCGAAAGGAGAACGAGGAGCTCCGAGCGGACCTGGCCAGGCTCCGCGATGCCGATGCCGGCCCTCAGAAGGCGCCGCAGGAGGGGGCGCAGCAGGGGCAGAGCGGGCTTGGGCCCGCAGAGGACAAACTTCTGACCCTGGTGCGGAAGGAACTGGCTGCGTTCAACAGCCGGTTCTCTGTCCTGGAGGGCATTGTCCTCCGGCCCCCGCTGGCGGCGAGCCGGCAGGCCTCGGGCCAGCCAAAGGCGGCATCGTACGCCGCCGCCACAGCCGCCACGCCCCAACCTGGGTCGGCGGGGCAGGCGAAGGGCGGGGCCGCTCCTGCAAAGGCGCCTGCGAAGGCGCCTGCGAAGGCGCCTGCAAAGGCGCCTGAGAGGGCCCCGGCTGTGGCGGCGGCGACGACGACGCGGCCGCCCCCGCCTTCTAAATCTCCTCCGGCTGACGCCGAATGGCAGGTAGCCGGGGAGAAGAAGAAGGAGGGCAAGGCGGCAAGGGCGGCCAAGCGGAAGGAGAGGCGGCGTCGGCGCAAGGAGCGAAGCGTCGCGGCGAGGTTGCGCGCCCCAAAGTCCGCAGCTGTAGTGATCACACTACAGCCGGAAGCGGAGAAGAGGGGCGTGTCCTACCGCGACGTGCTCACCAAGGCGCGGGCGGCGGTGAACCTGGAGGAGGTCGGGGTCACGAAGGGCTTGCGAGTTAGGGTCACGGCGACCGGGGCTCGTATGCTCGAGATTCCCGGTGCGGCCAGTGGCCCGACCGCTGACGCTCTGGTTGAAAAGCTCAGGGCGTCCTTAAATGCGGACGAAGCCCGGGTGTCCAGACCCGCCAAGTGTGCTGACATGCGCATCCTGGGTCTGGACGACTCCGTCACAGAGGGGGAAGTTGTGGCCGCCGTGGTCAAGATGGGGGGGTGCGCTATCGAGCAGGTGAAGGTAGGCACCATCCGTCCAGACTCCACGGGGTTGCGAGCCGTCACGGTGAGCTGCCCCGTATCGGCGGCCAACAAAATCGTTGGGGAGGGCCCTAGATTTCAGGTGGGCTGGGATTCCACGCGGGTGAAACTGCTGGAACCCAGACCTCTGAGGTGCTTCCGTTGCCAAGTGGGCAACCACGTGGGAGCGAAATGCACCTCGGAGGTGGACCGCAGCAGTAATTGCTTCCGCTGTGGTCAGCCCGGTCACAAGGCCGGCTCGTGCAATGCCACGCCGCACTGCTACCTGTGTGCGGCAGCTGGCAAGCCGGCCGATCACCGGGCTGGAAGCAAGGGCTGTGGTCCACCCGCGAAAGCCCGGGGCAAGGGCAAGCCCCCCGCCCCCTCTACCGCCGTCACCGCCGCAGCCGTCGCCACAGGCGCCGTCGCTGCCGCCCCCACTGCCGTCACCGCCGTACCCACTGCGGCGGAGCCCTCACAGGGGGCTCAGGAGGGGGCTGCAATGGAATGCCAGTAGTGGCCCCATTACGCCTCCTCCAGGCGAACATCAACCACTGCGCCGCCGCTCAGGATCTGTTGATCCAGAGCATGGCGCAGTGGTCGATTAACATCGCCGTGGTCGCTGAGCCGTACTTTGTCCCGCCCAGTGATTACTGGGTGGAGGACCTGAGCGGCTCAGTGACCCTCATTTCGTCGGCCGCCGCCGGTACCCTGTCCCTTGAAGCCGTCAAGAAGGGACAGGGTTGCGTCGCAGCACGGTTCGGGGGGATTGTCGTGGTGGGGACATACTTCTCCCCGAACCGAACTCTCGCCGAGTTCCACAACTCCCTTGCGGAGTTGAAAACCGTCGTCGTCGGGTATGGTTCCCTTCCCGTGCTTGTCCTCGGGGACTTCAACGCCAAGAATGTGGCTTGGGGTTCCCGGTGTACGGACACACGGGGCAGGATGGTGGAGGACTGGGCTCTGGAGACAGGCCTGGTCGTCCTAAACCGGGGTTCTGTCCCCACGTGTGTGCGGATGCGGGGCGAGTCGGTGGTGGACATCTCGTTCGCCAGCCCCGCTCTTCTGCCGCACGTGGTTGACTGGCGCGTCATGGAGGGGGTGGAGACCTATTCCGATCACCGGTACATCCGGTTTGACGTCTCCGCCCATACCTCGAGCGCGCCGGTCCGACAGGCCCCGAGTGGTCCGCGGTGGGCGCTGAAGAAGCTGGACCGGGAGCTCCTCCTGGAAGCCTCGATCGTGCAGGCCTGGGTGTCACCACCGGACAGGCCTGCCGACATCAACGACGAGGCGGAGTGGTTCCGGGAGGCCATGTCCGAAGTGTGCGACGTGGCAATGCCCCGGGTCCAGCCCAGTCGCGCCTTTCGCCAGGTGTATTGGTGGTCGCCGGAGCTGACGGCACTGCGCGAGGCGTGCGTCGCCGCGCGACGCCTGTACACCAGGCACCGCAGGCTCCGTATCCGCCCTCCGGATACGGAAGCCATTCAGGCGGAGCTGTACGAGGGGTACAGAGCGGCGAAGACCGCCCTCCGAGCGGAGATCTTGCGGTCCAGGGATCTGGGCCGCGAGGAGTCGCTGGAGACTCTGAACAGAGACCCATGGGGGCGCCCCTACAAGTTGGTGCGGGAGAAACTCCGCCCATGGGCGCCCCCGCTGACGCAGAGTCTCCGGCCCGAGCTCGTGGAGGACGTGGTGAGCGCTCTGTTCCCTTCGCGAGGGGAACATACTCCCCCGCCTATGGCTCCGCCTCATGCGGTGCCCGCTGCGGACCACGACACCGACGACGACGTTGATACTCCGGAAGTGACCGAGGTAGAGTTGAGAGCGGCGGTACGTAGGCTTAGTGCCAAAAATACCGCCCCAGGACCCGACGGCTTACCTGGAAGAGCCTGGGTTCTGGCCTTTGGGGCTCTCGGGCCTCGACTAGGGGGGCTCCTAAGCGCATGCTTGGAGAGGGGCCAGTTCCCACTTCGCTGGAAGACGGGGAAACTGGTCCTCATTAAGAAGCCGGGGCGCCCTGCGGACTCTCCGTCCGCTTACCGGCCCATCGTGCTGCTCGACGAGGTGGGCAAGCTCTTTGAAAGAGTAATTGCAGACCGCCTCGTCGGGTGGCTGGTGCAGGAGGGGCCGGATTTGGCGGAGACCCAGTTTGGTTTCCGCAAGGGGCGCTCTACGGTGGACGCCATCATGCGCGTGCGAGCCCTCACGACGGGGGATGCAGTGGCCCGGGGTGGGGTCGTCTTGGCGGTGTCCCTAGACATCGCCAACGCCTTTAATACCCTGCCCTGGAGTTGCATCAGGGAGGCATTGCGGTATCACCGGATGCCGACCTACCTCTGTCGAGTGGTCGAGGCCTATCTGACGGACAGGGCCGTCATCTACCCCGGTCATCAGGGAGAGTGGAACCGGCGAGAGATGTCGTGCGGTGTCCCACAGGGATCGGTCTTGGGGCCGCATCTGTGGGACATCGGTTACGACTGGGTGCTGCGCGCCGACCTCCCAAGCGGCGTCAGCGTAGTATGTTACGCTGACGACACGCTGGTCCTGGCGCAGGGGAGGTCGCACCAGGCGGCGGCTGAACTAGCGACACGCGGGGTTGCGATAGTCGTGGAGAGGATCCGGCAGTTGGGACTCGAGGTGGCCTTGCACAAGTCCGAGGCCATGTGTTTTCATGGTCCTCGGAATGCGCCACCGTCGGGTTCCGAAATAACGGTGGGAGGGGTTCACATCGGAGTCGGGTCGACGATGAAGTACCTGGGACTCGTCCTCGACAGCCGGTGGAACTTCGTGGAGCACTTCCGACGTTTGGCTCCCAGACTGGCACGGGCTGGGGCTGCCTTGAGGCGGCTCCTGCCCAATCTGGGGGGTCCAAATGCCTCCTGCCGGAGGCTCTACGCGGGGGTCGTGCGGTCCATGGCCCTTTACGGAGCACCGGTGTGGGCGCGTTCCCTAAGGCTGGGACCAGCCGGCAGGTTGAACGCGTCCCAGAGGGTCATGGCCATCCGGCTAGTCCGGGGATACCGCACGGTCTCCCGGGAGGCGGCGAGCCTCCTTGCCGGATTGCCGCCGTGGGATCTGGAGGCAAAGGTCCTCGCGCACGTGTGGGAGTGGCGCGAGGAGGCGAAGCGCCGGGGCGTAACTCCGCTGCCGCGAGAAATCACGGTACAGCGGACAGAGCTCCGGCGGGATCTCATGGCGGCATGGAGATCGCGACTGTCGCAACCCAGCGCTGGGCACGCCACAATAGCGGCGATAAGTCCCCTCTTTGAGGAGTGGTTAGAGAGGCGCCACGGCGTCCTCACCTTCCGCCTGACGCAGGTCCTCACCGGACACGGTTGTTTCGGGAGGTTCCTGTTTCGCATAAGGCGGGAGGAAACGCCCGGGTGTTTCCATTGTGTAGATCGCCCGGAGGACACGGTGGAGCATACAGTGGAGGTCTGCCCGGCTTGGGCAGAGCACCGCCGTGTTCTCACGGAGGCGATCGGCGGCGGCGATCTCTCGCGTCCGAGCCTGGTCCAGGCCATGGTGCGGAGCGAGAGTGCATGGGAGGCCGTCACCTCCTTCTGCGAAGCAGTGATGCTCGCGAAGGAGGAGGCGGAACGCGTGAGGGAGAGGCAGCCTCACGCCCTCAGTCGCCGCAGGAGACGCCCTGGGCGGCGGGAATCGCGGGGCGATTTCCGGCCACCGTAGGCGCGGGCCTGCGGACGGTGAGCAGCGGGTAGCTCGCCGTCCGGTAAGGACCAGGCCCGAGTCGACGGCGCGTTGTGTTCCACGCGCGCCTCAAAGAGATGTCAGCAAGTGACGGGGCCCAATAGGGCCGACGCCGCTGGGGTCGCGGGTTGTCTGAAAGGGTTACCGCGGCCCTGGCATAGGCAACTGAAGGAACACGGGTGGGTTTTAGTCAGTAAAAGTCTGACACGCCCTCCCGCTCCACCCAGAGCGGGAGAAGTTATTTGATGATTTCCCACCCTCAAAAAAAAAAAAAAAAAAAAAAGGGAAGTGAGTTTCGATAAGGACGCGTCTCGTTTCTTCTGGCGAGGAAGTAAGTGTATTATCAGGCTTACGGAGGGTAGCGGGCCCAGGTGTCTGCTGTTGCGCCAGTACTTTCCTTACCCTGTTTGCTTGTTGACAGGATTCAATGCTGCCACAGAATTTACGCCAACCCGTGGTACTCCTGAACCTGATGCATTTTTTGTAGCTGGATTTGGCTGCGTAATAGTTATCCCAGTCCTCATCCGCACATGTGTTCATTGCTCTATTCAGTGCTTGCCTTACCTTACCGCGCTTACGCTCCAGATCAGCGCCCCACCAAGGTTGTTTGCCCGGTGTGCTACGCGGAGTGGTCTCTGGGCAGGCAGTTTGGTAGCTGTCTAACATTGATTTAGTGAGATGGCCTACCAGTACCTCAATCTGTGTCGTGTCCGCAACTGTCGTCGGATCGCTTAGTGTCGCCAGCTTAGATTCTAGGCTGCGTGTATAGGTGGCACGATCCGTATTACGCGGATTACGTCGTGGTGGTGTAGGTGGAACACAGACCTGGATGTCGAAGCGGATCCACCTGTGATCTGAGCAGGAGGCCTCCTTGGAGACCTGCCACCCAGTGGTAATTTCCGCCGCGCCTTCTGTTGCCAGAGTGAGATCTATGATTGTACGACTTCGCCTGGTCACGAAAGTTGGTTCGGAGCCAGTGTTTAGTAAAGATAGGTTAGTTGAAAATAAATAGTCAACCAAGGCCTTACCCCTGTCATTTTGCGTGTCCATACCCCACAGTTGGTGGTGAGCATTGGCGTCGGCCCCCACGACGACCTGATACCCGCATCTCTCGCAATGACTCACGAGGCGGGCGAGTCCATAGGGAGGCGGCGCCTCCGCCTCGGGCATATAGACCGAAGCGAAAACGATCTCCATTACCGTGGCATCGACACGCTGTATTAGCAGCTTAGCTGCAGAGACATCTCTGCAACAGAAATCAGTTAAGAGATGTGTTTTAAGGTTACCTGTGACAAAGATGCACGTTCTAGGGTGATCGTGATCTGTGGTGACCAGGAGCTTACCATTAAGATTGGAGAGTCCTTGTATGCGGCCCGCCCTTATCCACGGCTCCTGGATCAAGGCAATGGCCGTGTGTTGAACCTCCAGCCACTTGCGGAGTTGAGCCGTCGCGGTCTGACTGTGGTGGAGGTTTGCTTGGAGGACTTTACAGGTCGACGACGAAAGGGACGCCATCACTGGTCGAACCCTCATCGTCCCCCCCAAGTCTTAGCCCGGCAAACAAGTCGCCCTCGTCGAAGCCGTCCCCTCCCGGGCACGAAGCCGGGGACAGGATCATGTCCTCCAGCTCCTCGCCCGATAGAGGGACGGCGCCTTCGGTGGCGGCGGCAGGGGCGGCCGATTCTGCAGTAGCAGGTTCAGCCGCGGATGCCTCCGGGTTGTTTGAAAGGGGAGTAGACTCCCCTGGTGTAGTCTGCGGCAGCTGACGGACGGTTCCCGTGGCGGGGTCCCACCCCTGAGGGACGTCGGTGAACTTACCGTTCCGACCCTGGAACTTTACGTACACCGCCCCTAGCCCAATTGAGAGGCGGCGTCCGGCCTCCATCAGAGTCGGGATTTGGTCCACAGGGACACCGACCACCACGAACCAAGCCGCAGCTTGCTTGTCAGCGTGCATCATTACCCACCTCTTGACGTCTATCCAAGGGTTCTGGTAGCTGAGAGCGCGACCAATATTGGTCGGCTCTCCGAAGACCCCCTGCTCGTCCGGGATTACGATGCCACACCACGCACGTTTCAGGATCTCCGACTGTCTCACAACGACCAGCGAGGTGCTAGTTGGAAGAGAAAGGTCGGAGACTGTTTTCCTTAGCCAGGCTAAGGTGTGGTCGTTACCGCACCACAGTTTAAGGACACCCCCGGCGAACATTGGTTTGGCGTTAAAGGTCGGCCCTGGAGTGTCTTGCTTGGGGGAGCAGGCCTCGAGGATGATCTGCTTCTGGATAGCAGCGAGTACCTGGTCCGATACGTCCTTGCTGAGGATCCCCGTGCGGTCGCAGGTGATCGCGACGTCTAGGGTAGCGCTGGCAGCTTGGGCGTAGCTTCGTTGGGCGACCCGCTTGGATTGATCAAGACGCGGCCGCTTATGCTCCCCTCGAGGTGTCAAGGTCTCGTTGAGAGCTCGCTTGGCCGCGGCCTGATCCTTCCAATCGGGTCGCTGTGTCTTTTTGTTACCTTCAGCCGGTCCTTCTGGAACACTGGTTGGCGGTTGACTGGGCGTTGGTCGGCTAGTGCCGGCCTCTGCCTGCGACCGCTTTCCGGCGGAGAAGTCGAGCTGGCCGCTTGTCGGTTTACCTGAACTAGCGGCAGTGGTCTGTTTGTTGTGGGAGCCTTTACCTACCCACTTACGTGCTTGGCGGCGCTCCTTCCTCGTTCCCTTTTCCCTATTCTTGCCTTCAGCTGAGGCAACAGGTGGACCTGAAGGGTCTGCGCAAGGACAACGGGCTTGTTTTTTGGATTTGTTACCCTTGCCCTTGCGTATCTGCACTTGCCAGGCGCGTGAGAACACGTCCTCGGTGCAGCTGGCCGACACCGTTTGACCGGTGACTGCCATCTGAAGGGAGGAGGCTAGAGGAGCCTCAGGAGGAGGAGGGTGTTTAGTTAGACGCTCAGTACCGGTGTTACCCAGCACTGGCATCTGTGTGGACAGGGTCTGACCGGCAGTGGTATGAGTCGTCGCCGTAGTCATCGCCTGAGTGTTAGAAGGGTCGGTACTGGTCCCAATCAGCGCCGACTTCCTTTGTTTAGGAAGGGACTTTTTTGTTTTGGTCTTAGCTGCGGTTTTCGCCACAGCCAGACCAGCACCCGCGCTGGTGGCTGCAAGGCCACCAGGGGCGAGGGAAGTGCAAGCACCCCCCTTGGGAGTCTCATTGGCTTTCGCCTCCACTCCGGTTTTAGATTTAACTGGCCTTTGTTTGTCCATGTTAAAGCTTACAAAATCTTCATCTCTCTGGCTCCCACCCTCCATGGAGCCCGCACCTGGGAACGTCTCACTATAAAAAAGCTTGAACGTTAGGACTACCAGAGAGATATAGGGGCGCAAGGCTGGCTTACAGTGCGACATCGGGTGCTCGATCGGGTTGGCGTAGCGGGTCGAAAGGCCCACCCACAAACGAACTGATCAACCCTCACTTACACCGTCAGCATGACCTTCACCTACCGCTTCAGCCGTCCGAAGACAACCTCCGCGGACCTCACGCACCTCGCCTGTGGCCCTCTGACGGGACACTGTGGCCATTTCCCTACCCCTGGCTAGAGGGTAGGGCCACCGTTTCGCTTGAAATCCAGACCAAAGGGGGCGTGTTGCCTTACGGGCACATTACAGCCAGAGCCGCTCGGCTCAACCCCCCAGGACTCCTTCATCCCCGCTCACGGCGCTCAACTGCGCAGGTCCTAGCGCAGGTGACTGTTTACTCCTACTCGTCATCAGCAGATTTTAGTGATGGTCGAGCCCGCTACCACCCAGTCACAGAGGGTCGCGGTTAGGAGTGGAAATTGGAAAGGTGGAGATGGGAGGATTGGGGATGTGGGTAGGATGGAGTGGGGAGGGATTGTGCGAATGGGACAGGAGGGGTAAGACGGGAAGAAAAGGGGTTAAGGGAAAGGGGGAAGGGATGTGATGGCGCCTGGTGGTTTCTGTTACGTCTATTTCTTAAGGAATTAGACCAAGAACGGGGTGGCAACCTCGGGAAGGTACATCCGCCAGACTTGCCTTGAGGATCTACACGACTGTAGCGCTCTCCCTCAAGACCTCGCCACCCGCTACGATCCTTACATACTCCTTTTGCTACGATCCTTACATACTCCTTTTGCTACGATCCTTACATACTCCTTTTGCTACGATCCTTACATACTCCTTTTGCTACGATCCTTACATACTCCTTTTGCTACGATCCTTACATACTCCTTTTGCTACGATCCTTACATACTCCTTTTGCTACGATCCTTACATACTCCTTTTGCTACCATCCTTACATACTCCTTTTGCTACGATCCTTACATACTCCTTTTGCTACGATCCTTACATACTCCTTTTGCTACGATCCTTACATACTCCTTTTGCTACGAACCTTGCATACTCCTTTTGCTACGATCCTTACATACTCCTTTTTCCAACGGGGGTAGGCAGAAACTACAGCACGCCACCCGCTACTCCTTTTGCCTCGTTTACGTTCATACATCAGAGGGGCAATTTCCGTATTTTAAACAAGCAATTTCATCTCAGTCTTAGGGCCTGTACCATTGTACGAGTTCCTATTAACTTACTTGGCAGATAATTTCATACAAAATCTGTTCCATTTTTTAATTTATTCGGTAAGTAGTGGCTCGGACATCGTGAAATAGGCCCTTAATCTGTCAAAAATTGTATAACGTTTATCTACATTTTTGACATTTGATTGTCACTGGCAGGGCATAAGATTGTGACTTGAATTTGAACGTTTTTAGGTACAAGAATTGGCTTTCTGGTCATAAATGGACGCTGGTTGCGAGCACCACGCAGCTCAGCTTTCTGAAGAACATCGCATTCGCGAGCTACCCTGGCGCATTCGGCATAAAACCTTTATAAAGAACTCAAATCAAAGACTTAAAAAATCTAATTGCTGTATTGGCAACTTTGTAGCCTTCAATTCCTATTAAATCTCAACGAGACACAACAAAAGTCTAATCTCTTTAAAGCGGCTGCAAAAAATGAAGTCAAAGTCGGAAATTAAAGCCGCCGACTTCCGCCGGGAGACAGGCTCGATTTGTTTCAGAAAACGAAGATGGCTACCGTCTACCGACGCCTGAGATCGGAGCATTGTAATTTTAAATGAAATCTTAATAGATGCAAATGAGGATTAGTTTTTCATTTGCTACGACAGAGGGCACCGCTTTCTTCGGATGACTGGATGACTACTCTTGAAATGGAAAACTAGTTAAACCTTTTGTCTTTTTAAATTGGACTTTAATAGGGGCTTGAGGACCATCTTCAGATGTAAAATGCCTTTTTGAGGGAACGATTGCCAACAGTGAATCTTGGCTAAGTACTAACAGCCACATGGCTCGATCGATCAGGTTAAACTAAAATAAAAATAAATAAACTACGCCTGCCACGGTTGGTCCGTGGATAGGTGACCATCTTGACATACCGAGACCCCTCCGTGTCTCGGAGAGCACGTTAAGCCGTTGGTCCCGGCTGTCATTCGTGGATCTTTTGTGACACTCACCCTTAGCAGGGGGTTGTCAGCAGGTAGGGAAGAGGGAGTTCTTAAATAATAAGATGAACTATTTAGGCACTTATTATTTATTTGCCAAACTTCCGTGGCCGCACCAAGTCTTGACTTTTAGAGGTAGATTAGGGAAGGAACACTGGCCTGAACCGTCTCCAGATCGACGATGGTCCCGATCCAGCCTCTGCCCGCAACTGACGGCTCCAGTTCCAGATCCTGGTTATAGTAGTAGTAACTTCAGTGTAGGTATGTGTTCTGCAGCCGAGGATCTCCTTCCAAACGTCCTCTTCTACGCAAGAACCACGACGTGGCGAGAAGTTGTAGGGGTAGTTAAAAATCCTGGAAATCCAGACAGAATGGAGGCGTGAGCAAGCTGTCGGAACCATGTTTGAAGGTCCAAAGGTCACAGTGTCCCAGAGAGGAAGATATAGGGCAGAAAGCTAGTTTAGGAAATTCTAGAAACACCTTACATAAGCACTTTTTAAGGAAATACATGAAAACTTACCCTAGAGGGATTTCACGAAGTATTTATGAGTATTTAATCAAAATTAGTTAGGTGTTGTCAGAGCGAGTGACACAGCCGTCACCTCAAAACGCTCACAGCTGACTAGTCATCGTCCTTACCGACCACAACCGATTCGCTACTCCCAGACGACACTCGGGAATGATCGTTTTAGAGATGCGCGAGCGCTTAGAACGAAAACCCTAGGTTCCGTATCATTTAATTTTAATATAGTATTTAAGTGTTAGATTTACTTAGATATTATACTAGTTATAGTTTATTACATAATTATATAGTACTAGTTTATTTTTTAAGTTTTGTGTAATATTATAGTTTAAAGTGTACATAGATTTGATATTAATAAAGATTCATAGACTTAACTATTTTCAATTGTAACTTGCAAGGCGCAACGTTACACTTTGACAGTCGTTACGAGTCGCCAGAAGCCCGAAAGTCTGACAACCAGTCTTATCAAGGGGTATCGTATTACTCAGTAACTGGGTTGTGGGCGTCAGATTGGCAATCATTTGTAACACAATGGTATTCAGCTGCATCCGGTAAGACTGGAAGCTGACCCCAACATGTTGAGAAAAGTCTAGGCAGATGATGATGATGATTGCCGAACAGGCCGCTGAAGTGTCAATACTGCTGATGCGATTATATTTTATTATGTTTGGCGAGTGATTTTTACCTAAGTATAATACTTATATCGGTGGTAATTTGTGTAGGTACCTAATATCGGCAATTCGGTACGAAAGACACTTTAAATCACTCATTTATGTACTTTAGGTATTTTATCTACACCCATGCCATAAATCCTCTATAAAAGTCTCTGAAACAGCTTATTGCCAACATTAAAACAGCCAGTGTCATAGTAACCATGGTAACCATAATAGCATCCAAACGGGTGCTTTAATGTTGTACTGAATTTCATAATGCAACTCGTTTTCAAAAAAAGAACATTGTAATGCACGCGCGTTTCACTACAACAGCGCCGTAATTTAAAAAAAGAACTTATTCGAATTCACGTCGTATACTATGATGCCGGCCGCCATGTTCGATACGAGTATTAGTATTGCAAAAAACTGTTTCAGAACCTTTTATAGAGGATTTAACATGGTATGCAACTGTACATAATTAGGTATTAAAACACTCATGTGATACTATTATCACACTCGTCTTCGCCTCGTGTGATAAACCCACATTCATGTTTTACTACCCCTTATTATACGTCAGTTGCATAAATAACTATAAAAACTTATGAATGGACGCTAAAGCGATTGTGAAACTAGTAAAAAAGTGACATACAGAGACGTTATCAGTAGTGTCAGAAAAGTGATTCAAAAATCGTTCACCTATCCAAAACTTCAGCTAACTCGCCAGATTAATCGATGCATTTATCATTTAGTCACCCTCCACTTTTGTCAGGTACTCACAATCGATCAAAGTTATAAGCTAGCGGTAATTCCCTATCGGGAAACGTAAACGGCTACCGTAATACCGCATCTATGGGCCGTCAAACGTGATTAAATACCGAAACTCGGAACAACTGAGTTGTAAACAGCGCCATCTATTAGCGGCGGTGAAAAACTAGAGTTGACAGTTGAGATAGCGTTACGGCGTGTAAAAGTTGAGGGGCATACAGAAGGCTTACTTTACTGATAATGCACGACAATCAACCAAGTCTTGGTTGGTTAAACGCTTTCCAAGGTGAAATCCTTTCTTTTTTGTAACAATTCAATTTAAAATAGTGTCCATGTTGTTTTTGCCTGTTTTTCGCCATAGGAGCCGGGAGGGGACGCCTTAAGAAGTCATAAAGTGACCTTATTGGTGATGTTCTTCAGAAAGGTCAGGTGCGTAGTACTCGCAACCAGCGAGCGTGTATGACCAGATGCATGAACGTAAACGAGGCAATATTATAGGTAGTTATAAAAAAAAATCATTTACTTGGACCAAACACTTCACAAATACAAACCTGCAGCGAGCCGCGACTTTAATGCGTTTTGTCTAAGTATTTTTTTATTAATAACTAGCTTTTGCCCGCGGCTTCGCCCGCATTTATTATACATATAAACCTTCCTCTTGAATCACTCTATCTATTAAAAAAAACCGCATCAAAATCCGTTGCGTAGTTTTAAAGATCTAAGCATACATAGGGACAGACAGACAGCGGGAAGCGACTTTGTTTTATACTATGTAGTGATAGTGATAGACACGTATTTTTTGCTTTATCATATTATGATAAAGCAAAAAAAAGAAAGAAAGAAAGAAAAGAAAGAAAATACATTTATTTAGCACAGACTAAAAGGCACACAACATAATAGGTATAACAATAAGTACTTAATAGAACAAATAAAGAAAAATAAAAATAAAGTTTTTTTATTATTATTTTTTTATTAATAAATATAAAAAAACAACATGTGCCACAACAATAACGGAGCGATGAATGTGTGCCCGACGGCTGCACCAAAAAGGCCAAGTTCAGCAAAAAAAAAAAATACGTGTCTAATATTTTTTTATTATCTGACTGACAGACTAAATATTTTTTTTTTACCCAGGAAACATCCTTAATCCGTGTGACCTTGGCAAATCGTACGAAGCGTTAAGTAAGACTTCTGCCTCTATTATTCAACGTTTTAACCCACAGAACCACCTCGGGTCATTTAGACCGATAGCGCAGATTTATGCGAAGTGATTTTTAACCCTGTATAATGCGAAAGCTAACGGGTTGGGTCGCATGACGGATGGCATTTGGACCAAATTTCCTAAATTCGTGTGTTTCGTCAGTTTTTTATCGTCGTTGTGTTGTTTGTTCTTTATGATTGATTGTCGGGTATTGACGAGGTAATAATGTTCATTTGTTGTAGCTTGTAACGGTAGAAGGAGGTATCATGCGTCGTTAACCTGAGGATGACTATAACTTTTGGAACGAAGTTCTTTGACGCGGCTTGCAGTAGGAGAAAGCTGGTAGAAATCTTCACGTAACGAAAAAGCGTTATGCTCTCGCTAAAGAGACAGAGAGAGAGAAAGTGTGAAATTGGTCAAAATGTAAATCCAAGATGGCGGCTGCGAAAATTTAAAAATTTTTCTTCATGGTTTTCGTTCTTATGGTTTTTGAGGGTGCTAATGGTGAATGAGGTCAAAATGTTAATCCAAGATGGCGGCTGCAAAAAAGTTGTTTTTGAAATCAAAAAATCATATACCTACGTACTTGAGAATAATTTTGAGTTGCGTGAAATTTGTACTTGCTGTCGTTTTGGAATTTTAAATTTACAGTAGATTAAGCTGTTATCGAAGACATTTTTCTTGCTGGAGTAACGGACACTTAAGGAAGTCATCCTACCATACTCATCCTAATATATTGGGATCAGCGCAGTTACACACATCTCCAAATGTATGGAACAGCAGATTTTTTTTTCGCGATTTCAAGGTTGGTCCCATAGAAAAAATTGTTCTTGTTGTATTCTCAGTAGTCATCGCTTGCTGACTTGCTTGCTGCTTGCTTGTATGATCTTTCACACCATGTGTCGATTATGGTTCCTTTGGTTATTCCATTCTTGCAAGAGAAAACTCTGGACTGAAGTCTGAAATCGCCAAAACAAAAGCAACAAGCGAAGACAAGTGATCACTGTAAGAGTATTTATTCTATTCTATCCCATTCCATTCTTATTCCTGCTGTACAAGCACTGCCACTGTGACACTTACCCTTAGTAGGGGGTTGTCATCAGGTAGGTAAGAAGGACTTCTTAAATAACAAGATGAACTAGGTACTTATTATTTATTTGCCTATCTTCCTTGGCCGCATCAAGTCTTGATTTTTAGAGGTAGAAAGGGAAGGAACACTGGCCTGAACCGTCTCCAGATCGACGATGGTCCCGAGCCAGCCTCTGCCCGCAACTGACGGCTCCAGTTCCAGATCCTGGTCTATGTAGCAGTGACTTCAGTGTACGTGTTCTGCAGCCGAGGATCTCCTTCCAAGCGTTCTCTTCCACGCTAGAACCACGACGTGGCGAGAAGTCGTAGGGTGTACTTAAAATCCCTAGAGGGATTTCACGAAGTATTTAATCAAAAATTAGTTAGGTGTTGTCGGAGCGAGTGACACAGCCGTCACCTTAAAACGCTCACAGCTGACGCATTTGGCTTGCAGTAAGAAAATTACCATCTTTACATAATATTTATTCAACCTATTTAAAATTCCCAATGACTCATAGTGTAACTTTTACAACCAGTTGTAAAACATTTGCGTGTCGTGCACGGAGTTAGGGCGTCCGTATGCCCGGGGGACCGATAAATAGAACGAGTTTATAGCACACGCCGTGTTTTTCAACTGTGCGTGCAATACGGTATTAGGGACGCGTAGATTATTATTAGGGTTCTGTACCAAAATGGTAAAAAGGAACCCTTATGGTGCGACTCAGTCTGTCTGTCTGTCCGTCTGTCGCAGCTGGATATCTCAAGAAATACTAATGCTATCAGCTTTAAATTTGGAACAGTTTTAGATCACGTTTGAAATAAGAAAGAAACATTTTTTTTTTTGCAACAGTGACTGAATGATGGTCTTAAAAATGTGGGGTAACATATAATAGAGCGCTGTTTATAAATTCTCAAACCTTTTTTAAATTTTTTTAGGACGTATAGTTTTCGAGTTTTGATAAAAAATGTAAAAAAGACTCTGTTCCCCCCCCCCCGTATCTCCGAAGTTTGCATAGAGAAAAATCTGAAATTATGCTATGTGATAGAAGTTTATGTGCAGATTACAGGAAGAATAAAACGATGTCAGCACACTTTTTCAGAAATCGGAACGGAACCCTCGGTGCGCGAGTCCGACTCGCTCTTGACCGGTTTTTTTTTTATTGGTGACGTCACTCTGTAAGGCTATAGGCCTCCATAAATATACAAAATAAATAATAAGACATACAAATAATTTATTTGCAATAATTGGATTGGTAATTAAATAATTACGTTGAAATAATCCGGAATAAGAAATATCCATTTCCGTAATCCTATATATTAATTTGTTGTTGGAATTAATATTATTTTGGGTAAAGCGATAAAATAATAACAGGGATTAAACAATTATTGTTATTCTCTGGAGGATTTTGGTTTCACTACGTTCTGATAAGTTTCATTTATCTGGGTTCTAATAAACTAATGGGTTCATTGCCATCCCAAAGAGTGACAGCTTGTCGTCCTTTCCAAAAGATTTAAAAAAAAACCGGTCAAGAGCGAGTCGGACTCGCGCACCGAGGGTTTCGTTCCGATTTCTGAAAAAGTGTACTATTTAGAGACATCGTTTTATTTTTCCTGTAATCTTTACATACATTTCTATCACGTAGAATAATTTCAGATTTTTCTCTTTGCAAACTTCGGAGATAAGGGGGGGGGAACGGTATTTTTTTTTACATTTTTCATCAAAAGTCGAAAACCCTTCATTGTGCGTGCGCCAATACGCACTTGGCCGGTTTTTTCCATTACTTTCGTATTCTCCAAAATAGACGCACTCTTGTTAATATTACTCAAAAGACATCACCCTGCGAAGGGGACATCGCATTTTTAATTCTAAAACGACGCACCATCCATTTTCCTAAATCGAACACGTCATCAATTAAATTACTTACCCCTATTGTGACGTAGCGAACATGTAGTCTAAAACCAACATAACGAAATCCTGGATCATTGGAAAATCAACCTTAGCGTTGATGAAATAGAGTTGCCAAAGACCGTAGATGTAAATTTGTGAGGGGAGTCTAGGGTAAGTTGGTACAGTGAGGAAATTTCTCCCGAATTTTCTCTTAAGGGAAGCTCTTTATGTGGTCTCTTGGGAACCATAGTGTATGCAACTTGTAGTCTGCAGCGTCTGTGTTTGTCTATGACAAGGGGAAGTTTTTGTTTGGACCATAAACATGTTTCAACGATATCGATAAAGTTACTGACACACATGCTCATTAGGAGCATGCTTTTATTGAGCAACTACTTCTGACCGCGATTTCATCCGCGTGAAATTTTTCGTACGTAAGTACGTGGATAAAACGTCCGCACTAAGCATGTTCTATGCTCACGGTATGAATGAAAGTTATTTTGCGTTTTAGTAATTTTATATTATCTCCGAAACTATATGACCAATTGACATACTGTAAAAAGCCAAATCTTATCTCCATGATGTCCTTGTGATCATAAAATGACTTATGTTGATAAGGATTAACATTTTGTTGTTTAAATAATCATCCAAACGTAAAAAATACTTTTTTTAAACAAAAAAAAAATCTATATAAATAAAAAGAGAAGTCCTGACTGACTGACTGATTGACTGACTCATCAACACCCAGCCCAAACCCTTGGACCTAGAAAGCTAAAATTTTGTACAGAGGTTCCCTTTATAATATAGACAAGGAATAAGGAAGGAATTCCCGGTAGCAGGTTCCCTTGGGATATTTTCCGACATCCACGCGGGCGAAGCCGCGGGCAAAAGCTATTAAAATATAAAAGATAGAAATAATAGCACTCAGGCAAGAATAATGTAGCTCACTATCAGTGAAAAAAAATTTAGAATTGGATAAGTAGTTCCGGAGATTACTCCCTAAATTACAAACATACAAACATTTTTTACCTCTTTATAACATAATTATTAAATTATTAATATAGATTGCTACTTAGTAGCATGTGTGTCAAACGTTGATAGTAATGAGCATGCTTGTTTTTAGGATGTTTTTGAGTAAGCATGGCTTACTGTGTACACATGGTGTGTCAGCTTTAGGCATATGGATGGTGTAGACACGGTTTTATTCTTTTTGTGTGAGAAATTTTATAGGAATACGGGTCAGTAAAAGTGATGTTTATTTATGATGGTACCTACTGAGTCTTTCTTAATCAGTTTTTATACATAAAGCGAGATCTAGATAGTCCAAATGAACTTCTATCATTTAGTATGTATAAAGAATACATTTCACAAAGAAACATCAAATACACAAAATTAGGCTCAGAAATGCAAATGACATACAATTGTACTCACCACGCACTAGCTATGGCAGAAAAAATGTGATGTACGAGGGTGCGGCATTGTATAATAAACTACCAAATAACATCAAAAATGCAAAATCCATGCCAATGTTTAAGAAACAACTAAAATTGTTCATGTTTAATAAAATGAGCGCACTTTAGTACATTACATACCACATCTAGTTGCGCGCGTTCCGTGTATGTTTACATTTTAGCAGTGTGAAATTATTAGCGATTACCCAATTACCCTACACTTTTAGAATATTTTGTGTTGTATTTTTTTTTGCCAATACTGTACGTTCAATCAATTATGTTTTTAGGATAGTTAAATATTTCTCATGTAAGTGAAATTTCTTATGGGAAATAATAATAAAGACATCTCTAACCCGAAAGAATCATCTTTCTGCATTTCACATGCCAGTACCTACGTCACATTTTAAAATTGTATTTTTAGGGCCTGTTTTACCACCTTTTTTTGGGGATGGGAAATCATTAAATGACTTCTCCCGCTCTGGGCGGAGCAGCTGGTCGATTCTGTAAAAATCTCACCGTGAAACTTAGGTGAAGTGAGTTTGTTTTTGCTAGGAATTGACACTATTGACAGCTCACTCCACGCTCACTTCACCTAAGTTTTCACGGTGAGATGGTTACAGAATCGCATATCAGGAGGTCGTGTCAGACTTTTACTGACTAAAACCCACCCGTGTTCCTTCAGTTGTTGTGCCAGGGCCACGGTATCTTTTTCAAACAACCCGCGACCCCGGCGGCCTGTTTCACCACCTACGATTAAGTTCCTATTAACTTAATTGGCAGATAATTTCATACAAACTCTGTTCCATTTTTGAATTTATTCGGTAAGTAGTGGCTACTCGGACATCGTGAAATAGGCCCTTAGTTTACCTTCAAACTCATAAAAAAATAAACTCTTATACACTAACGAAAACAAAAAATCAAAACTTCCTTAAATACCCCACAGTTAACACTACAACAACTGTAAAAAGTGAAAACTAAACATTTTCAAACTAACATTAACTAAACTTACAAACTCCGCCTGTTCAACACAATAAAAACAAAAAAAAGAATGGCCACCTTTTAAGGCTCTGGTGGAATTTCAATGAAAACTTCATGGAAATTGTTCTACCGAAGTCGCGTCGCGTATGTGCGGGAGCCTTTGTACAGTGTGAGTCTTTATAATGTGCATATCGAAATGAGGGAGACTATGCTTAATTTTATTGACGGAAAAATATTAAAAATATAAAAAAAAAAAAAAAAAAAAAATTATAACATTTTTAAAATTCTTGTTTGCCTGTGTAAACAAAACGGTATAACTTTTAAACTAAATAACTTATCACGATGAAACTCAGTAATGATTGGAAATAACAGGCCGTCCTCATAAAATAACAATTAAAGAAAAAAACCGCCCTCAATAGAGAATTAAGGTGTTTTTTAACAAAAATCTGGTAAGTATTATTTCGCCAATTTTAACAATAATTCTAAAATTTCTCAATAACGACGCAACCTTGGCAAGCGTAGCTTAACCTGATCGATCGACTAGTGCGGCTGTTAGTAATTAACCATTTGTTATTACATACTTTTTTATTATTATTATTATTTTTTTTTTTTTGTTAATGTTCAAAAAAGTATATCGCAGAGTTCAAAATTATTACATCAAAAAACCACAGAAGCCTTTGATGGCTTACTGATCAGACTGTACTCATCAACGATTATTTCATTCAACTTAAATTGTAAACAATTTTATTATTGTGGATGTACCAGACATCGGATTATGTAACCGATTGATTTGTCCAAAACGTCAGAATTATACTGTCCCATTTCTTTATGTCAATTCACTCCACTCGTAGGGGCGTTTATTGATGGTTTACTCAAAACTAAGCGGTGATAAGTTTTTTACTGAGTGGGCCGGACTTGAATGGAATACATGACTGAAAAATCATCAATTTACGAGTGTGTTTTATTTAATTACAAATAAAATTAACTGTAATGACAATTCGTACATTTAGGGCCTGTTTTACCACTTACGATTAATTTCCTATTATACTTGGCAGGTAATTTCATACAAATTCTGTTCCATTTTTGAATTTATTTTTTTATTAGTGATCGATGCCTTGTACCCTTTTACTTAGGGCCTACATACCCTGGCATTTTTAATATTGTTCAATTCCCCGATGCACATAATATTTTTAATTCTTTACTATTTCACTCACCTAAGTAAACATGTGTTTTGGAATTACCCGACTTCGCCAAGCTACGTATATTACTCAAGTACAACAAATAAGTACCAAAGTTTAATGAGCATTGTAAGCTATGCAAATTAAAACAATCTTGTATTGTAATTATTTCAATTTTAAAAGCAAACAAATTAAACATGCTTTTCATCTGGCATTCAAATTCTGCAAGACCTCAAGCTGTGACTGTTTAAAATTAGAATTTATATTTTTAAATAAAATGGATGGCTAAATGTGTTGCTAAGCATAAAACTCGAAAACCGCTGGCTGGATTGCTGGACTAATTCAGCAATTTTTTTAATACGTAAATTCTTTTTTGCACACATACAAACTATTTCTAGGTGGCAATTCTAGGCATGGCAATCTGACGTAATATAAACTACTTGAATGCAAAGATATTGAACCTCTAGACGTTGCCATGATTACCGTGTGAAGTGTGGAAGTGAGACACATATATACGAAATTAATAGGAAAATTGAGAGAAAGCATCGTATCTTCTGTCTCTTATGGTATTTTTGCTTGTCGAACTTTTGAATGATTAATTTATATGCGTGTGGTGTGAGGGGCTACTTTATTGAAACTCTTTGAAAATATGCTTAGGATTTAGTGAACATTCCCAAAGAATTGTGAAAGTTGGAATCAGATTTTGTGAAAGTCAACTTTGCGAGATATGGACTGTAAAGTTGGGCCCTCAGTTCTCACATAGAGGATTGAGTGCCCACCTGTACCTGATAAACTATGGACACTACAGATAAAGTCTTTATGCCAAAAATTAAGCTTATACCAAATAAAATTTGTGAAAAAAAGATACTATCGCAAAACACTGTCCTACTTAGTATATCTTCGTTCAAAATGGGGCCTCAATCCTCACACACGTAAAAGTTTATCACGCAAATAAAATGAAACCATTCACTTATAGCTACTGTTTGTAATCCTATAAGATACTAAATAAATTGTGAAAATTTGTGAAAGCAAGAGCAAGTCACCATTTCTTGTTGTTTGAAAGTTATGACCTTGACAAAATTCGGGCACTCAATCCTCCATTTATTTTGTTTTCCGTTTTAATACGCTTATCGTATGAAAGATTAGACAAATACAAAATAGTCCCTTTTAGTGAAAAAAATTGTGCAACAAATTGGTGTTATTTGTTACTAATAAGAATAACGATTAAACTAAAAATCTTAACAGACACCGAAATCGACTATTTTTGAATTGTGTAGTAGGTTAGGGTGACAATTATTTTTGACATAAGGTGCTCAGAGAACAATGCAAAGTATATAAATTATAATACACATAGTTGTATGGGTATCTTGGAGTAGTGAATGATATCATCCACTACTCATATACTATTTAATTTTATTTAACGATTATTATGTTCCAAACATTTTCACATAAAATCCAGGAGGAGTTTTTGAGTTCAACCTCATTAGTTTGTCTATGCGACTACTACAAAGAAAAAGTACAGTGATGTTCTTTTTAACCGACTTCAAAAAAGGAGGAGGTTCTCAATTCGGTTGTATGTTTTTTTTTTTTTTTGTATGTTTGTTACCTCAGTACTCTTGAGAATTTGGAATTAGTCTGAGATAAATTACAAACAAATCGGTGTATAAAAGATTCCAATGCGGCCAGTACTTTTCAAGTTATTTAATTGAGTATGGAATATCCCTAGACCGTGTTGATGTGTGTATTAATGTCGCGAATCATATTTTGATTTAGATACAATCTTACACCGACCTGTAAATTGCAAAAAACGCAAGAAAATATGAATTTCGCGGGCTACCACAGCGCAATTACCTTAACGTGTTGCCACGAGTGCCCAAAAAGAGAACGTTGTTTTTTTATTTTTTTATTAGGGTTTTAGGATTTTAATTTTTTTTTATCTGGTTTATAAATAGTGATTAAAAAGTTTCATTTTCACATTTGTTGTTTTAATCCTTGTAACATCTCCATTCTAGCCTGTTACTTCTTGTAATACACATGTGGCGGCATCTACATCGCCACATACGAACTACGCATCACAAGGATATGACGTCCCGCAACCTGCATCGCGCAATTAGAGTTTACCGCGTGACTAGCATTTAGGTATGCAACAACCCGACATTAACCGTGGGGCAGTTGCCCACCAGACACAACAACCATCTGGTCGGAGGATCCTCCCTTTTCAATAGAGGATGATTGAACTTTACACCCTGTTCTTCATGACTCTATACACACAATACGTATAGACGGTAAAGATTTTGATTTTTAAGTGAAAGCTATACCTGCTCTAAGAGATACGCTGATCAATTAATAGTTGACACTTTTTAATTTACACAACCGAATGACGTCATAAAATGGCGGCTACTATTTCATGGTTTGAGAAAACATTAAAAAAACCTGAAAACTTTGAATTTAAATTTAAAATTTATATTGTTATTGAACTAAAACTAATATTTTCCGACTGTTTTTGCCTAATCTATCTAAATAATATATTTATAGATTTTTTCTCATATATAGTAAAATACCGTATTGTGGTCACCCTATTTCCTAATTCAGGGAACAAAAACAAAACTCTATTTTCATTTACAATAAAGGGTCTTTTCATTTCTTTCTGGTATCGAATTTGTTGCACAATTTTTTTCACAAAAAGAGACTATTTTGTATTTGTCTAATCTTTCATACGATAAGCGTATTAAAACGGAAAACAAAATAAATGGAGGATTGAGGGCCCGAATTTTGTCAAGGTCATAACTTTCAAACAACAAGAAATGGTGACCTGCTCTTGCTTTCACAAATTTTCACAATTTATTTAGTATCTTGTAGGATTACAAACAGTAGCTATAAGTTAATGGTTTCATTTTTTTTGCGTGATAAACTTTTACGTGTGTGAGGATTGAGGGCCCACTTTGAACGAAGATATACTAAGTATGACAGTGTTTTGCGATAATATCTTGTTTTCACAAATTTTATAAAACACTATCGAAACGGGTCTTATCGCGATATTCTTTTTAACGAGGTAAACAGGTACCTACTTGTTTCCCGACGTTTCCGTTTCGTTTCGTTCCCGTTGTTTTTAAAAAGTTTATTCACAAATTTTGTTTGGTATAAGCTTAGATTTTGGCATAAAGACTTTATCTGTAGTGTCCATAGTTTATCAGGTACAGGTGGGCCCTCAATCCTCTATGTGAGAACTGAGGGCCCAACTTTACAGTCCATATCTCGCAAAGTTGACTTTCACAAAATCTGATTCCAACTTTCACAATTCTTTGGGAATGTTCACTAAATCCTAAGCATATTTTCAAAGAGTTTTAATAAAGTGGCCCTCACACCACACGCAAATATTAATTTAACTTTTTTGGACAGTTTTTGCATTGTGCGTATGAATTGACATGGGTTTCAGTACAAAATATGGATTCTTACGTTAAACTTCATTTCTCATGCCACATAACCTACAAAAAGTATTTTAACGCTGTCTCATGACCGGCAACGCGGTGGCTAGATCTAGATGTCTATTATCTAAGACTTGAATGCATCCGTAGTTACGAGTATGACACTTTTACTTTATTTCACTATACCATATACAGTTTGACTTTGACAGTTTATGGACCACATAGTACATTTATAAATGATTTTGGACATGACATAGTCTGTCGGGTCCATGATATATTACCTTGTCGGGTCAGTTTAAGTAAAATAGGATTCGTAAAACTGTGATTGGGCAGCCTGAACACATATTACGTATCTATCAGTCAACTCACCCTATCGCAGTCCACTGCTGCACATAGGCCTCTGCCAGACTGCACAAAAACACCCTGTCACAACTCCACCTTCCGCATGGACCGACGACCATAAAAAGTGGCTGGCCCCAGCTAGCTGGGGGGCATCCCACACTATGCTTTCCGATAGGCGATCTCCACTCCAGGACTCATCAGTTCTACCGGCCATCAGTCCTTTGACAAACATGGCCGCCATAGAAATTTAAAAAACAGGAGAAATGGCAAGGGGGCGAATCTGTGTCCTCGCGACATGCCGAGATGTGCATGAGTATGAGCCGTTCATAGTCAAATGGCCGTCTCCGCGAACTAGTGCGCTTTCGACTGTGACCGTGACAATTTATAAGAATGCCGTGTTGTACAGTGGTTTCTTGTAATAACCGAAGCCAAAACAAAAACTATGTAAACCATGGAATCACTTTCCACATGTAAGTACAAGTATTTTACCGTATTTGTCTTTAAAATTATGAAAGTGACAAAGGGACAAAGTGGAGACACAGGTTTCCGATACATTTTAACATACTGGGCACATCTCCTTCTTATATCTATGTGGCCAGCGCATTGCCACTTCAGCTTATGTCGGTAACTCGCCGCTAGTAAAATAATATTAACCGCCAAAAATTAATGACACAAAAACTAAATCCACTCTTAATACAACTCACACGTGTGTGTGAGTTGTATTAATCAAACACACTCAACTTTTTGCCACTCGCGAGTACATATCTGCTGGCCCTTTTGACAATGAGTTATCTGCCGTGAATTGCCCCTATAAGTTGCACTGGACACTTTAAGGGGCCGGGCACCAATTGGCGAGCTTACAAATAGATTTTTTATCCATATAATCCAATATGGGGCGAATCTTCTGAGGCATTTTGTGATTGAGTGCGTCGGCAATTTTTTTTTCTCTCTATTTGTTGGTAATTGGCTACGCCTGTCTTAGTTTAGGGGTATGTTTTTCTAACTATTATTAGGATGAATCAAAAATGAGAAAGTGCGTTTATTTGTTACTCTTTCACGCTAAAACGGCTGAACGGATTTGAATGAAATTTGTCATAATATGGGTAGACTATGACCTGGATTAGGACATAGGATACTTTTATCCCGGTAGTACGTTCCCGTGGGATAATTTCCGACTCCTCATCTTGTTGAATTGTCAAAATGAAACCAATTATGATTGACTAGCTTATGCCCACGGCTTCACCTGCTTGGATGTCGGAAAATATCCCACGGGAACGTGCTACCGCGAATTCCTTCCTTATTCCTTGTCTACATTATAAAGGGAGCCTCTGTGCAAAATTTCAGCTTTCTAGGTCCAAGGGTTTGGGCTGGGCGTTGATGAGTCAGTCAATCAGTCAGTCAGGACTTCTCTTTTTATTTATGTAGATAGATAGATAATTTTAAAAACACAAAATTATCGATGTATTACCACGTGTACCATCTTAACCAAAATCAGCACTAGGTATTTATGATTAATGATCCTATCCCATAAATATTCTGTGCTATCTTAATAATGGTGTACGATTCCCCTTAGCTGGCCAGACATGGGTACCCCTAAATTGGTTCAAATTGTTGTGGACCACATAATACCAAGTTTTGGGTGATATGATAAATGGGGAGAGGGATGGTTTGATAAGCGGGATGTAGGATGAGGTATTTTGAATTAAAATTGTTTATGTTAGTCGACATATTTTGAAGACGTTTGTGTTGAGTGGGGTGAATGTGCTACGACTTTCGTTTGCAACGAAATATTTACACAGGTTAGTCAGAAAAGTACGTTTGTGATTTCATTAATTGTTTTAGTGGTCCTAGGCCCTAAGTATTGATGAGTATGTGGGTTCGATTGTTGGAATGTTATTGTATTTTTTCTATTAGGAATTTCAAATTTTAAAATACTAAAAATATCATCCTTGGTGTAAAAACATTGCCCTATTTTCGGCCATTCAGGTGAAAAGTATGTCTACCACTTCAGTTTCAGTCCACAAGTGTTTTCTTAGACTGTAGCGGCCGCCACATAGCGTCCGCAATTTACCGTCGAATGACGTCACTGAAATGTTTTTTTCAATACACTTCCTCGAAAACTGGTTCTTAACGCACTACGATTAGGTTCACAATGCAATGTATTTCACACGCGTGCGATTTTTAGGGTTCCGTACCTCAAAAGGAAAAAACGGAACCCTTATAGGATCACTCGTGTGTCTGTCTGTCTGTCTGTCCGTCTGTCACAGCCAATTTACTCCGAATCTTATGGACCGATTAAGTTCAAATTTGGTACACATATGGATTTCTGTGACCCAAACACGTACAGCTAAAGTAAATATATGAATTTTGAATATGAGAGTTACTTTTAGGGGGAAAATAAGAAAATTTTTAAAAAAAGTTTTGTAAACTGTACCGTGTGATATACCAAATGAAAGGGCTTACTATGAGGGTCTCAAATATATTTTTTTTATAATTGTAAAATATATTGTTTTAAAGTTATTTAAGAAAATTGACGAAAATTGACCATTCCCCCCCCCTTATCTCCGAAACTACTGAGCCTAAAATTTTGAAAAAAATATAGAAAATAGTTCTATACCTGTAGATTACAGGAAAACCTATAAGAAGTCTGTGGTCTTAAAATAACATGGTAAATCTATATATATAAAAAAATCAAAGTCCTGACTGAGTCACTGACTAATATATCAACGCACAGCCCAAACCAATGGACCTAGAGACTTGAAATTTTGCACATAGATACCTTATATAGTGTAAACATCCACTAAGGAAGGATTTTTGGAAATTCCATCCCTAAGGGGGTAAAATAGGCGATGAAAGTTTGTATGAAAAATCCTATCCCTTGAGTTAATAGACTTGAAACTTAGCACGAATATTCATCTAAGTAAATTATAAAGTTGATCATTTTTAGTTTTCCTAAACTACCCCCTAAGGAGGGATTGGGGGTGTCAAAGTTTGTATGGAAAAACTTTAACACGCGGTCCGATTAACTCAAAACTCAGTTTTTATACTTCAGACCAAAAATTAAGACTAACGTGTATCAGGGTTTTCCAAAAATCTACCCCTAAGGGGTGAAAAGTTAATTTTATAGCGGAGGATTTTATTGGGGGCTTGATTAACTCTAAAATTGGTGTAAATAATGTTTGAGTCAAGTTATGGAAACATACCAGACGATTTTTGAAATTCTTTATTTGTGTTCGTGAAAACAGAGATACAGTTTATATGAAAAATCTTATTAATTTGGTTAATGAACTTGAAACTTAACACAAATACTTGCATAAGTAATTAATAATGTTTGTCATTATTAGTTTTTCAAAACTACGCCTCAAATGAGGTTAGGGATGTTAAAGTTTGTATAGAAGAATTTTAAAGCGCAGTCCGATTAAAAAAATGGTACTTTGAGTCAAGTTAGAAAACTTGCCAAACGAATTTTCACCGATTTTGACGACATATAGCTGATGTTTTAAGGCTTAAACTTAGGCTATTTTTATTTTAGAAAAATAATTAGGGTTCCGCGCAAGAACATTAAAATCCATGAAATCAGACAACCACGTACAGTCCAGTACAAACTTACTAAGCCTCCGCTGTCTATTACGGCTATAACAACAAATAATAAAAATAAAGCAAAGTTAAAAATGTAAGGGGTCGATCCCCATACAATAAACTTTTCATTTTGAAAAAAAAAATAAAAATTTTAATCTAGCATATGGGGTGTCATCGTCTAGAACTCATTGAGTAGAGTACAAACATATTTTTATTAAATCTTTTAAAATTAAGAAATAGGGGCCCCCTATTTCTTAAGCTAGCTCTAGCGCAACAATTCAACAAATTAGGAATTTGAAACTTCTTTATACCATGTAGGTACCATGAATACTGTATTTAATCAACAATACTGAAAACGGCGATTCATAAGGTATTTTGTTTAAACAAGGGTGATTTTCTGCAACTGCAAAAAATAACCTTGTAATTCACAGTATCATTATAAAATAAGTAAAAAGTTATCTTTGCGATTGTTAAACATATAATATGGTACGGAACCCTTCGTGCGCGAGTCCGACTCGCACTTGACCGGTTTTTTATTGTGCGTGTGAGGGAATGAAAATTGCCACAGATAACTTATACCTATACTTAGTCCAAATTAGTTCAATGCCTCTATTCACAACTCTCTATTCGGAGGTGAATGTTTTTTTTAAATCTCGGCAAAGACATATATGCGTCTTTACGGCGTTAATATTTTTTTGAATATTTATATATAGAATATCATCAAAAACTATGATTATTACAATAAAAGAAACGTTTAATAACAAATTAACATTTATTTGTGGTCTAAACTCAAAAATATTTGAATTTTCTATAATCGGCTTTATGGCTTTGCTTCTCCTTCAACCTGGCGAAAGCAAAGCGCGGAAAAAAAAGAAAATTTAAATCTTAGTTTCATAATAATTCATGACAAAAATATTATTCGTTATTTTATTTTATTTCTTCAAAAGTGTATTGAAAAACGTCGTTTGATACTCGTGGACATATTTGTTATTGCAGTTCTCGGCTCAAAAACAACCTCGCCTACGACTCGGGTTTTAATTCCGCCTCGAATGCAAACGTTCTCCACTTGTATCAAAATGTACTATTTATGAAAGTAAGTTCGTGTTACCCTAGTGTTTTGTGACACCGTAAAGTCAAACCCCGCTGCCATCATTTCCATGACAGCCATCGCTGCGGTCTTTATATGGCGGCCACCGATCTTTTAGGAAACAGTAGGTTTAGGTAGCATTTAAACACGTCCTAGGGCATTGCTTCACTGTAGGTATATCTACTCTTATTTGCACACTATGTAAATTATTGTAACACGAAATTTAGGTACTCACGATTAGATACTCAATTTTCTTGTAATCTAAGACAGTTCATGTGCAAGCTCAACATAACTCAACAGGTTTAATTTAATGCTAAGCGTTAATTATGATTGTAAAATACGTACATGCATAATGCATAATACTTGCCCACTCGATTACCTCCCCTGCCTTTATGCCCTTAAGACAAAAACAAAATGTAAATAATACGGTTAATTAATACACAAAGACATTCAAACAAAGACTTTGAATTCAAACCCGACCCTCACGGAACCCTAATTCGCGTAAATCTTTAATTCTAGTATTCACCCCCTCTATCGAGAATTACTCATTCTCTTATATCAGGGGTGGTAAAACTTTGGCACACAGACCTAACTAAAAGAGAAAACTTTCTAAGAATTGATTTGAGAGTGCTATTAGAACTCCAAATGATAACAATGTGACACTGCCTGAAATTACGGCTCTTGATAGGTTTTTGATACTTATGAAAATTCATATATGAACATAACTCTAAACATCTTACCCACACCACACCACACCTTATTGGGGTTCCGTACCAAAATGGTAAAAAAGGAACCCTTATGGTGTGACTCAGTCTGTCTGTCTGCAATTTTTTTTGCAACTGGGACTGAAAGGGGGCCTTAAAAATTTAAAGTGGGGCTACTAGGGCATGTGGGGTATCATATAAAAGAACGCTGTTTGCACATGCTCAAACTATTTTTTATTTTTTTTCAGGTGGCATAGTTTTCGACTTTTGATGTAAAATGTAAAAAAAAATACCGTTACCCCCCCCCCCCTTAAAAGCTGAAAACCAGCGCTTAGCAACCCGCTGGGGGATCTAAGCGTAATGCTGATGCTTGTACCTTTTGCTCCCGTTTTTTAGTTTTGTGTATATGTATTGGAGCGGTAGTTAGTGTAGTATCTATGTAGGTAGTTAATTTTGAATTCTGTGACCCTGACAATTTGTATCTTTTAATCTTCGTTTATTTTAATTATATTGACATTAATTTTATTCTGTTCTATTCTGTGGCAGTATTGTGGAATTTTATTTTATGTAAATGTTTTTTTTTTATTTTTACAACAAACTGTATCACCGAAAAGGTTCACCATCCCTGTACCCTCGAGGTGGCTATTATAGAATACAAGTGGCGTACGAAACATTTGAAATAGTTCCCCCAGCATGCTCCCAACTTGTGCGAGTTACTCTGCATCCGAATTACCTGAGGGAATAACCACCACATGGAGGTTCGAGATGTAGGACGAATGGAAACGGCCTGTGGGGTAGGTAATGGTCATATGCGTTTCACTTTCGACAGTTCTAAAACATCCATTGCGTTATATTAACGTTGTTGAACAGACAATTTTTTTAAACTTAACCAAATGTCCGGCTCCCCCACCCTACTTCCCTTCCCACGCCCCCGAACATTTTTTGTCAGCACGCAAGGTGATAGGTTATAGTTATAGGTGCACATGCTCACCTATACACGGCTTCTATGCAAAATGTTTCTATGACCTGATAGTAAACTAATAACTGTTTCTTTTTCTTTCAAAATCTTTCGAATTCTTATTGAAGGTATGTTAAGCGATAAGTGTGCTGGTGTCATGTGGTGGAGTTTTGAGGAAGAAGTGTTCGGGAGAGAAGATAGTTTTGAAAGTTCAATAACAAACCTACTTCTCACTTTCTCATTCAATCTCTCTAACATTTTTACTTTTTAAGAAGAAGACGCGGAATATTCTGAATGTTTTCCACCCTAGCATGGCTGGAAAATATCCAGATATAATTGGCCACCCAAATGAGATATTCATAGGTAGTGAAAACTAATGAATAGTACTTGTATAAATATTAACACCCATAATCATAAAAAAACTAAAACGCTGTAGAAACCTATGTTAGTTAAAAAAGTGTTTTGTCTTCTTTTAAACACAAATCATAATTGTAAAGAAATTCACAAAACAGTTTTTAACTAAAATAGGTTAATAAAGCGTTTTAGTTTTTTGTTAATGGGGGGGAAAAGTATACATCAGTATATATAGCGCTATATTTCCAATAGTTAACTAGTTAATATTTATTGAACTTCATCCAGTATCTTACATTCGTAACCATAACTCAAGGAACACAAAACCTCACATATGCATCATCTTATTTAAGTAGTATTGTTTCAAACGAAACTAATTTCTTTGATCATAAATTCAAAATTAGGAGCCCCGTAGTTTATAATAAAGTTAAAATTCAGAAAACAATCAAATGTAAAGATTTAGTGCGTTAAACTACGCAGCAATGCATTTTGTGAGTATCATTGCTATTGGTAAATTTATAGGCGCTTCTTATTTTAGACCAAAAAATTAAAAAAGTAATTTAAAATGTTCTTCCTATATTTCACCGTCATATTTGGTCCACGTCCATACCGGTTCTCGTCCGATTACTGAAGCTAAGCAACATCGATCGCGGTCAGTACTTAGATGAGTGACTGCATGACGTTTACTTTTGCTCATTATTCTTTTATTTTTATCTTTTTAGACTTTTAATGCCTTCATTAATAATAATTATTTATAATTGTAAAATGGAAAAGGAAAGTCTTTCTTAACATTACAATATAATACAACATTCCGTACATTCGGTTTCGGATATCTTTCATTCATTCACGCGGCATTTCCTTCCATTGAAACATTAATTTCCCGAACACTTTGTGTCTGGCCTGTGGACCTTTTTAACCATTTTTAGGGTCATTAAACTAAACGCATTAGACGAAAGGGCGCAAAACTGATCAAGTGTAAATATCTAATGTTTTTATTTGCGCCATTACGGAGGGTCATCTCGGGAATGTAAAATGCTGGAATAGAACTTTAGGCAATTTAATTTAGAATTAAATCTTTTGTATTTACCCAATTTAAAAAGTTTTAAATAAAAATTGTATGTAAGTACTACAAAAAAAAAATAGACCAATCAAAAAGCCAACGTCACGCGGTGTTCCCAGGCGGTCACCCATCCAAGTACTGACCGCGCCCGATGTTGCTTAACTTCGGTGATCGGACGAGAACCGGTGTATTCAACGTAGTATGGACGTTGGCGAATGTTATACCGAAATGTAGGTATAAGAAAGTATAAGTATAACCTGTCGAGTCTAAATTAATACCTATCGTATAATAAATCTTTTTAAACCATGAGGTTTAAAAAAGATTTATAAATAAAGATTAAATCTTTTTTAAACCATGAGGTTTAAAAAAGATTTATTGAGGTAAAAGAGAATTTGTATGAAACTGAAATTAAATTCACACTTTTTACACACTAAGAATTTATTTAACTATGGGCTCTGATTTCTTAAATATTTTATTTTATTTTAACTTCCTATGATAACATTAATAGGTATACTTACATCTATCTAGGCTTTTTTTGAACTAGTAACAAAAAAAACAAATCTAGACACAGAAATTACTAAATATTGTAACCCTGATGACCTGATGATGATCCAAAACAGGTAGTGGCACAGGTGCTGGAATCTTCTCGGACGATTTCAACATACATATAGCTACACCATTGGGGGCCCATAACACAGTGTTCCAGGCCGAGTGCATGGGCATTTCTCTGGCCGCTTCAGCCATCATGGCCAGGGAAGTTAAGGACCACTCGATCCGCATACTCTCGGATAGCATGGCTGTTCTGCAAGCGCTAAGTAGGCACACAGTGGACTCTGGGCTAATATACGAGTGCCACCAGCGTCTTAACCAGGTGGGTAGACTCTCTGGAGCGCGTCAACGAAATAAAAGATCTTGGACTGACCTTAGATGTGAATATGACCTTTAATCAGCACATTAATAATATCTGTAGCAAGGCTTTCCAATCTCTTGGGTTTGTTATGAGACAGGCAAGTAGGTTTAAAGACAGGAATGCTATACTCACTCTTTATTATGCGTTTGTACGTAGCAAACTTGAATACAATGCGCTGGTATGGGATCCACATGAGCAAAAGTATAAGCTCATGATAGAAAGGGTCCAACGAAAATTTGCTCGCTACCTATATAAAAAAATATATGGGTATTATCCCTATTTGTATCCGTCTCTGTTTGTTGCGGGAATGGTATGCATCAACACGTTGGAGCTGCGACGCAAATGTGCGCTTTTGATGCACTACTACTTATTGCTAAATAATAAGATCGATGACGCGACTACTCTAGCTCGCTGTTCATTGTTTGCTCCGGACCGGCTGCGGCAGTCGCGCGCCTGTGCCTCGCGGGGCCTGTTCGCGGCTCCGCCAGCGCGTACCCATACTGCTCGATATGCCCCCACAACACAGGCGATCAATCTGCTGAACGCCCTGATTGCTCAGGAGCCGGATGTTGACATATTTAATGACAGCAGCAAATCTATGTATAATGTTTGCATGAGGTTTTTTAGTTGAATGCCATAGCATACAACTAGAAAACTTCATGCAACAACATATTGTTGGCTTGCTGCACGCTTTGGTGTACACTGTAAGTGCAGCAAGCAATTGTTACATAAATAAATAAATAATAAATAAATGATATAACCATTCAATGGATCAAGGGACACAGCGGCTCGCTAGGCAACGACGCAGCCGACGAACTTGCCAGAAGGGGGTCGAGCATGGCACCAGTGGGACCTGAACCCATAGTGCCGCTCCCTTTCGGGTACTTGCGCACTCTGGTAAGGAAACGTTCCAGGGACCAGCATCACAAACTATGGTCGGACCAAGGTGAGTGTAGGCAGGCTAGATGGCCGCCTCACGAAACAGGTTCTCCGACTAACTAAACAACAGCTGCGTACAGTTACAGCGGCTATAACTGGCCATGGGTCATTTAATAAGCACCTCTTTGTCATCGGAGTCACAGACAGTACGCTGTGCAGGGCCTGCGTGGAGGACGACGAGACAGCAGCTCATGTGCTTCTAAACTGCCCGGTAGTCGCCGCATACAGGGCAAAGTACTTCGGTAACCCAGGTACCCTCCGTGAGGTTGTCAGTAAGATCAAGGCGCTGCTGGCCTTCTTTGAGAAGCTGGGGTGGATCGAATGATCGATTTTCCCACCCAAACGCAAAATACGCGCATTGACGTGGAGTTGCAGATACCAGCCCGTATTACCTATTACCTAACCCTGATGACGCGACTGTTTGCAGATCAGTGATGGTATTCCCCGATGCTGCGGAGGTGGATGTAGCTCCACGCTGAATTTTAATTGTGACTCTTATTATCTGTGTCTGTACCTCTAACATTATCTGATTTTTTTTATTTTAATATAATGCTGTCAGTTCTTATCCATCTTCTAAAATCCAAGTTCACAGCAGGGTTTAGAGTTGGGAGACGCATTAATTTGGCAAAATCGAGCGACATTTTGCGACATTTTGGCAGATGTTAGCTTTAAGTCGTTAACATAATTGATTGGAGCAAGAGTCTAGGATTTTTTTTTTTTTTTTTTAAATCATGACTGGATGTTTGTGCAATGGCTTGGGCGGCGCTGGAGGTGTCAGCCTTAATCATGTTGGTACAAGATCGATGGAATGCGATCTTTGAATGGTTTATAGTGAAAGTGGTGATCGTAAGTACCTATAGTTTTATGAAATTAAATGTAAATTAAACTAAATGTACACATGAATGCAATGAAGAGTTTTGAATTTGAATTTGAATTATGTAAGAGCGGTTTCGCACTACGTCCGATCCGAATCCGAATTCAAGATCCGAGTTCAATCCGAATTGGGAATGTTCTAAATTCGGACGGACAGAGTTCGGATCTAGTGCGCAATCTATCTATATATAAATAAAAAGAGAAGTCCTGACTGACTGACTGATTGACTGACTCATCAACGCCCAGCCCAAACCCTTGGGCCTAGAAAGCTGAAATTTTGCACAGAGGTTCCCTTTATAATGTAGACAAGGAATAAGGAAGGAATTCCCGGTAGCAGGTTCCCTTGGGATATTTTCCGACATCCACGCGGGCGAAGCCGCGGGCAAAAGCTAGTCCTTCACACAAATAGTACCTACTGTGGCTACTTCGGACCGACGAAAACTGCTCTAAGTTATGCGCATTAGTACCAGCCGGTTTATTTTTTTTAAATATCTCTGTAAAAACTTAGGTGAAGTGAGCTTTTAAAGTGAGCTATCATTCTGGGCCTTAGCACACCTCCGTCGCGAAACCTTGGCAGCGAAACCGCAGTAGTTCAATTCAACTGACTCGCGTGATGTACCGCTACTCGTTTCGCGGCGAAGGTGTGATACCCGCCTAACAGCTCACTTCAGCTAAGTTATCACGGTGAGATTTTTACGGAATAAACACATTTTTACATGATGTTTTAGAAAATCCTCGCGGATACTCGAGCAGTTTTTAAATTTCACTAAATAAGTAACTTTATCAACAAGAAAGTACCTATCGAAGTGCGTCGAATTTTATACTTAAAGTCAATATTGTTAGATCTAAAAACTGCTTGAGCATGCACGAGGATTTGTCCGTTTGGTGGAAATTGACCCTTAGACGACTACTTTTTGGGAGAACTTTCCATAGGTCTGGCAGTAGACTGTTAGAGATTTTGTTTTAAACAGTAACTTAACTACTTAATATTAAAAAATGTGACGTACTTACATAAATTACAAAAGACAACGAATTCATACCAAGTGCTATTTTATTACCAACCAACCAGGGCACGACCGATGCCGGGGGACAGTCCTAGGTAATTTTGACGTTCGAAAAGTGCTGATGCTCAGCCTAATTTGAGTAAGTGACTTTTGATTTTGACTTTGATCTGACAACTAAAGAAAACAAAGTGAAATTCTGCAAGTTAAATAAATTAAACAGAATCACAAAACCAGCCCACACACTCACCGTAATTAATTAAACCATTAAATTAGAAAAAAAACTCTCACACTGAAAACATCAACATTAGATAATTCAACTCCAACGCGCAACCAGAATAAAATGCAACCAATTACTTTAAAACGAAAGTCGGGGGCTCTGTAGTTGAACGCAAATATAAAAAGGAACCCCGTTTCCCCCCGCTGCCCTCAAATACCCCCGTTTACCCAGACCCCCAAGTCCCCTGAGTAAATATGGGGGATGAATTAAAATTATAACGTACCTCCACTTATTTCTGCATAGTATTTGGATTTTTGTAAATTATAGTGATGTGAGATGGATGTTTATGTGGATTGTCCGCTTGTGGATGGATGTAACATTAAGGATGTTATTTACATCTGGGCCGATGTAAATAAATCGGGATTAGGGTAGGAAGATTATGATGTTGAGATCGTAAGGCCCCATTCAGACAGTGACTTATCCTTTATAATATTTTACAGCAAAAAATTGTTTACAAAAAAAATAACCGACTCCCAAAAAAAAACACTACTAAGTGAAAAATAACTTTAATTTTGGAAGTCGGTGTCTTTGGATCTGTGTTTTAGTTTTTTGCCACCGACTTCCAAAATTAAAGTTATTTTTCACTTTTTTTAATATTTTTTTTTATTTTGAATTTTTTAGTGAGTCAGTTTGTAATTTATCTAAGTTACAATGGCCCAATGTCAACTGCTCATCACCTATTACAAAATACCCAAATCACAATAGGTGTGCCTATAAAATTTGAGGGTTTCCCTCGATTTCCATTGGATCCCTTCGTCAAATTCTGACTTGGTGACAATGGGACCATCTCGAAAAATTTTGCAAATCCGTCCATATGTGACGAAGTTAATGCCCGAACATAAGAAAAAAATATAGAAACATCCGAATTGATAAGCTCCTCCTTTTCAGAAGTCGGTTAAAAAACAAAATAATGCAGTATGTAACGGCCATTTCCAGACCCCAAAATTATACAAGAAAATAAATATTATGTAAAACATAATTTTCAGTGCTGACACAGACCTCCTCTCTATGAGAGGGAGTGGGTGGGCTATAGTTTTCCATGCGGGCTCAGCGCGCGTTTTGTTCTAGGACATGCCGGTTTCCTCACGATGTTTGCCTTCACCGTTTTGAGAGCAGTGGTGATGAAATTATTTACACAAAGTTAAGCGGCTGCCTGGGTTCGAACCCACGACCTACAACTCGTGCGGCCGTGACCATTGGGCCACCACTGTTCTGTTAAGCAGTCCATAATAAATAAAACATGTACGCAAGAATCTATGACATGTAAACCTGTATGTTTTTCCCCGCTCTAAGCTTTAGATCGCGAGTAACCTGTGCCACAGACACGGTTTTGAATCCCTTACGGATTTAATATTTTGCACGGATTACTGGGACCTAGTTGTTTAGTGTTTTGAGTGTCTCAAACGGATTGCAGAGTCTACTCTACTCTAGTCGTTACTTTAAAAAAAACTAAATTAGGATGTAGTAAGATACATATGTCCCTGATGATTTGTCCCGATGAAAAGTCTGCTTGGACCGTCTACTAAAGCATCAAAAGATGACAGCGGCTGAATTTTAAGCAGCAGCTGAGTACCAACAATTTATATTTTATCGACATGTGGCATATTTGCATGCCTTGTGCACGTGTTTTCTCTAGAGACTGCGGGAAAAAGCACATGTGTGCAAACGTGTATTTTCCCCACACTTTTTTGTGAAGGGGTGAAGTGAAACTCTATTCTGAGAAGGTTTTTTGCACTTAAAATGTGTGATTTTCACTTTATGGTGACAACTTCGTTTTATCAGTAGCGATATTCTGTAAAAAAAATCTGATTCTGCAAAAAAATTATACTTATATGTGTATTTTCAACTAAATATTGACTGCTACGTTTAGACAACAAAATTAAGAACATGCATCGTTGAAATCAAATCAATCTCCGTAGCCTTTCCCAACTATGTTGGGGTCGGCTTCCAGTCTAACCGGATGCAGCTGAATACCAGTATTTTACATGGAGCGACTGCCTATCTGACCTCCACAACCCTGTTACTGGGTAATACGATACCCCTCTGGATGTCAGACTTTCGGGCTTCTGTCAACCCGTAACAACTGTCAAATATCCACGAATGACAACCGGGACAAACAGCTTAACGTGCTTTCCGAGGCACGGAGGAATCTCGGTATGTAAAGATGGTCACCCATACACGGACCAACCCCGGCAAGCGTAGCTTAACCTAACGGATCGACCCGTGCGGCTGTTATTACTTAGCCACGAGCTTTTCTCTCATAGAGGTACCTAATCCAATGCAATTGAAATCGCAATGCAATTAATGAAACCGACAAGTTTTATTTTATAAATTGCTTGAATTACCTAAATATAATATTATTGGATAGTTCTAGTCTCTAATTGACTATGCGTGTCACCATTTAACTATGATGAATAACATAATCACAATAGATAAATATACTATTTCCAATTCAATGGTTCAATTCCACAGCATGACAATCACGAAATGAATTTATTTAATTCATTCCTCGTTATTTTCAATTAAAACAAAAATGGACTCGTTAAATAAACGCCTTTAATTGTTGAAATTATGAATAAGGACACTCCCACGAAAAAAATATTTATAGAGGAAATATAAAAACTTCGCGTGACAGAAATGTATTGAAAGTTAATAGGGAATTGAGCGGAAAGGGCGTTATCTACGGAAACTATTATTTTTATAACAGAAGGGGAGGGTTAGGCAATGGGAAAATAAATGTTTATATGCCGACAACACAATTTACATCGATTAATTATATGTGTTCATACAAGTTTGATGAATCATTCTCTATTCGGAAATGATAAAGTTAAAAAATATTTGGTGGGCACCAAACTCTTACCTCATCTAGTTTTTAAAATATGTTTCACGTGTTAAAGTGTCCGTACAAACCTACTTACAGGAATAAGATCATTATTTTATCATTTTCCTGTGATTTTGTGTGTGTGTGATTAAATCTTCTATGAATGCAGAATATTAATTTCACCAAAGTAGACCAGCTGGGGGCCTAAAACGGCCACACTAAGCAATTCCTCTAAAAGCGATTCATTTCCTGAATTCCCAGAAATTTATTATGATTGTGGTATTTGACATTAAACTACAATAAAGTAATTCATAATTTGTGGACCATTTTACGAATCTCCATACAAAACTGTCAAACAGATGAATTACGTGCTATGAATTGTACACAGATAAATTATGAATTGTCAGTTTGTGACCGTTTTACGATTTCAAATATGATTCATAATACCTATATTATCTTATCATGATTCTGCCAAAGTGGCCGTTTTAGCCCCCCAGGTCTTTCTTTATACTTCGTGACATAATTATATTGTCAGTTACGGCCCACATCCTAGCGTTAAAGTTGACCAACATAAAAACTTCCAAGGAGCATCGACCTAAGAAAAAAAATGTCGATTTTCCACATAATCAACAGTCACAGGAGCCCATAAATTCAGCCATAATCCGACTGGATACAAGCTGAGTGGGGGAACTAATGGCTCGTCTAAAACACAGCGAAAGTTTTAAATTAGTACCGAATCTCGGAGTTATCGCGCGGAAAATTGACGTGCCTACGGGAAAAAACGGGCCACAAACTATTTACTTCTCGATGGTGAATCTGTGGGGTTTCTTTGACATAAAATTAAGATTTACGTGGTTTCCTATTGATGGAGAATAATCTTGAAGTAATATTGCTGCGAGTGAAAGTGAATCACTTTGTAATTTGCGGTCCCTGGGAGTCCTGAGAGCGGAAAATTGAGTTGATCCTGGGGGAACAATATCTTAGAAAACACCACAAGGCAGTAGCTAACGAGTATATGAAAGTAAGACTAACACTCTTGACTGTTCTCAGCCTAGGAAACGAATCAGATGATGAACCCTTCCTAACTTAGGTTTATTAGAATTTACACATCAACAGAGCATACATGACAACTCGTCGAGAAAAAGAATAAGAAAATATTGGAGATGATTTTATCTTAAAAGTTTCTTTGTCATTTCTAATATTATTGTTAAATACAAACATTAAACGAATTACAGAACGAAAATCTAAGTATATTAGACTAAAATTACCTACTAAAAAAACATCGTCAGACGGCTTGTATGAAGCCTAGCTTCTTATAGAATAACAGTTCCCACCGCTTCAGCTTCATGATGGGTGCATCATTGTCTAACTTCTTGCTTTTTTTGTATTTTCTAAAGAAATCTGCATCGACCTGATTAACAAGGATTATTGTTTTAACAATTTTCTTTTCTTCTTGTTTCAGATTATCATCGAGAATTTTGCAAAAACAAATTAAAGTAGCCCAAAAATTTATATACCTAAGTAATTTTCTGTGTTATTTCTGTGTTCTTCGTATCGCTGGCACATAGTTATTCATGTTGTACACATTATTAAACAATATCGAGAACGGGTCTTATCGCGATATTCCTTTTTACGAGGTAAACAGGTACCTACTTGTTTCCCGACGTTTCGACTGCCTTGCAGCGATCGTGGTCACGGTGGGATACGATTGCTCGAGGGGATCGCGGTGTTGGTGGTCGGGGGGGGGGTGGCGGTTTTGTAATGTGTAAAAATCGCGAAAATTTAAAAAGTTATTCTTGTTTTGTTGGCCCAAAACTTCGACACTTCTACGGCCTTCCCTGTCCACTTGGAAGTCTCTAAACCATCTCCGACGATGTGGGAAGGTGTAAATAGAACCTGGTAAAGTGGGGCTACCTCGACGGAGCGGCAGCAGCGTGTGAATGTGGAGCTGTATCACAAATATATGCTCCATCTCCTATCCTGCCCTCTGTGCCCCAAAACATGCAGCCAGAGTGACCTCTGCGCTGCCAGCGATAACGCCGTGGAAGTGGCGAAGTTGTGGGCCAACAAAATTTGAATGTGTAGCTAAAACACCGAAACACACACACACACACCCACACAAAGACACACAGGAAGTAAGTAAAACAGAACAAGAAAACGAGCACAAAGTTTGAAACGACTGATGCTCGTTCCGTAAATCTGCATGATCAAAATTCTTTGCCATGTGGGTCAATCCCATGGGAAACAAGCCTACGAACTATTAGTATCGCTGCCAGGTCTTACCTTGACTCTCTGATCAACATTATCCCTGACCCCTGCAACGGCACCAGCAGTGGATTCAGGCAGGTTCTTTACCCTGGGATAGAACAGCCATCTCTTGGACCCAAAACCGTCACTCTTGAGGATCTCCTGAATACGGTCCTGTCGCTTTTTCGTTGCCAAGAATTTTGATGGGTGCTTCTTGTGATTGCTTGCTGTGAAACAACGATTAGCGGTATTATTCTTGTTAGAGAATCTATATCTATAAAAGGAAAGCGTTACTGACTGACTGACTGATCTATCAACACACAGCTGAAACCACTGAACGGATTGGGCTGAAATTTGGAACACAGGTAGCTATTATGACCTAGGCATCCGCTAAGAAAGGGTTTTTGGAAATTCGACCTTCAAGGGGGTAAAAATGGGGGATATTGTTTGTATGAAAAATCTTATTCCTTGAGTTAATAAACTTGAAACTTGGCACGAATATTTATCTAAGTAAATTATGATTTTTGTGATTTTTTGTTTTTCTAAACTACCCCCTAAAGGGGAATTGGGGGGTCTCAAAGTTTGTATGGAAAAATTTTAACGCGCAATCCGATTAATTCAAAACTCAGTATTTATACTAAAAACCAAAAATAAAGAATAATGTGTATCAGGGTTTTTTGAAAATCTACCTCTAAAGGGGTGAAAAGGGGTAGTCAATTTCACAGGGGAGAATTTTACTGAACTCAAAAATTGGTGTAAATAATCTTTCAGTCAAGTTGTGGAAATATCTCAAACCATTTTTTTAAATTCCACCCCTGTGGGGGTGAAAACAGGGACACAATTTACATGAAAAATGTTATTCATTTGGTTTTAATTGACTTGAAACTTGGCACAAATATTTGCCTAAGTTTGTCATTATTAGTTTTTTAAAACTACCCCGGCGAGGGTTAGAGGTGGAAGGGGAGGAGTGGTGAGGCGGGTGAGGGGGAGGATGATGGACGCAGGGAGAAAGGGGCAGGACTTGGTGAGGAGAGGAGGAAGACGTGGTGAAGGCTGAGGGGGAGGGTAGGGGTTGGTGAGCCGGAGGCGGAGGATAGGGGGAGAGGGAGGGGACGGCGTGGTGAGGGAGAGAGAGGGAAGGGGAAGTGGTGAAGGGGGTGTGAGAGTGAGTGAGAGGGGGAGGGAGAGGTAGCGGAAGGGGATATGGTGAAGGAACGAGCTAATCTCTGGTACTACTCTACCAGTCGGACTTTAAAAAATCTTTTTGCATTAATGATAGCCCAAATCTTATAGAAGGCATATTTAACATCACTCTAGGACCCTTAGGTGCCGAGCAAAAAGAAAAAAAGTCTGAAAGAACGCTAAGTGAAAACGAAGTAATAGCGCGGGTGGGCAATGCGATGCGACGGGGTGGGTCGAGCAAAAAAGAAATTTCACGCGGACGAAGTCGCGGGCAGAAGCTAGTATAATATAAAGAAACCATTTAGTAATATTTAGGCTTTATTATTTACAACCTAACTCAAAGGTGGGGTGTGTGGCTTTGATGGTTTTTTATAATCTATATATGAAAGTCGTGTTAGTTACACTATTTATAACTCAAGAACGGCTGAACCGATTTGCCTGAAAATTGGTGGGGAGGTAGCTTAGAACCAGGAGACGGACATAGAATACTCTATACATAATTCTTCTGTACGTGTGTTTGCCACTTATCTCCTCCTAAACGGCTGGACCGATTTGGATGAAAATTTGTGTGTATATTTCAATTAGTTTCCGGATGGTTTGAAAACACAATTGGACCCTGTAGATGGCGCTGCAGTCGGGTTCTAGGATCGCTCAGGCAGGACATCGTCTGTCGGTACCGCTCGTTTATGATAAAGGTGAGTAACAGCTCCATTCATACATGACCAGTTAAATAAGAATCCTAAAATACTAATCCTTCATCAAACAGATCCTTTCTTTTTTTTATCAAAAAGAAATAACAACATTCTGAAGTGAGCAGAAAGATTTAACAAACAGGTAGAAATTATCAGAAATAAAATGAACTTACGAGTAAGATACAGAACCCTAAAAGCATCAAGAAATCCAGGTTCCCTATAGCTTAGTTCACGAGGTCGTGTCGTGCCCGAATGAGTGCGACTATGACTCCGTGTTCTAGTGCGAGATCGCGACCGCGATCGTGACCGTGTTCTCGAAGTTGTTCTCGACTGTGACCGCGACTTCGAACGCGTTCGGGACCGCGATCGAGATTTGGCGCGTGGAGTGATACTTCTCGAGCGCGAGCGTTTTGTATTTCTGTATTTTCTCACTCTTTGCTTTGATCTACTAGTTCTGGAAAAGGAGTTATAATAATATGTAGAAACTTTATGAAACTTCAATTAAACTGTGGCGGCATCTACATCGCTACATTCGAACTACGCATCACAATGACATGACGTCACGCAACCTGCATCGCGCAATTAGAGTTTACCGCGCGACTAGCATATATACAACGTCCCGACATCAACCGTCGGGCAGTGGCCCACCAGACACGACACCCGTCTGGTCGGAGGATCCTCCCTTTCCAATAGAGGATGAGTGAACTTTACACCCTGTTCCTCATGCCTCCAAAAAACCAAATCAGTATTCTTCCATTTCAACCACGCAGTAGTTGAAAAGTTGAATGTAACAGCGTGCTACCGTTATTTTAATTACTTTAAAACCGACTTCCAAGACCTAAAACTAATAAAATAAAATGTCTTTAAGTAGATAAGGCATGCTTTCAAGCAGGTTTTATACCTGGATCTTTCCCGGTCTTCATTCAGAGTTCCAAGCGAATAATATTCGCCAAAACCATCTCCATGATCGGGGTACTCTCCTTCCGGGGGTCGCATCTGTGGGAACGGTGGTGGATATGGGTACCCATAGCCTTCCATAAAAGATTAACAATTCAGCACCATGTATTGCAAAAAATCACGAATAATTTGTAGCAATTTTTATCAGGACGTTGTCACTGTCAAATTTTGTCTTCTTTTGGTTTAGAACTCCTTTGTTTTGGTGGGGGATAGTTTTATTTCTTCTGATTTTTATTATCTGTAAAGTCAGCCAGTTTTGAACTGCTGGATCCTCTTGATAATTCTACTTTGACATGCTGTAATGGCTGATTTACACAGGATCAGTAGCTGACTCCAAATGAAGTCAGGGGCCGTACTATGATGTGAAAAAAGCCGGTCAAGAGCGAGTCGGACTCGCGCACCGAGGGTTCCGTACCATCTTTTATATGTAATTTTTGTTGATGATTTGTGAAAAACTGTGCTATTTAAAGACATCATTTTATTTTTCCTGTAATCCTTAAATAAATTTCTATCACATAGAATAATTTCAGATTTTTCGCTTTGCAAACTTCGGAGATAAGGGGGGGGGGGACGGTATTTTTTTTTAACTTTTTCATCAAAAGTCGAAAACTATGCGAGCTAAAAAAAAGAAAAAATATGTTTGAGAATGTGCAAACAGCGTTCTTTCATATGATACCCCACATGCCCTAGTAGCCCCACTTTGATTTTTTAAGACCCCCTTTCAGTCCCTGTTGCAAAAAAAAATATAAATATTTTTATTTATTTCTTATTTGCAAAATAGTTGGGTAAACGTTATATAAAACTATTCTAAATTTCAAGTTGATAGAATTAGCAGTTCTCGAGATATCCAGCTGTGACAGACAGACAGACAGACTGAGTCACACCATAAGGGTTCCTTTTTTACCATTTTGGTACGGAACCCTAAAAAGATCATGGATTTTGGATCCATCATGGTTCCGTTGAGAAAAAAGGATGTTGCTGTAGGTCGTATATTATAGCTCCGTCTCCTCTCACACTGGAACTATAATGAATCCGTGATCTTTTTTCACGTCATAGTACGGCCCCAGAGGTGCATCTGAGAACTGACTGTCACTGTTTACATGCAGCCAGTAGCACGTCAGCTGTAGTCGCACAGACTTCAAATCAATTTACATGAAGCATTGACTTAGAATTCTATAGACTGCTGGTTATCTTCCCTTGCATTCACACTAGAAAAAGAAGAATATATTAACGTCACTAGCATACAAAAGAGACAGAGTAAAAATATTTCTGTCCTTTATCGCGTGCCGGCTATGACCGTCGACGTGCGCAACAAGTTTGACGTTTTTGGCGATTGCAGATTGAAATCCAATTATTTATTAATAATTACATCGAGATTTTACACAAAATACGTGCCGTTTCGTGCTCAATTCTTTAATACCATCTGTGCAACTGTGCAAAATGATTAGGTGCAGTGTATTACATTGTAAAAGTGATAGTTTGATGAAGATTGCCGGATTGTCCTTTCACACGTAAGTATTCCACCTTTTTATGTATTTTATCGCTGTGTGTGCTGCTATTTCTAATCAAATAGTCGCAGTAATGTACAAACTAATTTGTATTTGTGTTAAATCTCAAAAAATCGTGATTTGCGCAATATTTTTATTTTCTTACCTGAACATTCAGTGTTGCCACTTTTTGACGGGGAATTTACCCTTTAATAAGCGTAAAACTGATTTTTTAAAGCAATGTCTATAAAAAAATATTTTATTTCAGACCTTGATCCATTAATATTAGTAATACACACTTCTCATAAGATATTTTAGTAACAAACGTAATAAAAGAGTTTAATTCATATATCTGCACTCACCTGATGCCCCGCATTGGGTACATGTTGTACTCACGGCTACAGATCAAGCTATACATTTCCAGTTTAAGCTGATCTCGCAATGTATAGGATTTCCTTACAGTGTAAACTGGAAATGTATAGCTTGATGTGTAGCCGTGTGTACATGTACATAATGCGTCATAATGGTGCAGCACGGCTGTTTACTGATGACCTTAATGTCGTTGACGCTCCCACGTACTCTGCGCATCATGGAAGCATTCTTTTTACTCAAGATGGTATTAAAACCATCAGTATGTACTTCAGCAAACATTCCTGATGCACTGCAGTAACGTGGAAGCCTCAACCACATCCTGAAAGTATTGATATACTGAACTCTGAAGACGTCGTATGCCGTCTGCGTCTATCGATCCCACAGAGTGCACATGTACAAAGATTGGCAAAACGCATTATCGAGTTATTTTTACTTCTGGTGTACAACGTGCAAACCTGTGGGCTAACATATTGCATGCTATATAGCTACTACTATACTATAAATATATAAGTAAAAAAATCATGGAAAGCAAGATCACTGGTTAAAATGAAAGGTAATGAAAAAATCTACCCGATTTATTATTATTCTAGATTTCCAAATAAACCCGAAATAAGAAACATGTGGATTGCTGCTACTAATAGGCCTAATTGGGCTCCAAAAACCAATTCCAGGATTTGCAGTCAACACTTTGATAGTAATCTTTTAATAAAGAAAGCATGCAAAACTTACTTATACCCCGATGCTGTTCCAAATACCGTAACAAATATGGATGTACCTAACATGTGATTGAATTTTATTACAATGGTTATAAAATTTTAACATTTAATTCCATTAGGTTGCAGGAAATAGAGGAAGCGCTATGATGATTAAGAGCAGCGAAGCCACATCCACTGAAATATTAGAAGGGAGCTCAAAAACAGTTAAATCTGTAAGTCTATAGGATTCATATTTTAACAGCTTAATAACGAGCCGAGAGTTGTATGTACTGACGCCAGCAGGTCAAACTACCCGAAACTGTCAGATTTTCCCAATCAACCTTGAACCTAATACTCTAGCGATAAAGATGAAAATCTATTAAAGAAATTTGACAGATTGTAGTAGCTTGATGTGCTGGCGTCTGTACATAATGTTGTTTCAATAATAAGTGCGTAATATAAAACATTTTCCTTATTTATTTTAGTATTCGTCACCTGAGTTTTCGCCCTGAACATTGAAACGAAAATGGCAGAAAGACCAAGAAATATCAAAACAGCGTTTGAAAAAGCTAAAAGCACTTCGAGAAAAATCTAGGAGGTTGACCAAAAAGGTGGCAGATTCCTACATTGTTCTCATATGTAGGTATATTTTCAACATGAACGATGTAACCAATATTTTGTAATTTTTTTTTATTTAAAAGAGTGTCCGTGGAGTTTCTTGCCCATTCTTCTCCATAGGGGACAACGGTTTGGAATGGGCAACTAGCTTCATCTTTCTGACTGACCGATCCCTTGACAATTCAAACGTACGTATGATTAGTTTATTTTGAAATAAATATTTTTTTTATTTTGCTTTGAGTTTGAGTTTGAATAAAACATTGCAGTCGCATCATTACTCATATTTTTTTATTTTTCCTGAAATACAAACCTCATTAAAAAAAATCTTATTTTTTGAAGAATATTGGGTAAAATGTACATCACTTGGTAACCCTAAACAAAAGATGTACTTTTTTTCTGTCCCTTTCGACGGCACGGATTCCATGAGTCTATAGAATTCTAAGTCAATGACATGAAGCATTGACTTAGAATTCTAAGTCAATGACATGAAGACAGTAACGGGTCAGTGCTGACTTGGTTCAAGTTTGGAGTCAGCTGCTGGACCTGTGTAAATCAGCCTTGCCTTAGTATTACCCTGCTTCTGATGGAGCAGCTGACTCTTAGATATTGTAGGTGCTATGGGAAAACTTTTATTGCTATGATTTTCGGGCGGTATGAAAATGACTTCCCTTACCATAATCTTCTTCATAAAATCGTAGAATGTATCATTTTCTCAGTTTTCTTTTTCAGTAATACAAGAGTTAGGCTAGTCTTACAAGAGTATTTAAAAATACTTGCAAATGTCAACACTTCTACGTTTATTATAATTAATATTCCGACAGGAAGTTAGAGTTGTGACTGTTCTAACCCGTTTTTTAATCGAATAAAATCGATGTTCTAATAAATCAATATTTTTACAAACGTTAATTTAGAAAAGGGAGAAACGTATACTTCATTATTTAATAAAATCTGATCAAATATATTTTTTAGCTTTATTTTATTTTGATATTTAATAATTGCTAGGTACGCCATTGGTGCATAATATACAATTTATTATCTATCATACACTAGCTTTTGCCGGCGGCTTCGCCCGCGTAGATGTCGGGAAATATCCCAAGGGAACCGGCTACCGGGAATTCCTTCCTTATTCTTTGTCTACATTATAAAGGGAACCTCTGTGCAAAATTTCAGCTTTCTAGGTTTGGGCTGGTCGTTGATGATTCAGTCAATCAGTCAGTCAGGACTTCTCTTTCTATTTGTATAGATAAACCTTCCGGCAAAAATCAGTACATCAGGTTTTAGTTGGGATTTATGTATCTGTTAAATATTACAAACTCGTACGTGTAATAGAACGATATGCCTCGAGTCGATTTGATCGACTTTAAGTTTGATAAATCGAGAATTTCTCGAGAATCGGTTTTTAAATCAACGGATTTTTTTCCCCATCACTACACAAAGTATTTTGACAGCTGTCCAAACGGACTCCTTAGATTGCGTTTGACATCGAGGCATTTGACGAAACAACCTCAGTTCAGTTTCGAGAATAAAAATCTTAATCGGTAGCACAAACTCGTTTGATACTTTTTCCGAAACCCTTCTAACTTGGCTCAAAACCCTTTAACTTAAAAACAATTTTTTTTTCCTCAAAAAGTCATTAAGTCACACCATCAATACGATAATCTAACTTGAAAATTTTCTAAGACATTATTATCGCAAAGACTTACGACATTTTGCGAGTTTCAAATCGATTGTAATCGAGTAAAAAAGTTCTCGAGTAACTTATCGATTTGGAAAGAAAGAACAATTAAAGAAGTAAGATAAATTAGGAATCGATGAATGCTTAATGGTTCCTTCCATTAGAGGGTTTTGAGTTGGTGGAGCAGTTTTTTTTTAAAAGAAAAATTTTAACTGCTCCCCTTTAAAGTTTGAAGGAAGACATGGATGTAAAGAAAACAGTTGTGCTATTATATAGGCAGAACATTAAATTAAAGTTTCTGTATATTGACAGTCATCTGGCAATGATAGTCTTTACAAATTATACTATAAAATAAATAAAATACAGATTCAGAAAGCAGTAGGTACTCCTCGATACGGCTCGTATTGTGAGGAGGTTCCTATCTCTGCAGCCCTAACCACCGGTAGCTTGGACACTGCTCCTGACACCGGCGGATCATTATTTTTTTAAATATTTAAACGTTTTTTATTTCAATATTTTTTAATAAATATTTAAAAATGTATTATTAAAGGAAAAAATATTAATAAACGAAATTAAAATAAATAAGCATTTATTTCAGGATCACTTCCATATTTGTTAGTAACAAAAAACAAAAAAGCTACTGTGCTCTTGTTTGCTTTATAAAAGCTACTCTGACTGAACCCTGAAGAAGAGCAGTGCTATAAACAACCGTACGTCCTTCACTTTAATGTATATTTAATTAATCATATAATCAACCTATAGAGTTCCCACTACTGGGACACAGGCCTCCTCTCTCCTCTTTAATGTATACTCGTAAACCGGTCAAATCTCGTGAGATTCTGTTGAAGATTAAAACACATAGGTAGTGGTTTCAAGGTAGCATGCAAACAATGCAAGACGCATTCAGGACAAACATAGTAGGTATAGCTCTTTTAAAGTTCAATTTCATTTGATAACTCTGCTGGATTGACAGCCGTTACGGGTCGTCAGAAGCCCGAAAGTCTGACAACCAGTCTTACCGAGAGGTATCTCATTACCCAGTAAGGTTGTGGAGGTCAGACTGGTCGCTCCATGTAAAATACTAGTATTCAGCTGCATCCGGTTAGACTGGAAGACGACCCCAACCGAAAGCCCGAAAGAAAAAGCTGGGCAGATTGATTGAACCCTGCTGGATACCAGACAAGCGATGTTCTTTGAGTTTCATCCCAGTTCTTTGTACCTATAACATCAAATCTCCATGCCACTTCCATCAACCCTAACTCCTTGCCACAGCGAAGGCAGTGCGGTGTTCTTTAACTCCGTTGCTCACAGCCGCGGTCTATTCTTCACTTACTTTTTAATATTCCGCAAGTTTTCAGCTCATTTAGATTTTATACTAAGTGTACTTTGTTATACCAGTCCAGCAGACCAGCTCGGCGGTTAGTGGGCTTTAAAGTGTGCCCAATAAGTGGAATTTATTTTTCATGAATTGCAAGAATGAAGGGAAAGTTATTGGTAGTGTTAAGGGATTATAAACTTCGTTTGTTATTGCATGAGGTAACCTATAACATAGACGCTACCGTTTACATCATGAATTATTATGACGTACAAACGCGATTTGATTGATCGCGCGAGTAGATAATTATGTATGTCATAATCAAGTAAATGAACGGGACGATCGTGCACTCGTGCGTCGTACGTTAGGACACGGCCTTTGGCATTCGTTTACAAGGCCTTAAGAAAAATAATTTTGGGTTTACGACCACGGCTGCAAATTGTCGGTCGACTGTCTTCTTAGACGTAGTTCACGAGAACCCTTATTATTGCTGCAAACTAGCCTTTGAATCTTCTCAGCGTGTCGATGGCAATCTATATACAGTCAGCCCAGTATTAGGCTACGAGCTCGGCACCTTCAGTAGCGTCCATCAGCTCCTGTAGCGTGCAGACAGCAGGGCACGCTGGACACGGCATCAAGTGTCTCATTGTTTGTCGGACTGCACCACATTTACATTCCAGGTTGGACTCCGCCCGCGTAATCTTTGAATGACCTGAGCAGGTTTGCATTTCTTCAGCCTACCTGAGTCCGGAGTCAATTTAAAGACTTCCAGGTAAGCAACTCATGTCCAGGTGGGGGATTTCATCAGGTGCAACAAATGGGTTTCTGTCTGGCAAGTTCTTAATTTAAAAAAAACCGGTAAAGAGCGAGTCGGACTCGCGCTCCGAGGGCCGTTCCGATTTCTGAAGAGTGTGGTATTTATAGACATCGTTTTATTTTTCCTGTAATCTTTACATAAACTTCTATCACATAGAATAATTTCAGATTTTTCGCTTTGCAAACTTCGGAGATAAGGGGGGGGAAACTGTATTTTTTTTACATTTTTCATCAAAAGTCGAAAACTATGCGGCCTAAAAAAAGAAAAAAAATGTTTGAGAATTTGCAAATAGCGCTCTTTCATATGATACCCTACATGCCGGGCTAGTAGCTCCACTTTAAATTTTTAAGACCCCTTTTCCCTTTCCTTTTCCTTTTCCTTTGTCCCTGTTGCAAAAAAAACATAAATATTTTTATTTCTTTCTTATTTGAAAAATTGTTGGGTAAACGTCATCTAAAACTGTTCCAAATTTCAAGTTGATAGCATTAGTTGTTCTTGAGATATCCAGCTGTGACAGACAGACATACAGACTGAGTCACACCATAAGGGTTCTTTTTTTACCATTTTGGTACGGAACCCTAAAAAGTGCTCCCAAGATAATACTTTAAGGTACAAAGTCTTGATCAATCAATCAATCAATCAACCTATCGCAGTCAACTGCTGGACATACTTAGTCCTCCTAAGTCTTGATATAGAAGTAATATTATTTGATAATGAGAATTTGATTTTGGGTTATAAATACACGACTACAATAATATTTTATTATCAGCGATTCAAAAAAATATTTTTTCACACCACCTGCTCGAAAATGTCAAATTATATGTCAAGCAACCTTAACCTAAAGTGAGTCATTAGTGGCCGGGGGCACAGCCGGTCAATAATGTTGTACTGGATTTCATTATGACCCGCTGGTCAATAATGTGATTTGAATTTGGAATCTCACATGCTCAGCTAAATTGGCAGTATAGTACTAACAAACACCTTTTGGTGCCAGAAAGAGGAAAGCTATTCTCGAAACCCTTACTACGCGTGCGCGTGGATGATATTCTCGATTTCCTACAAAATCATAACGACTGCTTCTTCATATCGTTGCCATGTTTTCGAAGACATAATATTGTAAGAATAATTAGATAACTACGAACCATTTTTCATTTTTTTTTAATTTATTTTTTTTAATTTTGGAACGAAGTTCCTTATCGCGCGTTGTGAAAGGGGGCTAGACGGAAAAAAGTCTCACGAAAAGTTGTCACGACACTTTTTGCTATAGGTAGCTATTGTAAGCCGTGCGGCGTGCGCATGTTTCTCTGTCTGTCTCTCTCTCTCTCTCTCTCTTATAGAAAGCAAGCCAGATATTTTCATTTCTATTTCGCATTGAACAGTGTGGTGTCGCGATGATGATGATGATGATGATGATGATAGTGATGATGATGATGATGGTGATGATGATGATGGTGATGATGATGATGATGATGATGATGGTGATGATGATGGTGATGATGATGGTGATGATGATGATGATGATGATGATGATGATGATGATGATGATGATGATGATGATGATGATGATGATGAAGATAAGTATAAACATAAAATTTTGTTACAATTCCTTCACTAATTAATCGAAAGGAACATGGTGATGATGATGGTGATGATGATGATGATGATGATGATGATGATGATGATGATGATGATGATGATGATGATGATGATGAAAGTATAAAAATAAAATTTTGTTACAATTCCTTCACTAATTAATCGAAAGGAACTTAGTTCCATCCGGGTGTCCCTTGACACCTCTCAAGTTTTTTTTTTTTAAATTACACATCAACATCTATAAACGTACCAAATAAAAACTTAACTTTATCTTTGCACAACTGGACTAATGTCTCAAATGTTACCATTAACTTCAATTAATATGTAAGTGCATATAACTAACTAGTTCTAAATATGTTATTCTTACTGTTTGTTTATTTAATAAATACTTTGTTTTTCGTACTATGGCTATTATTTTCTCACAGTAGGTGTAAAAAGTAGAGTATCCTCCTCTGGGCTAAAGGTGTCTTTGCCTTGGGCTAGCTTGAATCCCTCGCTGCATTCAGGATTCTTGTATTAACTCCCTCGCTTCGCTCGTGAGTTAAACTCTTAACTACCTCGCTGCGCTCGGGAGTTAAATCCCGAATCCTTCATTGCGCTCGAGATTCAATATGACGCCCGTGACATAAGACACAACTTTAGCCCCTCGGTGCATAATCTACTATTTTTTGTTTTTCTAATTTATGAGCTACCAGTATCTTGTACACAGGTGGGTTTTTCCGTTAATCTCGCTGATAATATAATCCATTACTCACCTTTTACGAAACCCATGGGAAGGGGTTTTCCTTATCTTGGCCATCGTCCTAATGGTCTCTATCTCGTAAATTAATTAATCCGTTAATGCTAGCTTTTCCTTCTTTTCATTTTAAAGTAAATACTTTCTACTTATTTTAATAAAGGCGCCTCGCCTGTTGCATACTTCCGATATTTACGCCCGGTTTCTCGACGGCTATTCAAATCTAAAATTAACTAACCATGTGTAAAATCTCTTGTTAAGTCGAAAATGAGTTGCACGACCGTTGATTAAGTACTTTGATTTGAATCTATGATCACTTGACACAACAATCAAATTAGTACAAAAATCTCTTGTTAATTCAGAATTTGGGTTTCTGAACAAACGATTAAGCTCGAATGTCATGTCAAGCCACTGTCAAATATTGTGTTAGCTAATCTGTCGAGTTTGGGCGATTATCTTTGCGTTCCCTGTGATTTTCTGTTTTCTTTGGATATTTTCTAGTTATAATTAATAAAACAACTTCTGCACGGAGGCACGGAGGAATCTCGGTATGTAAAGATGGTCACCCATCCACTCACCAACCCCGGCAAGCGTAGCTTAACCTGATAGATCGACTCGTGCGGCTGTTATTACTTAGCCACGAACTCCTCCTAAAAATCTAAAACCAAATAATAAAAATTCTATAGGTAGGTCATTGAGTTATATAACTAGAGAAGCAAACCTCATTAAAATATGTAAAAAAAAGTATAACCACTATTTAAATGCGACGACGTAGCTTTGAAACCACTAAACATTTAAAAGTAAACATATATCTCTCTCACTTACACAAGTCGCAAGAACAATACTGTCGCTTAGATTAGACAAAGACAGCAATATAAAAGTGCAATGGCGGGATGGGGTTGCCTACCCATGCGAAATTTTACCCAACTTTTTAAACGTTAAAAAAAAACGTAACGTTTAACTTTAAACGGTAAACGTTAAATTATTTTTTAAGTATGTAAATTATGTATTTCTTATTAGATGTGTATTAGAAGGTTATATGTAATGAAAATAATCAACGCATTTTCTTTTTGAACATTTTTTATTTCCTTTAGTTAATTTTCATACATATAATTTACATTTTTAAATATTAAAATATAAAAACATTAAAAAATATTAAAAATAGTAGCCCACCGGTATCGGGAACAGGGTCCAAGGTACCGGTGGTCAGGGCTGCTTAGAGAGGAACCTCCTAACTATACGTGCGGTGTCCAGAAGTACCGCTTTCTGGAGCAATCTTCCTTAATCCAGCTGCCTAACGAGAGCCTCTTCAGGTGTTGATCGAGGCTCTTGGCTATTATGCCATTAGCCGTCACGACTATCGGCACAACGATTGCTGTATCACATCCCACATGTCGACAACCTCGCGAGCCAGGTCAAGATACTTAATCTGCTTATCTTTTTCAGCTTTCACGAGGTTCTCGTCATGCGGGACCGCTATATCAATAATCATTGTGCAACGCTCTAATCGATCTATCACCACTATGTCTGTCTTATTGGCAACAATAGTCCTGTCAGTGATGATAGATCGATCCCAATACAACGTAATATTGCCATTTTCGAGAACTGGGTCGGGCCTACCTACAGTACGGTACTTTCAATTCCACAAGACTGTATTTCAGAGCAAGTTGCTGGTGGATAATCCTGGCTACAAGTTTGTGCCTATGCAAGTAGTCTCCGTTAGTCAGACGAGACCAGTCAGAAATAATGTGACGGATTGATTCCCCCGGACGGTGGAATGCCCGACAGATGTCAACCATGCCGTCCTTCACAATATATTTCCGGTAGTTGTTCGTCATCATAACTTCGTCCATAATCGCGAAGACAAAACCTGCGGTTTCCCCAAAGAGTCAGTTTTCTATAAGTCCTTTTCTTTTTGAAGGTTTTTTTAATTCTTCCATGAATTGCACTGTTTCATCATTTACATTTAGCTGCATTTCGTCTTCTTCGCTCAACATACGTTTTTTTTTTCTGTTCCTCTATCGTTTATTTTTTTTATTTCTATTCTTTTATCGTTTATTTTTTTAATTTCTAGTCTTTTATTTATTGTGATATATTTTTTCCTTTTCTTAGTCTTCTAGCCGATAAATTTTTCAAACGGTGAATTATTTTTCTCATTTTGGGCTTTCGGGGCGTTTCAGTTATTTCGACTATCTCTTCGTCAGTTTCCACAGCATCCACATCCATATTTTCTTCTTCTGAAAGCTCCACCTGCTCTTTAGAATAACGGTTGTCCTGAAAAATATACAATTTATTGTAGGCAAAACAGCTCTTTACAATCTAAAAACTAAGTTGAAAAAAACATTCAGTACACAATGTAGTTTGAGTCGATATAAACTAATTTGTTGCTGTGGTAGTTCAATGAGAAGGCATTTTTTGTTGGCATTACCTATAATTTTATAATATTAATTGCCGCATAAAATCATTACTTACAATAAGCATTACAATTGCTTGATTGGACAAATAAACACGGCCACATTCGCTTTTTGGGCCTATTTTATCTTGATCACGGAAGTGCTTCAAACAAATGACAGTAGATTTAGTAGGTAGCCAGTCAGTCTCTTTTCTCAGCAATCGGATTATTGATTGAGAAAATTGATTGCATCTTTAGGTACTCTGGAACATTGTTAATTATTATTAAAAAATATTTAAAATCGCTTATTCCATAAATTAAAAACTCCCACAAATGTGGGAAACTAAAACATAGTTTTTAGTTGTAACACTGATCATGATTAAAAAAAAATCTACATTTTATTTATTTTACTGCGTTTTTACGATGATATAAACACAGAAACAATAAACTTACGTGTGAAAAGTAATTCCGGTAGTTTTTGTAATCTAGAATCGCATTCTTTCATTACGCATTTACCCGTTTTGGCGATATTTTTTGTCGCGTGTCACTCGGTTCACTTCGGCTGCCGTCATACAGAGCACTGAACTGACGTTAGCTACGCATACGGCCGTGGCCGTATGTCCAGTGGCAACGCCTTGGCGCGGCAATTGCTAATCTAGTGTATATATATCAATGAGGTAGGTACTTTAACTGCGGTACATTTTTTTTTTTGATACCTACGTGTTGAGGCTTAGGGGTTTAAGGGTTCTATAAAGGGGGGCCAAATTTTCATTATTTTTGCGATAGGACACACCGTTTTCGAGATATAAGGAAAAGAAAAAAAAAAACCAAACATTCAAATTTTCAATAAAATGGCGCCTTGGTCAACAGTGTCAACTTGACATTCAATTGAACGAATTATTTGTCAAAATGAATGAAGAATACGATGTTGCCATACACATAATCTATTTTCATTAATCAGTTGACATTGATCGTTGGTTAATTAATTTTGTCGTAATCGCCGATTCAGCAACCCAATTTGATTTGACTGGTCTGTTAATTTAACCAGTTTGTTAGTTGATTTTAGATTTGAATAGCCGTCGAGAAACCGGGCGTTAGTGCGGCAGCAAATCATTTCCTGATGCCAACACTAGCTGCAATTATAAAAAACTTAACGTCAAGCATTCGCGCAAGGATTGCCCGAAGGGTTAGGCGGTGGTGGTTAAGTAGTATATGCGAGCCAAATAAGAATAGTACTTCCAAGACGACATTTTATTCCGTAATAGTCGCGGACTTCATTACCAAACCGTACTAATTTGACAATTATCGTGTATTTGACAGCTATCGGCAGTACTAATTTGACAGTTATCGTGTATTTGACAGCTATGGGCAGTACTAATTTGACAGTTATCGTGCATTTGACAGCTATGGGCAGTACTAATTTGACAGTTATCGTGTATTTGATAGCTATCGGCAGTACTAATTTGACAATTATCGTGTATTTGACAGCTATCATCAGTACTAATTTGACAGTTATCGTGTATTTGACAGCTATCGGCAGTACTAATTTGACAATTATCGTGTATTTGACAGCTATCATCAGTACTAATTTGACAGTTATCGTGTATTTGACAGCTATCGGCAGTACTAATTTGACAATTATCGTGTATTTGACAGCTATCATCAGTACTAATTTGACAGTTATCGTGTATTTGATAGCTATCGGCAGTACTAATTTGACAATTATCGTGTATTTGACAGCTATCATCAGTACTAATTTGACAGTTATCGTGTATTTGACAGCTATCGGCAGTACTAATTTGACAATTATCGTGTATTTGACAGCTATCATCAGTACTAATTTGACAGTTATCGTGTATTTGACAGCTATCGGCAGTACTAATTTGACAATTATCGTGTATTTGACAGATATCGGCAGTACTAATTTGACAGCTATCGTGTAAAGTTGGCAGCAAGCGCGATCCTATTCTTAGTTGGCTCGCATAGTAGGCATCCATATTTCTTCAGTCATATTATCTATCATACTCCGATGTTATTTCATGGACAATAGTGTGGGTTATACGTTTTTCGACTGTATAGTAACTACTTTGTTAATGCTGTAATGTCTAACTGTTTTTGTCCCAAATAAATAAAATAAAATATTATTTTTCACACCACCTGCTCGAAAATGTCAAATTATATGTCAAGCAACCTTAACCTAAAGTGAGTCATTAGTGGCCGGGGGCACAGCCGGTCAATAATGTTGTACTGGATTTCATTATGACCCGCTGGTCAATAATGTGATTTGAATTTGGAATCTCACATGCTCAGCTAAATTGGCAGTATAGTACTAACAAGCACCCTTTGGTGTCAGAAAGAGGAAAGCTATAATATTCTCGAAACCCTTACTACGCGTGGATGATATTCTCGATTTCCTACAAAATCATAACGACTGCTTCTTCATATCGTTGCCATGTTTTCGAAGACATAATATTGTAAGAATAATTAGATAACTACGAACCATTTTTCTTTTTTTTTTCTTTTTTTTTTTTAATTTCACATCAACATCTATACCGTAGAGGCGGGTTACTTTGACCCTAGGGCATAACTTTGGCCCAAATTGAGAAAATGTATGAACTGCCCACCGGGTCGCGACCACACAACTAAACGTCGTAGTTCCTTCGGTAACTAATAGATGGCGATAGGAGACGCATTCTTGTGGAACTGTTTTACCGACTCAAGTGCACGTCGCTACATGTTCGCGCCATTTGAAGTTTTGACACTAACACCGGCGTTTTTTTCTGCTGCAAACTTTGATGTGTAATGCTGTATTTTGGTAAGTTTTCCAATTGGATTGTTATTTATTTTCTTAGGCATGTATGTAGGAGTATGGCAATTGTTTTTTAAATACCATTTAGTTATGTTTTGAGACTTAAATTACAGATCTAGAAAATCGGTATACATTGACCGCCTTTTCGGGTAACTTTGGACCTGCGGGCCAAAGTAGCCCTGCGAAGTTTATTAGCGAAGAACTTTACATTTTTGATCAATTTGTTACAGAACTAAATTAAAGAGCTACATTCCTGATGCCATCCGTGTACAGACGAAAGCCTGGCAGTCGTCGATATGTCGACTACACCCAGGCAGATTTAAAAAAATGTCTGGATGCAATCCAATCAAAAGTGCTCACACAAAGAGCGGCTGCAGAGTTGTTTAACATTCCTCGCAGCACTTTGAAAAACAAATTAACCCGGAAGCACCCTAACAAACCAGGTAAACCTACTATATTTACTGAAGAGGAAGAAAAGGCGTTTGAAGCTCACATAACAGCGCTTTCGGAATATGGGTTTCCTCTGACAGCATTCGACCTAAAAATTATAATAAAAAATTACCTTGCATCCCAGGGAAGAGTTGTGAAATTTTTTAAGGACAACATTCCTGGTAAAGACTGGTTGGCTTCTTTTCTTTCACGACATCAATCTCTTTCACGGCGACTTGCTAACAATATTAAAAGAGTTCGAGCTCAAGTGTCGGAAGAAGTTATTTCCAATTTTATAGAAAACATCGACAAAGAACTAGAAAGCGTTCCACCCGAAAACATATTCAACTACGATGAAAGCAACCTTTGTGATGACCCAGGAAAAAAGACTATATTATGCAGAAGAGGAACAAAATATCCTGAAACAATAATAAACGCTACAAAAGTTAATTTTAGTGTCATGTTCTGTGGCAACGCCGCTGGGGAAGTAGTTCCACCGTTCGTCGTTTATAAGTCGGATCATCTCTGGTCAACTTGGACTGAAAATGGTCCCGAAGGCGCTCGATACAATAGAACAAAGAGCGGATGGATGGACAGCGCAACATTTGAAGACTGGTTTCTCAATCATCTTATGCCAGTTCTTAAGAAGAAAAATGGAAGAAAAGTGGTGATTGGAGACAACCTTGCTTCACATATTAACAAAACAGTTTTGAAGGAGTGTGAGAAGCACAATGTTAGTTTTATTTGCTTGCCACCCAACGCAACACATATACTTCAGCCCCTAGACGTGGCATATTTTCGACCTTTGAAGTGCAAGTGGCGGCAAGTATTACTTCAATGGAAGAACAGTCAACTGGGTAGGAAACTGTCGACTACACCTAAGGATCAGTTTCCACGATTATTAAAAACCGCTTTGGATTCTTTGACCGAGACCAAGGCGAATTTGATTGCTGGTTTCAGAAAGACAGGCATACACCCCGTAGATAAAGAGGAACCATTAGCTAGATTGCCCCAACAAGATCGAATTATAAACGCAGCTCTTATCGGAAACTCTTTTATGCAAACATTAGTACAGAGCCGAGCTGAGGCGTGCCCAGAACAGAAAACAATTAGGAAAAAGAAACTTAATGTACCACCTGGAAAATCAATCTGTGCTACTGACGTTGCAGAAGCAGGTCCATCGGGTTTACAGCAGGCAAAAACTATAAAAGAAAAGAAAAGGGCAACAAAACGAAGACAACGCAACGTTTCTTTATCTTCCAGCTGCAGTGACAGGACCATCAGTCTAGCTTCTTCCACTGAAGACCACATAATGCCTTATGACTCTGACGATGATGTTCTTCTGGCCAACTATGTGAGTCAGATTAGTGATGCTGATGCACCTGCATTTCGAGACGGATTTTTACTCCATTCACCTGTTTTTCAGCGAGATGTCATAATAGCCCAGATCGAGCATGAGAGTGAAGTAGTAGAGGACTGTGATTCTCCTGTTCTTCAATTAAGAGATGTAGAGCAACAGCTACTTGACGGTTTTAAAGACTTCACTCCCCTTCAATCCATAGAGGATGTAAAGATCGGTGAAGAAAAATGTAGTGAAAGAGAGAAAATTCTAGATTTACCGGTCTTTGAACCTAAATCGAAACTGCAAGTTGAATATGCCGTTGGAAAGAATAATAGAGACCATTCTGCTCTTCATCTGGGAGAGACAATGCAGGTGGATGTAGAAGGTTGTCGAGACAAAGACTTGCGGGTCTCGCCCGTACGTCAAATCGAAAAGTTAAAGCAGGATACGTTAGAGCCACCAGCTTTTCGTGGAGCTTCACGTCTTCAACTTGATCTAGACCTTGTTGTAGGCGACCATGTTCTAGTAACTTGGAATTCACGCAAATACCCAGGTCAAGTCTTATCAGTATCCGAGGAAGGAGCCTTTATAACATGTATGAAAAGAGGTAAGACATACTGGCGGTGGCCCGCGATTAAAGATGAACAGCTTTATAGTTGGAACCTTATAGTGTGTAAGATTGGACCTCCTAAATTTGAAAAAAAGGGTTCTTTCTCTGTTCCAGAAATGAATGAGTGAGTGAAGTATTAGATTAGATTATGCTACTTAGTACCTGTTGTAAACGTTGATTCTCATAGCTACTTAAGACTGAAATTATAATTTTATTAGACTGAAAAGTAAAATATGTTTACGAAGGTTACATATTAAATCTAAGATCGTTACGTTAAACCCGTATATGATAATATTATTGTAATTTTTGAAAGTTTGTTGCCTTCCTAACATTTTTTGAGATATTTTCTTACTGTAAATCTTTTTGAAATATAAAATGTTGATTTTACATCGTATTTTAATTTATTTCGAAGTTTTTTCTTACATTAAACCTCTCCTGGATATTCAATCTTACCGCCCTTGATGGTTTCTTTGGCCACTGATAGCTGCAAGTGCTGTTGGCGCAACTGCTTCCGGCGACCAAACATAGCGCCAGTAGCACGAGTCAAGCGACGCACCGTGGGTCCAGTGCTGCCACCTACGTCGGACCGGATGTTGGAACGTTGCTGGCGAGTCACTGGCTATAGTTCGGCGGGAGAATACCGGGTCTTTAAAAACCCCGAGCTCAGCTGGCTGGGGGACATTTTTCACTCGCGTCTCGTCGTAGATACAACATTCATATTGTTATTATATTACTTATTGTAATTAATTAATTGGTTGAGAATTAAAAGTGATTAAGTGTATTATCTATTTATTTATTCTTGCTTAAAGTAGATTTGACTTACATCAGAAGTGCTTCGAATTCAAGCCTACAAATGGGCCGAAAGTCACGTGCCCGTCAACGGGAACGGAAAAGGAGGAAACGTACAAGATCTTCATCATCGTCATCGTCAAGCAGTAAGTCCAGTAGAAGCTATACGCCTTCACCCATTCGTAAAAAAACAAAGAAATCGGTCGATAGTCAAGTAGCGGGTTGCTATAGTATGGTTTTGAACTCAATGGTACCAGAATTTGACCCTCTTACAGATAAAGTAAACAATTGGCTCAATATTGTTGATTTGCATGCTAAAACATTTAATTGGAAAGATCAGGTGATAATTTACCAGGCTGTCAATAAATTCAAAGGAACAGCAAAAACTTGGTATGACTCATTTTTAAAAAATGAGAGTAGTTGGGCTAGTTGGAAATGGAAACAGTGGCGAGATAAAATATCGTTTACATTCCAAACAAAACGTAACATGTTCGCGTTGCTTAAAGAAATCATTGATAGTAGACCTGCAGCACAGCAACATTTGTATGAATTTTACTTCCAACAAAAATCTAAAATTGACAAGTTAAGTGTGAATTTTTCTGACCGGGACATTATTTCTATCATTACGGGCAACATCGACGATCCTAACATAAGTGCGTCGGTGGATGCCGGAAGTATTAATACATGCGACCAACTTGCATCTTTTCTCCACGGTCGTTTAAGTAGTTCTCATAATATGAAAGACGGTGCTGTCAGTGAACAGAAGGTGCCTCAATCCTTGTCTAAACGAATCGATCTAGGAAATCCATTAAAATCGGAACAGTCTAGTCGTATTGCTGTGTCAAATCAAAGTTTATCGGCTACCAGAACCACAAAACAGATAACTTGTTTCGGATGTGGGGGTAATCATAAACGAAATGAGTGTACAGAAATTTGTAAATATTGTAATAGGAAGGGACATTCAGAAAACTATTGTCGAAACAAAAAATCTGACGAAGTAAAAAAAAAGAAGTAAAATTTATAAAGTCTGATGAAAATAAAAATAAATTTAATAAAGTTGCCTGTATAGGGGGCTATTCACAAAAAGTTTTTATTGATATGGGCAGTGATTGCTCCTTAATAACGTCAGATTTAGTAAAAAAATTAAAGTTAACGAAACTTAAGTTGGCAGTACCGATTCATTTGCAGGGATTTTCGAATGGTTCTGTGGTTGTGGTAGAAGATTACGTAACGACTTCTTTGATTTTAGACGGTATAGAATTCGAAAGTGTAGATTTCTATATTATTGACGTGTTATCGGGTTGTGACGTCCTGATAGGCCGGAATGTGACCGAAGATACGTCAGTTATGTATATGAGAATAGGAAATCAACTGACTTTTCAGAAAACCGTGAATGTGTCTGCAGTTTTGTCTACTGAAGTAGAATTTAACGTACCGGATAAATATCATGATACTTTAAAGGATTTGTTTAAAAAATATCCCGAAACAATTGCGGCTGATTTAAGTTCATTAGGTAAAGTTAAAAATTTTGAAATTGAGATTGAACTTGAATCGAACAAGCCTATTTACACCAGGCCATACAGGTTATCAGAGCCTGATAGGACATTGTTACGTAAAATAATTGACGAGCTCCTTAAAAATAACATCATTCGTGAAAGCAAGTCTCCTTTCGCTAGTCCTGTACTATTAGTAGAAAAAAAAGGGGGTGAAAAGCGACTATGCGTGGATTATAGGTCATTGAATAAAATAACTACTAAAGAGAAATACCCTATGCCACGCATAGAAGACTTGGTAGATAGATTAAAAGGGTGCAAGTATTTTACCAGTTTAGATATGAAGAGTGGATATTACCAGTTAATTGTAAATGAGGGCTCAATAGACAAAACTGCATTCATAACGGAAGATGGCCATTACGAGTTTTTGCGTATGCCATTTGGACTGTCGAATGGACCATCGATTTTTCAACGCATGATGAACCAGATTTTGGGTAATTTACGCTTCAAAAATGTCATTGTCTATTTAGATGATGTGTTAATCATATCGGAAACCGTTGAGGAAAACATAAACATCCTGGAATCAGTACTAAAAATATTTAAAGAACATGGTTTGACTCTTAACTTAAAAAAGTGTTCTTTCTTTTTAACTGACATCACATTTCTTGGATATGAAGTAAATGGTAACGGCATTAAACCCACACCAAAGAAAATTGATGCCATAAAGCAGTTCCCAGTACCCAAAACAGTTCATCAGCTGCGTCAGTTCTTAGGGTTAGTTAACTATTTCCGTAAATTTATTAAGGACTGTGCAATACTATGTAGTCCACTTACAAAATTATTAAAAAAAGGCCAAAGGTGGCAATGGACAGACGAACAAGATCGCACAGTAAATCTTTTAAAAGAAGCCTTAACTTGCGATTCTACTTTAGCTATATTTGACCCTAATAAAAAAGAAACCATACTTTATACCGATGCAAGTAGGGAGGGGGTAGCTGGAATTATGGTACAAGTGCATGAACATGGTGAGCGACCGGTATATTACTATAGCAGGCAAACTACCAACGAGGAAAAGTGTTACCACTCGTTTGAACTCGAGCTTCTTGCTATTGTGGCATCACTTCAAAAGTTTCGTTTATATTTGCTGGGCCGTAAGTTTAAATTAATTACGGACTGTAATGCCGTCAGATACTCGCTTACAAAAAAAGAAGTTTTGCCACGAATAGCCAGGTGGGTGCTCCTGACTCAAGAATTTGACTATGAAATTTGTCATAGACCCGGCGCTAAAATGCAACATGTTGATGCACTTAGCAGAAACCCTTCCGATAGTGGTGAAGTTTGTGAAAAACAAATAATAATGTCCATCACCGAAGCTGACTGGCTTTTGAGTGTTCAGGAACAAGATCCAAATCTATGTAAAATCAGAAATATTTTATTATCAGGAGATGCCGATGCGAATCGGAATGTTTTTAATGAGTACGAATTACTTGGAAACAAAATCTACCGCCGCACTGAGATAGGTCGTAGATGGGTTGTACCAAAAAATTGTATCTGGCAAGTAATTTTATACAATCATGACAAAATAGGTCACTTCGCTGTAGACAAAACGTTAGAAAGAATTAAACATAAATATTGGTTTCCTAAAATGAAAAAAACAGTAACTAAATACATAAAAAATTGTTTACACTGCCTATACAATAAAAATAAAAGTGGTAAAAAGGAAGGTCAGTTGTTTCCAATTCCAAAATATGCTCGCCCCTTTCATACCCTCCATATGGACCATGTGGGTCCATTTGTGAAATCATCAAAGGGCAATTGTCATATTCTAGTACTTGTCGATGCATTTACAAAGTTCGTTTTTGTATTTCCGGTCCATGACACAGGCACCGCTTGTGTCATAAAAGAATTAGACCACTTGTTTAAGATTTTTGGCAATCCGCGAAGACTGATTACTGACGCTGGTCCTGCTTTTACGGCAAAGGCATTTCAAGCATATTGTGACAGCAAAAACATTCGCACACATATTATAGCAACTGGCATGCCGAGGTCGAACGGACAAGTCGAACGCTATAACAAAACTATAGTAGAAGCACTGCGTTCATTGGGTGCAGATAACGACTACACACACTGGGACGATGTTTTAACGTGCTTACAACAAGGTATAAATAGCACATTGCAGAAAACCATCAATGCAGTCCCTAGTGAAGCATTTTTTGGGTACCGTCTTAGAACGGAGAGTGACATATTTTTACCCGAGCAAGAAGAAATTATAGATGTCACACAGCTGCGACGAGATATCGACACACGAATACAAGTAGATGCTAGACATCAAAAAGAAAGTTTTGATGCAAAACGTTGTGTGGCTAAACAATATGAGATTGGGGACTTGGTTCTCGTAAAGGTGTCTAGCCAGGCTGGTAATGGCAGTAGTACTAAACTCCTACCGGTGTTCAAGGGCCCTTTCAAAGTTACAAAAATACTCGGGAAAGATAGATACCACATAGTTGACATAATAGGCAGCGAGCGATCACACAAGAAATATTCTGGTACTACCTGTGTAGAAAACATGAAACCATGGATTAAGATAACCGATTGGGATGAGGATGTTGGCGTTGTTGGTATGTACAAAAGACTAATTTAATAAAACATCAAAAGGTAAAATTATTGTTTATTTCTAATTTAATAATACAGCTTTACATTTTGGTTTCTAATGATTAATGAAACTTGTACAATATTTTGTTCTGCAATAATCACTTAATACAAATGTTGCAGTTGTAATGTCGTTTCCACTACAAAAACAAGTGAGGTTCGACCTTGAGCTTGTTGTGGGCGAAAATGTGGTTCATGCAGATAAAAGTGGATGAACTGGAAAGCTTCGGCTATCATGTGGGCTGCGAGTCTGAGCATGGTAGTGCGAAGTCGGGGATCACACTTTTGCATGTGCTATTCATTAGCTCAGTGGTGGGAACTCATTCAACATAACGGAACCTATTAACATATTTACTATAGTCAACAAAGCTAACATGTTTATTCTCACGTTACAGATGACGATGACGGTGTGTCTAGGGACAGACACAGTTCAGGAGGGCCGGATGTTGGCGCAACTGCTTCCGGCGACCAAACATAGCGCCAGTAGCACGAGTCAAGCGACGCACCGTGGGTCCAGTGCTGCCACCTACGTCGGACCGGATGTTGGAACGTTGCTGGCGAGTCACTGGCTATAGTTCGGCGGGAGAATACCGGGTCTTTAAAAACCCCGAGCTCAGCTGGCTGGGGGACATTTTTCACTCGCGTCTCGTCGTAGATACAACATTCATATTGTTATTATATTACTTATTGTAATTAATTAATTGGTTGAGAATTAAAAGTGATTAAGTGTATTATCTATTTATTTATTCTTGCTTAAAGTAGATTTGACTTACAGTGCGATTTTTCACTGATAAAGTTCATGGGGTTAAAGTAACCCTTTCCTAAGAACAACTTTGGCCCAAACTTTAATAAAAAAAATAAAAAAAAACACTTTTCATATTTTCAAAATTCACTTCGCATCTTGTTGATTACATCCTTGAGCTTCTTTATAACGTATAAGAACACTAAAAAGATAATATCAATACAAACTACAGAACAAATTCGAAAATTATTTGAAAAAAATAGCTAAAGTAACCCGCCTTTACGGTAAACGTACCAAATAAAAACTTAACTTTATCTTTGCACAACTGGACTAATGTCTCAAATGTTACCATTAACTTCAATTAATATGTAAGTGCATATAACTAACTAGTTCTAAATATGTTATTCTTACTGTTTGTTTATTTAATAAATACTTAGTTTTTCGTACTATGGCTATTACTTTCTCACAGTAGGTGTAAAAAGTAGAGTATCCTCCTCTGGGCTAAAGGTGTCTTTGCCTTGGGCTAGCTTGAATCCCTCGCTGCATTCAGGATTCTTATATTAACTCCCTCGCTTCGCTCGTGAGTTAAACTCTTAACTCCCTCGCTGCGCTTGGGAGTTAAATCCCGAATCCTTCATTGCGCTCGAGATTCAATATGACGCCCGTGACATAAGACACAACTTTAGCCCCTCGGTGCATAATCTACTATTAAATCCCATGTGCCTAATAGAAGAGCAGTGGAGCCTAAGTAGTATAGGCCCCGACCCCGACTGAGACCAATGTTGGCCCGGACTTTGAGTTGAAGATCGTGAGTTCAAATCCAGGTAGGCACTTTATTTTGTATTTAATTTCATCACCTCTCGAAACGGTGAAAGAAAACATCGTGAGGAAACCGGCATGTGCTAGAACCAAAAAATCGAAGACATGTGACATCTACCAACCCGCACTGGGCCCGCGTGGTGGATTACAGTCCACTCCCTCTCACCGAGAGGAGGCCTGTGTCCCCGCAGTGGGAACATTATAGGCTGATTATCAACCGCGCCCAAATCTAGAGTCTGGGCTGCTAAAAAAAGCATGAGCAAATAAAAGTATGCGTCAAAAATGCAGATTGATTTTGCAAATAAATATAAATAAATAAATAAATAAATATCCTTGGACATTTCACACAACGCCATCTAGTCCCAAGCTAAGCAACCTAATGCTTGTGTTATGGTAACGAGATGGCTGATAAACTACTTATATACATTTTTTTTTTGTTGTAAATACATACATAAATTATAGATAGAAAAACACCTAGACTCGGAACAAAGACTTGTAGGTCGTACAAATATTTGTTCCGTGCGGAAATATATACATTAAATCCATGAACTGCATTCGCTTTCAGTCCTCATTCCAACCCAATTGCTATAACAGTTTTATTGGAACGTGAAACTTACTTAAAAAACTACATAAGTAGGTAAATAATATACAGAATTTTAAAGTAAATAAGCCGCGAAATTCCCAACATCGCTCACTCCCAGTCAAAGCTTGGTAGTTTTTTTGAGTGGCAGCAAAAAAATTTGCAAATCGTACTAATTAACTGAAAATAGAACTTGGTACCTGTCGGGCGTAACCTACTTCTGGTGTTGGTAGGGTTACCTACGACATATTAACAGAAGCACGAAAATCTGACAACCAGTCTTACCAAGGAGTACTGTGGTTGTGGAGGTCAGATAGGCAGTCGCTCCATGTAAAATACTGGTATTCAGCTGCATCCGGTTAGACTGGAAGCTGACCCCAACATAGGTTCAAAGTTGGGAAAAGGCTAGGCAGAGTGATTGGACGACTTGCTTAGGAATTCCATAGTTTCCGTCCACTTAGTAGTGCAGTGGGCACATTATAGGCTGATTATGCTTTAGTGCAATATAATAGTACAGTATCTAGTGCCCACTGCTGGGACACAGGCCTTCTCTCTGTGATTACAACATGAAATTGATTAATTGTGATCTAATTTTAATTGAATCAATTTATGATCATTTTACGGTTGGTAAATAATACCAAATACGCAATAAACATGTTAAAATGTTAAATTGTTGGCAATGTTAAATTTCCATTTTAACACGACTCTCTGTTTACATTGACTAAAACACTGATTCCAGTATTTAAGGGTTAAGAACTATAATTCTCAATGAAAATAAGAAATTTCTAGTCATTTATGCTAATAACATACTTACTAATAGTTATTTATGCAACTGACGTTTAATAAGGGGTATTAAAACAAAGCCTCGTGTGATAATAGTATCACATGAGTGTTTTAATACCTAATTATGTACAGTTGCATACAAGACTTTATCTACATCCATGTTATGAATATGTACTGTTTCAGAACCTTTTATATAACTCTATAAAAGGTTCTGAAACAGTTTTTTGCAATACTAATACTCGTATCGAACATGGCGGCCGGCGTCATAGTATACGACGTAAATTCGAATAAGTTCTTTTTTAAATTACGGCGCTGTTGTAGTGAAACGCGCGTGCATTACAATGTTCTTTTTTTGAAAACGAGTTGCATTATGAAATTCAGTACAACATTAAAACACCCGTTTGGATGCTATTATGGTTACCATGGTTACTATGACACTGGCTGTTTTAATGTTGGCAATAAGCTAAGTGTTTCAGAAACTTTTATAGAGAATTTATAGCATGGGTGTAGATAAAAATATTAATATTGTCCATAGAAAAGCCAATGACTGTAAGGTGCCAGTTTTTTTTTGCAAAGGAGTTTAGAGTAATTGTGAACTCTTCAATAATTGAATCAATCTATGGTGTATTGACCGGTTGATAAATCACACAACTTTAAATCGTTCAATCTAGTTCGAAAATCCAGCATAAAAATATCCAAAGACAAGAAGAAAAACATGCGATTTTAAATTAAAATATTAAAGCTTCAGATCTCATATTCTCAGTAATTCCACAGATGGCAACCCTAGATTTTTCCTATTTGAATATAATTCGTGCAGTGGACGCCACTCAATCTAAAGTCAACTCTACAAACTTTAGAACAAGGTTGATTTTTGAGTGTTTGTTTTCTCATGCTTTACAGTTCTTCATAAGTATTTGGCTGAAATCCCGCGTCATAATATCGCCGGCAGGCACATGACGTCACTGACAGGGAGTGACGTCATTTTGGAGTGTTGGCTCTATTTTGATATTTTGCTGCAATATCGTTTAGTTTTCGTAATTTCGCGTTCTGAAGGGAAACTTAATTTTGTTTGTGGTTTGGCATTGTTTTTGATGGCCGGTGTGCGACGCCTGTTGTGTATTTAGTGAAGTTAGTGTTGTCTGTTTCAAATGGCGTAGGTACAGTGGGCTGCACCTACCCACTGCTGCTGGTTGATGCAGCCCACTGTACATCAGTTTCATTTGCTTGTAAGTAGGCCTCAACGTGCTTTACTCTAGCTTCCCATAGTCCAGTAAATTCGTCTCCTACGTGTACACAAACTATACCTACCTACGCGAATGTTTCTCGTCGGGCGAAAAAAATTGATGGTCAGCTGTTCAGTAGGTAAAGCCAGGATGGGTAATAGCATCGACATTGGAGGCTCATTGGACACACTTTAATCAATAACTAAAATCCATGAGATGGAACTCTTCGTTAATGTCACCTTAACCGACTTTTAATGATTTTAAACTGAAGATCTCGTATAGACGAGTAGTTTTCAAGATTTGGGAAACATATTATGTTAAATAATAGCATTTTTTTAATAACAGAATATGTGAATATTTAAGATTATATTTATATTACTTAATGTAATTACTTTGTAAAGTTACGTCTAACGCAGAAAAAAACTGAGAATGATGCAAATCTATAAAAGCGTATTTTTTTGAAGCATTTTAAAGATAATTTAATTATTTATCTTTTTCAAGACATCGCTAAGCGATTGGTCGAGACTTCACGTGACCCAAGGGCTGGCCTAGTTTTTGGTCAAAGAATCAGCATTGCCATACAACGTGGCAAGGCCGCCAGCCTTTTGGGCACTTTTCCTGTTGACAGCGATGCGGACGAATTTTTTGATGCCCTATGATCCTTTCCCCTCCTTTTTTATGTACAATTTATCTTTTAGTATACATGTTTTAATATACTTAATATCTTTTCATTTATGTAGGTATAATAAATTAGTACTGCGTCTAATTTGGGACAGCGCTCCTTGGTGGGCGAGTCCTATTATTGGGTGGACGTACGACGCGTTGCGTAAACTCAGCAAGCTAACCACTATAGGTCGTTGACATATCTGCTACTTATGACCAGCTATTCAGTTGCTTGTATTAAGACGCAGATTATCTAACTGATAAGTTTTTTTTTATCTAGACAGTAAAAATCAGCACAGAATTCAGTGTTCATGTAACACCCAAAAAACTTTTTAACAGCCAAAAAACTCCTTTCATTCAAAAATTCTAATAATATCTAAAATTCTCTCGGTAATTCTTTGGTTTACCCCTGTAAATTAGTTTCGCTAGTACACGCCCGCGGGTTCTCTTGCATAAAATTTAAATTTTCCCTCGACATCTCAAGGGGGCCATATCAAGTTTTTCCGAGATGAAAATGCTTGAAAAGCTTAAGACGGCTTTGTCATATCATGGTCTGTAACATGAGAGGAATTTGTGGAAGATTTTTTGGTGTTTTGTTAATGTATTTTTTTCTAGACGAGAGAATTTATTTAGGTGCCTACCTGTACACTGTTTATACGTGGCACCATGGCATTTTTTGTATTTTTACCTGTATTTTTTTTTGGCATGGCATGTGTTGGGTGTGTTTTTCAGCATTTTTAGGGTTCCGTACCTCAAAAGGAAAAACGGAACCTTATAGTATACTTCGTTGTGCGTCTGCCTGTCTGTCAAGATCCTTTTTCTCAGGACGCGTGTAAGTATCAAGTTGAAATTAATATCAAATACGTAGGTCTTATGGTCCCTTATACTCTTAAAAAATCAAGCTTCTAAGTCAACGCAATAAAAAATACAGCCATTTATGCGACATATTTTGATACTCGCAAGTAAATCAAAACTTATAAGGTACTTCCCGTTGACCTAAATTAATGAAATTTGGCAAGAAGCAAGGTCTCACAGCACAAATAAAGGAAAAATTCAAAAAATTATTCATTTGTAATTTTATCCCATTCATTTTTTTTTTGATATTACAATGTTAAGTTTGTTTTTGGGATTTTACGGAACCCTTCATTGTGCGTGGTCCGACACGCACTTGGCCGGTTTTTTTGTTGACTTTATCTTCTTTGTTTATACTATGTGTAACGTTACCGACTTGTAGGGATCGCAAAATATTTATTTTATGATTACGATCAGAAAAATAAATTCTTATAGATATTATTCTATCAAGATTTCGCACGACCCTCTTATTCGTTTACACCTCAGCCAATTTCTTTGATATCCCTTCCCTATAAACTCGATATTGATAACAGTCAAATCAGAATCGATCGCGCGCCACACCAAACGAGCTCCACGTGGAGGTGTTTCTTTGAATTTGAATGTAAATAGTGATGTGGTAGTGTTGTATCCGCGCTGTGGTGGGAATACTTCAACGGATAATTGTACAAATTAATTCTGCTCTACATGACTTTCATATCCAAGTATTTACTTAGAGAGGTAGTTAGTAGTTCGAGAAACACACTAACTATTAGTTTTAGAAACTGACACTGAACCCTACTAAAAATGATTTTGTTAAAATTGTGATGATATTTAAACTATACAACGTGTTGTTTTGCATAGCATATAGACCATCAAACTGAACAAATTTTTCCATGGCACCAACATCGTAATCGCAAAAATATAATCTGCCATCCCATACATTTGCGTCGAGTAGGTATTGAAGTTTTCTATGGGACAGTTGAAAATTTTTTCGTGATTACGATGTTGATCCCATGGAGAAAGTTGTTCAGTTTGTTGTTCTTTATCACACCCTGAAAGAACAATGTCAGATGTTCATAGTAACTTTGGCTCAATATTAATTTGTCATGGACAGTGAAAATTCTTACGTTTTTTTTGTAGTTTAACGTCAAAAGCTTTTCTGTGATTTCCTCTTTTACACTGAACTTCTAAAAAAGAAGTTATTCAGACATTTTAAATTGGAGGTTATGTTATGTGTAATGACAAACAAGACTGTCATTTGGAATCTAAAACAAACAAAATACAGCTGTGTTGCAAATTAACATTTAGTTTAGTTAAAACAGTTGACATTATATTAAGCGCGCGCGATCTTGACAGATCTTGGTTCTTCAAGAGCATGATCAGTAAAATGATTACTTATTAAAATGATTTCCTTTTTGAAAAGTTCTCGAAGAGAACTAAATATTTTTTAATAAGTGGTAATTTTATATTTAAATTGTTGTAAAAACTTTATGTCCGTGTGAATTTAGTTTTAAAAGTTGTGTAGGCCGAAACCTGACATTGTTCTTTGACGAGTATGCAAAACGACACGTTATATTTACTGCTTGAATCTCATCTAAATGTTTAAAAATAAAGAAATAAATCCTTACAAAAAATAGGCGCCAAACTTGATCTTCGAATTACTGGCACATAGTGAAATCAAATCAGTTCTGAAGTGGAAAGAAAAATATCCGCACCATTTTTTTCGGATATCACAGCACATCACTGTCCCGAAATCGTTTGAATCGAGAGCGAGACCAAACGAAACAGCCAAGATCGACGCTCTTGAACAGTTCGAGGGCTTTTTTAAAACGAGACGAACCTTCAATGGTACTTAGTACCCCTGTTACGGTGTCACGCGAAAGGTGCTTGGCGAAAATATTTTTCGCGAAAGAAGATAAAATACAAAAAAGGTGTAATCTTTTTTTTATTTTGAAAATTCACGGACGTGTGAAGAAATTGCTCTTGAATATTTTGGGTGAAGTGATGATTATATTTTGTAGAAAGATAATCTGAAGGACTAAGTGTGTTTACGATGATGGTAAGAAGTTGGTATTAAAACAGTTACTTTGAGCTACTGGCGAAAAAACGAACACAAATAATATTACATACCTACATTAAATTCATGCCGATTACAATCACTGTAAAATTAAGTAATCTGTAGATTTATTTATTTACACCTTCGTTTATAACATGAAAGTAACACATTTTTATTTTGTTTTTTATTTAAAACTAGCGGACCCGACAGACGTTGTCCTGTTTGAACGATCCTAGAACCCGACTGCAGCTCCACCTACCGGGTCCAATTGTGTTTTCATACCATCCAGGAACCCATTCAAATATACACACAAAATTTCATCTAAATCGGTCCAGCCGTTGTTATACCACGTTTCAGTTTTTTTTAAAAGTAGGTATCCTATGTCCGTCTCCTGGTTCTAAGCTACATCCCTACCAATTTCCAGCCAAATCGGTTCAGCCGTTCTTGAGTTATAAATAGTGTAACTAACCCGACTTTCTTTTATATTTAGAGCTTGTCTAATCACACTAATATTATAAAGGCGAAAGTTTGTGAGTGTGTGAGTGTTTGTATGTTTGTTACTTCTTCACGCTCAAACCGCTGAGCCGATTTGGATGAAATTTGGTATGTAGATAGCTTATACCCTGAATTAACACATAGGCTACTTTTTATCCCGGTCTACGCGGCTGAAACCGCGGGGCGCAGCTAGTTCAGTATATAAACACTTACTGTGACTTGCAGTATACTACGCTATACTTAAGGACACAACAATCTCAGCATTTCACAGTTGACATCCTATTGTCTTGTTTATGCTACAATCTAAACGGAATGAAGCCGTTAGAGCATCCCAGCTATCTACCATTGTTGCATACAAATTGGAGCATTAGCACTATTCGTTAGCAAAAACAACATTCAAGTAATAAACAATAGAAAATAACTCTAAAATCGATGAACCATTCGAAAGCGAAATTCCAGGCAAAATGATTCGATATTTGAAAGTGCGAAGTATCCGTTAACATCCGAAATCAAGCCGTTCCAAATTCGAACGCGAAATTTCTCGTACGAAAGAAAGTATTCGGAACTCGAATGCGCAGAGTACCCGGTAAGCCCAGCAACTTGCCACTTAGCCACACTCAAGCGCGCACTCCCTAATGACGCGACTCGCATTGTACCAACTTTTTCATCCGGACTTGCATGAATATGGACTCGGACGCCTTTGTGAGCGTCCCTCCTTCCTCGTAAATCTGCAAACTTATCCACCCACCCCGAAAACCCTGACGTATTCGAATTTGAACTCTGCAATTCGAAGATTAAGGTTCTCACCTGATTGAAGACGTTGTATAAAAGTTTTTTGGTAGGTTTTTTTTTATTTATGTTTTACGTTATTTTTACACGAGCCTCGTCCTTTCAGCGAGGTCCATTCACGCTTCGGAGTATATAAAGAATCTGGTTCTAATTGAATCTTCATTACAGCTGAAAAAGATTTTATTTCTATTTCGTTTAGAATTTGGGTTAGTGTTTTTTTTTTCGTCATTTGTTTTAATTTTGTTCGTGTAATTAATTAAGGTTTCTTGGATTCAATTATTTTTGTTGCTTCCTGTATCAGGAATTAACGGACAGTCTTAGATTCATGAAAGGTAGGATCAAATCGTAAACAGGCCTTTGTGACTAACATGTAGCTGTGGACCATTCTAGACAATCAGTTTTGCCCATTTAATTAGTGAATATGCCAGACAAGCCGCTGCTAGATATGTGTCGCCTGAAAAGCAATTGCATTACGAAAAAAAAAAAGTTTACAAACTAAAACCGACTACTGAAAAATCACGCGCTAAAAAGTACGAAACAAGAAAATATTCTCATCTGAAATTAGAAAATAGACAGACAAGTTAAAAGTCCGGAGTCGCACGTAATCTGTTCTATTTATGATGACGAACATGACGTGTGACTCTGGATTTTTAATTTGTCTGTTTTTTTCAAATATTTCTTTTGTTGATGACTTTATGTCCTTTATAGAGCCCCATATTCAATTTAATGTGAAGTTAGCCACCACCACCACCACAAGACGCTTCCAACGATACCTCATTTGTCAAATTATGATAAGTAGTTTAGAAGTTATGAGGGAACATATGGACATACATACAGACATACACACATACATACTGGTCAAAATCAGAACCGTCCTTGTTGCTTCGCCGTAGTCGGGTAATAATGGTAAAACGGTAAATCAAACCAGGTACCTAAGGTTTCATTTTCTCAAGAGGGCAGATCTCCAAAATAATTTTCTTGTGACAATGATTCATATTTTTCGCAAACAAAACCATGTGTACCAACTAGTATGTCTGTCGCAAAGTTCCATATATCATACGTTACTTAGGTGATTCTAAAAAAGCGAGGTAATGCGTTCTAAGTGTATTGTTACTCTGTAGGTATCACCTGAGACTGTTGTATGAGAGCTTTATCCGTAATACCACAGTATGATAATGATACAGTAGTATAGCTTCATAGAAAATAGCCGAAATGACGCGCTTAGAAGTTTCACTCCAATAGCTTAAACGCGCGGCAGTTACTCACGGACGGACACGTATTCTACCGGGCGGCCGGTTTTTAATCCAAGGTCACGTCCAGCTACACCACTGTAGTTTTATTACTCTATGACAGTACTATGTAAGTTTGACCTTGGATACGTGTCAAGTTTCTTTTTGAATGAAATGGGAGACTTTATTGGATCCTAAAAGACAAACCTCAAAGTCCAAATAAAATTTAAGACTTGTGCTGTATACAAGGTGTAAATTAAATCATTATGAACAACTTTTACTAAGGGACCAAACCTGAAATAGCAAAAAAAAAAAACAGCTGTTCCCTACTTTCGTCACCATTGATACAAACCTTAATTTCCGGAAACACATCGATCTATTATGCACTAGAGTGCGTAAATTAATATACTTTTTTAAGAATTTACGGAACATAGCTGACTTTAAATTAATTAGACAAGTTTACTTCGCATTGGGTCAATCTATTATTACCTACTGCATAACCACCTGTGGTGGTGCCGCAAAATCAAGTTTACTACTCCTAGAACGTGCTCAAAGAGCGATTCTAAAAGTCGCCACCTGTCGCCCATTCAGATTTCCCACACACCAGCTTTATACAGGGTGTTCGGCGCATGGACCGACATAACTTTTTGGGGGATTGGGGGGGTCATTTGCTAGGTTTCACCTAAAGACCTCCATGTCCTAAGTGTGACGGTAATTGAGATATGTTTTTTTTTGTTCTTTCTTTGAATTACCCAAAATCTCGCCTTTGAATCGATATATTTTTTTTGTTTATGGTTGCAATAGAACAAAATAAACTTTATAATAGTCTGCAATGTATTTTTATTCTAAATAAATTATTATTTGATGTAATTTATCAGTAGAAAATGACTTATGTGCTTCCAAAGTCTTAAAAATGTTTAAATGTATGAAAAATTACTACTCTTAAATTCATTTTTTTTTAAATAAAGCCATTTTGACCTTATTTTTATCTCGAAAAGTTCTTTAGCTTGTACCCTTTGTAAGGGTATGCTACACGCTATGAAAAACAATTCAAATGTAGTCAAAATACTAGTTAGAGAGTCAGTTATGGAGTGTTTTAAGAAAAGATTTATTACGGTAATTATATTTTTTTATTTTATTTCGAATAAGAATACATTGTAGACTATAATAAAAATTATTTTGTTCTTTTACAACCATAAACAAAAAAAATATATCGATTCAAAGGCGAGATTTTGGGTAATTCAAAGAAAGAACAAAAATAAACATTTATCTCAATTACCGTCACACTTAGGACATGGAGGTCTTTATGTGAAACCTAGCAAATGACACCCCCAATGCCCCAAAAAATTGTGTCGGTCCATGCGCCGAACACCCTGTATAGCATGCAAGGTGCTAACAGTTCGACAACTGTTTGTTCTAAGTATAGTTTTACTGCAGCACACTGAACTAGATTTTAAACCAGTACCTCCAGACAAGAGAAGAAAGGATCTGGTTTGCACGAACCCTCAGACTAAACATGCTTTTTCTAATCGATTTTATTTATTTCTTGGACCTTTCATAATTAAATAAGTTTAATAAATTTCTTAAGATATACAGTGTGAAATTGAATAGATGCGACAAAATTTAAGGGGGTGTTCTACGCATCAATATGAACAACTTTTACTATGGGACCAAACCTGAAATCGCGAAAAAAAAATCAGCTGTTCAGTACATTTAATGTTCGCATAATTCGTCAAAATGTACTCAATAGCTGATTTTTTTTCGCGATTTCAGGTTTGGTCCCATAGTAAAAGTTGTTCATATTGATGCGTAGAACACCCCTTAAATTTTGTCGCATCTATTCAATTTCACACTATATAATGTAAGTTATAATAGGTGTAGTATAATTTTATCCGATAATTTAGCAAAATTAAATTACTCAGACACGGAAAAATTACTAGAAGTGCTGAAATAAAGATGCGGACTTAACTGTATTTACCAAGCCTTATATTACTATAATTTTAGTTAAGTATAGATTTAAATTTAACCTGTAAGCCTAGTTCATAATAAGGTAGCGCAAAAGATTGTTCCTGCTTAGGCAGTGAAAATATATGTTAATTTAATTAATTGATTGTCATAATTGATAAGTACTGTCGTAGAGATATGGCCTGAAACACAGGTTTAAGTAAACCTAGATCGTGCCAGGCACTACATTACCTTCAGAATTTTATTTTTTTGCAACTATAATTTTTATATTTGTCATACCATAGTTTTTAACCAGATTATTATAATACTACTAACATAGGCCTAGATTAATATTTACTACTGAACCATCTATTTACACTCTTTTGTAAACATATTTTTATTTCAATAATTTTTTTTTTTTTTACATTCATGTTCGCTAACTTGTCAAAATGTAGGGAATAGCAGATTATTTTTTTCACGATTCGAGGTTTGTTCCCATAATAAAAAGTTGTTTGTGTTGTTTGTAATGTTGAGTACAATGACCCCTTAATTCTTAATTCTTAAGGGGTCATTATTAGGGGAAATTATCTCACGGGAACGTACAACCGGTATAAAAAGTATCCTATCCAGGAGGTCTACTCTTCGGCCTTCGTTACGGGTGTTTCCAACTCCGTATCACCAACAGATGGATGATTGGTTCGGGGCCCGAACGAAGTATGAATGACAACACGATTTGACAGTTGTCTCTACTCCTGATGTGTTTTTGCCCGTCCGAAAAATTTAACTTTTACACTTGTTTTGATGGATCGTTATGTAGTCGCGGGTTGTTTGAAGAAGATACCGCGGCCCTGGCATAGGCAACTGAAGGAACACGGGTGGGTTTTAGTCAGTAAAAGTCTGACACGCCCTTCCGCTCCACCCAGAGCGGGAGAAGTTATTTGATGATTTCCCACCATCAAAAAAAAAAAAGACGGACGGACGGACGGAAAGACTTACGGAGTAGACCCCAGGTCATGGTCATTTTAATCCGTTCAGCCGTTTTAGCGTATAACAAACAAACTCACTTTCACATTTATATTAGTTGGGACTAGTTAGGACTTAGCTAACCAGACATATACTTGTAACTCGCCACATTGTAATAATTTCCCTAATAAATCTGGCACGTTTTCTGTGTGATACTCGTCCCCTTGTTAGTCTACCCTATTATAAACACCATGATATATCATTAGCCGTAAACCTCACAAATCGTAACTCAGCTTAACTACAATTGTGTAAATAACGATTGCTACCGGTTGCTCTGGAGTAGTGTTGTAGTAAAATTCCGACAAAAATTACAGGTTTAAAACCAAGAGTTCAAGAAAGTTAAGAGTTTGATCAATACTATGGTTCCTTTAATTTTAAGGGGGATCCGCTGTGGTAGGCCGGGAAATTCAAATTTTTCATGCGGTTTTTGCAATTTGCAGATCAGTGTCAGGTTGTATACAGGGTGAAATTGAATAGTTGCGACAAAATTTAAGGGGGTGTTCTACGCATCAATATGAACAACTTTTACTATGGGACCAAACCTGAAATCGCGAAAAAAAAATCAGCTGTTCAGTACATTTAATGTTCGCATAATTCGTCAAAATGTACTGAACAGCTGATTTTTTTTCGCGATTTCAGGTTTGGTCCCATAGTAAAAGTTGTTCATATTGATGCGTAGAACACCCCCTTAAATTTTGTCGCATCTATTCAATTTCACCCTGTATTAATCAAAATATGATTCACGGCAGTGACAAAAATATGTATTTACATAATTTTCACCATAAAAATCATCAATACATCTTTCTAAGTTTGATTTTCTCCGGATTCGTCTGAATTCCGTAATCATTAGTTTCCTGTTACATTTCTTTGGAATCCTAATATTTTTCGTCACAGCAACCGCCGCACAACAATCGTACAATCGCCCCTAACTAAAGTCCACACATAGCTCCCCGGATTTGAATACCGACCAATATGTTTGTTGGTACATACGATGATGACGTCACAACCCGCGTCACACTAACAAGCCTCCGTGATACGACAAATTGTAAACGTCTTTTATCTAAACCACCATTTTACATATACTACATTGCCATAAACCTTAATCAAAAATGAACCTTACTGCCTTGTGATAAGGTTGACAAAATTAAAGGAGGACAGTATATGCATGGTGGTTGTAAGTATTTTGTTGTTTGACATGGGATGGAGTCGCGATTCTGAACAAATAACACGGGTTTATGGTATTTGCTTAATATGTAGGTAAGGATTGATATCTGGATGTATATTTGTATATTATTTTTATTTGTGTGGATTTGATGTTATAAATAAATAAATAAATAAAACGTAATTTATTTTTACGACACAGGCCCATAGATAAACACCTTAACCTAAACATACATATTTGAATATAAACAAAACTTGTGTTAATAAATAAGGCTTAAGACTATGTTAGCAGTACTTCACTTTGCAGTAGCTTGACTTTTTACCACGTAGTGTCTGGTGGTACTTGTCCGCGGAAGCGACGGAAAACTACGTCCTGCGGCCAAAACTCTTCTTCCATGAGGAGGGGCAGATAACAGTTCGGTACACGCACCACGAACGCCTTGAAGTTGACGTTGCGGCGCGACTCCAGTAACTGCACCCTCGGCGTGTACCTCGTCTTATAGCTGCCATATGAAGTGCCATATGTCTTGGTGTTACAAAAGTTCTCGAAACTGATATAATGACATATTTTAAAGTGGCAAGGATGTATGAAGAGAAAGGCAGCGACGAATTAGTAAGTGGTAGGTACTGTTCGTGGATGGGTAACCATCCATTATATATCGAGACTCCTCCGTGCCTCGGAAAGTACGTTAAGCCGTTGGTTCCGGCTGTCATTAGTATATAATATAGAGACATGAGGAACAGTGTGTAAAGTTCCCTCATACATTGTAAAGGGAGGATCCTCCGACCAGACGGTTGTTGTGTCTGGTGGGCAACTGCCCGACGGTTGATGTCGGGACGTTGTATATATGCTAGTCGCGCGGTAAACTCTGATTGCGCGGTAAACCCAGTAGGTAATAGGGTTGTGGAGGTCAGATAGACAGTCGCTACGGGTCGTCAGAAGCCCGAAAGTCTGACAACCAGTCTTACCAATAGGTTCGTATTACCCAGTAACTGGGTTGTGGAGGTCAGCTATGCAGTCGCTCCATGTAAAATACTGGTATTCAGCTGCATCCGGTTAAAATGGAAGCCGACACCAAAATAGTTGGGAAAAGGGTAGGCAGATGATGATGGTGAGTTTGTTTGTTAGTTACGCTTTCACACTAAAACGGCTAAACGGATTTGATTGAAGTTTTGACACACAGGTAGACCATGACCTGGATTACATAGGATACTTTTTATCGCGGTTTAATTAGTTCCCGTGATATATTTTCCGAACTCTACGCAATGAAGCCTCCATAAGCTAGGACATAGGATACTTTTTATCGCGGTTTAATTAGTTCCCGTGATATATTTTCCGAACTCTACGCAATGAAGCCTCCATAAGCTAGGACATAGGATACTTTTTATCGCGGTTTAATTAGTTCCCGTGATATATTTTCCGAACTCTACGCAATGAAGCCTCCATAAGCTAGGACATAGGATACTTTTTATCGCGGTTTAATTAGTTCCCGTGATATATTTTCCGAACTCTACGCAATGAAGCCTCCATAAGCTAGGACATAGGATACTTTTTATCGCGGTTTAATTAGTTCCCGTGATATATTTTCCGAACTCTACGCAATGAAGCCTCCATAAGCTAGGACATAGGATACTTTTTATCGCGGTTTAATTAGTTCCCGTGATATATTTTCCGAACTCTACGCAATGAAGCCTCCATAAGCTAGGACATAGGATACTTTTTATCGCGGTTTAATTAGTTCCCGTGATATATTTTCCGAACTCTACGCAATGAAGCCTCCATAAGCTAGGACATAGGATACTTTTTATCGCGGTTTAATTAGTTCCCGTGATATATTTTCCGAACTCTACGCAATGAAGCCTCCATAAGCTAGGACATAGGATACTTTTTATCGCGGTTTAATTAGTTCCCGTGATATATTTTCCGAACTCTACGCAATGAAGCCTCCATAAGCTAGGACATAGGATACTTTTTATCGCGGTTTAATTAGTTCCCGTGATATATTTTCCGAACTCTACGCAATGAAGCCTCCATAAGCTAGGACATAGGATACTTTTTATCGCGGTTTAATTAGTTCCCGTGATATATTTTCCGAACTCTACGCAATGAAGCCTCCATAAGCTAGTCTATTCTATTTTTAAAAATAAAGACAATTTCTGAACAAATTCAATTATTTCTAAATACTGTCAGGATATTTTGACAATGTTTCCTTTTATAATCTAAAGATTATTTTATGATAATCCGTACACATTGCGTGCTTACTCTTATTAATTAGGGGTGCTTTCGGACATCAAAAGCAATTACTTCGGACACGCAATGGTATTCGTATTATTATGATATTTTATTATTTAGTAAAATGCAAGACAAAATAATGACATGTCATGATAAGTGATTCGTAGAATTGTAACCATAAAAATCATCAGTAGGTACCTACATCTCTCTAAGTTAGATTTGCCGTGGTTTGGTGTGATTTCTGAAATCAGACCAAACCACAGCAAATCTAATTATCTAATATGTATTGATGATTTTTATGGTCAAAATTATGAAAATACATATTTTTTGCTGTCGCGTATCATATTTGGCCAACATACAAACTGACACGGACCTGCAAATTGCAAAAAACCCAAAAAAAAATGAATTTCGCGGGCTACCACTGCACATCCCCCTTAAGTAAAGTTGTTGTAAGAACAACAACATTAAATAAATAATTTATCGTATTCGTTTTTTTATTAGTTTTTTGTGCCAAACGGAACCCTATTACTAAGCCTCCGCTTTCCGTCCGTCTGTCTGTCATTAAGCTTTATCGCATGAACCGTAAGTAGACAGTTGGTGTATTGCTAGCATACAACGTCCCGACATCAACCGTCGGGCAGTTGCCCACCAGTCACGACACCCTCTCCCCCCTCTGGTCGGAGAATCCTCCCTTTTATAAGGAGGATGACTGAACTTTACACTCTGTTCCTCATGCCTCTATAGAACTCTTCATGTGCGAGCCCAACTCGCGTTTTTTTGTCTCCTCTAGTATTGATTTCCATCTCTTTTTGGGTTAACCTAGAAGGTAAGACAGTAAATATAGATCTAAAGGTCTCCCTTTTATTTTAGTAAAATGACTTCTTCCAACAAATTCTTTGTATCTTTTCTTGCAGGATTAACTTACATTATTCCCGCCTTAATTATCGCCTAACGAAACAATTGTTTGCAATAATAATAAATTAATCGTTAATACGATTAATCATTGCAACAATGATGTAATTTATATTAATTAAGGAAACAGCGTGAGTAGTGCGACCAAGTTAATGAGAATTATTAAGATTATCCCGGGATTATTAATGTCGATGTAGGCAGGTACGTATATATTTACTAACAATATTATATTACTGATCGGAGGAGCTCGTGGCTAAGTAATTACAGCCGCACGGGTCGATCCATCGGGTGAAGCTACGCTTGCCGGGGTTGGTCAGTGGATGGGTGACCATCTTTACATACCGAGACTCCTCCGTGCCTCGGAAAGCACGTTAAGCCGTTGGTCCGGCTGTCATTCGTGGATCTTTGACAGTCGTTACGGGTCGTCAGAAGCCCGAAAGTCTGACAACCAGTCTTACCAAGAGGTATCGTATTACCCAGTTACTGGGTTGTGGAGGTCAGACAGGCAGTCGCTCCATGTAAAATACTGGTATTCAGCTGCATCCGGTTAGACTGGAAGCCGACCCCAACATAGTTGGGAAAAGGCAAGGCAGATTGATTATATTACTGATCCTTTTGGTAAAAATATTCCCACCAATTATCGTGGGAAATTGAATGGGCATAAGTTGCAAAAGGATGGGCAGTTCTAATCTCTGGAACTTCAAAAATTGACAACGTCGGATTTGAAAAAATCTTTTTGCATTTGATAGCCCAATTCTTGAGGAAGACTATAGACTATCAAAGACTATTAATATCAAGCTAGGATCCTTATGATCCGAAGAAAAAAGTCAGAGAGAACTAATAACGCGGGCAGGCGATGCGACGCGACGCGGACGGCGTGGATCGGGGGAGCAAAAATCAGAAGAGGCAGAAGCTAGTTAGGTATATACCTTAGAACAGCCTTACAACCATCTCAACTCCTGCAACCTCCACTACACAACGTCAAAAAAAATAGCTTTAAACGATATCTGTCTATCTTGTTTATTATTAATAAATAATAAATAAAAATAAAAATGTTTTGATATCAGACACAAAGCAAAGGCCCATAGTATATTAGTAACAAAAAACCGGTCAAGAGCGAGTCGGACTCGCGCACCGAGGGTTTCGTTCCGATTTCTGAAAAAGTGTGCTACTTAGAGACATCGTTTTATTTGTCCTTTTATTTCATCTTTACATAAACATCTATCACATAGAATAATTTCAGATTTTTTGCTAAGCAAACTTCGGAGATAAGGGGCGGAACGGTATGTTTTTTACATTTTTCATCAAAAGTCGAAAACTATGCAGACTAAAAAAAATAAAAAAATGTTTGAGAATGTGCAAACAGCGTTCTTTCATATGATACACGCCATATTTCACATGGCCTAGTAGCCCCACTTTGAATTTTTAAGACCCCCTTTCAGTCCCTGTTGCAAAAAAAAATATAAATATTTTTATTTCTTTCTTATTTGCAAAATAGTTGGCTAAACGTCTTTTAAAACTGTTCTAACTTTCAAGTTGATAGCATTAGTAGTTCTTGAGATATCTAGCTGTGACAGACAGACAGACAGACAGACAGACAGACATACAGACAGACTGAGTCTCACCATAAGGGTTCCTTTTTTACCATTTTGGTACGGAACCCTAAAAATGACTTAAAACCTATGTTAGTGTGTTATGTGTTAAATTAAAATTTTATTTAGAAAACATTAGGTAGGTAGGTTTATCGAGCTGAATGTAAAGTTATGCTGTATGGTATTCTCATTTATGCAATAAAAATTATGTCTAAGTAATTAAATGTTCAAAACTCAGCCCTCACTCCGAGAAGTCACCTAAATCCCAAACACACTAATCAGAAACTTGGTCACAGTACCAACGATGATGGATCGCTACATTTGGAGCCCGAAGGTCCACAATAAATCATTACAGATCCAGACCGAAGGCCTACAGACCCGACGGCCCGTAAAAAAAGTAATTCCTTCATCACGCCATTTTTTCTGCTTTTCTCTTGATAATTAATTAACGAAAGCAACAGGTTCGCTGGTGGATATTTTTGGTAATAAAATGGTTAAATTTCTAATTGCGGTGCTTTGGGTAAATCTTTGAATTATGTTATTTCTGTTAGATTATGAAAATGTGTGAACTTGGTTTGGATTTATCTATATTGGTCTCGTAATAATTACGAAACAATATTAATTAATTATTAAACAATTTGACGAAGCCAATTATTGGCTTCGTCAAATTGTTTGAGAAGAACACAACAAAAGTCCATCATTAATTTACCGTATTACAGTAGTTTGTACTGTTAGCACTGGTGCGTTACTGGTGGGTGGGTACTGTTGTACCGGGTCAGATAAATAATAGTATATTATGCAATTAGTGAATAAAGGACGGATTTAAAGCGAGGGCCATAGATGAATCACGAACTAGTGAAGGATTCTAACTACTGAATCACGAGCGAAGCGATTGATTCAAGTCTTAGAATCCTGAGCGACGCGAGTGATTCATGGCCCTCAATATAAATCCGTTTTCAAGAGTCGCAGACTATACTTTATACCATGAATACGAGAAAAGTAAAGATTTAAGTGAAAATAGACATAATAATGAAGAAAAAGGAAAGTTAAATTGGCTTTGATGTAAACCAGCCGTGATTTTTTGAGTAGCAAGTTTTCCACTATATCGGCCGCCCTCTCTTTCATAAACTCAGGTGTTCAACAAAACAGTACAAATCTTCATCACTAGAATGCATTTTTATTCGATTAGAACAACACTAAACAAACACAAAATTAAAGATTAAAGTAACACTAAACTTTGTGTTCGTACAACTTACAGTATTCAAAATAGCGCCAATTTACTAAGGACAGCAAAGAACACAAAACAGTTTTTATTCTAATGCTAAACTCCTTGTCGAAAATTTCGACCAATCAAATTGAATTTAGAACACATCAATATAGGTTGAATACAAAGATTACACTTACACTAGATACGGCGAGCCACGACCAAGCGTGCCCTGCATGTTCAACTGTTCGTACTAAAAAAAAAGTCTGTTAGCTCAGTGACGCTTAGCGATTGAAACAATTCTGTTTACGTTGAGCACATCACTAAATGGCTGGGGTGAAGTTATCGTAGGTATAAAAAAGATGACACGTTCGGTTTTCATACTATCTAATAACATGCCGTATCTAGCCTAGGTACTCTAAATCTGTGGTCGAATACATTGGTGTGTTCCATTTTCAAACATCAAAACAGTGAGTAAAAGTTTTTATTCACTGTTTTCAGTGAATAAAATAAGCTTTTTAGAGAGGGAATAGTATAAATAGTATATTATGCAATTAGTGAATAAAGGACGGATTTATAGCGAGGGCAATAGATGAATCACGAGCTAGTGAAGAATTCTAACGATTGAATCACGACCGTAGGGAGTGATTCATGATGATTGAATCACGAGCGTAGCGAGTGATTCAAGTGTTAGAATTCTGAGCGACGCGAGTGATTCATGGCCCTCGATATAAATCCGTTTTATTCAAGAGTTGCATACTATACTTTATACCATGACTACGAGAAAAAGAAAGATTTAAGTTAAAATAGACATAATAATATAATGGAGAAAAAGGAAAGTTAAATTGGCTTTGATGTAAGCCAGCCGTGATTTTTTGGGTAGCAAGTTTTCCACTATATCGGCCACCCTCTCTTTCATAAACTCAGGTGTTAACACATCTTCATCACTTTTAATCGATTAGAACAACACTAAACAAACACAAAATTAAAGATTAAAGTAACACTAAACTTTGTGTTCGTACAACTTACAGTATTCAAAATAGCGCCAATTTACTAAGGACAGCAAAGAACATAAAACAGTTTTTATTCTAAAGCTAAACTCCTTGTCGAAAATGTCGACCAATCAAATTGAATTTAGAACACATCAATATAGGTCGAATACAAAGATTACACTTACACTAGATACGGCAAGCCACGACCAAGCGTGCCCTGCATGTTTGACTGTTCGTACTAAAAAAAAGTCAGTTAGCTCAGTTATGCTTAGCGATTTAAACAGTTCTGTTTACTTTGAGCACATCACTAAATGGCTGGGGTGAAGTTATCGTAGGTATAAAAAAGATGACACGTTCGGTTTTCATACTATCTAATAACATGCCGTATCTAGCCTAGGTACTCTAAATCTGTGGTCGAATACATTGGTGTGTTCCATTTTCAAACATCAAAACAGTGAGTAAAAGTGCTTTTTATTCACTGTTTTCAGTGAATAAAATAAGCTTTTTAGAGGGGGAATGGTATAAATATATATTTAGTTTTAACGGGTAATAATTATTTCATCATATCAATATACTTATTTTGATTGATGACGAGCACTGTCAGCCCTTACAGCTGCGTCTCGGTAGGACTTAGGGGATTAATCGAACAGATTACGTGTGACTCTGGATTTTTAATTTGTCTGTCTTGTTCTAATTTCAGATGAGCTTGTTTCATAGTTTTTAGAGCGTGATTTTTAGTAGTCGGGTTTTTAAACTTACTTTTTATTTAAATTATTTTGGGGTTTTAATTGCGTGATATATTTGCAAAGCGACTTTACATTTTTAAAGAAGAAGAATAACTATTATGTATTTTGGGTAGGTTTGGAGAGAAAATATGTTTGGTTCACATTCTGAGGCGTGATTTTAGAAATTATACCCAATTATTGGGTGCATGCAAGCAAAGCCGTCAGCAATAGCTTTTACTATGGCAATAGCTAACAATGTATATGTTACGGGTAAAGCTAGAAGATGGAGTAAACCTAGGATTACCCAGGTTGTCTTAGCTCTACCCAAGCTTCTTGGGTAAAGTCCGAATAATAAGTAAAATAAATTTTAATTCGGGGTTTACCCATACTCACATAGGTCTACCCAACTGTGGCTGGGTAATGTTAATTTGTCTAATTAATTAGTGAAATGAAAATCCAAGGGAATTTTAAACTTTTATTATTTAAAAAACATACAAAGGCGAACGTAATCGCTTGAAGAGCACAAACATAATAGCTTTGATAGCAAAAACTAATAACGGGCTGAAACATGATATATTTAATAGTACAAACATATTAAAAGTTTGTATGACAATTATTTCAAAGTACTACCGATTGTTGTTATTAAAATTGAAATTATTTATTTGAGCAAGATAAACTACTGTGACATTTTGAATTGCAAAATTTTTCTGCAGCATGAACACTTCTTTGTAGCACATTTTGTTTTGCAATTACACCTTTTATAACCCTGGCCTCCTGAAAGCGACTGTTCATTTGCAAGCTCTCGTAAGCTTTCTTTTTCTGGTGATATATTTTCGATATCAATCAGTTTATTATGACACACAGAAAACTGATTCCTTGAGAAAATTTCCTCAAAGTACCACGTTCGTTTCCTAGCCTACAGATCATCAGCTTTTTCTACAACTGCCATAAGCACGTTCAGGCAGGTGCAAGCGGCGCGGGGGAACGCGGGCCACCGCGATTTGCGCCACGGGCACGAAAATTACGCAACACCTAACATTACCCAGCCAGAGTTGGGTAGAGGTGAGTATGGGTAAACCCCGAATTAAAATTTATTTTACTGATTATTCGGACTTTACCCAAAAAGCTTGGTCAAAAAGCTAAGGCAACCCGGGTAAACCTAGGTTTACTCCATCTTCTAGCATTACCCGTAACATATATATTTTTGAAATGTTCTGGCGTGATTGAGTAACAATCATACATCTATCCAAACTTTCGCATTTATAATATTTGTAGGAAGTAAGATAACAATAATTTCCTAGATTATGTAGTTCAGCGTGTTTTCACCATGAATCCTCTTTTTAATAACGGTCATCCTGTTTATTCCTGTCGTTATCCCATAATGCCCGAAATTGCCCTTTAACGCAATTTATAATGTAAATTATTTTAATAAACTCGAACCCAGTGATTTATGGTCACAACTTTTAAAATAAACTTGTTAATTTTAAAACTGGAAAGTGAATTTTTAATATTTTATTTTGAGTTAATGTAGTTTTAAATATTAAAGAGGTATGAAGATATAGTTAATGCTGATATCGAAATGAAAAAGATAAAATTCGTAATGTAAAAAGTTGGTGAAAGTGTTTTAAAAGTTTGAGATAAATATTCGATTTTTAAGCTAACTTTCTCTGTGGTTTTTGATATTAAATATGAGTGACCTTAGTAAATAGTTTTCGTTTGATTGCTCTAGAAATATTAAAATAACAATAAAGTATGTGGTTCTAATTGGCCCTTTTGTTCAAACATTGATAAAATCAACTGAAACTTTAACAGCTTTTGTTTAACTTGTAATAACACAGACTTAAAACGATAAACCAACTCAATTAAGTCACGTGAAATACCACCAAAAAATAAAATTAACATTTTGAAAAAGTTTTTATGCAAGTATAAATTACTTTAAAATCATCACCATTCTCCTAGCCTTATCCCAATCTATTTGGGGTCGGCGTAACATGTCCTTTCTTCCATACTTCTCTATTAGCCATCATCTCGGTAGTCACCCCCTTTCTAACTGTATCATAAATGCCTGGGCCGCACACATCGCGATAACCCGAAGATTCGCGTAATTGCGATGTATGTAGCCAAGTATTCGCGTATACTTCGGAGCTTCGTGCGTAGTCGCAAGGACTTCGCTCCGCTGTCGGTAAACTCTCGCAGATCAAAGCGTTTTATCGCGATGAACTTCGCTTGCGCGGCCACACTTCAGTCGGCCCCCACCCTTCGTGCGTAGTGGACGTGTTAAGTTAAACTACAGTGCATAATATAGCTAAAGCCTTCTTGATTTGTGAATAGTTATCATCCACTTCCTCCTTTTTCTTGCTTTTAATTTGTTTTTTACATGACATAAATGTAAAAAATTATTATTTGCTGCCATAAAATACAGAGCAACCGCGGCGTCCATTTTGTTTTATTCGTTCGTACATCGCTCGTACATCGCGATAAACTTGACAACACGCACTATGTGGCCGCGCAGCTTCGCTGTAGACCGAAGACGAAGTTTATCGCCCGAATGTCATCGCGATGTGTGCGGCCCAGGCATTAGAGTCCATACATCATTTCTTTGGTTTCCCCTACGCCTCGACATTCATACTCAAAACTTTCCTCACGATATTTTCGTCATTCATCAGAATCATGCCCATACATCATGAATTCATGACACACGATTTCCGCAAAACTTTTCAGTCAACGGTGACACTTTCAGACTTTCTCATTATACTGGATGGCTTTTTTTACCGTCTTGAAAGAAATAGGCTGTAATAGGTGAACGGAGTAGAAGCCTATGGTTTATCTAGTTTTTTTTTTTTCATAAATATTGTAAAAAAATCGAAATTCAAATCATATGCTGCATTATGATTTGAGTTGCGATATTTTTTAATAATTTTTATTTTTTTCGAAATTTCTGTTTTTATTGTTCTACTATGAAAAGTTTACTTCGAATTTGTAGTATTTATTGATACTTAGATCAAATTTCTGTCTATGCTATTCAAAAAAAAGGTATGCCATTTACCTACCCTATTTTTTTCAAGACGGTAAAAAAAGTCATCTGGTTCATTTCTTATTCTATCCATCTGTGTAACACCACACATCCCTCTTAGCATTCATGCCTCAGCTTAAATAAAATTTAAAATCAATAAAACAAATTTTTAATAATTTCTCTGAACATAAAAAAACTTGCACAATTCACTCCAAGTACACAACTACATAAGTACAGTACCTAACAAGATTTCGTTAAATAAAAAGGTCGTCGGACGAACATTTCGTCTGTCTTATAAATCACGTTACATCTCTCCTTGCAAACTTTTCAATTACAAGCTTTGAGTGGGAATCTGCGGTGGAGCTTTGAAAAGTGGACACGGCACTTTTGGACGCGGGATCAAGTGACACTTAATGGGTTAAAAGGTACTGCGCTTTTATGCGAAAAGGATTGAGTTAGATAATAAAGTGTTTTATCTACACCCATGCTATAAATTCTCTATAAAAGTTTCTGAAACAGTTAGCTTATTGCCAACATTAAAACAGCCGTTATCATAGTAACCATTATATCATCCAAACGGGTGTTATAATGTTGTACTGAATTTCATAATGCAACTCGTTTTCAAAAAAGAACATTGTAATGCCCGCGCGTTTCACTACAACAGCGCTGTAATTTAAAAAAAGAACTTATTCGAATTCATGTCGTATACTATGACGCCGGCCGCCATGTTCGATACGAGTATTAACTGTATTGCAAAAAACTGTCTCAGAACCTTTTATAGAGGATTCATAACATGGATGTAGATAAAGTCTTGTATGCAACTCTACATAATTAGGTATTAAAACACTCATGTGCTACTATTATACGTCAGTTGCATAAATAACTATAGTAAAACCTTAGACACATGTATACATTATTTATAACCTATAGATAAGGTAAATGCGAAAGTGAGTTTAGTTTGTTTGTTAGGCTTTCACGCTAAAACGGCTGAACGGATTTCGATTAAATTTGGCACACAGGTAGAACATGACTTGGTTTAGGATATAGTATACTTTTTCGCAGTAGTACGTTCCCGTGGGATAACTTCCGTCGTCCACGCGGGCTAAGCCGCGTGAAAAAGCTACTTTTGTTATAAAAACGTAACTTGACTTTGTTTAATGAAAAAAGCTGTTTATTTGTAAAGCCCGTGGCTTCGCTCGCGATGATTTATTATTTGACAATCACTTCGGGTTGTACTCTGCTTGTAAAAATAATATAATTCAATCATGATTCGATAGTCACGCGGCGCCATCTATTATCATAAGAACGTTATTGTTGCTTTCTTCGGGAACAGTACTTTTTTTCGGGATGAAAGGTACCCTATCTCCGTTTCTGTACACCTGATAATGTATATGCAAAATTTCAGGATGATCAGTTCAGTGGTTTAGGCGTGAAAAGGTAACAAACAAACTTACTTTCGCATTTATAATATTAAGTTAGGAAGTTAGGATTGATCAATTTTTAGTAGGCGTGGGTTATGTGATTACATCGCTGTTATTCTAATTGGTATGTAGGGAAGTAGGTACATACAATATTAATAACAACCTATAATTGTTTTTAAGGGGGGCTAAAACAGCCACAGAATCATAATAGGATAATAGGTAGGTATTATGAATCATATTTGAAATCGCAAAACGGTCACAAACTGACAATTCATAATTTATCTGCGTATAATTCATAGCACGCAATTCATCTGTTTGACAGTTTTGTATGGAGATTCGTAAAATGGTCCACGAATTATGAACTGCTTTATTGAAGTTTAATGTCAAATACGACAAATACGTCAATCATAATAAATTGCTGGGATTTCAAAAAATGAATCGCTATTAGAGGAATTGCTTAAGAGTGTGGTTCCCTATTTTCGCGCTCGGATTTTAAACATCTGACGCTCGACGCCGCGTAGCGAGTGCGCGTGTGTGCGTTTTTCCTCATGTACGGCACACAGTTGCGAAGCTACGACGATTAAACGATCTTGATCTGTAGCTATGGCGTACCTATATTTTTTTGAAGTAAAAGCTAGAGGTTTACGGAGAAAATAAAAAGACTGTCCACAATACGTTATTAGTGTATTTTAATTAAATTTATACAAATATGGATGAAAAAATAATATTATGTAGGTACTTATAAAAACTAAACTCATTTTACTTATTTGTTTAAGTATTTGTATACTAATAAGTAATTGAAGTTTTATAAAAGTATTTGTCTAAGGAGATCGATCGACTTTTCCTTGGATCTATAATTTCTGGGAGAACACAATCAGAATAAAATTTTGTTAACAGCGGAACCATCTTTTGACCAAAATCATTGTTTTTTTGTGTAAAACAGTTGAATTTAAGCCCTATTTCAATGTAGATAAAGACGCCACGCGCTAGCTATAATTTTTTATTTTTCTTGCGGCATTATAGGTTCAGCAACCGCATCAAGTTCATAAAACAGTTGAATTTGAACCAACAATAATACATAAATACATAAAGCCGCCTCATGCGCAAATGATTGGTTTACTGTTTTCAAATTTCAAATAGATAGGTCACCCCGCTGCCACAGAATAAATAATAGTACTGCTGCGTTCGTGTGGGGTTGGTTTTATAATGTTTATTAGCCTAGGCAGGTATTGTACGTGCCCAGTCGACCTAATGACTATACAGTCGACCACACGTCGCACGTCAGTGGTAAGTGATAAGGATTTGTATAGGTATCGTTTTCATAGTTTTCGATTTCGACTATAGCCAATAGTGAAGTCAAAATTAAAATCCAAGATGGCGGCTGCGAAGATTTTAAAATTTTTCGTCATGGATGTCGTTTTCATAGTTCTCGAGGATGAAGCCGATAGTGAATCAATCATCGTAGAAGGGATGATTGACTGCACTATGCGGCCCATGAGAGCAATGCAATGGTGGCCCAATGGTAACGATCCCGACATACGAGTAGGTCATGGTTTCGAACTCAGGCAGGCACTTTGTGTAAATAATTTCATCACCACTACTCTCAAAACAGTGAAGGAAAATATCGTGAGGAAACCGCCTAGAACCAAAAATTCGAAGACATGTGACATCTACCAACCCGCACTGGGTCCTCGTGGTGTATTACGGCCCACTCCCTCTCACCGAGAGGAGCCCTGTGTCCCAGCAGTGGGAACATTATAGGCTGATTATGATTGAGACCCATTATGTTGTGAGCGAGCACGTTTCAGTGCCAGAGGTCATCACTGATGTGAGATGAGAAGATATATTACGCTCAACACCGCCGCGCGCGGCCCTTGTCCGATCAGAGCACGGCTAGCCGCGCGTGGCAGCCGCGCTCAAATGCCGCCCTATATTAGGACACACCTTTATATAGTGCCTTTATCTATGCCTCACTCGTTTCGTATCGTTTAGTGCGGTCGCGATTTGAGTGTATTTCCCATAGTTTTATTGATGTTTTCCTCGACCCCTGTTTTCTTTCTGCGGACTTCTGATCTTGCTTCTTGTACGAACCTTGCTACCACACCGGACACGGTACGGAGAACCCCGCATAAACGTTGGACTTGAACTTGTTATTTTGTATATTACGACCAGCCTACCGATTTCATATTGGCACCATGGATCGTTGTGTAAATTGTGGCAAAGTGATTAGAGGCTGTAGTTTACGTGGTCGTCGAGCTGAAGAACTTCAAAAATCAGCTGTTAAGTACCTATATGTAGATCGGTATGTAACCTCACTTTTATTACATCTCTTTTAACTCGGAACTCAGACCGCAAAAATCCGCAAAATGTTCAGTGATGGTTTGATAATATAGTAGCTATAAATTGACACCAATTTCATCTTTTTACAACCCAGGCCCAGGCCCAAGTTTATATGACATGGTTTCCGTCTCCTTTGTCACGGATCCACAATAGAGATTGTGGCAGTAGAGATTTCATATAAAAATCTGATATAAATTTTTTCTCCATATTCATCATCCAAAGTTCTTGTAGCCATCTTGGATTTACATTTTGACTACACTATCGACGTTAGCACCCACAAGAACCATGAAAACGATACCCATGATGAAAAATTTTAAAATGTTCGCAGCCGCCATCTTGGATTTACATTTTAACGTCACTATCTGCTTTAGCATCCTCGAGAACAATGGGAACGATCCCCATGACGAAAAATTTAAAAATTTTCGCAGCCACCATCTTGGATTTACATTTTGACCAAATTATATTGTATTATTGATATTGTAATTACAATATCAATATTACAAGTAATACAACATAATTCAAGAATTGTAACATAATTCTCCTAAAGTAAGTGTGCCTACCACTTTAGCTTCTTAAAATATTACTTAAATGAAAGGATTAAAAATATTTAGTCGCACTACAATTTACTATATATCACGCGAGGCGCATGCGCGGCGGCGGGAGGTCAACCGACATAGGTCCTGCGTCGACGAGCGCCAGAGCGCGACTGACTTAGGCCGTTCGATGCACCCGATTTTATACTCACTTTAAAAAATTATTTTTGTAAATGATTGAAGACAGATATATTTTATTTTTTACACATATATACCACAATCTTTCTTCTTACGTATAAAATGATTTGTGTTGCCAAATGACTTAGATTCTGAGAAATGACGTGTTTTTTGTAGTCGATTTCTCGATTTTTGATTATCTTAGACGTGATTAAAATACAAGTTAATGAATTAAAAATCAAACTTTTCTCAATGCATTTTAAATTTCAGGATATGCCTCTTCGAATGAATACCACTTTACCTTCTTAATTAGTAGTAATAATTGGTGTAAGATTACTTCAAAGTTGAGCCTTCGCGCGTCATCTGGAAATCGCGCCTTCGAAATCGACTGTTTTCGTAGTCAATAATTCAAATTGAACAAGTTTTTTTTAATAGACTTTAAATAAAAATATATGATAATTACGATGATTGAAGTCAAAAGAAGCTAAAAAAATAAATTATGTGACCAAAATCACTTCAAAATCTCCCAAGTTCTCGATTTACGTATGAAAAATGCAACAACGCTCTTAATGTGGCCGTTTTAGGCCCCCCCTAGAGTAATCTAAGTACCTATCTATCTTTTTTGCTAAACCGCATCCAGGCCACGCAAGTTTCGAAACTCCCAAGTAACAAGACTGGGCCCGTAGCAATCTCCAGAAACATAGCGAGCCGGTGCCTTAATAGAAATTTGAATAAAATCAATTTATTTTAACGCGGCCCCCGCTTATCGTACCCTTAATAGATTGCTGTTCAGGAAAAATAAATGAATTTAACTCCATATAAGTACTTATTTCGAGTTTTTGACGTGAGTTATTGAGCGTGTGTGTTGACGCTCTGTTAACGAGAAAACAGTGTTTGTTTTCGGGGTGTTATAGCTTAAGATAATGGAGGAAAATATACTGGTTTTGCGAATGATGTTCGTTTTAAGTGCACGGGTTTTTCTTTGAAACTGGATTGGTTTCAAATAATCCACTGCTGATGCTAGCTTTGGAACTATACCTTTGAAATGCACCTTCATATACTGTATACCATCAGGTATTTAAAGGTTTTAACATAAACACATTATATTAGGGGCGAAGATAAAGTTTTGTAAGAAAAATATCTAAAATGTGTACAACCTATAGTCCAGTTGACGGTTGACAGACATCTCACAAAAGTCAACGACAAGACTGCGCGTCATTTGTTTTTACGTGAAGCTTCTAGAATCTTCTAGAAGCTTCGACTCGCCCCTATTGGCGAGCGGGTTCCCGCCAGAAGCGTGCGGATTGTGTTTGGATTGTGTTTAATTACCTGAAGGAACTAAGTATAAACATTCAAAAATGCTTTGAATTCTGTGATTAAGAATAAAATACGTTCTATTACACAGTACACCATGCGGAGAGGAGCTCGTGGCTAAGTAATAACAGCCGCACGGGTCGATCATCAGGTTAAGCTATGCTGGCCAGGTGACCATCTTTACACACCAAGACTCCTCCGCGTTTCAGAAAGCACGTTAAGCCGTTGGTCCCGGCTGTCATTCGTGGATCTTTGACTGTCATTAAGGGTCGTCAGAAGCCAGAAACTCTGACAACCAGTCTTACCAGTTACTGGGTTGTGGAGGTCAGATAGGCAGTCGCTCCATGTAAATACTGCTTCAGCTGATGAGTCGATTAGACTGGAAGCCAACCCCAACATAATTGGGAAAAGGCTAGGCAGATTGGCAGATTGATTGCGGATGTGGAAGAATCTAATCATTGACAATAAAACTATAATATATTATTATTGGGACAGTTTTCGACTTCATTTCTATTATGCTTCAACAATTCTTCTTATAATTAATGCCTTCTGGCAGCTAGCCAATCTACAACAAACCTCGCTCCTTGCTGAAGACTCCCAAGTTCCAAGTTTGAATAATAACGGTCATACACGTCCTGTTTCCCCAACGATTGCCATAAAAGATAATCAAAATAACTCCTTGGAAAGTTAATAAACAATCTTTGGGGCTTATAGCTAAAGATAGTTTTTCTCGTTTTCCTTGTGCCAAGTCCATTGGTGAAGGTCATGACCAATGAGGCGATCTGTAACAGTATATCAAAGTCAGTAACTAATTCAAAACATGTCTGCGTGTGTTGGGTATATTTCAACTGGCAACACTGCTTTGTCTATGATGCTGTGACTTGTGAGATGTGTGTTTTTGGGTTTTAATTGGTCTTGGTTGTAAAACAAGAAGAAAATTTTGGAGGAAAATTACAATAAAAATGATTATAACTAGCAATACTTATTATAATTATGGAATTTGATGTATTTTGTTTTTATGATCTACTTAATGACTTTTAAAGTATTTTATTGATGAATTAATTGAATGAATTTTATGTGATGTGTATTTTGGGACTTGATGCCTTGTTAAGTAAAATATATATCCATACTAATATTATAAATTCGAAAGTAACTCTGTCTGTCTGTCTGTCTGTCTGTCTGTCTGTCTGTCTGTCTGTCTGTCTGTTACCTTTTCACGCCTAAACCACTGAACGGATTTCGATAAAATTTGGCAAGGCTATAGATGGTGTCCTGGGGACGGACATAGGCTACTTTTTTTTTCAAAAATAATCCTACAGGGGGTAATATAGGGGATGAAAGTTTGTATGGGAAACTCAGTATTTCTTAAGTTAGAGATGAGAAAATTAAAATGTATGCTTTTGATAGGAAATAAAGAAATATGCGGTTCAGCGTTTTTGAAAAATCATCCCCTAAGGGGGTAAAATAGGGGTTGATTTTAAAATTTACAAAACTGCATGGATTTCGACAAAATTTGGCAAGGCTTTATATAGCATCCTGGGGAAGGACATAGGATACTATTTTTTTCAAAAATAATACTACAGGGGGTGATATAGGGGATGAAAGTTTGTAAGGGAAACCCAGTATTTCTTAAGTTAGGGATAACAAATTTATGCTATTGGTAGGAAATTAAGAAATATCGCCGGGTTAATTCAAAAACCAACTAACTCGGTGATTTTGGGAAATTGAGTTAAATATACCCACCGACTCAATTTTTTATTCTCTTTCTACTGGTAAAACATACTAAGCCGTGCGATGCTTTATTTCGGAGATACTGAATGGTGAAACCAACTATCTAACCATACCGTTTATATGCGAAACAAATATTCCTTGTTAATCGGAAAAATTATGTTTTGTGTCGAAGTCAAACAAGATACTTAAATTTAATCAGTTTTCAAATTAAAAAATACCTCCAAAATTATACGGAATTTTGGGAAAGAAAAACGATCACATCCAATTATATGATTTAGTACTTAGAAACAACAGGAAATAGCGTTAACGTTCAATGATAATAGCAGTTACTAAAAGATAATAGCTATTACCTGCTGATTATTTATTATTACTTGACACAAAATCAAGAAGTAATTGTCAATAAATAGGTTTAGTAGGTTAAAAAATCTAGAGGTAAAAGCAACTATCCGGGTGTAGTTGCTAGTGGTAAGGGTTTTAAAGTCTCGCATGCGTGTTAGTTGCATGGCGCTCGCGCTTTTAGCCGACGTTAGCACGGACGTAAAAATATTAATTATTATAATTTTTCTTGTCTGTGACATATCTCGGGACCCTGGGGTCCCGGGCTTTTGGAAGGCATACGAGGACCCGAAGCCAACTCGCAGAGGCCCCTTAGACAGTTTGAAAAGGCGAGAAGGGACCAGCCGACGATTATACCTGTATGCACTATGCAGGTGCACCCAAGGACAACGCCCAGTTGGTGCAACACTATTGCAGAACATGGAAACAAAACATATTATTATTACTTTTTATATGTTTACATATCTGGGGACCCAGGGGTCTCGGACCTTTGGAAGTCATACGAGGGGCCGAAGCCAACTTGCAGAGGCCCCTTAGACAATTTTAAATTATGAGGAGGCACCAACCGACAATTATCTCTGTATGCACTATGCAAGTGCATCCAAGGACAACCCCCGGTTGGTGCAGGACTATTGCAGAACATGGAAACAAAACATATTGGGCTATGAATTTGGGTGGTTGTGGACTGGTTACCTAGAATTATGGAAACACTATGGCCCCTGCCTGACTAATGTTTTGTATGATACACAGATAAAATGGCAGGGGGTGACTTGCACACTTAATAATGGGCCCCCGAAAACGGTCGCTAGCACATAGTGTCGTAGCGGTAAGAGGGCAACATGTCCTGAGGTGCTTGTGAGGAGAGGAGAGGTATCCCACGGTTCTCAGAACAATCCCAGAGCCTGGAAGATAGTCAAGATCCTTCCAAACACTTACTGGAATACTTCCTTCCTCCGAGCACGTTTGCTCTTACGAATCTCCGCTCAAACCAGCCAATAAAGGCAAGAAAGAGGTGGGAGCACTGTTCCTCGTCATTATTCACTCCAACCGGCCAATAAAGGCAAGCCAGAGGTGGAGAACAAGACCTCTTCCGGGAGATAGAATCCGTGGGGTCGCTACTGCCCAACAGCTCGCCACATGCTACCCCGCGGGTTTCTGTATCTCTCTTGGTCTGGCTCCTGATCCTAGACCTGTTCCGGCAAAGTAAACTCTACCGGCGTAGACCTAGAATTCGGAGCGTGCAAGCCCCACCACGACGTCAACGTAGAGATACTGCGGTGGGGTTATTATTACCATTATTATATTAATTATTACCACCAGATACGAACGCGCAAGTCCTGAGAAGAAAGCAGACTTAGAACAAGAATATAGTAACCATATTGCCAGAAAGGAAGTTTGTAACATAGAAAAAAAAAAGATGATAAAGAAAGGGCAGGTAAAAAAAGGAGTTTGTTTCAGCCACATTTGATCTTCAAGCTATTTTACAAATTCCCAATGACGAAGCCGGTCTACTATACTACTGTCGTAAACTAACTGTTTACAATTTGACGGTTTACGAAAATGCATTGCCGGATGAGGAATACTGCTTTGCATGGTCGGAGGTGAATGGCAAGAAAGGCAGTGCGGAAATAGGGTCAATTCTTTTGCACTATCTTTCGAACTGTATTCCTGCACATGTGAAAGAAGGGGCACTCTTTTACCGATACCTGTGGAGGCTAAAATTATCGCTTCACTTTTGCTATGGGCTGTGAACAACATCCATAATTTGCAAATTATAGAACACAAATCGTTAAGAGTCGGGCATACTTATATGGAAGTCGACAGCATGTACAGTAGTATCGAGTCAGCTAAAAAGCACACAGCGATCTATTCAATGGCTGAATGGCTTAACGTATTCAGAAGAGCCCGTTCAAGTCGTAAATATAAAACGAAATTGTCCTAAAAACTTTACAAACAAAAATATTAATAGTGGCAGGCTCTCCTACCCTAACTGTTGTTTTACTATCGTAACATTGATCGTAATCTATCTAATCGTTATTTTCCTCTGAAATAGCTGTAATTATGTGTTTTCAATTGATTTTAAACTTCTAAATGTTACTTTTGTATTATTTTTCATATAACTTGAGAGGTAAAAGCAACTAGTTTTATGGTTTTTCCCTTTTTTCTCAAAAACTGGAAGGCCTATAAATACCAATGACTGAATGACACGAATTCACAATTAAATAAATCATTTTGAGCTTACCCGTACCTACCGTTATTCTTTACTTCATGAGTTATGGCAATTCTGTCAATATACAGCTAAAACCGACTAAATGAGGGGGTCTGTAAGAAAAACTTGCTTTTTTTGTAAATTACAATTGCTTTTTATGCCTGCAATATACATTATTATAAACCTAATTAAACAGGTAATCAACACATGTTTAATAACTAGAACAAATCTTCTGTTAAATACATAATTAGCAAACACTAACTTTCAAAACGCAATAACTCAAAACTACAATTCCCTGGGTTAGTTGGTATTTGCACTAACCCGGCGATATGCAGTTCAGCGTTTTTGAAAAATCATCCCCTAAGGGGGTAAAATAGGGGTTGATTTTAAAATTTACAAAACTGCACGGATTTCGATAAAATTTGGCAAGGCTATAGATGGTGTCCTGGGGACGGATATAGGCTACTTTTTTTTTCAAAAATAATCCTACAAGGGGTGATATAGGGGATGAAAGTTTGTATGGGAAACTCAGTATTTCTTTAGTTAGGGATGTGAAAATTAAAATGTATGCTTTTGAAAAAAATCCTACAGGGGGTGATATAGGGGATGAAAGTTTGTATGGGAAACTTAGTATTTCTTAAATTAGGGATGTGAAAATTAAAATGTATGCTTTTGATAGGAAATAAAGAAATATGCGGTCCAGCGTTTTTGAGAAATCATCCCCTAAGGGGGTAAAATCAGGGTTGATTTTAAAATTTACAAAACTGCACGGATTTCGACAAAATTTGGCAAGGCTTTATATAGCATCCTGGGAAAGGACATAGGATACTTTCAAAAACAATACTACAGGGGGTGATATAGGGGATGAAAGTTTGTAAGGGAAACCCAGTATTTCTTAAGTTAGGCATAACAAATTTATGCTATTGGTAAGAAGTTAAGAAATATGCGGGTCAGCGTTTTTTAAAAATCATCCCCTAAGTAGGTAAAATAGGGGTTGATTTTAAAATTTACAAAACTGCACGGATTTCGATAAAATTTGGCAAGGCTATAGATAGCATCCTGGGAAAGGACATGGGCTACTTTTTGTCTTAAAACATAATCCTACAAGGGGTTATAAAAGGGATGAAAGTTTTTATGGGAAACCCAGCATTTCTTAAGTTAGGGATATGCCCTATGTTTTCCACATGAACGTTCCCATGGGATATTTTCCGACACCTACGCGGGCGAAGCCGCGGGCAACAGCTAGTATATATATATATCAGCTTTTGGCAGCGGTTTCGCCCGCGTGGATGTTGGAAATGATCCCACGGGAACCGTACATTTTTTCGAGAGAAAAAGTAGCCTATGTGTAGCCTGTGTGTATGTGTTTGTGTATATGTGTGTGCCTGTGTATAGTGTATGTGTGTGCTAAGGTGACAGCTACCTCCATACCAAATTTTATCAAAATCGGTCCAGCCGTTTGAGTGTGAAGAAGTAACAAAGATACAAACACACACACTCACAAACTTTCGTCTTTCTATTACTACTAGTGTGCCGGCACACTGCTCACGGCTTTTTCCCATGGGTGTAGGCAGAAACTAAAGAACGCCACCGTTATGGTCCTTATATAAGTACTACTTTTGCTTTGTTTACGTTCACCTGTTCATCATCATCATCATCATCATCATTCTCCTGCCCTTATCCCAATCTATTTGGGGTCGGCGCAACATGTCCTTTTTTTCCTTTTTTTTTTACGCTCACCTGTTCTGGTAAGAAAGTTATTATCTTGTCGAATATAAGAACTTGAAATTGATCCATCATGGAGCTCGTGGTTATGTAAGTTAAGCTACGCTTGCCGGGGTTGCTAGCTGGATAGGTGGTCACCTATCCAGCTACCAACCCAGGTATCTTTACATACTAAGACTCCTCCGTGCCTCGGAAAGCAAGTTAAGTAGTTGGTCCCGGCTGTCATTCGTGGATCTTTAATAGTCGTTATGGTCGTCAGAAGCCCGAAATCTGAAAACCAGTTTTACCAAGGGGTATCGTATTACCCAGTTACTGCATTGTGGAGGTCAGATAGGCAGTCGCTCCATGTACTGGTATTCAGCTGCATCCGGTTAGACTGGAAGCCGACCCCAACATAGTTGGGAGAAGGATAGGCAGATTGATTGATGTTGATCCATCATACTGTTTGTAATAATTATTGGCTTACTACTCAATAGCTCCTACAATTAATAGCACTAGGCATTTTTGCTTATTAGGTACTTCTATACATATTATAAAATAAAGTCGCTTTTCGTGTTTGTCTGTGTGGCCGCGTTGTTCTTCTAAACTACGCAACGGATTTTGATGCGGTTTTCACTACAACTTAGAGAATTTATTCCGTTTATGTTTATTACAATAACATTTAACTTACATATAATATAAAAACCTTCATGTTTTGTCAAGTAGTAAAAACCGTGCGAAGCTGGGCCGGATCGCTTGTTTTTGTGTTTTATTATAAGTGGATTCGAAAAAAAATAAAGTGTGAACGTGCTAGCTTGCTACATACGGTACATGTAATAAGTAACTCTAAAATCTAAAAAAAATATTTTATAAATTCTGAGAACTTGTTTCCAAAACAATCAAACAGAACCACTGGATAATTATCTTTATCTTGGTGTAAAATTACGTATAAATTACAACAGATGTTTAGGAAACTTGCCTTCCCACAGAACGAGTGGCTTGCCCATTCACTACAGGACCCTAATTGAGTTTCGACAGCTATTTATTTACGCAAACGATTATCTAAATTGCGTTAACAGCATCTGCTACTTTTCGCACCCGGGCTCTTGGACTATCCCAAGGTCGGGACACAGAGTAGTTGATGATAGGAAAATTTGTTATATCACGCACTTTTCAATATAAGTACTTCAGGAAATTACTTTACAAAATATCTATATAGAAACGGGTTTTTTCGATGGAAGGATAGACAAAATGACAGATTATAGAAATATTTTTAAAGTCATGGGCGATGTGTCATTTTTTCTATTCTTCCGTCGACAAAACCCGTTTCTCAGAAGGCCAATACTTGAATTTGATTCAAGTCGCAATCTCATGCCGGCGACATGCGACAGTCAAATATCAAAAATGTAGGTACTTACAATTTTTGACAGGTTGAGACTGAGATGAGATTGTGAACGTTGTTAAAAATACGGGAACTGCCCCTCTGGTAGTCATGCTACGCGTCCTGGCGTTTGAATGTGGAAGAAAGTTCATAAACATCTGGGGCCGCACTATGACGTGAAAAAAAGATCATGGATCCATCATGATTCCGTTGAGAATAAAAGATGTTGCTATAGGCACAGAATAAATAATAGTACTAACGTACAGAAGTTGCACTCCTTTGATCTTGAAGAAAGCCGCTTTTATAATAGCCTACAAAATCTTTTCCTCCCCATGCGCAACCTAAATTGCTCCTAATCGCCGCGCTTGAGAGTTGTTATTACTTTGTGTCGTTACTCGTCCGTAACATACCTACGCCGCTTAGCCGAGTACTAGGGCTGTCCGCAAAGAAAAATAAAATATGGTACCATAGCACCATATACCATACCATACATACCATATGGTATGGTGGTGGTGGTGGTGGGGTATATGGTACCTTTTTATACTTTTATTGTATTTATGAGTAGTCTATCTAGAGTTGTTTCACTTTAATGTAATCACACTAATATTATATAGGCGAAAGTTTGTGAGTGTGTGCGTGTGTGTGTGTGTATGTCTGTTACTTCTTCACGCTCCAGCGGCTGGACCGATTTGGATGAAATTTGGTATGTAAATAGCTTATACCCTGGATTAACACATACGATACTTTTTATCCCGGTCTAAGCGGGTGAAACCGCGGGGCGGAGCTGCAGTCTTATAATTTTCAAACGTTATTTTTTATTAATCAATCAAACAATCATTATTAAATCATGATCATCATACAATCATCAATTATTTTTAATACACCATCATCTCGTATAATATTTAGAAGTGTTCTAAAGTAAACAAGGTACAAACGTCTTAAATTAAAAGTAACATTTGGGCCACTTTAGTCGCCTGAACATGGTCATAAAACAACTAAAGATGCCTCAACGCACCAGTGGCTAAGTTTGTGCGATCGTACGATCGCGGGTAGGTACAGTTGCTTGTTAATCCTAAGTGAATCCTTAATTACTTTAAGCGATTCTGGACCTTACTCCTGAAACAATACGACGCGCACACAAACCCCCACCACTCCGCCGAGATCTCAAGTTAATTGTCGGCAACTATAGTAAGTAGGTAGGTAGGTAAAAAAAAGGTAGCAACAAAACTCGACATTTCATAATGGATTTTCGTCATTAAAAAGTAACTATATCACTAATTTATATATAGTATAGTGATAATATGAATAGTATGTATACTTAAATTTAAAATCTAAGATTTAATTTTTTCATGGGCGGCCGTACGTGTCTCGCTCGCTGAGCGCGGAATACACCCTGACTGACTTGAAACCCAGAGTTGCCGCGAGCTGTAGGTACTTATCTCGAGCGGAATGTACCAGTGCAAGAGGCCTGCTATAGGTCGTATATAGCTCCGTCTCTCTCTCACCCTGGAACCATGATGGATCCATGATCTTTTTTCACGTCATAGTGAGGCACCTGGTTAGACTAGCAATTATTATATTTTTATATTCGAAATAGTTTTTCTCGTGTTGTAACTACTTATCATTTACTTCCCCTTTAAGGAAGTCTATAAAAAAAATCAAATTAATCGCGAAACAATCCAATTCCTAAACAATTTCCCTACTCTCTAGGGAGCCATTAACAACACAATCCACTCCGCTGCCTCTGTTACATAACTACTCTGTGCACCTAGACCAGGAGCTGTAAATTGTACCGAGCATTAGAACTGCAATTTGTGTATTGTTCAAGTGAGGGGCTTGAACCCCACGATAAAGTTATGGATTTTAGAGGACCCTTACATAGCTGAGGTCACACAGTGAGTGTGTGTGTTTGAGATGCAATTTTATGGCTTTTATGTGTGTAATGTATTGTGGAGCTGCAGATATTTGGGAGCTGCGTTAGTGCAATATGTTGATGGTAAATCATTGTTGATATTGTTATTATAATTTTGTGTAGATTGGTTGAGCCAAGTTTGGTGTTGTGTAGTACTGCCAGAAGACTTGTGAAAGGAGTAAGTAAAATAGTACCTACCTAGAAGTAAGTTATAACAAAAATGTACTTATGTAAATATTATCATTAATCCTATTAATATTACAAATGTGAAAGATGTTTGGATGTTTGTTACTCAATCACGCAAAAACGGCTGAACGGATTTGGATGAAATTTTGCACACAGATAGTTTATAACTTGGATTAACACAAAGCGTTACCGCTTAGCATGAGGTCCTGAGGATTCGATTCCCAGTTCGGGCAAAGTGTTATTGGGTTTTTCTATCAGGAATTTCTCAGTAGCAGCCCGGACTCTGGATTTGTGCCCGGTTGATGGCAATAAGTCCGTCCCCTATTACTAATGGGACTTATACATATCTAGCGAAATGTGGACAGCACAGCGACAAAAGCAGAGTCAGCGACAAAAATATCGCGACTAACAGACTGTTCAAAATAATCTCAACAACTAAGAAAATTAAACTTTATCTCAATTGGAGAAAGTTCTTGTCAGAATGACAGTTGTCGTGTACTGTCTTCATTCTGAAACATTCCTTGTGTCATTGAGTTAATATTTAATTTTCACAGTTGAACATAAATTTTGAACAGTCTGTTCGTCCCGATATTATTGACACTGATTACACTGTACTATAGGTACACCTCTGCCCAACCCTTAGTGGAAACAAGGCGTGATATTATGTCTAAATAACAGACGACCGTATAATAAACTTCAAGTAAATTGCTTGAAGTATCATAAAAGCGCTATAAGAAAAATATTTCTATAACTTATAGTTTACTACACACATTTTTGTAAGACTATTATTATTTTGTCATTGTCTTTTATTTATGAAACGAATTATTGGACACAATTTGGGAAAATGTACCAATACAATATGTTACATATTTTTATATGTTACCCAATTTTGTACTGCATTGTTTGTAAGGGTTACCACGTGTTTTACGAAAACTTGTTTTATTTGTAAAAAAAAACTGTCGAGAAAAACCAATGCCATTGTTAATTATTTTAGCTAATTTCTTCTGCATTGGATTTAATTGGAAGAGTTCCCAGACAGAGCATAAATATTAATTCAGATTAAGATAGAAAAACTGTCGAGAAAAACCAATGTCATTGTTAATTATTTTAGCAAATTTCTTCTCGATTGGATTTAATTGGAAGAGTTTCCAGACAGAGCATAAATATTAATTCAGATTAACTTAGAAAAAACTGTCGAGAAAAACCAATGCCATTGTTAATTAATTTAGCTAATTTCTTCTGGATTAGATTTAATTGGAAGAGTTCTCAGACAAAGCATAAATATTAATTCAGATTAACATAGAAAAAACTGTCGAGAAAAACCAATGCCATTGATGATTATTTAAGCTAATTTCTTCTGCATTGGATTTAATTGGAAGAGTTCCCAGACAGAGCATAAATATTAATTCAGATTAAGATAGAAAAATGTCGAGAAAAACCAATGCCATTGTTAATTATTTTAGCTAATTTCTTCTGGATTGGATTTAATTGGAAGAGTTCCCAGATAGAGCATAAATATTAATTCAGATTAACATAGAAAAAACTGTCGAGAAAAACCAAAACCATTGTTAATTATTCTAGCTAATTTCTTCTGGATTAGATTTAATTGGAAGAGTTCTCAGACAAAGCATAAATATTAATTCAGATTAAGATAGAAAAAAAATCCGATAATCAACTTGTTTTTCAAATTATGAAAATATTTTCTGGGGTTGTACACCGAAGAATTCCAACAAATCATCGCCACGTCCAATATTCCCGTTTCGCCCCACACACCCAGCCCTACACTTCCGAGCAATATCACTAATACACATATAAGCGATATCCACTTATTTGTCTCAACGCGATCACGTGCCAATTTTATAGCATCGCCACTCGTAAATTGAAATTGCGGCTCGTTCTCTCGACAGTGTACGGACAATGTTGCTGATGTAGTGGCCGAATTTTTGGGCCAGCAGTGTAGGTTTTGCTTCCGTGGTAGTATTTATTTTGCTTCCTCGATGTTGCTTGTTCTTATTCCTCGATGTTGTTTGTTCATTGATTACTTTTTAGGGTTCCGTACCAAAATGGTAAAAAAGGAACCCTTATGGTGTGACTCAGTCTGTCTGTCTGTTTGTCAAAGCTGGATATCTCAAGAAGTACTAATGCTATCAACTTGAAATTTGGAAAAGTTTTGATGACGTTTACCCAACTATTTTACAAATAAGAAAAAAATAAAAATATTTATATTTTTTTTTGCAACAGGGACTGAAAGGGGGTCTTAAAAATTCAAAGTGGAGCTACTAGGGCATGTGGGGTATCAAATAAAAGAACGCTGTTTGCACATTCCCAAAAATTTTTTAATTTTTTTTAGGCCGCATAGTTTTCGAGTTTTGATGAAAAATGTAAAAAAATACCGTCCCCACCCCCCCTTATCTCCGAAGTTTGCAAAGAAAAAAATCTGAAATTATTCTATGTGATAGAAGTTTATGTAAAGATTACAGGAAAAATAAAACTTTTTCAGAAATCGGAACAGAACCCTCGGTGCGCGAGTCCGACTCGCTCTTGACCGGTTACACTTCGTCGCCCTCCCGACTTCGATTGCATTGATTTGAATTCGGGCAAACGATCAAGTGCAAATGAACAGGGTCAAGTGCGCCCGTCTTCGGACAATCTAGTCCAGCTGTATCGTTTGGGTTACCTGAATTCGGATACCCGACGCCAGGTTTTCCTTTCACTTCTATCTGTGCTTCCCCAGTCATAATGAGTGGTCTCGACTTCATTCTAACTCGTAGTCGTTATTAGGGTTCCGTACCTCAAAAGAAAAAACGGAACCCTTATAGGATCACTTTGTTTTCCGCCTGTCTGTTTGTCTGTCCAGACCCTTTTTCTCAGGAACGCGTGGAGGTATTAAGTTGAAATTAATATCAAATACGTGGGTTTATGGTTCCTTGGAGTTCTAAAAAAATCAAGCTTCTATGTCAATGCAATAAAAAAATACGGTCATTTAAGTTACATACTCACAAGTAAATCAAAACCTATAGGGTACTTCCCGTTGACCTAGAATAATGAAATTTGGCAAGAATCAAGGTCTCACAAAAGGAAAAAGTTTGAAAATTGTTAATTTGTAATTTTATCAAAAACATTTTTTTTTCTGGTATTACAATGTTAAGTTTGTATTTGGAATAAATTCTTTTCAACTACGGAACCCTTCATTGTGCGTGATCCGACACGCACTTGGCCGGTTTTTTTATTATAATACAATTAGTTTCGAATTTATTTTATTTCAGTGCGATGACGAGTGGTAATGCATCGGGTATCCGAATTCGAGTAAAGTCTTTCGAGCACCCGAATACGGTTTATGACCAAGTCTAATTGTGCCTTAATACTTCTAGGAATTGATTATTATTTTACCAAACAGATAATCTAACCGCCACACACCACGGGCTGTATGCACGGCTACAGATCAACCTATACATTTCCAGTATAAGCTGATCTCGCATTGTATAGGATTTCCTTACAGTAAGAGGTCAGTGTAAACTGGATTTGTATAGCTTGATGTGTAGCCGTGTGTACTATGACGTGAAAAAACATCATGGATCCGTTGAGAAAAAGGGATGTCGTATGTAGCTCCATCTCTCTCTCACACTGGAAACGTTCGAGTTTTGCCCTGCTATAAGTTCTGCACTGGCTCCTGTAACACAGGTGTTGCTAGCTAGCGCAGGAGTCAGGGCTTCAATTTACTTGTGCACCTTTATTATGCCAATAAAGAAAAAAATAAAATAAAATAAGAGCTCATCGTAAGGCCACAGATTTTTATTTCTATAGAAGAATTACCTTCGCAAGTTAAAAGCATAAAAAAATGATAAGGATAAATACTTCAAAATTAAATTCCTACTCACCAGACTATGAAAAAGCCGAGAAAGCAGTGAAGCCAGGCGTTCGCAGGTGACGCAAACTGTCTCCTTCCTCAAGACATTACACACGTCCCGTTTTATTATGAACGCATGGTTACTCGCTCTCCGCTGGCGGCGCCGGCTGCAGCTCATGAACTACTGGAGGCGAATGATTCAGGTAAAAGTAATGGTTGGCATCTTCAAAAGATAAAAAAGATAAAGATAATTTTATTTTGCAATTATGGGTAGTAAAAATTGAAGTCTCCGATAAACTGAAAACTAAATGTTGGTTTAGTGCAACTCACCGTAATGAAAGATTGCCAAAAGAAACTAGAAATATGTAGGAATCATTTAATATTCTATGTTATTTATTCCAATTGCAATCTCTAGCACGGTTTTAACTTAATAAAAAATAATTGAAATGGAAAAAAAATTGAATGTAAGTTAGATGTAAGTAACATAATTCAGAAACTAAAAAAGCAAATAAAATATAGGTACACGCGCTGAAATAGAGGATATTGTAGTGTTACAAACCCTACATATTTTTTTTATGATGTTTGTTTACCTTTTTGCTCTCTAAATAGTTTGTTTTGTCAGTCGGCCTTTTTAAAAAAAACATGTGCATACACAGGTGCACATGTTTTTTTTAAGACTGGCTGTTCTTTTATTCTTTTAGATTTTAAATTTCGTAGACATTTGTATTTGATGGTCTTGGACACAAAATTTGTTTTTCGTGACTACGATTCCCGTTGCCATACTGATCCCATGATTTTTGTGAAATATTAATTTCTGTGAACTCATCAGGCTTTTGGTATAAGCCCTATTGTCTATTTATTGTTGATCCGTGATATTCGTTAATACATTTTAATTCGAAAGAAACTACGTAAACGCGCTTAGCGCCTTTTGATACACCAAACCAGATAGAACTGGTTCCACCCACGGGGCAGCGAATTTTCCGTACAGTACGTGCAAGCTGATGTGTGGTTTAACACCTTTTTTTGGCGTGGTGTGCTTTTAAGCCAACTTGCCAGCTCCCCTAAGAGATACTGCAGCTACGAAATTCTTTTTCCCGAAATCTTGGACCTACTTCAGATAATTTAATTATTTATTTACTTAGTAGTTAAATTTTCTATGTAGTCTAGCATTTATTATAATTTAACTGTCTGATTGATTTATTTGTTACTCCTCAAGTTATTATAGCGATTTAACTAAATTTGCATATCAAATTGTCGAATAGTACTATAAGTCGAACCTACGAGCGTTGCAACCCTTTATAGGACAGACTTTTTTTATTTTTAACCAAGTTTCTTCTCGTTTACTTGAACTGCTAAATCACTATAACCATAATTTACTTATTTATAAAAAGAAACCCAAAATTTCCTTATAAATCTTTGTCATTTTATTTACATTTAAACCTAAAAATCGGAGTAGGTACCTAATTTTTTTTACTTTAATTTTGTATTTTTTATATTTTTATTAATTCTCGGATTTTTCTTATTTTAAAAATTATACGTATTATTGTGGCAAATGTTTATCTTTCATTTATTAATGCTACAATATGTTATTTTTATCAATGCTTCAAGCCCGACCACAAAATTTGAGTAGGTACTCATTGAAATAACAGACATCAGATTTTAGGCCTTTATATACACACTAAAACAAAACTAGGTATATAATTATTATAAAAGAAAAGTAAAAATTTAAATAAAACCCAATGTTTTCACTGTCCCCCCAATATTACAATTCAATCCTGAAAAATCTATACATATGTACCCAAACACGTGTGTTAATCTTCCCAATACAAACTCCCTCTTACTAACATGTGGTTAAACTAACCTAGTGTTTAAAAACTATTTAAACTTATATCATTTAAACCTTAGAAGCAACATATTGTCACAAATTTATTCACCCTGGACGCCAAACGGTGGTTTAATTCGGCGTTAAGTTTCTTCAGGGGAACCGGCTGTTAGGTGTGTTTACACCCTTACTGTATGGATTTGAAATTGGAGTATAATATTTAATCAATGGGGAGCAAAACTAACTTTTTATCACGCTAGGTGGCACATGATCGACTGTCCTTTTTTCATTGATTTGACATAACGAACGATTGTCAAATTGTATGGATTTGTTTGTAAAACAATGTACAGTCGTTCAGAGCGCCATCTACAAACAGCTTTGCGTGTGGCTCCCCATTGAAGGGAACATAATTATTCTCTGTCCACTAGGTTATTCACTTTGACAATTTCTAGTTCGGAAAACTCAAAATGTGTTAGTATGAAACTTACAGCTATCACTGTCTTATTCAAATCATTGACATTCGGAAGCATTTTAACCCGACCCATAACGTCATCAATAAGTAGAAATGGCAGGTAATCTGAAAAGCTCAAAGCAGATGGCGCTGGGTACTTTGGAGGTCATGCGAACTGTCAAACATTGGTTATTTCTATGGAGCGACGAAGTTTTCACCAAAGTTAGATAATTTTCTTAAAATAAAAATGCCTCAGTGTTGTGTTCTAGGTACCTTTGTGCTCCTCAAGAAAGTCAGGATACAGGTTCCCAAGCGATGAACACTTAAGAAAAAAGTGGATTATAGCAATTGAAAGAGTAGACAAATACAAACCGACAAAAAATTCTCGTATTTGCAACCAACATCTTGTTCAATCAGACTAATATGCTCTGGACCAGGGATCTTACAACCCCGGCGAAGGGGAAAGCCGTATAAGTAGTTACCTTTATCATGAGTAACTCCTTGAATGGGTTTTGGTATTGAAACCCAGTAAAAGGGTTATCCCTTCAATATGGATAACCCATAGAATGGGTTCTATACTTGAAACCTAGTGTAAGCGTTACCCTTCATTAAGATAAAATCAATCTGCCTAGCTTTTTCCCAACTATATTGGGGTCGGCTGCCAGTCTAACCGGATTCAGCTGAATACCAGTATTTTACATGGAGCGACTGCCTGTCTGACCTCCACAACCCAGTAACTGGGTAATACCATACCCCTTGGTAAGACTGGTTGTCAAACTTTCGGGCTTCTGACGACCCGTAACGACAGTCAAAGATCCACGAATGAAAGCCGGGACCAACGGCTTAACGTGCTTTCCGAGGCATGGATTAGTCTTGGTATGTAAAGATGGTCACCCGTCCACTGACCAACCCCAGCAAGCGTAGCTTAACCTGATGGATCGACCCGTGCGGCTGTAATTACTTAGCCACGAGCTCCTCCTGCATTAAGACAACCTATATAATATACCTAAGGGTTTTGTTCGGGTTACCATATTAGCTATTTGTAACGTATGCCCATCATCGAGAGATCATATTACATTGCTCCGAGTCGGAATGTTACGCTGTTATCCTTTTTAAGAGAGTAGAAGTGAAACCCTTTTGATAGTTTAATTTACGCCGTTCGAAAAGGTTACCCACATCGTATGAAAAATCCTATCGAAAACCCTTTCAATAGATAACCAAAATGGTTCATGCTTTGGGCTAATAAACCTCGAAATTCCCGCAAAGTAATTCAACACACTAAAAATATTCAAATTTCCCTTGAAAAACTGTTAGCAGTGACCGCCAACCTCACTAGCGCCACCCCGCGGGAGCAATGGCGGACATCCCTGCCATTGCATTTAAAATTTCTAAAAAATATACACACGCTATACCTTTATAATTCGTTGTATAACGTATTTCGTTTAGGCGGTTAACCAGACAGGTGGTTCTTTTTGCTTACCTTTATTTAATTTCATAAACCGATTAAGTATAGGTAATAATACCCTTACGTAAGACTGGCTGTCAGACTTTCGGGCTTCTGGACGACCCGTAACGACTGTCAAAGATCCACGAATGACAGCTGGGACCTCAGAACAATAACAAAGCATAGAAGGAAGCTTAAAAACAGAATTCTGTAACTACCTTTAGTCCCGTTCTATTATTAGGTACGATAAAGGCACGATAAAGGATGTGGGAAAGAGATAAATGTTTTACTCTTTGTTTTACTTTCTTGGCATGGTCACAAGATCAATTGTCATTTGGTTAAAAAAGTTATAGTATGACGCGGCCAAATTTGATAGTACTTTGTTTCAATGCCTGACAGTTCGTTCATTGAACTACCTGACTTATTCGCGTGTTCATTGTTTACGTGTTTGTCGTAATCTTCCATGGTTTTGCGATGTTTTAATAATATTTCTACTGTTAGATTGCATGAATTCTTTGTTTAACTACAAATAGTGAGTGTGTGGACGCTGTGGAGCAATTTCTTGTGTGGTTGGGGGCTGCAAGTCCCATTCATAGCGAAAATAAAATGAACAATAAATATTGACCTTCCATCGGTAAGTTTTTGCTCAATTTCTTGTTGCAAATGATCTGATAAACGAATATAAATACATAACAAATATTGCTGTGTCACTATATAGCTAAAACCAGTCGTAATATTTATTCCAATAGAAGTTATTAGCGAATATTTGGAAATTGTTTTGGGGTTATCTTGATCAGCCATAGTGACGTAAATAATGTTGTCGATACTTTTCTTTTACAGATTTCCTAGACGATGTGAAAAAAAAATGGATAAATTGTATTGGTAGACGAAATTGGACTCCAAAAAGCACAGCCACATAATATGCTCCAAGCATTTTACTTTGTATTCATTTGGTAATGAACCTATGAAATGGATGTAGCATGTTCTTTAAGTCGTCACATTATTTGTTATGGATAGAACAGATGAAATGGTCTGATATACAGGATGAATTTTTTATCATGCACGAAATTGAAATGGGAGATTGTACTCATCATTATGAACAACTTTTACTATGGGACCAAACCTGAAATCGCGAAAAAAAAATCAGCTGTTCAGTACATTTTGACGAGTTTGATGTAGATAACTGTACTGAACAGCTGATTTTTTTTTCGCGATTTCAGGTTTGTTCCCATAGTAAAATTTGTTCATAATGATGAGTACAATCTCTCATTTCGATTTGGTGCATGATAAAAAATTCATCCAGTATTATGATATAATTAAGGTATTTTATTGGCAATAAATAGTATCCCGTTCAAATTAAAACTTTATTTATTACATTACAGGAAATACTTATTGAAGTCTGCGAAGAAGGACATAGCGCAGCACTGCAAATTAAAAGAACCGCTCACAATCAACAGCAATCTAACATGAAGACAGGTATAACATTTCAGAAATATGTTCACTTGATATATGCGATACAATGATATTATATTAAAAATATCATTGATGCGAGATCGTTCTTCTAATTATCCCAGTCGGAAATATAATCGTGTGCAAATTTATTTATTTATTTTTAATAAAAAATACGTAATTGTAGGATCCCGTAGCAATGGAAGTTGAAACAGGACATAGTACATCGATACAGATTAATGAATCGCCACTGATCTTGACATCTCGTGAAATCATCTCACATCAGTCAGGTAAGACATACAAATAAAACTTAGTTTATAGATTTAAGATTTTTTATCAACATTTTTATTTAGGTAAATACCTAAATAAAAATGTTGATAAAAAATCTTACATAAATTTTATTGAGAACTGTTTGTTTTAGGAATCCTTGACACAGATGACAATAACAAATTCAGAAATAATTGGATTCCATCCCGATTCAAGAAGACTGCGCTTTTGGCGAGTTCCTGGTCGCCAGAGCCGACTCCAGAATCCTCAGGAAGTTCATTCGTACCAGGGCGGAATGATTATGGTGTGAGCTGGAATTCGCCTAACAGATTATTAAAGTTGCTAGGCATTTTATTTTTTTATTTAAAATATTATCTGGTCGTTATTTATTTTTTTATGTACAAAAATTTGAATTTTCATAATAAATTTTATTTTTTCACTAACAACCATTTTATTTAATCAAATAATTCAAATCTCTATTAAATTACGCTTCTACCGATTTAAAATAATGTGTTACATAAAAAGTATTAAAATAAAAATTATTAGGTACTTTGAATACCCTTGTTCCCTAGACTTTGTTGAGTAGTCTATGATGTAATCTAAAATTCAAATAAATATGAGAAAGTAAGTTGCTAAAAACATTTGCAAAACCGAATGTCTCCCACTTGTTTTCAATAAACTCATCAGTTATTATGGCAATTAAATACATTCTGGTTTAGCCGGGTCAGATTTAATACATGAAGAGCTGTCGGGAACCAAGGAAGACTGGTGATGATGATGACGAACTATTTAGTTCATACTTAAAGTATTGTTTCATTTTGAACGAATGTATTAAGTATTGGGATCATAAGGATGCTTAGTTAATTCAAAATTTTAGGTACGCACGGCTACAGATCAAGCTATACATTTCCAGTATAAGCTGATCTCGCATTGTATAGGATTTCCTTACAATGAGCGGTCAGTGTAAACTGGAAATGTATAGTTTGATGTGTAGCCGGATGTACCTACGGTTATTATTCTTGGCAGTATAAGAAAGAATGTCATTGTAAATTCTATCGACGTTGAAATTTAGTGGGTACATCACTAGTCAGAATAAAATGAATGACAACCTACAAAATTTCGAAACGTCTTCTGTATATGTGTCCTTCTTTTACATCATAGCGGCTCCATAAGTCAAAATGAAACAAATATATTGAGTTCAGTTGCTATTTAAACACTACTTCTATGCTTGTTGTTCTTCTGAGGCTGGGACCAACGGCTTGTCGTGCTTTCCGAGGCACGGAGGAGTCTCGGTATGTAAAGATGGTTACCCATCCACGGACCAACCCTAGCAAGCGTAGTTTAAAATGGTGGATCGACTCGTGCGGCTGTTATTAAGAGCCACGAACTCCTGTCCTCTCGAGCTATTAGTTAGTGTATTCCTGCTGAATTGATCCAACTCTCCAATCTAGATCAGTCATCCGAATATCGGTCACTGTCCTTTACCATAGTAAATTACTATCTCAAAGGAAATCTTATTAACCTGACAAATATACCAAATTCAAATTACATATTAAATCGTTTTCTTATATTAAAGGGCGAAAATCACCTCAATGTGGCGTTCGAAGCAAAATTTATCGTCAGCCGTCACCCCAAATTTTATCGTGGAAAAATACATCTTTTTCGCCCCAAACGGTTTGTCAACGTCCCACGGCGATTCAGTGGGAATGGTCGACATTTTATATAAACTCAACGTTGTTACTGTGGGCGAAATGTATTTTGGAGACTAAGAGCTTATTGTTAGGTTTCTGAGCTGATAGATTTAGGCTATTGTGTCTGGGAGTAAAAGTACTAGTTGAGTCATTAATCATTAGGATTGGCATTGTCTGTCGTGGCTGCCTGTCAAAATAGACTATTTCTCCCTTGGGTGTCGTAAAACAGTAGCGTCCTATCGTGTTGTTTTTAACAACTTACTAATACCATCACCAATCAGTTTTCGGCCCGTCTTACAGAACCTCACTCAAGAAGTCAAGACTCAACTGTTTTTTGCATAGGTACGATCTAACACACTTTTTTATTTTTTTCTACTAAAGGTTTTTGGTATCATAGTGACAGTAGAACACTGACTTCTAAGTCACAGGATCTTCTAGTTTGGGAGTTAGTTAAAAACGTGTATTTCTATAAACATTATATAAACATTATAAACATTAATACTGTATTTCTATAAAAAGATCATTTCAATAATAGATTATTGAAATTATCTTTTTAAAGAAATACAGTATTTAGTTTTTTCTTATGAGCTAGTTTTTTTTATTTTGCGTCCAGTTTTATTTTGCGTCATCTTTATTGCAATCCATAATGTACACATACAGCTGGAAGTAATTAATAAAAATAGAATCAGTTATGGACCCTATCGGGCACACACAACAAACTTTTAAATAAGTAGGAGAAAAGAGCGGTTTTATGATTTTTCTTATTACTAAAGATTTAAACTATCGTCGTCGATGTCATACCTAACGTGAACGGGAAATGGGCGTGATTTTATGTTGCGTCACGATATCACACAAGTGGTCTGTGATATCGTCAGTTTTGGGCTCAAAAGTTTTGAGTCCAAATGGGCTCAAATGTTTTGAGTCAAAACTTAAAGTATCTGCCGCCCAATAACAGCAAGCCAATAAATAAACATTGTTATGCAAAACATTTAAACTTGAAACTAATAATAAAACACATGACGACGTTTCCAGTATTAGCTCCCCAGTCAATTTCCTTAAGCGGCATATAAATCTCTTAGACGCGGCGGTCTCATCTTAGTGCGGAAATGCAGACCCGACCCCGCGGAGTTATAGTGTGTTTTAACAAGGGAAATGTCGTAGTTTTTCACTTGTCTCGTATTCCTACTGCTTTATTTTCAATGTAGATTTTGTGGTCTGTGAGAATGAAGTAATTTTGTGTTTTGTAGAGTGATGAGGGTTTTTAGTTGGGATAGTGGTAAGAATACATGAAATGAAGTCAGTTATTACCAGTAGTGTTTTGTTTTGAAGTTGTGAGAACTAAGGAGACTACTATAAAGTGATATTTCTTATTAAGTCACATTTACTTTAAATGGCATAAAACGCAGTACTTCTATCGACACGAAAAACATTAGGTACTCACGAAAGAATAAAAAACCGTACCTATTTTGAAAATCGAAAAACTATTTTAAAATATTTTTTTCAATAAAAGCTTCCCTCAAAAATAAAACCACAGCAGTAAATAATATTATTTATTATGCAAGTGACGGGCAACACTGCAGGCCGCGAGTTTCTATTTCACGCGCAAACGGTCTGAGCGCGTTGGATTTATGCGCGGCCCCGCGATGCCGTGCTGTCGCTTCGTCGCCTCTGTTAGATGCATGACCCTGTGATATTTAATATTTATGTTGGGTATATATTTTTATGACATTATTACCTACTTTACATAATATCTGGAGTGGTTTCTAAATTAGGTTATTAATATTATTAAATACAATTCACACTAAAATATTTATATCAAGTACCTACATGCTTTAATAAAGAGTAAAAAACTGGTCAAGATCGAGTCGGACTCGCGCAACGAGGGTTCCGTTCCGATTTCGGAAAAGTGTGCTATTTAGAGAAATCGTTTTATTTTTCCTGTAATCTTTACATGAACTTCTATCACATAGAATCATTTTAGATTTTTCTCTATGCAAACTTTGGATATAAGGGGGGGTAAGGGTATAACGGTATTTTTTTTTTACATTTTTGATCAAAAGTCGAAAACTATGCGGCCTAAAAAAATAAGCTCAGCGCTCTTTTATATGATACCCGACATGCCCTAGTAGACTCACTCTGAATTTTTAAGACCCCTTCTGGTATGTGATGCAAAAAAAAAAAAAAAATTCTTTCTTATTTGCAAAATTGTTGGGTAAACGTCATATAAAACTGTTCCTTTCAAGTTGATAGGATTAGTGGTTCTTGAGATATCCAGCTGTGACAGACAGACAGGCAGACTGAGTCACACAATAAGGGTTCCTTTTTACCATTTTGGTACGGAACCCTAAAAAGGAAAGGGTTGCACCAAGAACTACGCTATAGTTCCGTCAAAGTTAATTTTAACAGTAACACCACCGTGTTGCTCCGTCATGGAGCAGGAACATAATATTCGACGCGTCTGACAGAAGTGATAACATTAACCAGCGAAGCGTGGGCGGTTAAAGTTATGACGTCAGTACGTAACGTCGTACACATATGAAATTCTGTCACCCAAACAAGGACGGGTAAAGTAAATAAATGAATTTTGAATATGGGGGTCACTTTTGGGGGGCAAATAAGAAAATTAAAAAAAAAAAGTTTTACAAACTATACCGTGTGATACCTATATCAAATGAAAGGGCTTACTAAGAGATCTCCCCCCCCCCCACTTATCTCCGAAACTACTGAACCTATTTTTTTTTTTTAAATACAGAAAATAGTTATTTACCTGTAGATTACAGGGAAACCTATAAGAAGTCTGTGGTCATAAAATAACATGGTAAATCTCTCAATATTGTGAGTACAAACTTACATTTACTGTTGGAATGTATGGGAGAACATGTTTTTCAACTACAATAGAAAAAGACCCGTAGAAAAGACCTTAAAGGTATGATCAATCCAAATTTCAATGTTGTGAAACACAGTCCACGATACCAATCAGTAAAATTATTTAATAGGTTGCCTTTAGATCTAAAAAGCACGGTCTACACTAGTTCCTTTAGAACAAACCTTAAAAATTTTCTATTGGACAAATGTCTGTATGCCATTGAAGATTTGTAGTGCTTATATGATTAATTGTATTATTTAGAATTATTATATGACATATGATATTGAACTAATTTTGTTAAATCAATGATAAGTATATGTCTTGTTTTGTGTGTAATTAAATTTTTTGAATGTAGATTTTATTTTATTTTTATTATATTATTTTTTTTTTTCTTTTTGTGTAAATTCAAATACAAATTATTGTTAGGTACTGAATAAATGACTAATGACTAATGTTAAGTTTGTTGTTGCGATAAAATAATCCCAAGTACGGAACCCTTCATTGTGCGTGGTCCGGCACGCACTTGGCCGGTTTTTAACAAGATCTATGTACCGACCTTACGATAATAATTCGCCCATCTACCAAAGCCCTGACGGAAACAGTTCTAACCACACTCAACTCCACAAAACAACTGGACCCGTGACATATTGAGACTGACAACTTACGAATTGTTTGCGAAAACTTATCAGAGATACCGAAAATATGCCGCCGAAGACAATATTTTCGCTTATCTAGTATAATTTATGCGAAAACTTACCGAAACTTGGTCACTTAGGGAGACGATTCGTTCGAGACGTCGATCGAGATAAAATCATACTTTTGTAGTAATATAACGTTCCTACAGAGTTTCGGTTTGCCATTTTGTAATGTTATTATTCAAATTGTTGAATGTTTTGTTCGACGTTTCCAGTTCTGCTTTTAAATTGTTGTTTTCGGAACAGATAAGGAGTATTTTAGAGTTTAGGTGTTTTGTGTCAAGGACCGTTTTCCATGTTGTATTACTAATTCTTTTTCAGATTATCGAATTGATAATCTGAAACAGAAGCCTTTGCAACATAATCATAATCATAATGTGAAACAAAGGTAGGTATACTAAGAAATGGATATGAGTATAAATAGATGTAAAAAAAATTAAATGCAGCATTAATAATTATAACTCTTTATCGTTTAAAAACATGTCTATTGTATAGTAGCATTTGTCAAGAAGAAGTTTTTGCAGTGCGATTTAAATTTTGACAATGGAATTATTTTTATGTAATTAGGAATGTTATTACTTATTATATAAGGTCCCATTAAAATAGATGGACAAATTTTCACATGGTGTTCTACCCACGAATATGAACAACTTTCACCATGGGACTAACCACAGAACAGATAAAGAGGTACAGTAGTCCTCAACTAATATGGCTTATCGATGTACCTGCGCAGAAGATGAATTTTCAAAGGGCGGGAAATGCTATTGACCAATCGGCACGCTCCACGCTTTTTCCTGTACCGCTATTGGTCGCAGCTGCCGCCATTTTAGCGCGCGCCGCTTGACAGCCGCCATACTTGCGAGTGAGATGGAACTAACAGCTGCAGTGTATTATGAACCTTATAGTAGTGATCTAAGGTTGATTGTAAGTTTTAAGCAATCTCGTTAATCATTGGGGCCATACTTTCTTTTCTGCGCGAACGAAGATTCACGACTCGCCTTATTAGTTGAGTACTACTGTACTTCCTATACTTTTCCGACACGGCATAACTCTTTTTTTTCGCGGAGCGTCGTACGCTGTCACAGTAAGAGCGCGATTACTGGCCGGTGAAACAAATTTCGGCTGACATTTGTGCGTCTACACATATGTGCGGCGCGCCTGCCCCACCCACAAGGCTCTTCTAACCTCTATCTTTTCTGTGGTACTAACTATGAAATACATTTAAACACACCAATCTCGTCAAAATGTAGGGAGCAGCTGACTTTTTTTTTTGCGATTTCAGGTTTGGTCCCATAGTAAAAGTTGTTGATATTCATGGGTAGAACGGCCTGTGAAAATTTGTCCATCTATTTTAATGAGACCTTGTATATTCTAGGAGCAATTACGAAAAAGCTTTTGTACATCAAAGCAGTCTTACATTTTATGTTACACTAGCTTTTGCCCGCGGCTTCGCCCGCGTGAATGTCGGAAAATATGCCACAGGAACAAAAATATTGAGATAACTTCTGCCCGCGACTTCTTCCGCGTAAAATTTCATGTTCACCCAACCCACCCTGTCGCATCGCATTGCCTTCCCGCGCTATTACTTCGTTTTCGCTTAGCGTTCCTTCTCTCTTTTTTTTGCTCGGCACTTAAGAGTTTTAGTGTGATGTTAAATACGCCTATAGCCTTCCTTAAGAATTGGGCTATGAAATGCAAAAATAATTATTAAAGTCCGGCTGATAGTTCCTGAGATTAGCGCGTTCAAACAAATAAAAAAAAGCGTGTCAGCTCCGTCGCACGGCTGGAGTTTACTGCTGTTTTTTGTGTCGCTCCGAGTTTCCGACTTTCTATTTTTCAGTAATTTCTGTCGGGCTGGGTTTCTTTAATGAATCAGTGCTATACAAAAAGCAACTTTAAGGTGTAAAGGCACTGCTACCTCTTCCCCCTAATCTCCCTTTCACCCCTCCTCTCTCTCTAACCCCTCCCCTTCCCACTCTCTTACCCTCCCCATCACTGCACTCTTTCACCCCCCTCACTCTCTCCATCCCCGTCTCCCTATCACCCCCTCACCACATAACTTTCCCGCTAACCTCCCCGCCCCGTCACACTTCTTCCCTTCTCCACACCCTCCCCCTCACTATGCTCTCCTATCCCTCGCCCCCCATCATCCTCCTCCTCAGCCTCCTCCTCACCACCCCTACCCTCCCTCTCTCTCACCACAATCTCCCTTTCCCCCTTTCCCTCCTCACCACCCTCTCCCCTTCCCCTTTCCCTGCTCACCACTCCCTCCCATTCCCACCTTCCCCTCTACCCTTCCCTCTGAGGAAAAAACTATTAATGACAAACTTTATTACTTGCTTAGGCAAGTATTTGTGCCAAGTTTCAACTTAATTAAGCAAATGAATAAGATTTTTCATATAAACTATATTCCCTGTTTTCACCCCCACAGGTTTACAATTTAAAAAAATCGTTTGTGAGATTTCCGTAACTTAAAAGAAAGATTATTTACACCAATTTTCGAGTTAAGCCCCGCAGTAAAACCTGCCCTGTAAAATTGACTACCCCTTTTCAACCCTTTAGGGGTGGATATTTGAAAAACCCTGTTACACGTTATTCGTCATTTTTGATTTCAAGTATAAATACTGAGTTTCGAGTAAATCGGGACGTGCGTTAAAATTCCTACATACAAACTGTGAGACCCCCAATCCCTCCTGAGGGGGTAGTTTAGAAAAACTAAAAATGACAAACTTTATAGTTTATGTACTTAGATAAATATTCATGACAAGTTTCAAGTCTATTAAATCAAGGACTAAGATTTTTCATACAAAATTTGGACCCCTGTTTCACTTCTTTAGGGGTTGAATTTTGAAAAATCCTTTCTTAGTGCACCCCTAGACCTCATAAGGAACCTACGTGCCAAATTTGGAATATCTAGGCCCAGCGGTTTGGGATGTGCGTTGATACAAACTTTGACACCCTCCAATCCGTCCTGAGGGGGTAGTTTAGAAAAACTAAAAATGGCAAACTTTTTATCTTACCTAGATAAATATTTTTGCCATGTTTCAAGTCTATTATGTCATGATTTCCAAATAATAATAAATTTTGTTGATTTAAAATACTGAATTTAGATTTGAAAGTATGTGATTTGACTCGGATGATTTTGTATCTGTGTTTTCGAGTAGTTAAAAAGTATCTCATTTGACATTTACCGCCAAAAAGTATGGCTGAAAGTTGGTAAAAAAACGTGATGTTTGGAGCGTCACCTAGTTTCTAAGTTAAGTCTCTTGAATCTTCGAAACCTAAAGGTTGTCTAGAAATCTAGTCTATACTGATACTTATTGACTGCCTAGTTAAATAGTTTGTTCAATATTGTTACCCTGTACCAAGTTTGTATGTGTGCAAGAAGATAAAATATAAATATACCAAAGAAAAGGTTTTTCATTACACTTCAGAAGCGGGGTAAACCCAAAAAGGTACGTAAATAATCTTTAGAATGATAATAATGAATTGCTTGTAATTATTGGTATTTAAAACAATTGATAAAGTTAATTTTTGATAAACTTACCAGAGGCATATGAGAACTAGGTACTTACCTGTTCCTTTATCGATTATTGTATTTTATTTTTAAATAATGCTATCATTTTGTTGGTTGCCTGAATGAAATCCATGAGCGTAATTTCGGCGTACTGGTGTGGATGCCGCACATTATGTCAGGGCAACACTCTGATGATGTGCGGCAAAGTACACTGCTGACTGGACTTATCACGCGCTTTGATTAGGGCTACCCTCTGATAGCGCGGGATATGTCTCAGCCAGGATGGTTGCCTAAATGGAACCCATGAGCATGATTTCGGGGTACTGGTGTGGGTGCCGCACATTATGTCAGAGCAACACTCTGATGATGTGCGGCGAAGTACACTGCTGACTGGACATATCACGCGCTTTGATCAGGGCCACCCTCTGATAGTGCGGGATATGTCTCAGCCAGGATGGTGCCTTAGGTTCATGATTTCTGGGTAATTTAAATGAAGCAATATTTCCAATTTGATAATGATTCCATATTTTTATTTTTGCTACCATTTAACTTAATTATAGCTACGTTCCCGTAAGCCTCTTTATGGAATATAAATGAACAACAGTTGAACATATTATTCTATTATGTAATAGTTTACAAGCAACACGTTAAGCAAGAATAAATTAAAGGTTATGTATGAGTTATGACTATTCCTACCTTACTAACTATTGCCATGATGATGAGTATTTATTTTATTTCATCATAGTATTTATTTTATTTTATGATAATTTACAAGCAACACGAGGTTAGCATAAATAGATTGTTGGTTATGACTATTCCTACCTTAGTAATTGCCATGAAGAACAATATGATAAATGACAAATAATAAATGATAATGCCGCGGCCACACTATACGGACATCGCCGTTGATTACCGCATAGGTGTAGCCACCACTTGCGGCGATTATTTGACCGAATCTTTACTGAATTTATCTATCACAATAGTCTATCGCGATGTTTAAAGCGTTTATAGGCATTGACGTTGACGTATAATGTTGCCCGGCATAAGTGAACTGTAGTTGTTCCGTGGGATTGTTGGGCGTACTTTGTGACTTCACTGGATTTTGAGTGGATATGATTTTTACTGGATTTTTATGGATTATAGACATTTATGGATGTATATGGTACCTACTTACTGTAATATATTTTGTACAATTGTTTGTTTTCCCTAAATAAATAAATAAATACTGGAAGGTGAGTAGGTACTTTGTGATTTCACTGGATTTTATGGATTTTGATGGATGAGTGAGTCACTAGTCGTCGGATTGTGATAATGGGCGTACTTTGTGATTTACCAGTGAATCACTAGTCGTCGGTTAAATTGTTCTAATTGTGTATAGTAGCTGGGCATAATCTATTACCTGTTTCAATTGATTGAATTAACGAACTTAGCCAACACTTTATTTTTGCTTAGATTTATTTACATGAATTTTAGCCGCTCACACGAACAACTCGGGAACAGCTTATATCTCGCTCGCGTGAGCGGTTAAGTATCGAATGAATTGAAGTTGTGGGTAGGCAAATGATACATGATACTGATTATGCTAACGATAAATGGTTTTGTTTCTATGGTTAGGTTTGTAGAACCATTTTTACATGTCAATTAGCTATTATGATGCTCACTGATTTTATGATACTATGATGAATTTTATTATACCATGTTTTTTTTTTATGATTATGATGCTTAGTGCTTATTGTGCTGAATCATTGGGACATTGAGTATATCTAGCCTTGAATTCTGATTCATGTGTAAAGATTATGAAATTATTACGCCCCAAGTAATCTGCATAAATAAAACTTAAATGCATCACTTGATAACTGCTGGACCAATTTGGTTATATTTTGTTTTTACTAAATGTTCGTTAGCCCTAATAGGGTTTTATGGAAATAGAAATCGAAAGTTTCCTGGAAAAAAAAAGAGATAAAATTTTGGAATAAGTGAACCTCCATTTTCTATGAACTAGAGACCATATTGAGATTTTGATGCAACGTCTGTCGGATCTGATAGTGTGTAATATTTCCATATTTCATTGAGGTGTAACAATGACATCTGATGTCAAGCCTGGCAATAAAATTATAAATTTACTAAGCTAAATTAGGTTTGAGTTTCATTTTGAGTTTGAGTTTTGACATTGCAATAATTATTGCAGGAATTAAAAAAATAAAAATAAAAATTACTTTTCGCTTGCCATAATGAATTCTAACCTGAGTTACTGTTAGTTTGTTAATGATATTTCTTGTGATTGAAGAGGGCCATATTTAATAGTCTGTACTGGATGTTTAATTTTTAAAAGTTCGATGACGTTACCCATACATTGGTTTTATCTTTCTAGATAGGTTAGGTACGATGAGTTTTAAAAGACTAATGTCCTGTTGCTGACATCCTCAGATAAACTCTCAATTGCTATTGACTCAAGAAGGTTATGCGTAACGATAAACGTCGGTTAACTGTCAGCACGTTTCTAAATACGTAACAAGCCATTCAACATTTCACTATCATTTAGATCATTTAGAGAATTTATTCCGGGAGGTTTTTAAATATGTATAACACATTAATATTTAATTTATATACCTATAGAAACCTTATGTTTTGTCAAGTTGTAAGAACATTATTTATATATAGTAGGTTGCTAGTAATAAATAATTTAAGTCTTTCTTTGTAATCTTTATACTTAAGCTATTAAAACTACACTATCGTATTAGGTAAGCCTGTGATGATAGTTGTGTGTTTTAAATAAAAAACAACTATGACACCGAAAGAGATAGCGTCTAAAAATTGATAGTTTTATTTATAATAATATTTCTTTCGAGGGTAAATAAGTGGCTTAACACCGTCTTAGTTTTTGTGTATGACGTTTTAAAAAGAAGTAAGGTTGTTTCCATGACTACTACGTCAATTAATTATGGAACGATTAAACTGCCAACATTGGTCAGTTATGTTAGCTAGTTACAAGTTATCGAACTACTAGCGCTATTGGATAGATAAACTAAAGTTAATTGTCTCAGAAACCGGACATAACTCGCAGTTTTTAAGATGAAAACGATAATTTCGTATGCTAAATTTTTTATTTTAGCAGGATTTTAAACTGGAATTTTGCACTAGATAACAAAGAGGTTATTTTTTAAAAAAATAATATCCATATGTGATCTGATCATTTTATTGTTGAGGATTAAAAGAATGAAGGTTTTTTTTTTTATATAATATGTCAGATAGTATAAACGTCCAAGTAGTGTGGGTTGTTCCTTCAGTGACTTCAATGGCGTTCATCTCCTCACATCGTTTCTGGTATTGGTCCACGAACTCCAGAGTTATAAAATTTTGTTAGCAGCGTATCATGTCTAAGCGTATCGAACGTAAAGGTCTTGTATCTGGTTACAAACATATTTTTCTATTACTTTATCGATAACGGGTAGAATAGTACCTAAACGGTCTATAGTTTCCACAGTCGGTAGAACTGATTTTTTTTATATATACCTGTTGGGTGCATTACAACAGTGTTTAGTGCTTCCGGGTATTTTTCTTGTTTAACACTAGTATTGATTTTGGTTTTAGACAATAACGCCTGTCTCGTCACAGATGGATTTTATTTGTTTGCAGAATGTACAGTTACAGGCTATTCACGATAAAACTGAGTAGGTACATAATGTGGTGGGATGCAGCAAGTATTAATACTTGCTTTAGTTAAGGCTAGATTATTCTTTAAGTTAACATGTATAATTGTTGCATACCTTCAAGATAATATCTTAACGTTCATTAATGTAGTACTTGTTCTCTTTCTAATTATTTTTTATATTTAACTAGCTTTTGCCCACGGCTACGCCCGCATGAATGTTGGTAAATATCGCACGGGAACGTACTACCGGGAAATCTTTCCTTATTCCTTGTAATAATATAATTCAATCATGATTCGAAAGACACGTGGCGCAATCTATTATGATAAGAACATTACTGTTAGTTTTGTTATTGTACGTTGTTGTCAGTTTGTTGTCGGGAAACAAGTAGGTACCTGTATACCTCGTAAAAAAGGAATATCGCGATAAGTCCCGTTCTCGATATTGTTTTATAACGTTATTGTTTTCCTCGGGAACAGTACTTTTAGATTTCGGCATGATTGGTTTGGTGGTTTGGGCGTGAAGGGATAGCCAACAAACAAACTTTTGATCACATTTACAATATTTGAGTAATTTGAAACAAAGATTATGTGATATTTAATTTAATGTATTTACACCTAATGCTGATCTACTCCTGGAGCAGTTTACTTACACTCAATGTTATTTGTAGCTTTAGACGACGCACATTGTGGGCCGGACGCGATTCCCAAAACCCGAATATTTTAAATGAGGCTAGTTGTCGATTGTTTGTCGTATTCATAACTGTGGGGTGATTATCTGAACAAATGAGTTTCTGCAGTAGCCGATAGCGATATTGCTAAATGAATTGTACTTTCTTTTGTATACATTTGAGATTTTTAATTATTTTTGTTAAATTAGAGTGGTCCAGTATGCGACGGTTATACTTGGGTAAGATCTTCCTAATACTGATTCTGAATTGTGCATCAGCCAATGATTTCATTTCTAAACTAGCCGTTGCCCGCGGCTTCGCCCGCGTGTATGTCGGTTATTATCCCACTGGAACCTTCTACCGGCATGAAAAGTATCCTATGTCTTAATCCAGGTTATAAACTATCTGTGTATCTGTGTGTAAATTTCATCCAAATCCGTTCACCCGTTATTGCGTGATTGAGTAACAAACATCCAAACATACAAACTTTCACATTTATAATATTAGTAGGATTATTTTTTGAAGACCACTAAAGTGGTTTGATTAACCGATTTGTTTTGTTGCGACCAGACAAAATATTGTTTGGTCTTAAACTCACTAGTACCTATAAATAAGGACCATATCATACTAGAGATGGAGTTGGACGTGGAGGACGTTACAAATAAAACTTAAAAAGGAGATTATCCAAATCCTCCATCAAACGCCAGTTACTCAGCTAACCAAGTAGTGTCGGTTTACACATATTTACAGCACACACACCGCACAGATACACGCACATACATACATACATCCATATTAATAATTATGTCACTCTCTGTATTTTTTACTATAATTATCTGAGTACTTCGTAATTGGCGTAATGTTTGGTATAATAATCTGTGTTTGCTTACTGTCAGCTGTGAAGTTACCTTATAATAAATAAATAAATAAATAAAATAAAAATATTGAACAGGATAGTTTTAGAGGGAAGGAAGCGCAAAAATTCAGAATGGTCAGCTTGTTATCAAGAGAAACTCGTAGTGTAGATAAAATTAAGAAATTGTTGCCGGAGTTACATATACGGTTTAAGACATTTATTTCTCAAAAAGAATACAATTCACTTAATATGAGAAATACAAGATAACCTTAAAGCTAAATATGAGAATTACTTATGAAGAAGGTAGGTACTCATAAATAAATAAGTTAGATAGTAGACGAGCAATTTTTACAGTGTTGTGGGTAAAAGGAAAAAGTGAGTGTACTATTACATGTCGATTCTTGAAGGCAAGTCAATAGCAATTACACATTGAACGATTTATATGTACCGGAATGTTTCGGAAATACAGAGTAGGTATCCTAGTTATCTTTATACTTAGCAAATTAGTAAATAAAAATGGCAACTGATTTATATGTAAATTAAATTGGTGTGGTGGGTTATATTTAAAATCTAGAAAAATCTTTTAAGATGTGGTGCTTTATGGTTTTTTTTGTATAAAGTAAAGGACTGTATCTCTTTAATAAAAGAGATACATATCTGGTCCGTATCAAGTTAGAAAGGTATTTAACAAAGAGGTATATATACGCAGTGAATGGAATTTATCCGAGTTTTGGAACGGATCAGACTGATGAATCGTCAGAAAATGAATAGTTAAATGAAATGCAGGCAAATGAATGGTAGTCTATTGTATTCAAAGATAATGTAAACTGATAAATGCTAGCGCAATCTGCGCTTAGGATACATAAGGTTTATTGTAAATTTTTGTGTTAAACATGTTTGTTTTTGTTTTTCTGTTTTTATGTTGTAATGTACGAGTATATACGCGATACGGGTTGCGCATGGTGCGCGATACTGGTTCCGCGTGGTGCGCGATGCTGGTTGCGCGTGGTGCGTGATGCTGGTTGCGCATGGTGCGCGATTGTGGTTGCGCGTGGTGCGCGATGCTGGTTGCGCGTGCTGCGCGATGCTGGTTGCGCGTCGTGCGCGAGGCTGGTTGCGCGTGCTGCGCGATGCTGGTTGCGCGTGGTGCGCGAGGCTGGTTGCGCTTGGTGCGCGAGGCTGGTTGCGCGTGGTGCGCGAGGCTGGTTGTGCCTTGTGCGCGAGGCTGGTTGCGCGTGGTGCGCGATGGTGGTTGCGCGTGGTGCGTGATACTGGTTGCGCATGGTGCGCGATACTGGTTGCGCGTTGTGCGCGATACTGGTTGCGCGTGGTGCGCGATGCTGGTTGCGCATGGTGCGCGATGCTGGTTGCGCGTGGTGCGCGATACTGGTTGCGCGTGGTGCGCGATGTTGGTTGCGCGTGGTGCGCGATGCTGGTTACGCGTGGTGCGCGATGCTGGTTGCATCGTTGACGCTTGTGTCAAATAATACCAACCAATATTATAAATCTGGTTTATTTTCATAAATTATGTTGATACGTAATAGCTAAATTGAATACTTTATACTGTTTCAATATAAATGTGTTCGCTGGTAACATTTATACAGATTTGTATTTATCACTAATTCTTGGACATTGTATCGAGTCGTGGTTGACGACCACGCACCTTCTAGTTAAAAGGTTTAATCTAACTCTTAATGTTATTAAAGTTAATAATTGTCTAACTAGCACAAGAATGTCATGATTTGTTTAAAAATTTAAAAATTATGATTGTTTTGCGTGTGCCAGGAGGCAACACAGTGTCGGATGGCCGAATGTCATGATTTCCAAATAATAATAAATTTTGTTGATTTAAAATACTGAATTTAGATTTGAAAGTATGTGATTTGACTCGGATGATTTTGTATCTGTGTTTTCGAGTAGTTAAAAAGTATCTCATTTGACATTTACCGCCAAAAAGTATGGCTGAAAGTTGGTAAAAAAACGTGATGTTTGGAGCGTCACCTAGTTTCTAAGTTAATTCTCTTGAATCTTCGAAACCTAAAGGTTGTCTAGAAATCTAGTCTATACTGATACTTATTGACTGCCTAGTTAAATAGTTTGTTCAATATTGTTACCCTGTACCAAGTTTGTATGTGTGCAAGAAGATAAAATATAAATATACCAAAGAAAAGGTTTTTCATTACAATTAACTCAAGGGATAAGATTTTTCATACAAACTTTGGACCACCGTTTCACCTACTTAGGGGTTGAATTTTGAAAAATCCTTTCTTAGTACACCCTTAGACCTCACAAGGAACCTACGTGCCAAATTTGGAATCTCTAGACACAGCTGTTTGGCTGTGCGTTGATACAAACTTTGACACTACCCAATCCCTTCTGAGGGGGTAGTTTAAAAAAAAACCGGTCAAGTGCGAGTCGGACTCGCGCACGAAGGGTTCCGTACCATATTATATGTTTAACAATCGCAAAGATAACTTTTTACTTATTGTATAATGATACTGTGAATTACAAGGTTATTTTTTGCAGTTGCAGAAAATCACCCATGTTTAAACAAAATACCTTATGAATCGCCGTTTTCAGTATTGTTGATTAAATACAGTATTCATGGTACCTACATGGTATAAAGAAGTTTCAAATTCCTAATTTGTTGAATTGTTGCGCTAGAGCTCGTACGAAAATGGTCTAAAATTTACAACTTTTGCGGCCCCCTATTTCTTAATTTTAAAAGATAAAAAAATAATATGTTTGTACTCTACTCAATGAGTTCTAGACGATGACACCCCACATGCTAGATTAAGTTTTGAGTTAATCGGACCGCGTGTTAAAGTTCCTCTATACAAACTTTGACACCCCCACTCCCTCCTTAGGTGTTAGTTTAGGAAAACTAAAAATGATAAACTTTATAATTTACTTAGATAAATATTCGTGCTAAGTTTCAAGTCTATTAAACTCAAGGGATAGGATTTTTCATACAAACTTTCATCCCCTATTTTGCCCCCTTAGGGATGGAATTTCCAAAAGTCCTTCCTTAGTGGATGTTTACACTATATAAGGTATATATGTGCAAAATTTCAAGTCTCTAGGTCCATTGGTTTGGGCTGTGCGTTGATATATTAGTCAGTGACTCAGTCAGGACTTTGATTTTTTTGTATATATAGATTTACCATGTTATTTTAAGACCACAGACTTCTTATAGGTTTTCCTGTAATCTACAGGTATAGAACTATTTTCTATATTTTTTTCAAAATTTTAGGCTCAGCAGTTTCGGAGATAAGGGGGGGGGAATGGTCAATTTTCGTCAATTTTCTTAAATAACTTTAAAACAATATATTTTAAAATTATAAAAAAAATATATTTGAGACCCTCATAGTAAGCCCTTTCATTTGATATGTCACACGGTACAGTTTACAAAACTTTTTTTTTTAATTTTCTTATTTTCCCCCTAAAAGTGACTCTCATATTCAAAATTCATATATTTACTTTAGCTGTACGTGTTTGGGTCACAGAAATCCATATGTGTACCAAATTTGAACTTAATCGGTCCATAAGATTCGGAGCAAATTGGCTGTGACAGACGGACAGACGGACAGACAGACAGACAGACAGACAGACACACGAGTGATCCTATAAGGGTTCCGTTTTTTCCTTTTGAGGTACGGAACCCTAAAAACTAAAAATGTCAAACTTTATAATTTACTTAGATAAATATTCATGCCAAGTTTCAAGTCTATTAACTCAAAGAATAAGATTTTTCATACAAACTTTCATCCCCTATTTGTCCCCCTTAGGGATGGAATTTCCAAAAATCCTTCCTTAGTGGATGCCTACACTGTAAAAGGTATCTATGTGCAAAATTTCAAGTCTCTAGGTCCAGCGGTTTAGGCTGTGCGTTGATATATCAGTCAGTCAATCAGTCAGTCAGGACTTTGAATTTTATATATATAGATAATTGATTTTTGTACTGAGCACGCAATTCAGTTTTCTTGACTGTTGATAGTTTAATAATAAATGCGGGTTTCTTTTTACAAAAAGTTCAGTTTCTAATGTATCTATTGCCGGAAATATTAACAGTTTTAATGACTTGAATAATAGGGCATACAACTGTCTGTATTTACTACTATGTAACTATGTTGGAGTCAGCTTCTAGTCTAACCTGATGCAGCTGAAAACCAATATTTTACATAGAGCGACTGCCTATCTGACCTCAACAACCCAGTTCGGGGTTCTGACGACCCGTAACGACTGTCAAAGATCCACGAATGACAGCCGGGACCAACGCCTTAACGTGCTTTCCGAGGCACGGAGAGTCTCGGTATGTAAAGATTGTCACCCATCTACGGACCTCCGCGGCATGCGTAGCTTACTAAGTCACGAGCCCCTTTTAAGATCTAACTACATTTTTAAGGTTCCGTACCTCAAAAGGAAAAAACGGAACCCTTATACTTGTTTGTCCGTCTGTCTGTCTATCAGTCTGTCAAGACCATTTTTCTCAGGAATGCGTGAAGGTATCTAGCTGAAATTAATATGAAATGCGTAGGTCTATGGTTCCTTGGAGTTCTAAAAAGATCAAACTTCTAAGTCAACGCAATAAAAAAATACGGCCATTTATGTGACATTTTTTGATACTCGCAAGTAAATCAAAACATATAGGGTACTTCCCGTCGTCCTAAAATCATGCAATTTGGCAAGAAGCAAGGTCTTACAACACAAATATAGGAAAAAGTCCGAAAATTGTTCATTTGTAATTCTATCACATTAAAAATATTTTCAAAGTTGTCAGTGTGTCAAGACCCTTTTTCTGAGGAAAACATAGAGGTATCAAATTGAAATTAATATCAAATACGTAGATCTATGGTTTCTTGAAGTCCTAAAAACTCAAGCTTCTAAGTCAACGCAATAAAAAAATACGGCCATTTTGCGACACATTTTGATACTCGCAACTGTCGCAAGTAAATCAAAACCTATAGGGTACTTCCCGTAGACCTACAATAATGAAATTTGGCAAGAAGCAAGGTCTCTCAGCACAAGTAAAGGAAAAAGTCCAAAAATTGAGAATTTGTAGTTTTATGACATATATATATGTCGTCACGAACGATAGTTTAGCGATAGTACGTCACTCAGTTGTAGAGGTGGGCGTTGAATCAATAAACTGTTTTTTTTAACGACTTTTCATTGGTCAACGGGTTAACTGTTAATCATTAATGAAACAACAGGTTGAAAATATTAGCTGTCAGTTTACGTCAACGCACTCAACGCATTATTTCAATATTATTTTATTCATTTCTGTGAATTTAGTCTCCTTCGGAAATATTCGTTACTTTAAAAATTAATTATGTATAAACAATCAGATGATCTTTTAAGTACGCCTGGATACTATTTTTACCCAGGCAGTCCTAAGCCTGGAATAAGTACGAAGGAAAGGTCATTCCATTACAGTACAGTTTAATAAAAATAAAAAAAATATTTCTTATCAAATCTCAACCTAAACTGCAACAAAATTGTTATTTTATGCGTATTCGTTCGTATCGTAAACGTTGACACAATAAATTGACGATTATCGCTAACGATTGAATCATTGAAATTTTAACCTGTTATTTATTAACAGTTTTTTTAACCCGTTGACCATTTATGTTTAACAGTTAAATTACATTAACTCAAAAACCGTCAATGACCCATCTCTACAGTTGATTTCTTAGTACAAGTCAAGCTTAGCTCTGATTGGTTGTTCGTTTAGTACGTACGGTGAACGCCGTGTGGCGCCAGTATCGTTTGGTCGCCGCACGTGGACGGGGTCGTTGGGAGCTATGCGAGTTTAGGTAATAGGTGTTGCAAGTGAGAAGACGAATAACGATCTGTATGGTTTATTAAAAAGCGCTGCTTATATACAGTACCAGTCAATATGAATGTAAATAAATAGGGTACATTAACAAACTTATTACAATCACAATTCGGTTATGTCGGTAGTACGTGCCGCGCTCCCGTCGTACAACTAGCGCGATAATACAGCCGGGCGTTCGCATTCCTTGTCCTTCGGCTACTCAGTACACGCTGACTCACGGTGGCGCACGGCCGTATGATCTCTTCTAATTTGTGTGTTGTACGTAAGTATGAGCTGCTACATCATTCCCCCGCTAGTGAAACGTACACAGGGCTTCGACGTCCTTCCTGATTTTGTGACGTATGCGTACGTATCTGTGACTGGTGTTTCTGACTCAGTGTTCATACGGAAAGCAGGCTTTAGTCTGTCTATAGTGATGTTGGCGCGTCTTTTGTATAACTGGATAGTGAAATACTTGTCATTACGACTGATCACTTCGTACGGGCCATTGTAGGTAGGCGTCAGAGGCTTTCTTGATGCGTCATTGCGTAGGTAAACATGCGAACATTTATGTAGGTCGTCGTGAATAAATGTCGCTCGGGATTGGTTTGATTTTCGTTGCGCCTGGGCCTTCTTTAACGCTCCATTCAACTTATTCATGAAGTTTGAAATTGTGTCGCGATGTTTTGTAGATTCTTCATAGAATTCTCCGGGTAATCGCAATGTTTGGCCATTTAATAGTTCAGCAGTGCTTGCACCAACATCTTCTTTTATCGAGGCGCGCAGTCCCAGCAACACTGTAGGTAGCTCATGCGACCATGTTGTATCTTTGAGTCTCGCCGTGAGTGACGTCTTAAGTGAGCGATGCCATCGTTCTATCACGCCGTTACACTGCGGGTGGTAGGCAGTGGTGCGGGTACGATGGATTCCCATGCGTTGCATCAATTTATTAAATAGGTCAGACTCGAATTGCCTGCCTTGGTCGGTGGTTATGGTTACTGGGCAACCGAATCTCGCTATCCAACCATCATAGAATGCATTAGCGACCTTTTCTGCGGATATGACATGTCTTCCAATGGACAGGCTTCGGGCCATTTGGTTGCCCTATCTATCATTGTCAATAAATATCGATAGCCGTCAGAAATAGGTAATGGGCCAACGATATCTATGTGCACGTGCTCCAGTGTGTTTGCTTGTTGGAAACTTGCAATAGGTGTCTTCGTGTGTTGTTGCACCTTAGCACGCTGGCACGCGTCGCACGCTCGAGTCCACACATTTACGTCACTATTCATAGAGGGCCACCAGTAGCGGGCAGTGACTAGCTTCCTTGTCGCTCTTATGCCGGGGTGACTAAGGTCGTGAATTGCTTGGAATGTGGGTTTTCGAAAATCTGGGGGCAGATATGGTCGAGCAGTGTTTGATGACATCTCACAGGTAACTTTGGTGGTTGTGTTGGGTATGATGATTTTTTTGAATAGGTATTTTCCTTTGTTTGCTAGCGTTTTCAATTCTTCGTCTTGGTCTTGTTTTTTTGCTAACTCGGTGTAATCCAGTGGTGTCGGGCATGTTATTGTTTCGACACGTGATAGTGCATCTGCGACTTTGTTGTCCTGTCCGGTTACGTGTTGAATATTTGACGTGAACTGTCCAATATATTCAAGGTATCTTGTTCGGCGGGGCGTCTCAGACTTGCTGTTTGACGTTAATGCAGTACACAGCGGTTTGTGGTCCGTGTAAACAATTAAATCTCGTCCTTCAAACACACGACGGAAATGACGTATTGCCATGTAGATTGACAACAACTCACGGTCGTACGTGCTGTAATTGCGTTGTGCGTCACTGAATTTCTTGGAGAAAAATCCCAGTGGTCTCCACTTGCCGTTGATCTTTTGTTGTATAAAGGCACCAGCACATGTGTTTGAGGCGTCTGTCATCAATGCGAAAGGTTCGCTCAGTGATGGATAGGACAATAATGCGCAGTTCTTGATATCTTGTTTGCATTGATTGAATGCTTCTTTTGCCTCTTCCGTCCACTGTATTTTTGTTTTATCGTTCTTCTTGGCGTTGTGAAAGTATTTACTCAATTCCTTTTGATGTTCAGCCGCATGGGGTATACTTGATCGATAAAAGTTCAGTATACCGACGAAACGACGAAGTTCTTGAATCATATTTGGCAATGGATAAGACTGGATTGCTTGCACCTTTTCTTCTGTCGGTATGATACCTTCTGGGCTTAGTGTGTATCCCAGGAAATCGAGTTTTGATTGGCCAAAGATACACTTAGCGACGTTTATTTTTAAACCGTTGTCGTTGAGTCGCTTAAACACTTCTTGAAGCTCTCTTCTGTGTGCTTCTTGGTTCTCAGAAGCTACGAGAATGTCGTCGACAAATGGAAAGACGGGTAGGCCGCGAAGTACGTTGTCGATGTGACCTTGGAATGTTTGGCCTGCATTCTTCAAACCAAAACACATCCTAGTAAACTCGTACAAGCCAAAAGGAGTAATCACGGCTGACTTCTTCACGTCTTCTTCTCTATTTTTAATTTGGTAGTAGGCCTTCTGCAAATCAATTTTTGAAAATATCTTCTTGCCTTGGAGGTTATGTGTGAAGTCATGAAGTCGTGGTATCGGGTATCGATCGGGTGTGGTTACTGCATTGAGTCTACGGTAATCACCACAGGATCTGTAGGTACCATCCTTTTTTAAAACCATGTGTAATGGACTTGCCCATGAGCTATTTGACGGTCGACAAATTCCCTGGCTCATCATGAGTTGGAATTCTTGTTTTGCAGCGTTGTATTTGTGTGGCGGTAGTGGTCTTGCTTTTGTAAATATCGGCGGGCCGGTAGTTTCAATGTAGTGTTCGACTTCACTATTTCCCAGTTTCGTTAGGTTCGGTCTCGTAATGTCTGGGAACTTAGCCAACAGGTCGTGGTAGGGAAGCTTGTCATCGATAGTTCTGATGCTTCCTTCTGCTGCAGGTGACAGGAAACCACGTGCTGATAAATTGGTTTTTTTATCCACCAGTCGTCGTCCATGGAGATCCACCATAAGTGCGTGGTGGTGCAAAAAATCAGCGCCTAATATCGGCCGACTGACTGTTGCAACCATAAATCGCCAAGTGTAGGCTCGCCGCATTCCGATGTTGAGTACAATAGTTCGCTCGCCATATGTAGGTATTTGTGAACCATTCGCTGCGTACAAGTAGTTTGTTGGAGTTCGCTGTTTATCGCGTGCAGTGGCGGGTAAAACAGAAACATTTGCTCCCGTGTCGACAAGGAATTTTTTGTCGGATGATTTGTCGTGTATAAATAGGCGGTATGTGGATAAATCGTCGACTTCGGCCACCGCCACGGCTTGAGTCTTCTTTAGTTTTCCGGCTTCTCACTTAAAATACCTTTAAAACTGCACGGACTTCTGCACCGGTATGCTGCCTTGCCATATTTTTTATGAAAATAGCACACGGCATTCACTCTGTCCCGAGATTTCGAGCGGGAACGGCTTCTGAAATTGCGGGATCGGCGTTGAAATTTGCGGGATTGATTTGTCTTCAGCGCTGCAACTTCCTTGGTCAGTGCTTCAATCATGTTGAAGAGTTTCTGGTCTGCAGGTTCAGAAGTAGCGGCAATTTCGGCTGGCATCGCTGTCGCTGGAGCTTTTGACGTGGAAGATTGACACTGGCAGGAACACACGGCGCTCACTTCTTCCAGCTTAGTTCTGTCGCAACAGAATTTTGGGATGCGTGACAGATCGACGCTAACTGTCTCGACGTCTTGAGGCGTAATAGTATTTCTTGCTGCCATTTCGAACGCGGGGTCACCACTTTAGGTAATAGGTGTTGCAAGTGAGAAGACGAATAACGATCTGTATGGTTTATTAAAAAGCGCTGCTTATATACAGTACCAGTCAATATGAATGTAAATAAATAGGGTACATTAACAAACTTATTACAATCACAATTCGGTTATGTCGGTAGTACGTGCCGCGCTCCCGTCGTACAACTAGCGCGATAATACAGCCGGGCGTTCGCATTCCTTGTCCTTCGGCTACTCAGTACACGCTGACTCACGGTGGCGCACGGCCGTATGATCTCTTCTAATTTGTGTGTTGTACGTAAGTATGAGCTGCTACACGAGCATACTCTGTGGAGAGACTGGATCGAGAGCTCGAAGGAGGCACACGCTACCATCGAACCTATCAAGTTCACAGTACCTATACCTAGTCATTACTTCTGTATACTCTTCAGTAATAGTCCTGCCACAGCATCATATTGGTTTGCCTGAGTAACCCACGCAATGGAACCCTTACCACAGGGTCGGAGAGATGAACCACCTATCTCTGTGCCCACGTTCCCGCCGTCATATATATATATTTTTTTATAACCAATGTTAAGTTTGTTTTTGGGACAAATTCTTTTCAACTACGGAACCCTTCATTGTGCGTGGTCCACGCACTTGGCCGGTTTTTTTATTAGAAAACCTGACTTCTTTCCGTTTTTGTCTTTCTACCGAGCGGTAGATTTTCGAATCAAAGCCGTTTCTAGGAAGACGACTCTCTATTATAATTGAGTTATAAATTACTCAATTAATAGCCCCGGAGATTGAGTGGAAATGGACAATTTACGGCTTTACGATCTAACTTAAGATATTCCAATTACTGTAGAATATATCGTAGGTACTTAGGTACCTACAACTTTACGAGCCATGTTGGAAATTAGTTACTGACTGGAAGACCATTTCATAAATATGTTGGTGTTCCATCATTTATTTATTATCAAGCTCTCCAACAGCGCCTCATCACTTACCGAAAAGCACATGCACTACATTATGCACAGATACTAACATTATGCGCTGATAATTAAGTACAACATATTATAAAACTAAGTCCCCCGCCGCGTCTGTCTGTATGTATGTGTGTTCGCGATGATCTCAAAAACTACTGAATGGATTTTCGTGTGGTTTTCAGCAATGGACGGAATGATTCATGAGTAAGGTTTAGGTGTATATAATTCATTAAGGTTTTTTTTGTAAATTGGCTGAAATTTGACGATGATTTTTGAAGATTTCGGAAAAAATCATGCTGATAAAATGCATGGCAAAAGCTAGAAAGTAGAAACACATAATACCCTAACATCATGGCAGTATTCCCCACAAGGTAAAGCGAGGTGTACACTTTTCTAGTACCAACGCCTTTTCGTCAGATATGTTAAGATCCCATGTTGTACCTATGGGTTGATTCTATTCAGAGGGCTGGCGTATTTTTAGCCGATTGCCATCCAGCGTGGCAATGCTGCCAGCCTTTTGGACACTTTTCCCACTGACAGGGATGTGGACTAATTTTTTGATGCCCTATGAGCTATTCCCCTTTTTTTTTAAATTATTATTAAAAAAGTATTAGCTTGTATATTTTAATTAAGTTTTGTTTATAGAGAAATCAAAATTTTTGAAATGTCTAGAGATAAAACTCAATAACACTTTTCCCGACCTAAAATATATTTATTATTTTCTTCCGCAATTGACACAATCATGGTATGACACACATTGACTTATATATTACTGCGTATATCAATGATGACACAACAAATGTTTGACATACGCGCCGGTCGACGTGGCGTCATCTCGTATCTGCATGTCGCATGTCGCGTGACTTAGATTTTTACGAGGGAAAAGTACGGGTCGAACGACAATATCGAATTTGATTTGCGCTAGAATTGCCGTCCTGGGTATCGTAACACCATACTCAGCAGTGACCCTAGCAACCAAATTCAACAAAAGCCATAGCATCAAAGCATTTATTTCAATTACTTATACCAATTACAGGCACTTCGGAATTGTCAAAGAGTCGGTCAGTTAGTCAGAAAGTTGAAGCCAGTTGCCCTATTTCAAAACGTAGATTCTCTATGTAGAAGAACGGGCAAAAAAGACCAAGGACACTGTTTCAAATCAAGATATTTATTATTATTATTACTAAATCCTGGTTACATTATTCTAGTTGCTTCTATAATGAGAAAGAACAATGTAAAAAAATAGTAAATAAAAACAATTCAAAATAGAAGATTAAAAATAAACACGTCAGTCAAAAGATGACCAGTCTCAACTGAACATGATGAACGCCCGTTCACGAACATGACGCGTGGATCAGCACCATCCAGCTCAACCATTTTATAGGGAACCGTAAATCTATTACAGAGCTACAGACTTGAGACAAAATAAAAGTTAAAACATCCTCCCCATCCTTCCTCATCTCACAAAAGTTGTTAGTTTCAGGAAATAGGTTACTGTGGTGAAATAGGAACTGCTATGGAAATTTTACAATGTCGTCTGGGGCCCTTTATAGCACTTCTGGTCATGGGTTGAGTGATAAAGATGGTTCGCACTATGTTAGGGGTGGGCCTGAAATGTAAACGTAAAAGTCAATTTATGCTGGCTGAAATCTTTTTGCAAAAAATATCTGTGTTAGTGAAAATTGTTTTCGTGTTTCTTACGATTGATAGAGAACAGCGGGGCAGTTTTTCGTTGAGTTGCACGAATCAACATTAGTTTAAGGCGAAAGCGCCAGGGTAGCCCGCGAAATTCAAAATTTCTTACGTTTTTTGCAATTTGTAGGTCAGTGTGTGCTTGTATGTTGATTAAAATATGATTCGCGGGCGTAGCTAATATGGCTTTACAGAATTATAATCATTAGAATCAGCAATACAACTCCATAAGTTAGCATTTACCTCAAACCTCATGATTTCATGAAATCGCTAGATTTGAGATAAATGCTAACGTATGGAGTTGTATTGCTGATTCTAATGATTATAATTCTGTAAAGCCATATTAGCTACGGCCGCGAATCATATTTTATTCAACATACAAGCACACACTGACCTACAAATTGCAAAAAACGTAAGAAATTTTGAATTTCGCGGGCTACCTTGGCGCATCAACCTTAACGGAGACTTTAAATTCATGCCATCCCTTTTTAGGGTTCCGTACCAAAATGGTAAAAAAGGAACCCTTATGGTGTGACTCAGTCAGTCTGTCTGTCTGTCACAGCTGGATATCTCAAGAACTACTAATGCTATCAACTTGAAATTTGGAACAGTTTTAGATGACGTTCAACCAACTATTTTGCAAATAAGAAAGAAGTAAAAATATTTATATTTTTTTTGTAACAGGGACTGAAAGGGGGTCTTAAAAAATCAAAGTGAGGCTACTAGGGCATTTGTGGGGTATCATATGAAAGAACGCTGCTTGCACATTCTTAAACAATTTTTTATTTTTTTTAGGCCGCATAGTTTTCGACTTTTGATGAAAAATGTAAAAAAAAATACCGTTCCCCCCCCCCCCGGCCTGTATTTATTTATTTATTTATTATAAGGTAACTCCGTTATTATAAGTTATCTCCGAAGTTTGCAAAGATAAAAATCTGAAATTATTCTATGTGATAGAAGATAGATTCTGATTCTGATTGTGATAGATTCTGTGTGGTAGATTACAGGAAAAATAAGATGATGTCTCTAAATAGCACACTTTTTCAGAAATCGGAACGGAACCCTCGGTGCGCGAGTCCGACTCGCTCTTGACCGGTTTTTTTTTTCTGTAAGCATTAACGCCAACGGAAAGATTTTGATGAAGTTGACATTAGCTTCACAGATGTCACGTGACTGCTGCTGTCAACTACATACAATTTGATATTTCCGTTGGCATTAACGCTTACAGAATAGGGATCTTGTCTAGGCGCCCTGGTAGGCTACTGCCCCACGATTGATATCGGGACATTGTATATAATTATGCTAGTCGAGCGGTAAACTCTGCTTGCGCGATGCAGGATTTTGCGTGACGTCAGTATGATGCGTGGGTCGCTTGTAGAGATGTAGATACCACACCAAAAAATTGGTTTATAACCTTTTACAGTACCTTCGTTGCTGCAGACTTTTCAATACGATAAAAAAAATATTTAGATACAGGCTACAAGAAGGAAGTTGAAGCCTACAACTTCCTTCAATTTGATCGTCTAAGAAATAAGTGACAATCGTGCGCATACCGACATACTTACCACATTCCGTAGGGGTGTTCCCCTCATAATTTAATATAAATAACGTTGAGTTTCTCTCGCCATTTTTATAATGTACGCTATGTGATGCAACGAGGGTGGACGGCTATTTTTGGATTGATATAGAGCTGCTGTTACTGTGTAGTATGACAGAAGTGTTAGGTATAGCATGTAACAGATTTGCATATTCTTGACCTCGTACTTATTGATATAAAACAAAAAAACCGGACAAGTGCGTGTTGGACCACGCACAATGAAGGGTTCCGTAGTTGAAAAGAATTTATACCAAAAACAAAAAAATGTTACCGAAAAAAAAAAAAATTATGTGATGAAACTACAAATAAATAATTTTCGTACTTTTTCCTTTACTTGTGCTGTGAGACCTTGCTTCTTGCCAAATTTCATCATTCTATGTCAACGGGAAGTACCCTATAGGTTTTGATTTACTTACGAGTATCAAAATATGGCGCTTAAGTAGCCGTATTTTTTTAAAGCGTTGACTTAAAAGCTTGATTTTTTTAGAGTTTCAAGGGACCATAGACGTACGTGTTTGGTATTAATTTCAACTTGATACCTTCACGCGTTTCTGAGAAAAAGGGTCTTGACAGACTGACAGACAGACGGACAACGAAGTGATCCTATAAGGGTTCCTTCCTTTTGAGGTGCGGAACCCTAAAAAAAACAAAATTGGTTTAGCCGTTTGGGAGCTACAATGGAGCAGATAGGGACACAAATACACAGACACACGATAAACTTATAACACCCCTCTTTTTCAGTTGGCGGTTAAAATAGGATAAATTTAGAAATGTTCAATGACACTCACATAATAAGCATTTTTTGATATTTTTGGTGTACTTAAGAACGATATTTTACATCCGCTACCATTTAGTTTCTGCAAAACATGGATTAAGCATAAATGGACCAATTTAATACAGAAACTGATGATTTAAAAGATGATAATAAAATAAACATGGTAAAATGGTAACTAAACAAAGTATATAAAGCCCTCAGAATAAATAAAAACTAAGGCAGACTAAAATTTCACCTTTCAAAATAGACAATACTACTTTTAATTATATCTACACAGACACACCAAAGTGATATCCAGTCACACCCCCAAACTCTACACATATCCCAGCCCTCACACTGCCACAAGCCAGGGGCGACAAACATCATAGCTCCGTTCATAATCGTTGGAAGCAGACACGTTAAACACAGGAGGCTATAAAAATTGTGCAAAAACCATAAATTTTCGCTCACATTCAATTATTTGAGGCGCAGGAGACGCGTGGCGTTCGTGAAGGGAGAAGAAGTAACTATGGAATGTTATGTGTGGTACGCACTCGTAGTTTCGCACGTGAAAGAAATATGTGGGAATGGGTACTGATTGCAATTTTGTGTTTGGTAATCAATTAGATTAGAGGAGCTCGTGGCTAAGTAATAACAGCCGCACGGGTCGATCCATCAGGTTAAGCTACGCTTGCCGGGGTTGGTCCGTGGATGGGTGACCATCTTTACATACCGAGACTCCTCCGTGCCTCGGAAAGCACGTTAAGCCGTTGGTCCCGGCTGTCATTCGTGGGTCTTTGACAGTCGTTACGGGTCGTCAGAAGCCCGAAAGTCTTACCAAGGGGTATCGTATTACCCAGTTACTGGGTTGTGGAGGTCAGATAGGTAGTCGCTCCATGCAAAATACTGGTATTCAGCTGCATCCGGTTAGACTGGAAGCCAACCCCAACATAGTTGGGAAAAGGCTAGGCGGATTGATGGTATTCAATTAGATGAAAATGATTCGTGTTAGAATATGTTAGGACTGTTTCATACCGAGGTACCTAATGTATGTGTGTATAAATGCATCTAAAATCGAAAATCGTTTATTTACAAATCTTTGCTGTAGATAAAAAAAACTTTTCAAAAAAAAAATGTCTGGTATTTATTCATGATGACGAAAACGGTGGTAATATTACTCAATTTGTATCTTTGTGTAACAATGCTGTTTCTTTAGGTAATTTAGACTGTCTTGTTTAATTCATTAAGCCGGGTCTCCTGCGCGACTTTAAACAAAGAGGTGTGGCTTCAATATATTTGAATACGTAGGAGACAGCTTGCCTGGAGCCGGATCTCCTGCGCGTGTCTTTTCGAAACTTTACACAAACACGTCGAAACAAAGAGGCGAGTCTTACGTATATTTGAATACGCAGAAGACAGCTTGTCTTAGAAAACAAATGAAGTCTTAGAGAACAAATGAATATGTGTATGGTTTTTATGTAAAGTTTCGAAAACACACGCGCATGAGAACCGACTTTAACACAAAAACAAGGTACAAAGCAGTCCAAAGCATAAAAATCATGAGCCCAAGTTTGGTAAACCAAGACACCAACTTTAAATTCAGAGAAAACTAAGTACAGTACGTACAATCAAAAAACAAAATCCATTAATCCATCGATTCAACGCTCAAAATAGCCGTCACAATACTTCCACACGTCCGGCTCACGCCACGGTCACGCCGCGTGGTCGCACTGCGGCCGCATTAGTCACGCAGCTCAACCGCACTCGGTGCCATCCGTCATAGGCTCTTGACTACATCGGTTATGATATAGATTATGGAAGTGCAGATGTTATAATAATCTAGGGTTTAATGCCTAATTTGATCTATTGGGAGCAACGAATTAAGAATATCATTCTTAATTCGTTGATTGGGAGTGATTTGTAGTACCTGTCAGTTAGAATTTTCAGTACATATTATCAATGATATATTACCTTTAGATGCGTTACCCGCGCTCAATAATGGAAAAGTAAATGGAAGGTAATTGTCCAGCTTGAAATTAGTCGGGCACTATCCAGTGTCGCGGTGACATGTCACTGTCTCTCGCAATTTCCAGCAATTATTTGTGAAGAAAATGCCTAAATGTCTTATTTCGTGAGTAAATACTGTATTTTTATATTATAACATTAAAAATGTTTTTTGTTTTGTACTTGTACCGCCATTTTTCCGTGAACTGCTGTGAACCATGCGCGCGCGCGCCAATGAACATGCAGCAACTAGTGACGAAACTAAATATGTATGTTCGTCTCTCCTTTTCTTCGCGCACAGTATGATTGTATGTACTGGTATGTAGCTACTTCATGGCTTACGCTGTTTTTGAGTGCACTAATGTTCGGCTATGACGCGTCTATTTATAATACGTCATTGCATATTATAACTTCTTTTCATTGGGAAGAAGTTCATACATATAGAAATCTAGTCCAGACAACTTTATTGCTGTTTTTATTTTGCTAATTTTCCTGCGCCGAACGAAATTTGCTGGAGAGATGCACTGAAATATCCCCTAAGAATGTAAAGCGTGATGATATTTCAGTAAACTCTGGGTAGTAAATCCTTGCATCTTTTACGTGACTGCTTTTTAACAGGTGTTACGGACGCCGAGCATAGTGTGAATTAAAAGACTATGAAAGTTGTGCAGGATAGCTGCTTGCTGTTAGGTTAGCGTGGTAATATCATAGTCTTTAGGCATGTGGTATTTTCAGTTTGTGGATAATTAGCATTCAGCTTTAAGTCTAACAGATGCTAGAGATTCCCACGGCGCCCGAAATGTTTTGTTTTGCTTATCGCCGGGCGTTTTCGCAGTAAAATGCATTGTTTTATATTCTAAAATGTTTACTAGCGGCGCTGTTAAAGGAACTCATTATTGTCGAGACCTTTTGTTGAATAGGTAACAGTTCTGCGTAAATTGTAATCCGCACAAAATATCTTTCTTAGTTTTAGGAAACGAATTATTTGTTGTCGGTGTCTATTGATATGCATTTCTTTAGCCTTTTGTAATAATTCTAAGAAAGTTTGTTTTTATGTGTTTACAATAGTTTTAAATAGCGTAGCCAGTACTTTGTTAGACCACCCAAAGCGTGGGAAATAGTAGGGATAGAACTAACGCCACTGGGGCATATAAAAAGCCTAGCGCCCTAAGCCTAGGTTCGAGTCCCGCCAGGGCACGCCCGGTAGCTGTGCTACTTAAATTTTATATTAGTTAAGTCGGCGAGAGGCCCTTCAGGCCCCGAAGGCTTTCCGGAGCCAACTAGCAATGGGTCCGTACCAAAAAAAAAACCCGTCAAGAGCGAGTCGGACTCGCACACCGAGGGTTCCGTTCCGATCACTGAAAAAGTGTGCTATTTAGAGACATCGTTTTATTTTTCCTGTAATCTTTTCATAAACTTCTATGACATAGAATAATTTCAGATTTTTCTCTTTGCAAACTTCGGAGATAAGGGTGTGGGGAACGTTATTTTTTTTTTACATTTTTCATCAGAAGTCGAAAACTATGCGGCCTAAAAAAAAGAAAAAAAATGTTTGAGAATGTGCAATCAGCGCTCTTTCATATGATACCCCACATGCCCTAGTAGCCTCACTTTGATTTTTTAAGACCCCCTTTCAGTCCCTGTTGCAAAAAAATTATAAATATTTTAATTTCTTTCTTATTTGCAAATGATATATCCAGCTGTGACAGACAGACAGACGGACAGACAGACAGACAGATATACAGACAGACAGACAGACTGAGTGACACCATAAGGGTTCATTTTTTACCATTTTGGTACGGAACCCTAAAAAGACCGAAATAAGTCGAATGAACGAAAAGTACAACAGCGAAAAAAATAACCAAAGGTGCGTCATACATTATTTTTAGTCTGAATTTAGCGCCGTATAAGTACACGTATTTCTTTCACTTTAATTCAATCATCATTTCAGTTTTCAGTTTAACTAGCATTTTCAAGTTTTCGCATTTCAAGACCTTAACTTCATAAAACCAATAGCAACAGTATGTAACCTTAATAACTTTAAAAAGTATTACAAAATTTTCACCCAAGCATTCCTTTAACACTATTTTCCCAGAAAAACGTGTACCGCGACACCTGAAACTACTTCCACTAACACTTAACAATTATTCCTGTAAACATAATGCTTATTAACACTATGCGTACAGTACAGTGTACAGTACTGAACAGGACAGGTAACGCAATCATCCGCTTTAATGACGTCGTTAACTTGCATGCGATGTGCGATGGTGTTGTACTTGCGTGTTGGCGCGTCTGGCATAGGCGGGTAAGTGCAAAATGGTGGGATAGAAGGGATAGACATTTTTTTATATTAGTCTTTTATGCATATTGTTAGCAAAATAGCACTAAACAGAATAAAAAAAAAGATCAACAGGCGGTTTATTTTTAACAATTAAATTTCAAAATTAAAAAAATAAAGAAGGCATTTAAAGTAGGCAGAATTGGCTAACCAAACGGACAGAGATTCTTTTTAGCCTGTTTACTCCACGGAGAAAAGCGGCGAAAATCAGTGTGCAGTGGCTAATGCACAATGGCTACTGTCCGCCATCCCCTCCTGGCAACGGCTTGACAATGACTCAATATGGTAATTTTGTGGTGTGTGTACTATCACTATGTGTATGGTACAGATATTAAAAATCATCATCATCCCTCTCCTGCCCTTATTCCAATATATTTGGGGTCACTAGCGCAATATACTTAACTTTTTCATTCATGCTTCAGATATTACAAATAATAAAAGATAATCTTCGTTTTAATTGCACACCAACGAAATTCTTCATAATAATTGCAAGCACAATACTCTTTTCTACCCACACATTTTCGACCAGGCACCAGTCGTAGACTACCGGGTTTTCAGAGCGTGTTAAAAGCGACCAGTAATCGTTACCGAAAATTCAAACACTTTTCTTATCAGCTTTTTTCTTTAACTTACTTTTAGGTTATTAAAAGATATCGACCACGAATAGATTGTTATTTAAAAAATAAGAATTTCTGACGGAACATAGTTTTACGTAGATATAAATGAAGAGTACAGTTTGTGTAGTACCTACCTTCTCTTTTCTCTTTCTATCAAATAACACATTTCTAAAAACTAATAGCAAAAACGCACTTCCCCCATCATTCAGATCCATCGCTCTACTAAAAGGGGACGCGGGTTTCTAACTACTGAGTACCATCAGACTCGTTGTGTTATTAACATGTAAATGTGACGTCACTGTATGTTTGTTTATCACTGCTGCGTCTGAATTTACAGCTAAATACGATGCGGCAGATATGAAGCAAGCTATGTTACGTGCTTTACCTACGGAATAATTGAAGAATTAAGTAAATTAAGTAAAATACAGACGCTTCTCTTTTTATTGATTTTTAGGGTTCCGTACTCAAAAGGAAAAAATTGAATCCTTAATATAAAATGTGTAGATCTATGGCCCCTTGGAGTTCTAAAAAAATCATGCTTCTAAGTCAACGCAATAAAAAAAATACGGCCATTTATCCGACATAATTATTTTGATACTCGCTAGCAAATCAAAACCTAGAATTATGAAATTTGGCAAGAAGCAAGGTCTCACAGCACAAGTAAAGGAAAAACTCCGAAAATTGTTAATTTGTAATTTTATCACATTTTTTTTTTGTGATTACAATGTTAAGTTGGTTTTTGGGATAAATTCTTTTCAATTACGGATCCCTTCATTGTGCGTGGTCCGACACGCACTGCCCGGTTTTTTTATATTTCTATGGTTTCCAGTCAATCTGGATGCAGCTGATTACCAGTTTTGTACATGGAGTGACAACCCAGTAACTGGGCAATACAGTCGTCGATCGATCGATCTTGTTACCGTCAATTCATAACTTTTCTTTTTCAGTTCATTATTGTAGTCGCTGGCTGGAGGGGCTCGTGGCTAAGTAATAAATACCGCACGGCTCGATTGAGCATTTTAAGCTACGCTTGGCGCGGTCGGCCTGTGGATGGGTGGACGCCTTAACATACCGAGACGTCTCCGAGCCTCGGAAAGCACGTTAAGCCGTTGGTCCGACTGTCATTATTGGATCTTTGATAGTCATTACGAGTCATCAGAAACGCGAAAATCTGATAACCACTCTTACCAAGGGGTATCGTGTTACCCAGTAACTGGGTTGTGGAGGTCAGACAGGCAGTCACTCCATGTAAAATCCGGTTAGACTGGAAGCCGACCCCAACATAGTTGGGAAAAGGCTAGGCTGATTCATTATATTGGGGTCGCTGAAACCTACAGCCTAACCTTACACTTAAAAAAATATAATGCTGTACGTAGGTAGGTACACTACGCAGGTATACAAAATCCATATTACCACTTCACACCACAAAATCACTAATAATTTAACAACACAACACTCACTAATAATTTAAGTGACGTTTCGGCACAATACCATTTGGTAAACACAAAGACAATTAAGGTCCATTGTAAACCCATCCCAGCTCGGTCACAGAGGCGTATCTATGGAAATTCAATTTTCCATGGCCGACATGTTTTTGTGCCGAGTGTACAATGGCGAGCATCTATTAGTATTTGCATTGCACTAACGGGAATCTGCAATGCAAACTGGCTTATGTAATGGTTTATAATATGCTTACATTAAATCGGTGGGTAGTATAGTATTTATTTATTACACTACATCACTTACTACATTACTACACTTACATGTTTCATCCATTTTTATTATCTTTTATAAAGATTTACATTCTTATATTGCGAATTGGTCTAAAACAATTCGTTTCTTTAAAATCTGAAATAAAAACACCTATAGGTATTTTTCATTGTTATGACACTTACGTCAGGCTGTCTTTACTTTTTCTTCTAACTATCTTTCATAGAGTTTCATAATGGCATAGACTATGAACGTTTCTTTTGAATTATGTAATCTAAATTCTTTTTATCAATATGTTAGGTCAAATATTGTATTTTATAGATAATTTTGATTTATTATTGAATAGCTGTATCAAAAATTACTTTTATAAAATTAATCCACACACACTTGAAATTCATCGAAGAGGTTAGAGGTTTTTCAACGTATATTACTGGCAGATTCAAGCATTGACTGTGGCGTTTGGCATTCTGATGACGAAAAGCTTCAAATGTGGAAAGGATCTGAAATTGGAAGACGTTTTTGAAAAACGCTGATGAACCGATGTATGGAAGACTCGGAGACGGTCAGTTCTGCTCCGGAAGCTATAAACGAAACATCTCCTAAAAGTATTCTTCGACCGGGAAAACTAACTCAGTGACTAAAACTTACCCGACTGCGGTCGATCCCTGAAGGAGGGTTATAGAAAATAACCATTAATTTATCGGAGCGATTCAATTCAAAATCTTCTTCTTCCAAACTATTCGTGCGTGTTTGCCTAACCTGGACTTACTCAAATTACTCTCTACCTACCTAAATAACTGTGTGTGTTAGGTAGGATGTGTTTTTTAAAAACCGGTCTGTATTTTTTATCTTTTAATATTTAATATATTGTTTCAAGTCTTACTTTAGCCCCCTTTTATTTCTGTAGGCTAGTAGATTTGTTACAGTCTGGCGCCCAATATAAAATCAAAGCTAGCCCTTTCAAATCTTTTTCAAAATTCTAAAATAAACTATCTCTAGTACTATTTTTTTTCGGACTCTTATTTGGCTTAGTCTCTTTTTTATAACATGTATTAGGTTCTAGGTAGGTCTAATACTTACTTACTTTCCTCTTCAGCACATACTTAACAAACTTATACTACACCCCCACACACATTCCTTTACCCACTGGTAATTGGCATCCATTCTTTGCTTGCGAGTGTTCTTAAAACCATTCGTGGTCACTTTCAAGTTGAGTTTGGCTTACTCTACAACGTATTATAGGAGAATATCCTGTAATCGTTACCACCTACACATAACTCTCTACTTCTACATCATTATTCTGCACCCCACACACTTGCACACCACTACGTTTACCCACTGGTAATCGTACCCATTCTTCGCTTGTGAGTGTTCTTAAAACCATCCGTGGTCACTTACAAGTTGGGGTTTGGTTTACTCTTCGACGTACTATAGGAGAATATCCTATAGTCGTTTATACAAACCTAATATCTATATAACACCTATTACAAATACTTCACTATTCTACACTCTTACACACACAACTTTCGATGTGCCTCTGTGCCTTTCTTTTTGTTTGTGGTTATTTTATAGTCGCATCATTAATTCGGATCCTCTAGGAGTCCTCTTAAAACCTGTAGGAGTCCTCTTAACCCTCTAGGAGTCCTCTTAATCCTCTAGGAGTCATCTTAACCCTCTAGGAGTCCTCTTAACCCTCTTAGAGTCCTCTTAACCCTCTTAGAGTCCTCTTAAATCCTCTAGGAGTCCTCTTAAACCCTCTGGGAGTCCTCTTAAACCCTCTGGGAGTCCTCTTAAACCCTCTGGGAGACCTCTTAAACCCTCTGGGAGACCTCTTAAACCCTCTGGGAGACCTCTTAAACTCTCTGGGAGACCTCTTTAACCCTCTGGGAGACCTCTTAAACCCTCTGGGAGACCTCTTAAACCCTCTGGGAGACCTCTTTAACCCTCTGGGAGACCTCTTAAACCCTCTAGGAGACCTCTTACACCTCTTATATACTAAGGGACCTCTTCAATACTCAGGGACCTCTTCTATACTAAGGGACCTCTTATATACTAAGGGACCTCTTAAATGCTAAGGGACCCTATTACTCTCTTGAGTCGTCTTTAGCACTCACTCTCTTGTCGTCTTTAGCACTCACTCCCTTCGAGTCGTCTTAAGCACTCACTCTCTTTGAGTCGCCTTTTGCACTCATTAACCCTTACTTACCTCCCTTTAAAATATTTTAATCCTATTTAACATTAATCTTTAACCATGGATAGAATTATTTTCTTTGAACTTTTAAACAACTTCCCAGGACTTTTTAGAAATCTTTTCTCTTTTGAGATATTTTCTTTAATTTATTACTTGAATATTTTTATTTTTTTAAATTTATTATTTCACCCTTCAACATTAAAATACTCCCTCTCTCATTTAAAACTATTCGGTAAAAACTTATTCCACCTTTTTCTTTTTGAGCGGTTGCAACTCCCTAAATAAGCCTCTAATGCATTTTTTTTTTCTTTTTGAGCGGTAGCAACTCCCTAAATAAGCCTCTAATGCAATTTTATTTTCTTTTTGAGCGGTAGCAACTCATTAAACAAGCCCCTAATGCATTATCTATTCTTAGAGGTATTCTTATATCCTCTTTCTAAACTCAAGCCTTCCTTGAGCCTTTCTTAAACTTGAACTCTAACTAACGAGTTCTCTCTCTTAAACTAAGTTTTTCTTAAACTTGGGTTTTTCTTAAACTCAAACTAACTTGAGTTTTCTCTCTTAAACTTAAGTTTTCTTAAACTTGAGGTTTTTTCTTGAATCTTTTGGAGCGGCTAACAACTCCATAAAAATAAGCCCTTGTTAAATATATTTTATTAATGGTTTTAGACGTGAGCGGATTACAACTCCGAAAATAAGCCTACTGTTATTGATTTATCAGGTTGAGTAGTGATCATTGAATGTGAATCCTACCTGACCTAACTTCGTAAGATGTCGGTGTGATTGAATGAAGTATGTACGTTTTGTGAATGCTGTAATATTTTTAACCTTCAAAATTTTCAATTGAGTTGAAAATTTTCTCGGGGTTGATGGGGAAATATAGTATTTATTTATTACACTACATCACTTACTACATTACTACACTTACATGTTTCATCCATTTTTATTATCTTTTATAAAGATTTACATTCTTATATTGCGAATTGGTCTAAAACAATTCGTTTCTTTAAAATCTGAAATAAAAACACCTATAGGTATTTTTCATTGTTATGACACTTACGTCAGGCTGTCTTTACTTTTTCTTCTAACTATCTTTCATAGAGTTTCATAATGGCATAGACTATGAACGTTTCTTTTGAATTATGTAATCTAAATTCTTTTTATCAATATGTTAGGTCAAATATTGTATTTTATAGATAATTTTGATTTATTATTGAATAGCTGTATCAAAAATTACTTTTATAAAATTAATCCACACACACTTGAAATTCATCGAAGAGGTTAGAGGTTTTTCAACGTATATTACTGGCAGATTCAAGCATTGACTGTGGCGTTTGGCATTCTGATGACGAAAAGCTTCAAATGTGGAAAGGATCTGAAATTGGAAGACGTTTTTGAAAAACGCTGATGAACCGATGTATGGAAGACTCGGAGACGGTCAGTTCTGCTCCGGAAGCTATAAACGAAACATCTCCTAAAAGTATTCTTCGACCGGGAAAACTAACTCAGTGACTAAAACTTACCCGACTGCGGTCGATCCCTGAAGGAGGGTTATAGAAAATAACCATTAATTTATCGGAGCGATTCAATTCAAAATCTTCTTCTTCCAAACTATTCGTGCGTGTTTGCCTAACCTGGACTTACTCAAATTACTCTCTACCTACCTAAATAACTGTGTGTGTTAGGTAGGATGTGTTTTTTAAAAACCGGTCTGTATTTTTTATCTTTTAATATTTAATATATTGTTTCAAGTCTTACTTTAGCCCCCTTTTATTTCTGTAGGCTAGTAGATTTGTTACAGTAGTTTGAGTGGTACTCGATATTTTTATTGACAATCTCAACGTATAAAGTTCGACTTGATTTCAGAAAAAACTCGTTTAACCAAAAGTCATCAGCTGCCTAGCCTTTTCCCAACTATGTTGGGGTCGGCTTCCAGTCTAACCAGATGCAGCTGAATACCAGTATTTTACATGGATCGACTGCCTGTAACAACCTGCCTCCACAACCTAGTAACTGGGTAATACGATACTCCTTGGTAAGACTGGTTGTCAGACTTTCGGGCTTCTGACGACCCGTAACGACTGTCAAAGATCCACGAATGACAGCCGGGACCAACGGCTTAGCGTGCTTTCCGAGGCATGAAGGAGTCTCGGTATATGAAGATGGTCACCCATCCACCGACCAACCTCGGCAAGCGTAGCTTAACCTGATGGATTGACCCATCCGATTGTTATTACGTAGCCACGAGCTCCTCAGATTAATGAAAAGTAAAGTGTAAAAAACACAATCTTTGCAATATAGGTACTATTGTCAACTAAATAAAATGATGTAAGTAAGTAAATATGAAACAAAAACACACATTACAATATTTAAAACGTATTATTTTTACAAAAAAGCCAATGTCACGCGTGTTCCCAGGCGGTGACCCATCCAAGTACTGACTGCGGCCGATGTTGCTTAACTTCGGTGATCGGACGAGAACAGCTCCTTACTTGCGCTGTCTGTAGGAGCTTAAGGCTCCTACAGACAGCGCAAGTAAGGAGCTATTTATTGAGCTGAGCTTAAGGTAACTCCATAAAAATTATTTTTAATAATTACCTATTAAATTTAATATGATTTATTAGTTCGCCAATTGATTACATTTTTCAAAAAAAGCATCTTTTCGGTCCCGTGTGAGCGAGAGAGGTGACAAAGTGCGACAGCGCTCTCTCTATTACAGTCCGGCCGTCGAGAGAATGCGTTTCTAACACCTGTCAGTTGGACAATTTCTAGTAGTAATAAGGATCAAATTCACAAAACTCATATTTGTTAGTATGAAACTGACAGCGTGTCAAGAATAATCATAAAAAGTTATTACGCACACAATAAAAATGAATATGGAGTGCACAGATGAATATTTCTTGCCTGTCCACCAAGTAGCTTGTTCGACTGTACATGATATTAGGTCTTTACCTATGAAATTGCCGTTCTGCAGTACTGGCCATTTCAAATCAAAATAATTTTTGTTTGGCTAAGAATTCTAATTTCAAATTAATTTTATTTTAAAAACATGGATTTTTTTTTTCCAAAAGTAGTCATTTGTTTATTGATTAGTGTTACATTTTCATCGCATTTCAATCTTTTTCGTCATCATGGATATGTTAAAAAAACGAGTAATTATGGAATATGAGTACCGTCGTGGCAGCAACGCGGCACAAGCGGCACGCAACATCAACGACGTTTACGGAGCTAACACTACAAACCAACGCACCACCTGTTATTGGTTTGCTCGCTTCCGTTCTGGAAATTTCGACCTGAAAAATAAACCTCGCGGTCGTCCGAAGACTTTGGTCGACAATTACGAATTAAAGGCGATTGTGGAAGCTGATGATACACAATCTACGGCTGAATTAGCAGCAGCTTTCGACGTTAGCGTCAAAACAATATTGGTCCATTTGCGTCAAATTGGCAAGGTAAAAAAGCTTGACAAATGGGTGCCCCACGAACTCAATGATCGCCAGCGCGAAGTACGCGTCGAGACGTGCCTTGCACTGCTCAACAGACACACAAATGAAGGAATTTTGAACCGCATTGTTACCTGCGATGAAAAATGGATTCTGTTTGATAACCGCAAGCGCTCAGCAAGTTGGTTGGATCCTGGTTCAGCACCTAAACAATGCCCTAAACGAAAACTTACCCCTGGAAAAGTGATGGTCACTGTTTGGTGGTCTAGCGCCGGTGTGATTCATCACAGCTTCTTACCAAACGGGGTGAGCAATCGCTCGTCTCCGCTGCTCCTGCACGACAACGCGCGACCTCATACTTAGTGTTGCCCAAATTCAGTCTTGGTCTTGCAGTCTTGGTCTTGTTCTTGCGTTTTTGCAAGACCAAGACCAAGAACAAGACCGCGTATTTTTAGCAAGACCAAGACCAAGACTGACCGTGCAAGACTTGAGCAAGAACAAGACATAGCCTGCAAGACTCTTGCGTCTTGCAGCTAGGACTTAGCGCTATTTCACTGAGTAGTTAGGTGTAACAGTTCGGTGCATAGGTAGGTACGCTTAGGAATTCTATGAGACGCAAAAAACTGTATCAAAGAATATGAAAAACTGGACCTATGCGCATTACGACTAATACCATAAACATAGCGAATAAAAAAATATCTATTAAAATCAAACTGAGTGCATGCATAGTTATGTTTTAACCATCGGCACTTTGATAATGCGGCATCAAAGGTTTTGTACTTACTTCTCAAAGAAATTTGCCGCTTTTCGGAAGTACATGGTTATGATACACGCACCGGCGGCTTCTTTTGAAATCTAAAACAATCGTTGCCGCCACGCCGAAATCATAACATTTGTGACACTATTTGATTGCCGCCATAGGGCGTAGGTATACTCATGCAAAATAATTTCGAATTTTTTTAAGAGTACCTACAGGTGTTCCAAAGAATAAATAAGTTTCAGAGTGCTTAGAATGAAAATGAATACATTATACTGATCACGCAAGTAGTATTATGATTAGGATAAAATGGTAAGGATAGGTAGTAGATGTCATATTAATTCATTCTAGTAAGTATATATTATAATATTGATTACTTATATGGTTTTAAACTAATTACTTAGGTACTATTATTGTACATTTAGTCATTATATTTCTTAAGTTTTTACAAGAAAAAATAGCAAAAAAGTGTTCAAATATCACCCGTTTAATAAATATTGTAGCCACTTTTAAATATACTTGAAACGAAAACTTTAATAAATAGTAATAGACTAATAGGTAATTGCAAGACTTGCAAGACTCTTGCTGCAAGACCAAGACCAAGACCAAGACTGGGAGCGCAAGACCAAGACCAAGACCAAGACCAGGTGTATTGGGGCAAGACCAAGACCAAGACTGGCTAAGTCTCGTCTTGTTCTTGCATTTGGGCAACACTACTCATACTGCACAGCAGACGGTCTCCAAGTTGCAAGAACTGGGGTTGGAAGCTCTCCGTCATCCGCCCTACTCACCAGACCTTGCGCCTACAGACTACTACTTTTTCCAGAATTTGGATAACTTCTTGGCGGGAAAAAAATTCAATACCCGAGAGGCAGTACAAAATGCTTTTGAAGAATTTGTTGCCTCCCGACCAGCTGATTTCTTTAAGAAGGGCATCAATAAACTGCCACTGCGTTGGCAAAGATGCATTGATTGCATGGGTGATTACTTCAATTAATACAAATAAAAAATACATGAAAAAAATTCGTTTAAATTTTTTCATACAAAACGGCAATTTCATAGGTAAAGACCTATTATTTAATTACGAAGTAGTATTGCCAAGTAATCAATCAAATCATTTCATGTTATAATTTTACCACAGCAGGTACCCTAACTACAGAGCCCTTGGGGACTAAAACGGCCACTCTGGCAGAATCATAATAGGAGTATTATGAATCATATTTGAAATGCAAGGTTATGCAAGGTTGTAAATAGTTGCAGTGATAAAATCGATTTGCACTTTGAAAGTTTGGGCAAATTGAAGGCCAATTTTCTTAAGTATCTTCCTAAATAGATAAACCCTTCAATATCTCGCTCAAAGGAAATGTATTTTGTATTATGTATTATGAATTGAATTAAATTGTTAGATTAATTATTTAGACCTTTAGATAAGTAAAATTAAAAACTAGATTAATATTATAATAAATTTTTTGTACAACTTCTTTATGCATGCGGAGTTTACCTGTAAGTGATTGTTGCACTGTTGCATATATATTGTTGCATGTAACTTTTAACATAAAACTTGTGTAAACAATTGTTGGTAAACCAATAAAAAAAAAATCGTAAAACGGTCACAAACTAACAATTCATAATTTATCTGCGTACAATATTCATAGCACGCAATTCATCTGTTTGACAGTTTTGTATGGAGATTCGTAAAATGGTCCACAAATTATGTATTGCTTTATTGAAGTTTAATGTCAAGTAGCACAATCATAATAAATTGCTGGTAATTCAGGAAATTAATTGCTTTTAGAGTAATTGCTTAATGTGGCCGTTTTAGGCCCCCTAACAGCAATCCAAATATGATTAATATTGAAAATTATTCGATCGGAGCAAATCTTGTTTGAACACCTCTCCCTCTGCCAGACTCCCTAAGGTAGGGTGCTGGCTAAATTATTTTAAAGTTATGACTAAGTCAATTGGTTAAAATGTTTTTGCGGTATAAAGTTATGATCAGGAATGAAAGGTTGTGTAATGGAGATTTGATGCTGGTTGAATACTGTTTGTACGTAATTATTTAGGGACTTACTTCTTTAAGTTTTTTAAGTCCTGGGTTCGATTGAGTTGGACAAAGGACTAAAGCCCTTGCCTGATCAATGTTTCACACGGAAATAGATTCATTATTATTCGGACAAAATTCGTAATCTAGCCTAGTCTATCCACTTTAAGAAACAGTCATTGGTTTCACATCCATTCATACAAATGTTTTGTGTACAAGCTGTGTATAAGTGCTAGGCACCCCGTCGCGTGCCGACAAAAAAAGTCTCGAACATTCCTGATGACGCAACGCGCGGTGGCCGGTTGAGTTAGTGGCTAAATTTTTTTCTTATTATTTAATTATAATTAATTAGAGAAACAAATCGTTCATAACAAAAATAATGAAAGAAGAATATGAAACAACGGTGATAATTTTTGGTAGGAAGCATAAATAGGTATTATTAGAAATTTTATGAACCTTCAGTTTGACATCACTCTCGCCAACGTCCATACTACGTTGAATACACCGGTTCTCGTCCGATCACCGAAGTTAAGCAACATCGGGCGCGGTCAGTACTTGGATGGGTGACCGCCTGGGAACACCGCGTGACGTTGGCTTTTTGCTTTTTATGGTTATTTAATAAATGTTCTCATCGTTTTATTGATTTTGTAGTCACATTAATTATCATAAATTGAGAACTAATTCGATATCATTTTATCATATCCACAAAATTCTTTCAATCAAATGCTTGTTTGCTTACTATAAGCAAAAAGCATTTGATTGAAAGAATTTTCTGAAGAAAATTTGATAGTCAGAACGTTTTTTTTTTTTAAAGAAAGGAAGCTATACAACACATAGATTGTTATTTTGATCAAATTATTTTCCTAAAATTAAAAAAAAGTTCTTTTTTATTGACCTATCCCAAAAAGTCATCAGCAAAATCTTGCATATCCCAAAATTGACATACAGAAATTGAATTGATATCACTTCAGCGTCGACCCGAACCATACACAATGGGCGCACATTATTTGCATTTTCATACAACTGGCCAATCTGCATTGCAAACTTCCACTACAGATATGCTAACTTGGGCCAACATAAATCTACTAACCAACCATTCGAATTTACACCTTAATATTTTAACTTTAAGGTTTAATATTCAATGTTGGAAAGTTTAGGCATGTTATATACAGGCTGGTGTATTTGCTATATGTCGGGTTGTCATGGGTTGGCTTTGACGTGTCGGACAAACAATTGCTCAAACATTGTTTGGACGATGCCTCGTTTGTCAGAATTTGCCGTTTAATTCTCATGTAATCGGATATATGTAGTTGATATGTTTGTTTTAGAAATCAGACGTGACAGCGATTTTAATCAGAGTTTGACGTAAACTAAAGCGTTTATTGTGTCAATAAGCAATTTCATTTGTATTCGGAGTGCTGAAATGTAGGTACAACAGTTACATTTTGGTGAACTGTCCGAGTGCAACGTTTAGCTGGTCTAATTCATCAAATCGTCATCACCATACATATACGAAAGAAGGACATGTGCCCAATATGTTAAAATGTATCGGAACCCTGTGTCTCCACTTTTTCCCTTTGTTACTTTCATGATTTTAAAGACAAATACGGTAAAATACTTGTGCTTACATGTGGACAGTAATTCCATGATTTACATGGCTTCGGTTTTTACAAGAAACTACTGAACAACACGGCATTCTTATAAATTGTCACGGTCACAGTCGAAAGCGCACTAGTTCGCGGATACGGAATTTGTACTATGAACGGCTCATACTGAGCATGTCGCGCGGATACAGATTCGCCTGCTTGCCACTTCTCCTGTTTTTTTATATCTCTATGGTCATCACTGATTATTAATTTACCTATTGCTAATGAAAGTCTCTCTCAAACCGAAATTTTGTAGACATGGAGTGAATTCCAGAGTAATTGCTTTAAACCTCCATAATAATAAATAAATAAATAAATAATAATAATAAATAATCTCCAGTTAGTGGGAGAAACTCGTGGCTAAGTATTAACAGCCGCACGGGTCAATCCATCTGCTTAATCTACGCTTACTGGGGTTAGTCCGTGGATGGGTGACCTTCTTTACATACCGAGACTCCTCTGTGCCTCGGAAAGCACGTTAAGCCGTTGGTCCCGGCTGTCATTCGTGGATCTTTGACATTTGTTACGGATCATCAGAAGCCCGAAAGTCTAATAACCAGTCTTACCAAGGGGTATCATATTACCCATCAGTTACTGGGTTGTGGAGATCAGATAGGCAGTCGCTCCATGTAAAATACTGGTATTCAGCTGCATCCGGTTAGACTGGAAGCTGACCCCAACATAGTTGGGAAAAGACTAGGCAGATTGATTGATTTAATCTCCAGTTAGTGATCCCAGAATAACAAACATCTTTTAAATAATGTTTTTGCTAAGGAAAAGTTTTCTTGGCATCAACCTGTGTCTTCGATTTGGGTTTCATAAGTAACACCCTGTCTATAATCAATACAACAATAAATTTTATTACACTTCATGGAATTTTAAAACACCCATCACATTTACACTTAGTGCCAAAACATTGGTACACTCGTCACGTCATCGATCGATTACAGTGCTCGCTCGTAAACTTGGCACTTTCAATTGCTCGACAGTGTAAAGTTAGATTCTGCACTTTCGTATATTTAAAGAAAAACGATCCTTAATACCTAATAATAAGAGTATTTTTATGCTTAATATAACGTGGTTTTGACGAGAAATCGAAATTTTATGGCAAGCGTCTAGGGAGCTTTTGAAATTTTAGGGCAGTCATTTACGAGTAGTTCGAGTAAATATAATTTTTATTGTGATTTTAATAGTGTTTTGATTGCATCTAGATCGTTCACATTTTGTTTTAGTACTTGGACAAGGGTATAAAAAAAATACATACCTATCTCTAAAGCAGATGTCTGCCTATCTTCATGGGATGTCTAATAAATCGATTTCTTCTTTATTTCAAACCTTTTTAACCGACTTCTAAAAAAGGAGGAGGTTCTCAATTCGGATGTTTGTATTTTTTTTTTTAACTGATGATGAAGACCACATATGGCTACCGGAACTACTCAATTATAAATATTTCACGGGTTGCGATTCGATTACTTGACATTAGACTATTGTAACTTATACAAATTATAAACAGACCCACTAAAAAGCGAGAAATAAATACTTTTTAACAAAAAAAAAAAACCGACTTCCAAAAATCACTACAAAATGAAAAATAACTTTGATTTCGGAAGTCGGTGGCAAAAAAAAGAAAGTAAATAAAAAACGAAAGACACCGACTTCCGAAATCAAAGTTATTTTTCATTTTGTAGTGATTTTTGGAAGTCGGTTTTTTTTTTGTTAAAAAGTATTTTTAAGTCTATGGATAGTTGAGATTTGCTTGAAACTACAGATCTTGTAATCAAATCTCAACTAAACACCTTATATGCTAATAGAAAAATAAATATTTTTGTAATAGTTAATCGAAAGGAACGCTTTTCTCTCCTTGCTCGACTCTAGAACCGAACCCGGCATTACACACTCGGTAGCCACACTAGCAACAACTAAGCTAACAAAACACAGCATTCATATTGACCGGATATTGAATAATGTAGGAACACAGCCCGGTTATCCAAACATACGAAAATTCACATATTTGTTCCGTTATAAAAATATACTTACCATTTAAAACTTCAATATTTGGCTGAGATACAGGAAAAAACATTTTTTTTTAATGTAAATAATTTTTATTTAAGACTAGCTGTGCCCCGCGACTTCGTTCGCGTGGAAGTTTACTAAACTAACAGCCACATTTTAATAAAACTACCTCGTTCCCTGACCCGCCCCGCGTTATTTCCCCCGCCCGCGCTATTACATTTACTTCGTTTTCGCTTAGCGTTAGCGTTCTTTCATACTTTTTCTTTTTCCTCGGCTCCAAAAAGGAAAAAAAGAAAAAAAAAAGAAAGAAAAAAGGAAAGAAAGAAAAAAGAAAAAAAAGAAAGAAAAGGAAGAAAGGAAAGGGAAGAAAGAAGGAAAGAGGAAGGAAAAGGGCGTAGCGTGATGTCTGTGTTTCAGTCTGTCAAGACCCTTTTTCTCAGGAACGCGTCGAGGTATCAAGTTGAAATTAAAATCAAATACGTCTATGGGTCCCTTGAAGCTCTAAAAAACCAAGCTGTAAAAATATCAAGCTTCTAAGTCAACGCAATAAAAAAAAATACGGCCATATATGCGACATATTTTGACTCTCGCAAGTAAATCAAATCCTTTTAGGTACTTCCCGTTGACCTAGAATCATGATATTTGGCAAGAAGCAGGTCTCACAGCACAAGTAAAGGCTCTTACAGACAGAGGCGATATCGCGAGCGATATTGCGATATTATCGCGTCGCAACACCGCTACGCGACACGTGGCGACGCGATATCGCCTCTGTCTGTAAGAGCCTTAAAGGAAAAGTCTGAAAATCGTTAATTTGTAATTTTATCACATAATTTTTTTTTTAGAGTACAAGCTTAAATTTCCAGTTTGTGAATTGACCGTCACGTATATCAATGTATGGGAGAACATGTTTTTAAACTACAATGTTAAGTTTGTTTTTGAAATAAATTCTTTTCGGAACCCTTCATTGTTCGTGGTCGGACACGCACTTAGCCAGTTTTTTCATTTTATCGTGTTTAAATATTGATACCAATTACGGCTGCAGTTTCGCCAGCTTATTTAATTTGACCTTGTATAAGAAAGAAAAGAAAGAAAGAAGAGAAGAAAGAGACATCTCTAACCTCAACGCGTAGTACAGCTGTATATAAAACACAGACTTTACACTGCAGTTCAATTTAACGTAGGCACCGTCTAATATAAACGCTGAGTTTGTAGTTCGCATAATTTCGCATTAGGCATTCGCATACAATTAGAAGATGATCAGACGGCTGCCTGTGCAAACTGGATAGATTAACGAACTCCGTGCAAACAAGCTATTGGTGCAGGCGGTTCTGTGCCTGTGTGCTTGTTTGATTGTGTGATTGCAGTCGGTATGAATATGGTGAGTTGTGGATGTTTATGGATGAGGCAGGAGAATGGTGTTAGATGTGCGTTATACAGCTAGTAGATGGTATCAAAGTATGTTACAGGAACTTACAACTTTGAACGAAAACTAAGCTTTATTAGATCAAACAAATGCTTTTGATTTTGCAAGTAAAATGACATCATTTTGATTCACAAGTTCTAAATAATTATCAAATTCAAATTCAAAACTCTATATCTCTCTATTGCATTCAGGTGTACATTTAGTTGTTACAATTATTTAAGATGGCCGATGGCCGGTGGAGCAGACGAGTCCTGGAGTGGAGACCGCGTATCGGTAAGCGTAGTGTGGGACGCCCCCCAGCTAGATGGACCGACGACCTGAAGAAAGCGGCTGGGACAGACTGGATGCGGAAGGCGCAGGACAGGGTGTTGTGGCGCAGCCTGGGAGAGGCCTATGTCCAGCAGTGGGCTGCGATAGGCTGAGTTGATTGATTTAATTGAATTATTTAAGTAAGTTCCAACGTGAAACCCGGTTGGGGCACGGCAACATAATAACAATGTTTACATAATAATACTAATAATAACATAATAGTGAGAGAATGATAAAAAAAAAAAAAAAAAAATCCTTGGACATTTCACACAACGCCATCTAGTCCCAAGCTAAGCAACCTAATGCTTGTGTTATGGTAACGACGACAAAAAAAAAAAAAATATATGTAGGTGACACAATTTTATTTCACTGAAGTGTAAATTACGAATGACTTTGACCACTATTATTTTGTACCTAGTTCGTTATTTATTATTTCTAGCTTTATTCAGAAAAATAAAATACAACACATTCTAGAACTAATTTAGTTTGCGATTTTCCAAAGTTATTCTAATCACAAAATAATGTTAGCTATCATACAGGATAATAAACAAACCATTCACTGACGGAATGCGTAATAGACGGACATGCAAATTCGTTAGCTGCACAGTTATTGAGCGGATCGGTGATATATAAAATGGAATAGGTAGTACTTATATCATACCTACTTGCCTGTCATGTGAAAATCGGAAAACAGAAAACACCAAAAAAAATCACAATCAAAAATTTTATTTCACATAACATGGGCACTCGCCTAAGAAACGTCAGAAGCTAGGTGCACGGTGGTAACGTTCCCAACTTAAGAGTTATAAGGTCGTCGGTTCCAACCCAGGCAGGCACTTTACATTGTCTACATAAATAATTTAATCACCACTGCTCTTAAAACGGTGAGGGAAAACTTCGTGAGGAAACCGGCATGTCCTAGAAAAATATGAAGACATATTGTGACATCTACCAACCCACACTATGCCCGCGTGGTAGATTATTATAGCCCACTCCCTCTCGAAGAAAGGAGGCATGTGTCCCAGCAGTGGGAACATTATAGGACGGTTAACCCATTTATGATAATGTTGAAAGAGCTGCGACATATATTATGACTCCTCTTCTTTTAACTATGGACTAACAAACAACACAAGACCTCAACCCAACACCAGGGATCACAAACCACCAACCTAAATAACCAAACATTGCTCACCATTTTCAAAGCTTACAAATACATAAGAGAAATAGCGGGCCTAACAACAAACCCTTAAATCCGTGACGTCACTTGTAATGATAACAAATGAACGGAGTCGTAAGCATGGGCTCCCAGGACTCAGGGATCCTGGTGGTTAAAGACAGGTAGCTGATACACACTGGAGAAGAGTTTGGCTAGCGAGTTCGTTATGTATGTATGTTTATTTATTTATTTACTAGCTGACCCGACAAATCGACATCGACAAAGAAGTGAAAATTACGCTGTTTAAGGCATACTGTCAGACGTTTTACACCTGCAGCCTGTGGGTCAGGTATACGCAGAGGGCCTACAGCGCCCTTCGTGTTCAGTATAATAATGCTTTTCGGGTGTTGCTGGGGCTTCCGCGGTTCTGTAGTACGTCGGGTATGTTTGCCGAGGCAGGTGTAGATAGTTTTGAGGCTATCATGCGCAAAAGAACGGCATCCTTATTGCGTAGAATACGTGGAAGCTCCAATAGCATCCTGAAGGTCATTGTGGAGAGGCCAGACTGCCCTTTTCTGATGCACTGGTCCCGTAGACATAGCTGCGGGCCTGGTGCTGATGAAAGGTATTTAAATTAATGTTTTATGTAGAGGATAAGTTATATGGTCATGTTTTTAGTTTATTTTTAATTTGGTTTTGATTTTAATTTTGAGTTTTGTTTGAATTTTAATTTTAACTGATTTATTTGATTTGATTTTGATTTTTTATTTTTTTATTGTAATATTGATTTTAAGTTTAATTTTAACTATACATGACTTTGATTTTATTATGTACTAATATAGTTTGTAAGTTCTCATACTAACTAATACAATATGGATGATTTCCGAAATAAAGATTTGAATTGAAAATCGCCTGCTTAGTGGAATACTGACTTAACTCAAAAAGACGATTTTTGGGAAATCGCAAAAGACGATGCTATGAGGACTTATCCTATTTGTTGATGCATAAAACCATAAACTAAAAACTGTAAAACTGTGTGTGTGTGCTGTGATGTATAAACTGATTTATTAATCATGAATGCTTGTATTTTGAACGTCTATGATTAACTATTGATGAGATCAGAATTTAAAAGAAACCGGTAATAAGTTCTATCAATTTTTTCTGACCTATCTACTAATGGCTCAATGTTCAATTAAGCATGCGAAATGTTGTCCTGTCTTAGCTATTGAATATTCTAATGTATCGCGTGAGATTAAAATAGTCATTAAGTTTTCTGAAATTTTCCAATTTTCTGCGAAATTTTCTTAATTTTTTCTTTCATAAGAACCTTTTCCTGACAGTGATAAACACAGCAAAAAAATAATTAGCGAAATGGTTCCATCCGTTCACGCGTGATGCGATGACCAAGTGAAATTGGGATTCATTTTTAGGGTTCCGTACCAAAATGGTAAAAAAGGAACCCTTATGGTGTGACTCAGTCTGTCTGTCTGTCACAGATATCTCAAGAACTACTAATGCTATCAACTTGAAATTTGGAAAAGTTTTAGATGACGTTTATCCAACTATTTTGCAAATAAGAAAGAAATAAAAATATTTATATTTTTTTTGCAACAGGGACTGAAAGGGGTCTTAAAAATTCAAAGTGGGGCTACTGGGGCATGTGGGGTATCATATGAAATAACGCTGTTTGCACATTCTCAAACATTTTTTTTTCTTTTATTTAAGCCGCATAGTTTTCTACTTTTGATGAAAAATGCAAAAAAAATACCGTCCCCCCCCCCCCCCCCCCCCTCCCCGTCCGTCCGTTCCGTCCCCTTATCTCCAAAGTTTGCAAAGAGAAAAATCTGAAATTATTTTATGTGATAGAAGTTTATGTAAAGATTACAGGAAAAATAAAACAATGTCTATAAATAGCACACTTTTTCAGAAAACGGAACGGAACCCTCGGTGCGCGAATCCGACTCGCTCTTGACCGGTTTTATTTATAATGTGTTTAGAGATATGTTGTTGCGTAATGTAAATTATTTTGCATCTATTTCATAGAATCTAGTTTTTCTAGCTGAACACTAACTGAAAGCTGTGCAGTTAGGGAGTTTGTTGCGCCACTTCTTCTTTCCATTTAAAGCACTAAGAAGTAGTGAAGGGCGGGCGTTTTGGTGGACTGTCTTATGTGATGACGTTCGAAAAGTGCTGATTATGATTGTGCTAGTTAAATAAATGTCCTTTGGTTTTGTTTGAATTGTTAAGATCAACACACATTACTTTCCCACGTCAGGTTCTGTACCCTAATTGCGTAACACACTATCAATCGGAATCGGTTTCATTTTGACAGTAAAACAACATTCATTGCGTTATTTACGGTATTTGGAATTGACTGCTTATTGAAATAGTGCTACGTATGTTTAAAGCCATGTCTCCTGAGCGTGTTTTTTCGAAATATTACACAAAAACATCGAAACAAAGAGGCGTGGCCATACACATTTTGTGTAAGCAAACACGATGTTTTTGTTTTCTGAGCTGTCAATACTCAATACTCAATCATTTATTGCATTCCACAATGTTTATGCTTAGGTGGTAAGTATACATTTGTAGTAACAATCGTGGACCCTGTCGGGCACAGCAAAAAAGTTAGAGAGAAGAGGACTTATATAAACATGCAAATTAACTTAATCTAAGTAAAATTAGGGTAACATTTTATTAATTATTAATTAATCTAAATTATTTATTATGTATTCATTTATATAATTATGTCAGTTAGTCTATGGATTTGTCAATTAAATATTCTTCTATACTATAATAACATTTGTTTATTAATATTTTTCTTAATTTATTTGTAAAAATAGCAATTTTCTTTTCATTTCTGAGAAGAAAATTGCTATTTTTACAACTGCTGCAAGGAAACAGCAGGTGAAGAGGGAAAGGTTTTGTTTCATTTTCAACCACCCGCGCGCACCGCGCACAGCTGTCACTGTCAGTCAACACAGGTTTGAAGTTCTATTGTCTTGTGAATAGTTGTGAACATCAAGTAGCTCTTAATTAAAATATCAAAATTTAAAGGTAAATGTCAAAATTTCGAAGTCGTATTTCGCCGACTCGAAATCTGTGTCTTCTCTTCGATATTGAGTGTATAATTGCTAAAACTGATAGCACGTCTTCCTCGTCGGAACTCATTACGACATCTAAACAAATAAAAGATAATAATCTGAAAATATTTTAATACGCAGGAGACAGCTTGTTTAGGACAGCAAATGTTTATGTTTAAGCTTTTTTGTGTAATGTTTCGAAAAAACACGCAGAGGAGACACGGCTTATGTAACACAAAAACTTGCGTTTTTTTATCGATGTCTGTAATAAATTTATCGTGTTTCTTTATTTCATTACGATAAAATAAAATATTGAAACCATAAATTGTAACATTCAATTAACTTAATGGTCCGTGTGTCACTTATAAAGACAAATTGGCTCCTTTACATAATAATCGCGCAACTCTTGGTACAATGGTAAACGGAGATGTCTGATCAGCAATATTGTTATTTTATTTCGTACTTTAGAGAGTATAATTGTGATTGTGAATTGGAATATTTCGCCTCTTTGCGAGAAAAACGTGACATTTCGGCAAAGGTGCTTTTCATTAGATATTATTCGATAATTTGACGATATTTTTTATTGACGACACGGTTGGCGCAGTGGTTGAGCGATTGACTGCTGCGCAGCATGTCGCGGGTTCGATTCCCGCACGGAACAAATATTTGTACGACCTACAAGTATTTGTTCCGAGTCTGGGTGTTTTTCTATCTATAATATGTATGTATTTACAAAAAAAAAATGTATATAAGTAGTTTATCAGCCATCTCGTTACCATAACACAAGCATTAGGTTGCTTAGCTTGGGACTAGATGGCGTTGTGTGAAATGTCCAAGGATTATTTATTTTATTTATTTATTTAATAATCGAATGTAGAATCTTCTTGTGTAATTTTTTTAAAGTTAACGTTAACGTTAGATTACTCATTTAACGTAAAAACATAATTATTTACCTGTCATAATTTTTTTAAAGTTTAGATACATATCGCTTCCTGTAAAATTGCATTTTTTGAGATAGCACGTTTTTCTCGCAAAGATGCGAATTGGAACAATTGGGTAATTTTGTAGAAAAATGAAAAAAAAAACAATCCAAATGACCATGAATGAAAAGACATCATCTAGCATCCATCTTGAATTCAACTTTACCATTGTCTTAGATTCTTAGGGATCGTGCGTGTGAACACAAACCTTGCTTATTATGTAGATCATCATCTACTGCTCACCTTTTTCCAACCATGATGGGGTCGGCTTCCAGTCTAACCGGATGCAGCTGAATACCAGTATTTTACATGGAGCAACTTCCTATCTGACCTCCACAACCCAGTTACTGGGTAATACGATACCCCTTGGTAATATTGATTGTCAGACTCTCGGGCTTCTGTGACGACGACGTTTAACAAACTTTCCGAGGCACGGAGGGGTCTTGGTATGTAAAGATGGTCACCCATCCAGGGACACCCCGCGGCAAGCGTAGGTTAACCTGATCGATCGACCCGAGCGTCTGTTATTACTTAGCCAGAAGCCCCTCTCTCGCTTATATGTAGGTATGTATAACAAACGGACCCGGATCAACTATCTATAGCGCCATCATTTGTTCTACTCAATTTATACTGCCTCTGAGGCCGTAGCTACTGAGCTACTGATAACAAGGTTCCAAATAGCTTCGTATTCTCTTTCATGAAAATATAATAACAAAAACACACCCATAAAATTCTATACTTACAAAAAAATCTTTCTCAAAAAAATCTCTCTTTCTATCCCACCGCTCAGTCTCGCTCCGCTCATGTTTTTGGAATAATTTGAATAAAAAAAAAAAGAATAGCGATATTTTTAAATAAAATAGAACGTGAATTATTTAGATTTTTAAATGACTATCCATTAATTTAATCCTCAAATGATTAGAACGTCACCTTTAGCAAAAGATGCATGCAATCAATAATTTTAGAAACTTTTCTATATATGGAGATTTTAAATGGTATTAATAACACATAAAAACAAATAAGAATGTGCAATGTGATGATAGGATATCGAACATTAATAATGTGCTTTTAGATGTAGTTTATTACTCTTAATTAATGAGTCCGGCAAAAACGTCTAGAAACGGAAAAAAAAATTTTTTTGGCAGTGTTGTCTCAGTCCGTGTTTTATCAAATTATCACACAGCAAATGTGCACATTAAAATGAGTAGATTGATTTAATATTAATAAGACTATCTAAAGTTCTGTCAGAAAAATGGTTTTTAGGATTCCGTACCAAAATGGTAAAAAGGAACCCTTATGGTGCGACTCAGTCTGTCTGTCTATCTGTCACAGCTGGACATCGCAAGAACTAATAATGCTATCAACTTGAAATTTGGAACAATTTTAGATGACGTTTACCCAACTATTTTGCAAGTAAGAAAAAATAAAAATATATATTTATTTTTGCAACAGGGACTGATACGGTGTCTTAAAAATTCAAAGTGGGTTACTAGAGCATATAGGGTATCATATAAAAGAACGCTGTTTGCAAATTTTCAATTTTTTATTGTATTTTTTTAGGCCTAATTTCCGAGTTTTGATGAAAAATTAAAAAAAAAAATACCATTCCCCCCCTTATCTCTGAAGTTTGCATAGAGAAAAATCTGAAATTATTCTATGTGATAGAAGTTTATGTAAAGATTACAGGAAAAATAAAACGATTTCACTAAATAGCACACTTTTTCAGAAATCGGAACGGAACCCTCGGTCCGGAACCGGAAAAAAAATGGGGGCGCCACTAGCCATACATTATAAATGTATGGCTAGTGGCGCCCCCATTTTTTCCACTCTTTTGTGTCGAGCTATCTCTCCCCTGAATAACGCACTATCGCAAGATTTTGGTTGGAGTAGCGCCTTAAGGTATTATTATCAAGCTTTAGGCTATAAAGGACACAACACATTTACATTTAAAACGCACTAGCGGTCAGTTTGCGGGGTGTACGCGTAAAACTAATGCCCCTAACTTTTGTGGTGAAACAAGAACTCTAAAACTAAACAGTCGTTTTTGAAATTAGCACAAATAGAGGTGGTCGGGAACTTTTGTTTGGTATAGTTAATACAGGCAGGCGTATTATGCTCTCTCTTCCTGGCCTATCTGGCTTTCCCATATGGTAGTGGGGTCGTGTGGTGACACTGGCAATTGCCCTGTCCAAATTTCAATAATTCAGTCAAAATTCCCATAAAAAATTCACTTTCAGTTTCCCCAAATTTCCCAATTTCCCCGGCAACTCTTCCAATTTTTCTCTTCCTATAAACCTACCTCGGACTTCAACGAATATTTGAAAAAAAAAAAAATTGCCGAATTGGTCCAGCCGTACTCGAGTTTTGCGTTTAGCAACACATTTATCCATTCATTTGTTAATTTTTTCACATATGACACTATTCAAACATACAAAAACGTTGTGAGCAAAATCATTTGTTCTAAAGTTCAATGTTCTCAAAACTACACTATCTAAATTCTAGGATAACACTAACTTTTAGTCATCTCAACTCAGAATTAGTAACTTTCTTCTCACAGACATACCGCGGTACATCTTGCGACTAATTTTCCTCCGCCTCGCGAACTCCGGGACCTAATTGCTAATGTCATCAATGCTTGATTGGCACCTGAGTGAGGTGCGATGCTGTTAGCATTACCTTCACGGAGGAATTATGTGGTATAGTGAAGAGTTAAAGGTTTATTGAACTGTATTAGTGCATTTATTGCATGTTACATTGCATGAACGATTGGTATTGATTTCTTCACAAAAATGGGAGGGTGTGTCAGACTTTTACTGACTAAAACCCACCCGTATTCCTTCAGTTGCCTATGCCAGGGCCACTTTCGTACAACCCGCGACTCTGGTGGCATAGGCCCTTTTGGACCCCACCACTGCTGACATCTCTTTGAGGCGCGTGGTACACAACGCGCCGTATCCCGGGCGTAGTCCTTACCGGACGACGAGCTACCCATTGCTCGCCGTCGGCAAGCCCGCGTCTACGATGGCCGGGAATCAGCTATCGATTCTCGCCGCACAGGGCGTCTTCTGCGTTTTCCTGAAGCTTATGCTATCTCATTTATTATTATTACACAAAATACCCAAACCAGAACAAAAAATCTACAGTATACAGGTAGTTGTTTCGAGTGGGTGGCGACTCTAACCCGTGACCTCGATAATTTATCTACAGTCGTTATCACCTTATATGAGGAGCTCATGGCTAAGTAATAACAGCCGCACGAGTTGTCCGTGGACGGGTGACCATCTTTACATAACGAGACTCCTCCATGCCTCGGAAAGCATGTTAAGCCGTTGGTCCGGGCTGTCATTTGTGGATCTTTGACAAGCGTTACGGTTCGTCAGAAGCCCGAAAAGTCTGACAACCAGTCTTACCAATCGGATATCGTATTACCCAGTAACTGGGTTGTGGAGGTCAGATAGGCAGTCGCTCCATGTAAAATACTGGTATTCAGCTGCATCCAGTAAGACTGGAAGCTGACCTCAACATAGTTGGGAAAAGGCTAGGGAGATTGGTTGGTTATCACAAAAACATTTAAGCTATGTTTTTGTGATAACCAATCAATTTCCCTAGCAGTTACGATTAAAGTTTATATTATTATAATTTCAAGCAAAAATTAATTTCTAAAATTATAAAACTTAAAGTTGGTTAAAAAGTAACATACTTTCAAAGCCATGTAAGCTTATGCTTAACGTAGTATCTAAGTTGTAATTATGGTACAAACATCAAAAGCATACAATATCACTTTTAAAGCCCAAAACGAAAACAAGGAGCTCCTAAAAATCCCTTTTAACTTAAAACACTTTAAAATAAAACAACTGCTAATCATACGTTGCTTTTAACATTACATTTTTAATATCCTTAAGTGCAACTTTACCGTAAAATGTTTCGGTAACATAGAGCCAGCAAGGAGGCTTTAATATCATGTAAGTTTAGAATACCCACATGTAGATTTTATTACGTAAAAAGGTTGTTTTAAAAACCGGCCAAGTGCGTGGGACTACGCACAATGAAGGGTTCCGTAGTTGGTATTAAATTAATATCCCAAGAACAAACTTAACATTATAGTTGAAAAACATGTTCTCCCATACATTCCAACAGTAAATGTAAGTTTGTACTCACACTATTGAGAGATCTACCATGTTATATTAAGACCACAAACTTCTTATAGGTTTTCCTAAAATCTACAGGTATAGAACTATTTTCTGTATTTTTTTCAATATTTTAGGCTCAGTAGTTTCGGAGATAAGGGGGAACACTCAATTTTCATTTTTTTTCTTAAATAACATAAAAATTATAAAAAAAAATTTTTTGAGACCCTCATAGTAAGCCCTCAAATATGTCACACGGTACAGTTTGCAAATTTTTTTTTTTTTTTTTTTATTTGGCCCCTAAAAGTGACCCCCATATTCAAAATTTATAATTTATAAGTAATTGATAAATTACATCTTTAAAACCTTTTAATTATGACGTCTCTCTGAGTGATCCGGAATTAGATGATCCTACACTAATCTGTGTGGTCGATATAGCTCACAATCGTAAGAAAATTTGAATTTGTCGGCCTACCTTAGTAGGTACTTCCCCTTTAATACCAATATCATTATTCACTTTAGCAAAAATATTTCAGAATAAACTTTTTCTGGATATAAGTAAAGAGAATTTCAAAACAGTTTTTGGGCTTACCACATACGCATCCTTTTAATGGATGCATTAGCTCTCCCGGCTTAAACCACTGCTGCTATTTTTTAGTTTTCGGCCTATGTTTTCACCTGGTATACTATTTTATGCTCTTTGTATCTTTAAACTTTCCCATTGTTGTTTCGACAGACATTAACGGAAATAATTCTTAAAAAGAACATGAACATGCAAAATATACCTACTAAATAATAGTTTCAACTCATATTGTAAATCAATACAACAGTATTTTTACAAAATGCAGTAAATTAAATATTTCGTAGAAGGATGCTACCGCCCGTTCACTTTCTCGTAGCGGGATGCCGGAGGCGCCGTAGACACATAATTCGTAGCGGTGTCGTAGCAGCGTAGGCACTTACGTAGACTTGTCGTAGAGGGACGCGTAGCAGAAGTTTCTCAACATATTATTTATTTTGCTTATTTTTATTTTGTCTGTGTGTGAATTATTAGCGGTACTATACATTAAAGTAATTAAAGCTAAACTTACTAAATTCACTTGTTCACTAAAAAACACATTAAAGTTTTTAATTTAAAAATCTCTAAGTATGAAACTTAGCAGCACTCAATATCAAAATATTCTAACTTTTCCCATTTTTTTGTTAGCGGCAACCCTGAATAATACAGAGTTGAAAGTGGAGCTAATTAAAAGTTCGATGCCTCGGGACCGGCGTCCTAACTAGTTACCTTATATTTTACACTTTATTTACGTATTACGTTATAGTGTGATAATTATTTTTAATAGTAATGTGGAATTAATATAATTATCTCAGAAATTCATCTGCGTTCTATGTGTTCGAATTACCACTTTACTTATTTCTCTCGACAAGCACCTTTGTACTTTGACCCGTGTTTGTAAATTCACAAGCACATGTGACTTATGGAAAATTTTTCAATAGTCAGTTAACTCCCAACTGAAGATTAAATATTTCAGTTTGACAGCTTTTGTATAGAAAATATCAACTCAAATTAAAAATAATAATAATAAAAATAAAAAAAAAATCAATTGTCATATTTATTCTTCAAATAAGAGTTATCGGACTATTAAAAATCAGACCTTATTAACTTTTATATAATCTGTTGATTCAGGGCTAATTTGACCAAAGTCAGATATCTTTTATCTGTGGAATAAAAACTGACGCCTGACAGTTTTTTTAGGGAGAAACTGTCAAAAATTCAAAATTTATTCGAAGGTTAAGACATACTGGGTGTAAAAGATTGGTCGAATCCACCCTCGATCACTATCTTCCTCCTATACAAAAGCATAGATAGACAACATAAAATGCTTTCGGAAAATCTTTTGTTTTCACGTTTCGGAGTACAGGAAAGTTGTTAAAAATCTTTGAACCTGTTAAATATTCGTTTTTTACCACAACTTCTTCCTATAATGTTACCATAATTCGTATGTTTTGCTAAAGAAATCAGTTAAAGCAGGCGTTTCTTTTGAACCTAATAAATACAGATAATACAATCGCCGTCCTATAATTATTACCAATATCTCGTATTTTTTGCTTCAAAAACCAGGTACTACCGAACCTTATCTCCTTGTCCAGCAGAAAGCTAACACCGCCACAAACATACATATTCATCGACAAATAATATGTTAATCAATAATGGTATAGATTAAACACAGCCTGTAAGCCGATGGCGGCGACAACCCATAAATTTGAATGGTCAAGTGAGCCCCGACATGCGACAGGGGTGCATAACATTTGGATTATTGAGGGTTTTGTTTTTGGGTAATGGAAAATTGTGTTCTGACCAAAGTTTTCTTTTGAGGAGTAAGTAGAAGCTATACGAACGTAGTCATCGTCTACGTAGTCATCGTCTACGTAGTCATCGTCTACGTAGTCAATAAAATTAAGATCCCACCTCTGTGGCAGCTTGTGTCGGGTAATAATCTCCGTTATTTTATTAAATAAGCATTAAATCAGTACGCGGATAGTAAAAACAAAAATTGTCACTAGGCCTTATTTTGTGTTAAATTCACCAGATACACTACATTGATTGTATAGAATGCATAAACTATAGATTTTTTTTGACGCCATATTTTAGTTTTTTAATAGTTTTAGTTAATTGGGATATTAAATTTTTAACTTAATTATACTCTTTAAGGTATATAAGCAGAAGATATTGTACTTATAGATACTTTAATTTTTAGCAACCTTATTTTATGATTTATTTAATGCCTTAATACAGGAACCTACGCAAATAATTAAAATAATAACAAGTTAATTAAAGAAATAAAATTACAATAAATGAAAAAAAAAAAAATGGAAAAAAAATAATAATAAATAAATTAACATTAAAAAAACATATTTAAAATGCATAGATAGGTACAAAAATTATAACAGCATAATAACAGCACATTTCATCCTTTTTTATTTATTTAAAACTAATCAATTCCAAGACCTAAATTTATCAATTTTCAAGCACTGGATACTACAGTAAAATTACCGTTATAAAAGTAAATAAATTATTATAAAATCTAGAATTATAACAAGTTTTCCACAAAAACCAGCCGTATTTTAATAACTCCACTCAATATTCGTGGCTGGTGCAGCACAGTCGACAATCCCGTCGCTTCAGGCGGTAATATCATGCGAGTTGAGACATCTCAATATAAAACCGTGTGTATATTTATTTGTATAGAGTTTTCTTCTTTAACTGTATAGAAAGAAGGAAGATGAAAAATTGTGCTGAATAATCTGCTCAAAGAAGTATTAAGAATATGAAAGCTAACAGCTAACAGCAATCGTATCTCATTTGTTTGGGAAACAAAAACAAAAAAAAAACTAATCAGTAATTCTGAAAAAAAAAATCAAACACATAGTTTTTAAGCCTTTTTACAAATTATATGCTTTCGTTGTAGCCATCAGCTTTTGAATGAAGCTGTAATGTTACGTTGCCTAATGAAATCATTATTATAAAATCACTCCTAATACAGTAATTCCCACCATATCTTTCTATACGGTTAAAAATCTAGTGGCACAAATCAAAATTAGGTAATCCTTCAGTTTATGCTTATTACCCGACTACGGCAAAGCCAAAAGGAAGGGTTATGATTTTAGCAGTCAACCTGTGTATGTATGTATTTACGTGTGTTCCACCGTAGCGCCTAAATTAATGAACCGATTTTGATGAATGAGGTATCAGTAGATTCGAAATAATGGTCCGGGTGACAATAGGCTATATAAATTCTCCCTAAATTTAATATGGTGGACTTAACACGTAAATTTCTGACTTCGAAAAAAAATTTAATTGAGATAATCATGACATGTTTGGTATTAAAAGGTCTTGACGAGCACATTACAAATATGTCATTATTGTTTAACTAAATAAATATTTTGAACTTTTTAGATCAATTTTATTTTCCCGTAGTCGGGTTACAGTTTTTTAAACTTTATTCTTGTACATTCATTGTTTTTACATTAAATAATAACCTACAACATAATAGACACACCAAAAGGTTATTATATTAAATAAAAACCTTTTGGTGTGTCTATTATGTTGAAGGTTATTATTTAATGTATTAAAACAATGCGGAAAGTGTTGTCCACCCCTACCGCAGTCAGACTGCGGTGCCCAGAGCTGTTATATGATGCACAAGTCAATTCACACCCTCGTGTATAAATAGATATAGAGCGCCATGCCGCCTGACAGGCCATGCATGGGATATCGCTTAACACCCCTTTGTCTAGGATAGCTATCTGTGTATAGTACTTACTATGGATGTTGGTCTGACAATCTGTTTTGAAAGATTTATAAATTCTGGAGAAGTAATTTGAAAATTCTAAAATAGCTAAGGATATTGTTACCCACTCTATAATACCAAAATTGACATGGTAATGTCCTCAAAAGTTATGAATTGTGAGAAGATAATAATAATACCGAAGCATAATATGAAGAAAAATTATGCACTTATCACCTTTATCAAACAAGCCAACTTAACAACCGTTTAAAACGTCAACAAAAACAATAAAGGAATTTGATAATTTTAACAAACCTACATTAGATTTATGAAAATGTGCCTGAACTAAAAACATATTTGTACAAGCAAGAAAACGTTATCACAACATCCAAAAACACAGGGAAAACAAAAGAATGTTAATTCTAACTCATCAAAGGGCCCAAGGCTTTCCCAAAAAACCTCGACTATTGCTTACATATGCACCAACACATGAGTAGGTCACATAATCAAATGACCTCCTCCTCGCTCAAAAGAGACTGTGACCTCTGAGTTTGTTTCGGCCTTTCTTCTCAGAGTAGTCAGATAGGAAACGCCTCATCTAGTTTTTAAAAATATGATTGACGTGTAAAAGTGTTTATACAAACCTACTTACAGAAATAAATCATTTATCATTTAATTATATCGACAAATTTAAATGACAATCAACGAGAGAGTATTAACACTACATTAGGCGCCTACTTAGATTTTTGAATGACCACCAGAACATGCAAACAATTTATGTTTGTACAAAATCAAAAAGTTATCATCATATCAGAGAACAAAATAACATCACTATTCTGACTCATCAAAGAGCTTATATTTCACCAAAAAACCTCTACTATCGCTTACATATGCACTGACACATAAGTTGGGACACAGATCCACAAATGAATGACAACGAAGAAGAGTGCCGCCAAATTGCATAGTCACTCACTGGGGGACAAAGCGAAACGATGGTTGTCATCCATTTTAAAATCTGTCGCCAGTCGGGGTGTATGCGAAGAGTTTGGACTTTTTGAAAATTGTGTGTTTAGTTGAAATTATTTAGTCCTAGTGGACGGAATATTGTCATTTGCACTCACGTTCAAGTGTTATGTTTTGAGATATACACAAGGTGAAATTTTAATGGTTGTTTTAAGTACAATGACCCTGAGGAAAACAACCATTAAAATTTCGACCTGTACCTATATATATATATGACCACGCATAAATAGATATGCAGAGTTATACAGAGTTGTCCGATTTGACAGATTCTTATTTTATTCGGGAGGATATACCTCGTCGTTAGTCCCATGTAAAATGTATTTACTTTGTTCCGGTAGTTTTTGAGTTAGCTTCAATAATAGATACGTAGTTTTTTCCTACTTATAACGATGATGTTCTCATTTATTTTGCAGGTAGTGGGTATTCGAATTTGTGTGGGGTACCTAATACTACACCTAAAAAGTGAAAAATAAAAACTTTTTTTTAAAAGAAAACTGCCTTTCAATAAAACACTACAAAGTGAACAATAACTTTCATTTCGGAAGGTAGTTAAAGACGAAAATACAAAACCAATGACACCGACATCCGAAATTAAAGTTATTTTTCACTTTGTAGTGTGTTTTTGGAAGTTGGTTGTTTTTTTTTTTTGTAAAAAAGTTTTTATTATTATTACAGGACTTTCAAGTTTCAAATATGAGCTGGGAAATGAAAAGTGTAAAAATATTCTGACAAAGAATATGATAGATAGATACAGAATTATATCTTACAACGTTACACGAAAGTTTAAGAGCTGTTTGCAGCAGAAAATCTAATATACTTAACTCAAGCGAGTACAAAGATGACCATTGACGTCATGCAAAATTTTCTAAACGATGCCATCACGATTAACCAGACCTCACATCAAAATAATAACAATCTCACATAACCCCTTTCCCCATATAAATCCCTAAGTCCCCAACATCCGTAGTGCTGTGCTATGATTTATGGAACGGTGCAAATGGGTTACGGTGACAGCGGACGTGTGTCGCCACAACACTACAATTATGCACATTGCATTACGCTTTGAAAGCGACTCAAGCGCTTTTTTGTACAGTACTGTCAGTTTCTAGGCCACGGGTTTGCCTTGATACGTTTGTAATGACAGATTTTTGTTTTTCCTTCATGATATTGGTTGGGGACTTTAAAACCTATGACTGGTTCATATAATATTTTTTTTATATAAATGGCATCTCGCAGGTCCACCTAGGTGGTTGTCGTCTGCTCAACCGGTTTTGCTTGTGGGTGCCTCAAAAATCAAGGCTTCCAGCCAGGGTATTAAAGCTTATAAACTAAGCGACTACTCGCTAAGGGCCCCTGTGGAGTACGGGCCTCGGCTAAGAGCGTCGCTGGGAAGAGGACAGCAGGGGACAGGCTGGATAAGATTATTATTATTGTGGGGCGAATTTAAAGCTACAGGCTCTGCGTTGCGGGCTGACTTAAACAAGGTTCGGGATGGGGATCTCGACGCTGGCTTCGGCGGCGAGGACGGAAGGACGGCGGCGGTCTGTATTAGTATTTCCGAACTGTGCTAGTGGTGGGATTACTCTCCTAAAGGAGGGTAATAGCGTCATCCGGGAAGGTGAGGGACTGGTTCATGTTATGTTAGAAATATTTTTATATTATTGCACACTAGCCGGAAAGAAACAGCTGGAAGTCATGGGGGACCTGTTCCCAGCAGTGGGGCAGGCTGACAGTAGTATAGTAACTATTAATAACAATGCTTTTGCTGTGCATATTTTTGTTAAGACCTCGCTGGCCAAATCCACAAAAGGCATAGATACTCTATATGACATTCCGTAAAGAATCATTGGCACCGTGGGAAGTCGATTGCCCAGGGTGCACAGGACGTAACAAAAGGTCGGAGGGAACGTCATTCGTGGAGGCTCCTTTCACGTACAGGACAACCTCCACAAGTGGGGGTTCATGGTCGGCTCAGATCTCCGGTGTTTATGCGGCGTCTCTCCACAGAAAGTCTCACCTCCCATCTTGCGCCGCATGCCCGGTTACCTGCACACGTGAGGATCTAATTGGCTGCGTCAGCGAACGGTATTTTGGGCCAAAGCAATTTAAAAAACAATATTTTTTTTGCCATCGACACTCCAAAGAGAAGATAAAGAATCATTCACAGGAGCCATAAAAGCATTATACAAATACTCATCAATCCAGATATCTTGTTCACCGTTAGCGCCTAACAAAGTGAAAGGAATGGTAGAAGACTTCCTTCAATTTAAAAAATATTGCATACATAATATAAATAAACTTCAATTTCGCGGTCCAGCTAAAAAATACAAGAGGAATCCCAAATTAAAAAGTGATGGCTCATTTTAAGCTGAACGTAGGTAAGTGCACTAACACCGCAAATGAAAGAAAATTCAGAAGGTCTATTCCTAACCATTCACAAAGAAACGAATGAAATAGAACGATTTTGAAAAGTCTTGTATTATTGAACAAATGAATTTCTTTGTTTTGACTTGTTAACGACAGTATTACACGACTACGGCGAACCAAAAAGGAGGGTTATGATTTTGACCAGTATGTATGTATGTATGTTTGTAAGTATGTATGTATGTTCATCTGTTCCCTCATAACTTCTAAACTGGTTGTCACAATTTGACAAATGAGGTATTTTTGGAAGCATCTTGATTGTCCGCCAGTTATAGGTTATGTGACGTCACATTAAGTTGAATAGTGCGCCCTTTAGCGGAAAAACTTTTTTTAATGACGCCGTGTTTGGTATCATTTGAAAGGGCTTAATTAGCACATTTCAAAAATATATATTGTTAGCTATTGCTCGCGGTTTTGCTTACAATCACCCGATAGTTAAAAATAATTTCTAAAATCACGCCTCAGACCTGAGCCAAACTTATTTTTCTCTCCAAATCTACCTAAAATACAAACATAATAATTATTCTTCTTTAAAAAATGTAAAACGGCTCCGCAAATACTTTTTCACGAAATTATAACCCCAAAATAATTTAAATAAAAAGTAAGTTTAAAAACTAAAACCCGACTACTGAAAAATCACGCTCTAAAAAGTATGAAACAAGAAAACATTCTCATCTGAAATTAGCAAAAGACAGACAATTTAAAAATCCGGAGTCACACGTAATCTGTTCGATTTATGCCATGACGTGTGACTCCGGATTTTTAAATTGTCTGTCTTTTGTTAATTTCAGATTAGAATGTTTTCTTGTTTCATATATTTTAGAGCGTGATTTTTCAGTAGACGGGTTTTAGTTTTTAAACTTACTTTTTTAATTTTAATTATTTGCGTAGGTATATTTGTAAAACATTCAGATACAATGTAAATAGTTATTGGATAAATAAATTAAATGAATGATGAATGAGTCTTCACAATTTGGCTGCTATTTCTGAACGTGTCAAAAAAAGGTCAACATTGAGACAACTCACAGCAGTATTTTCTGGCATTGTTAAAATACGCCTGTTAAGGCGTATTTTAACGCTTTTTCAGACTTATTCCTTTACTTGTGCTGTGAGACCTTGCTTCTTGCCAAATTTCATGATTCTAAGTCAACGGGAAGTACCCTATAGGTGTTTGATTTACTTGCGAGTATCAAAATATGTATTTTTTTATTGCATTGACTTAGAAGCTTTATTTTTTTAGAATTCCAAGGGACCATAGACTTACGTATTTGATAGTAATTTCAACTTGATACCTTCACGCGTTTCTGAGAAAAAGGGTTTTGACAGACTGACGGACAGACGGAGGAAGAAGTGATCCTATAAGGGTTCCGTTTTTTCCTTTAGGTACCCTAAAATTCTCACTAAAGTCAGTACAACAAAACGTATTACGTATATCATTAAGGTTGATGCGCCAGGGTAGCCCGCGAAATTCAAAATTTCTTACGTTTTTTGCAATTTGTAGGTCAGTGTGAGCTTGTATGTTGATTAAAATATGATTCGCGGCCGTAGCTAATATGGCTTTACAGAATTATAATCATTACAATCAGCAATACAACTCCATAAGTTAGCATTTACCTCAAATCTAGCGATTTCATGAAATCATGAGGTTTGAGGTAAATGCTAACTTATGGAGTTATATTGCTGATTCTAATGATTATAATTTTGTTCATTCCATGAGTCTATAGAATTCACTGTCTTCGCTCTGAGGTTAACATTTCGAGTACACACTAACATGAACCTGTGACTGCGAGACTTAAGAGCAATGACATTAAATCTCTAGACGTTGCCATGATTACAATGTGAACAGTGGAAGTGAGACAAATATATACGAAATTAGTAGGAAAAAAAGAGACAAAGCATCGTATATTCTGTCTGTATTTTTGCTTGGCGAACTTTTGAATGTGAAACAAACAAAGTCCTTTCACTGTTACAAAATTTATCTTGCGTCGATTAATTTAACTTTTTTGGACAGTTTTTACATTGTGCGAATGTATATGGACATGAGTTTCAGTCCAAAATATGGAAGATTTCTAATGTTAAACTTCATTTCTCGTACCACATAACCTAGAAAAAGTATTGTATTGCTGTCTCATGACCGGCCACGCGGTGGCTCGATCTATATGTATATTATATCTAAGCTGAAAGGTTATGAGGTTTCGTATAGAACTTCTGTTTCCTATCTCCCTGGTACCACGGCAGCGCGTTACCGCAAGCTAATATAGTGTGCTAGCTTTTAGCCGGCGGCTTTTAGCAAAAATCATATTCTACCGGCCTGTATTTAGAGCTAAATCATTTTCTACTCTAATTATTGTTATTATGAGAGTAGTCTGAATTTCTTTGTGGGTGTTGGAGAGTGGTGTTGCTGTGTTTTTAGTGTAGCAAGCATTGGTACTAATGGTAACACTGTAAGAGGTTTTTAAACTTTTATCTACACCCATGCTATAAATTCTCTATAAAAGTTTCTGAAACAGTTAGCTTATTGCCAACATTAAAACAGCCAGTGTCATAGTAACCATGGTAACCATAATAGCATCCAAACGGGTGTTTTAATTTTGTACTGAATTTCATAATGCAACTCGTTTTCAAAAAAAGAACATTGTAATGCACGCGCGTTTCACTACAACAGCGCCGTAATTTAAAAAAGAACTTATTCGAATTCACGTCGTATACTATGACGCCGGCCGCCATGTTCGATACGAGTATTAGTATTGCAAAAAACTGTTTCAGAACCTTTTATAGAGGATTGATAACATGGGTGTTGATATAAAGTCTTGTATGCAACTGTACATAATTAGGTATTAAAACGCTTATGTGATACTATTATCACACGAGGCGAAGCCGAGTGTGATAAACCCACATTCGTGTTTTAATACCCCTTATTATGCGTCAGTTGCATAAATAACTATTTTTAGATGGTACGTTAAGTGGCTTTAGGGTATTTAAAGTGCAATAAAATGCCAAAAAAGCAAGTTATAGGTATGCGTCGTAATAACATTTGCCATCTGCCTAGCCTTTTCCCAACTATGTTGGGATCGGCTTGCAGTCTAACCAGATGCAGCTGAATACCAGTATTTTACATTGAGCAACTGCCAACTTATAAATAATAAGCGTAATAAGCATAATGTATATAAATTAATTATATATAATATAATGTTAACACTACTGACTTTTTCTTTGTTATGAGCCTATAGATACTACCTCAAATGGCTTATAGCATGATCTTCCGTTATGTGGACAATACAGCAGCCGGCACCATTAATTTTGAAATAAATATATGATAAATTTGAGGATTAATTTTAAGTAGATAGTATGTTGTATGAAAATACGATTCCATAAAATTTTCTAGATAGAAAAACATTCCTCCAAACCGAACAATAAACCGCTGGTATTCAAAAAATACTTCAAATTAGATCATGAAACTTTGCATACTAACTGAACTAACTTTATAGCCAGGTCTTATGTTTTTTATTTTTTTCAAATTACCATTATTTTTACCGTAAAAAGCTGAGGTAGTAAGGCTCTTAGTGTGACTGACACTGGCATGGCCACCATCAGGGATTTTATTTATTTATTTATTTAACAATTTATGTAGGTAATTTTGATAACACAAAAAAATTGTCGCTAATTACTCGGAATTTGCCGCCAAATATCAGAATTTGTCGGTCACTGGTTCAATAGGTGGCCGATCTGGAGAGAGTCTCCCCAGCTTGGCCACATTTATATCTCAAAAACTAGGCCACCTAGCGAAGATCTGTTTTCTCCCAAATTTAGTCGCTAATAAGTCGCAAGTTTTCGCCAAGTCACAGATTTAGTCGGGTCTTAGTTTAGAAGATATAATGAGTTCAATTTTTAAGTATAGTTCAAGAGCTAGATTGAAGAGTTTACGATAAAATCTTTGATCTAGCTCTTGGTCTATACTTAAAAATTGAACTCATTATATCTTCTAAACTAAGACCCGACTAAATCTGTGACTTGGCGAAAACTTGCGACTAATTAGCGACTAAATTTGGGAGAAAACAGATCTTCGCTAGGTGGCCTAGTTTTTGAGACATAAATGTGGCCAAGCTGGGGAGACTCTCTCCAGATCGGCCACCAATGACCCCTTATAACTTTTGAACCAGTGACCGACAAATTCTGATATTTGGCGACAAATTTCGACTAATTAACGACTAAATCTTTGTGTTATCATAAGTAAAATCCCTGATGGTGGCCAAGCCAGTGTCAGCCACACAGGCTCTTAAGATAAAACTAATATGACTCGCAGAACATTAAAAGCAAATTCCATTGTAAGTATAAGCAAAGTCTTATGCAATATGCATCATTTTATCTCTACTCCAACACGAAGAACTAGTTGGAATGTCTCACACTGGATCCACCTCTCGGGACAAAACGTGAAGATAAGGCCACATGCTTATGACGAGCAGTGCCATTAGCCACTGCGGTTACAAACGGCACGAGAATACAAAAGTATCCTTATTTTAGGGTGTGTTTCGCTGTTGCGACATGAGGGCTGTCGCTTCTCTTCGCATTTTGTCGCTTCTCTCGCTCACACTGGACCAAATGTTTAAGGCGAAAGCGCCAAGGTAGCCCGCGAAATTCAAAATTTCTTACGTTTTTTGCAATTTGTAGGTCAGTGTGAGCTTGTATGTTGATTAAAATATGATTCGCGGCCGTAGCTAATATGGCTTTACAGAATTATAATCATTAGAATCAGCAATACAACTCCATAAGTTAGCATTTACCTCAAACCTCATGATTTCATGAAATCGCTAGATTTGAGATAAATGCTAACTTATGGAGTTGTATTGCTGATTCTAATGATTATAATTCTGTAAAGCCATATTAGCTACGGCCGCGAATCATATTTTAATCAACATACAAGCTCACACTGACCTACAAATTGCAAAAAACGTAAGAAATTTTGAATTTCGCGGGCTACCCTGGCGCATCAACCTTAATGATATACGTAATACGTTTTGTTGTACTGACTTTAGTGAGAATTTTAGGGTACCTAAAGGAAAAAACGGAACCCTTATAGGATCACTTCTTCCTCCGTCTGTCCGTCAGTCTGTCAAAACCCTTTTTCTCAGAAACGCGTGAAGGTATCAAGTTGAAATTACTATCAAATACGTAAGTCTATGGTCCCTTGGAATTCTAAAAAAATAAAGCTTCTAAGTCAATGCAATAAAAAAATACATATTTTGATACTCGCAAGTAAATCAAACACCTATAGGGTAGTTCCCGTTGACTTAGAATCATGAAATTTGGCAAGAAGCAAGGTCTCACAGCACAAGTAAAGGAATAAGTCTGAAAATTGTTAGTTAATAATTTTATCACATACAATTTTTTTTTTTTGTATTACAATGTTAAGTTTCTTTTTGGGATAAATTCTTTTCAACTACGGAACTCTTTATTGTGCGTGATCCGACACGTACTTGGCCGGTTTTGTTTTTATTTAGGTTCAATACCAATTTAACAGCAATTAAAACACTCGTGTGATACTATTAAAACCGAGCCGACTCATGTTTAATATCCCTCAATGCAACAGTTTCATAACCTACTATTACTGAATCTGCCTTAAAAAAGCACAACAACAACTTAGTTTACAACAACATAACATAATATCACCCCTTTTTTCCGAAGGGTTAGGCAGAGGTGTACCTATAGTATATAGAGGCATGAGGAACAGGGTGTAAAGTTCACTCATCCTCCATAGAAAAGGCAGGAACCTCCGACCAGACAGATGTCGTGTCGGGTGGGCAACTGCCCCCGATATTTATTTTATCCGTGTATTATAAAACATTGATCCGGCAGGGGCCATAGTCAGTTCATAGTTTTAGGTAACCAGTCCACAACCACCCAAATCCATAGCCCAATATGTTTTGTATCCATGTTCTGCAATAGTCCTGCACCAACCGGGGGTTGTCCTTGGGTGCACATGCATAGTGCATACAGGGATAATCGTCGGCTGGTGCCGCCTCGTCATTTAAAATTGTCTAAGGGGCCTCTGCGAGTTGGCTTCGGCCCCTCATACGCCTTCCAAAGGTCCGGGACCCCAGGGTCCCGAGATATGTCAAAGACAAAAAAAAATAAATAATAATAAAATTTATTCAAAAATAAAAATTGGTAAAATAAAATACAGTATAAATCTTAGAAATAATGTAGGTATTACAAAGTATGGTGCCTGTACTAGGATAAACCTGTATCACAGGCGGCAAGAGTTCTTAGAATTACTATTTGGACTACTAATTTTTTAACAATATTTAACAGTTACATATAATAGTGACATAGTTATTTAATTTATTATTTAAAATTTACTTATACACTAATAATTACTTAAACATAAAGATAATTGCTATATTATTTACGGATTATAGTTCCTATCACTTAGTTACACGATTATGATTGCATCTGCAGTAGGTATTATTAATTTATAGGTTGAAGCAAATATTGATGTAAGGCTACATTAGATTTTTGAAGCGGTCGGTTAATGTGCTTAGGCAGCGACAAATCGATGGTAAGTAGGACAGCGCAGTGGTCAGGTATATTGTTGAGTCAGCAACAAGCGATACGGAAGTCTGGCCTTGGGTATGACGCACTAGGTGCCCTCATAATCTATGGAGTTAATATATCTGTATTCTGCTATTTTCCTAGCAGGGCATTCAGAGTCTCCCGATTTGATGTTTGGGAGGTTTGTATATATGCTTGTCGCGCGGTAAACTCTGATTGCGCGATGCAGGTTGCGTGACTTCATGGCATTGTGATGCGTAGTTCGTATGTGGCGATGTAGATGCCGCCACAAGTACACCCACACTTCTCCAGATATATAACAGCAGGGCGAGCCTATTGCCAATAACCGGGCACATATCTAGCCTCCAGGCGGCTACTGAATTGCAGGATAAAAAGATATAAATAAAGATTATTGAAGAAGCTCCTTCACCATCAATAAGTTGTCGATGTACCGAAATCGACCTCTTATTTAGTCGAACTAAAATTCACGAACTGTCACTCTCGAAGTATTCCTTAGAGTTATTCTTTAAAAAGAACGGTCACCGATTCCTCGAAGGAATAGAAAAGGACTGAGATTAATGGTTATAGCCTTTAGAGATAACTTTTCGGGATATTTTCACGTTCTGTGCTACTAGGGCAAACGATTGACAAGTCATTTTTACCTATTTACGATACACCTATTCTGAGGCTACTAAACATTCTTTTCATTATGGAAAAACCCACTTTGCCCGACTCGGGAATCGAACCCTCGTGCTCAGCAGGGTAGCAGCTGCGACTAAAAGACCAACAAAGCAGTTAAATATTCATTTTTGTCTTCATTTCTGCAAAAGAAACGCGGAAAATAAAACGCACTTCCTTTTGGCTTATTTCCGAAATCCCTTTTGACAAACCCCTTCAATGGGGTTTTATTAACGTTTTGTCCACAAATCCCCATTGATATCTTGATCCATATAATGATTCACAACAATAAGAAATATTTATTTACATAATTTAATATACATCTATGCACCTAAGTTAGATTTCCACCGGATTGGTCTGATTTCATAAATCAGATGAATCCGGGGCAAATATAACTAGAGAGATGTTTCTTATGGTTATAATTATGAAAATACATACTTATTATTGTCGCGAATTATATTTCGATCAAGATATCAATGGGTATAATGTGGTCAAAACAGTTCATAAAACCCCATTGAGTGGATTTCCGGAACAAGCCATCCTTTTAAACATAAAATTATTACCAAAATTGTAAATTCAATAATAAAATATTAAATTGTAAATTCAATAATAAATTTATGTACTCCATATACATTTCCCTTCATATCATCACCATAGAAAATACCATAATCTGCAATAAAAAGCGACAATTACCCATAAAAACAGCACCTCAGCCATTTCTGATAGGGATTATTCACACTCCCTTTAAAGCCGCTTTCCTTTGACAATTTAATAGGTTACCTTAGATTGTGGAAATAAATCAGATATGCTATTAAGATAAGGTGAAGAGAAGTGACGTCAATATCATAAAAAAGATTCGTGTGTTGTTGGTTCGACTCCCAGTTTAGGCAAGCCATGTTTTTCTTTTAGGACTTAATTTTTTTCATCTTAAAACTGTGTTAATTTGATTGTTTGAAGGTGACTTTGTGAGATTGCTAATGGACCTTAACAAATTCTTTGTTAATTTTTGGTAGGCAGAGTAGTTCTGCTTGATAAAGATAATCCAAGTCGTAATATTTTGTTATTTTTGTCTGTTGTCTTTTAATTATGGTTATTATTTTTTTCTTGTTTTGTATTTCATTTTGTTTCCTTTCTAAGATTTTCGTGTTACATATTTTGATGTTTTTTTATATTTAGCTTATCAAACTTACTATACCTACCTAGATTATAAATAAATGATGTGGACTTGGTCTCCTATAAATACAAGCGCACATTTGTATTTGTCCCTGTTCTGTGTATAGGTACGTACAAGTAATTGTGTAGCTTCTGTTGGAGTTCCAATAAATAAATCTATCAGCAGAACTATCCTGTAAAACACACCTTCAAAGAAAACTTCTGTATTCACATTGAAAACAAAGTCACAAGAATCAAATGAAAAATACAAAGTACAAAATTCAGTGTCGGAACAAAGTGAGTAAACTTATTCAGCTTAATTCAGTTCAATTCAGCTTTTGTCCATAGAAAGAAAAACAGTTTTGTATGGAACGACGCGGAAAGCCGAACGCACGTATGCGTATGTATAGGTACGCATCACTATACAATACTGTTTTTTTTTCTATGAACAAATCCTTTATAGTGACCTTATTTTAAAAATCCTAGCAGATCGTAGAAAGTTCTGTGAGTTTTAGGATAGTTTTTTAAACCAAAAATAATAATTGTTAATTGTTTACATTGCCGGAAAAGGCAGCAGATAAAGATGAATGGAAAATTATGGGGCAGACCTTTGTCTAGAAGTGGGACAGATTAAGAAAGAATGAAAAAATTGTTTACACTACTTATACCTTTAATATTAACCCGGCTTTAATAACCTATCTTCATTTCTAAAAACAACACATCTCCATTGTTTACCAACTCAAAATCCTGAGGTATTTACGTAATCCTGGGTTGAAACTCCGTTTTAATGCTTGCCTTTGTACAAGTCTCGGAAGAAGCCTGAACGAACAAGTCATGAAATCTTAAGATTAAGTGAGAGCTCCATTTTATCTTATAGGGGCAGCGGACACCGGATTTAACCGGTTTTTACTGGATTCCACCAGTTCACACCAGTTTGTTGGAGCTTAAGTTTAGGAATTGTGGGAAGTTGGTGTCAGTTTGAACTTTAGGAGTCTCTTGGTCTTTACTTTATCAGGTTATTTGAGTAAAATATGTTTTTATCAAGAACTGTTGTTGTAAAATTAATCTGTTTATATAGGTTTCCCATTGTGTATCCTAAGCACACTGTTTTAGTATGGTTACCAAATAAACATTGTAAGTAAAGTATCCTAGCTGTTTTTGGGCGTGATCTTAATGGGTTAAATGGCTTCTTCTTCCTATAAAGCCAACCGTAAATTCTTGAAGACGTTTTACAGACCTTTTCTCTCTTGTGTCCTCTATATATTTCTTAGGTAGGTATTTGTTTAACTGGCACTGATAACACAAGTTTGATCTTAGCTTGGGTGCCAGTGGAGATAGTCAGTGGTATATGCAATTTAAAAACTTAATTGCCATAGTATTAACTACAGAAAAGATAAAAGAGGTGTATTAACCTATCACCTTCATGTTAAGAGGCTATCGAGCGCACAGTGGCGCCCTCATCGTTTGTTTGGTTATTTCCTTTATTTTAGAATGAAAATGCAGAAAATAAGCCGGACTAATTGTACTCCACAAGACTAGTGCGCGTTACGATTGCTCGTTAATTTATATAATTAATTAATTAATTTTTAATTAATTTATACGTTATTATAAATAGTAGCTTTAAATTGTTGAGTTTTATTATAACCGATAAAACGGAAAAAAGTGGCCACTATTTTCTGTTCCGCATTTTCTTTTTTCTCTTAATTGTAAAATTGGAAATAAAGTTATTATTCACCTGCCTAGCCTTTTTTTTATTAAAAACCATTAACACACGATTTGCAGTTTTAAATATTTCGGGCATTCTGGTTTTTTGTGTCATTTTATTTATTATTTTGTGTTAAAAAATATAGTCCAACCCGCCCAATGTAAGTGCTTCCCAAAATCATTGTTAAGACTGGCCGCAGACGTTGCTTTGAATTAATGAACAGATCGCTCGCGCGGCTACCCTTAATTAATAACTAATGAAGCTCCCCCTACAGGGAGTTGTTTTAGAAAAAACCTCGATACTTCACTTTGACTATTTTTGTTGGAGATTTTTTTTGCGTAGAAAAATGAGAGCAACATCCATTAAGGTTGGGTCGATTTTTTATCCATTGTACTTGTAGGTTTTGAATACATCTTATTATTAACTAGAATAACTACTTATACAACGTGTTGTTTTGTATCCTCGTCGCTACAGAACATCAAACCGAACAACTTTCTCCACGGGACCAACATCGTAATCGCGAAAAAATTTTCAACTGCCCCATAGAAAACTTCAATACCTACTCGACGCAAATGTACTGTAATGGGACGGCTGTTTATTTTTTCGCGATTACGATGTTGGTGCCATGAAAAAAGTGGTTCGGTTTGATGGTCTGTACCACACCTTTCTGTTACAATCTATATAAATACTGACGATAGCCTCGACGATGAGTAGGTACTGGTAGATATAACTATGGTAATAATTAGAACGAATCTTTGGGATCACATGTCGACACACATGGAATGTGGCGTGGCAATCAGCCTCTTTTTAGGGTTCCGTACCAAAATTGTAAAAAAGGAACTCTTATGGTGTCACTCAGTCTGTCTGTCTGTCTGTCTGTCTCTGTCACAGCTGGATATCTCAAGAACTGCTATCAACTTGAAATTTTGAATAGTTTTAGATGACGTTGACCCAACTATTTTGCAAATAAGAAAGAAGTAAAAATATTTATATTTTTTTGTAACAGGGACTGAAAGGGGGTCTTAAAAATTCAAAGTGAGGCTACTAGGGCATGTGGGGTATCATACGAAAGAACGCTGCTTGCAAATTCTTAAACTATTTTTAATTTTTTTTAGGCCGCATATTTTTCGATTTTTGATGAAAAATGTAAAAAAAAAATACCGTTATCTCCGAAGTTTGCAAAGCTAAAAATCTGAAATTATTCTATGTGATAGAAGTTTATGTAAAGATTACAGGAACAATAAAACGATGTCTCTAAATAACACACTTTTTCAGAAATCAGAACGGAACCCTCGGTGCGCGAGTCCGACTCGCTGTTGACCGGTTTTTTAATCATCCTCCTCCTCATCCTCTCTTTGTCTCTCTTCTTCTTTTCTTTTCTCTTCTTCTTCTTCGTTTTTTTCACTTCTTGTAGGGCAAATGGCATCCTTCAATCCGTTCCATTTACTTTAAATCACAATTGTTTACTAGTAATAGTTTATAGCACAAACAATGGAAACTTTACAAAGCCATTTATACTTTTCAAGAACTAGAATCTTGCCGTGGGCTAGACGAAGCGGCTAAGAGTTCCTAAGATACCTCGTCTTTACAGATTTAAAATGTGCTCATACTGAAATTGGTAAGAATTTTCACACAGGTCATGAACTTTGTAGGGAGAGTTTTGAAGGGATCTGATGCCTACTGCAAGTGATAAGATGGTTGGTAAAGTCTCCGCGTGAATACTATTGATGCAAATAATTGGAAAACAAACCCGTCAAGAGCGAGTCGGACTCGCGCACCGAAGGTTCCGTTCCGATTTCTGATACAGTGTGCTTTTTAGAGACATTGTTTTATTTTTATTGTAATCTTTAGCATTACATAAACTTCTACCACATCGAATAATTTCAGATTTTTCTCTAAGCAAAATTCGGAAATGGGGGTATTTTTTTTTACATTTTTCATCAAAAGTCGAAAACTATGTGGGTTAAAAAAAAAATGTTTGAGTGTTTTTTGGTGACATTCATGCCCACTTCGAATTTGTAAGACGCTGTTGCAAAAAAAAAATTCTTGTTTGCAAAATAGTTGGGCAAACGTCATCTAAAACGGTTCCAAATTTCAAGTTGATAGCATTAGTAGTTCTTGAGATATCCAGCTGTGACAGACGGACAGACAGACATATTGAGTCGCACCATAAGGGTTCCTTTTTACCATTTTGGTACGGAACCAAAAAAATTAAGCAAATATTATCAATAGCCTACTTCTGTACAAACACCCGAAGAACATAAACCTTTAGGAAGTCAGCTAATTAAAGAAAGAAGTAGTTTCTATAATTGAATAAAAATCTAATAAATCTCTCTTGTTGTTCTGAAATCTAAAGTGGCAACAAAAAAACTACTAAATCCTAAAAACGTACAACTGGGTAACGGAAACGTACAAACGTACAAGGTTTTAATACAACTGGGGTACCCAATTGATGCAGCCCACTGTACCTACTCGTAAGAAAAATAATCGGCCTGGTACCTGCATCTTTTCCGACGTATTTTATACATCAGGAACTAGGATCCGGTATAACGTAGCAAGATGCTGCGATATCCGTCTCGGACACGTTTGAGCGGAGTTTTACAAGGCGGGCGCCGGCAAGGTGGAGCCGTGTGTTAGCTCATTTATAGCGGCACATTGGAAAAGTGTTTGGTAAACATTTTTTAGAAGCGCGTTCTTGTTTTTTCATACTTTTTTTACGTTTTGCTATCACCTTTTATAGTAATGCTGAATTAATTATTCTAAAATCATTTACAAAGTTTTATTTATTCGAGTGCCGAATAAGATAACATGTACTTATATTTACTTAGTGTTTTTAGGGTTCCGTACCAAAATGGTAAAAAAGGAACCCTTATGGTGTGACTCAGTCTGTCTGTCTGTCTGTCTGTCTGTCTGTCACAGCTGGATATCTCAAGAACTACTAATGCTATCAACTTGAAATTTCGAATAGTTTTAGATGACATTTACCCAACTATTTTGCAAACAAGTAAGAAGTAAAAATATTTATGTTTTTTTTGTAAAATGGACTGAAAGGGGGTCATATAAATTCAAAGTGGGGCTACTATGGCATGTGGGGTATCATATGAAAGAACGCTGTTTGCACATTCTCAAACATTTTTTTTCTTTTTTTTAGGCCGCATAGTTTTCGACTTTCTGATGAAAAATGTAAACCGTCCCCCCCCCCTATCTCCGAAGTTTGCAATGTGTGATAGAAGTTTATGTAAAGATTACAGGAAAAATAAAACGATGTCTCTAAATAGCACACTTTTTCAGAAAACGGAACGGAACCATCGGTGCGCGAGTCCGTCTCGATCTTGACCGGTTTTTTTTTTTGGTATATTATTAGTATGTACATAATATAATTATATACTAACAAATGATTCCATTACACATTACATTCATAGCTAAGTACCATTCTCTGCCCAAACTCTCAAAATTCACTCTACCCAAGTTATAACTAAAAGTACCCAATACCTTTTCTACTACCCAAACTGTGCAAATAACCACGTTGTTCGCCTGAGTAGCGAAGTTGTGCCGAGCTCGCGCGGCCATATTTCGTGCATCACGTTATTAAGCTGGCTGCACACGGAGCAACAGCGGCGTGGCGTGGCTGTGGCGCAACATTATATGGCCTACGTGAGCAGGGTTGCAGTGTCTTGAAAATTGTATGTGGAATTTCTTGTGCGATGGACTGATTTTTGCTTCAGTTGTGATTAGATGTGTTGTAGAAGTAGGTATACAATGGAAAACTGCGGTGTAGTTTGTTGCGACATTTCTTCTTCCCAGGTAAATCAGTAAGGAAGTGGTGAGGGGCGGCCGTAATTGACAGTAATTTTGACGTTTGAAAAGTGCTGATTCTCAGCTTAGTTTGAATAAATCCAACACTTTGTGCAAGTGCGAGCAGTAAAGATACAGTATATGAATACAAAAACAGTCAACATAACGTCGGGAGCCGATAGGACCACTGGGGCACGATTTTGACATCGGACCTTCGTGGTTCTCGTAGTTGGAAGGATATTATTTTAAGTTTGAAACGATGATATGAAGGGATTGTACAAATTAGATTGATTTTTCTTATGAGTAGCCATCTTTAGGTCTAAACGGCCTTTGAACAAACAAGTATTTTCAGCAAGTTTGGGTGCATAGTTTTCTATTATTGGTCGATGTGTAAATACATGACTATAACCATTTACTTTTTTGTTGTGACACAAAAAGTGCCCCCGCATGCAACCAGCATTATTGCCCATATTATTATACTGATTGTGAACATTCTATTCCTCTTGTGTAAAGTTAAAACTTGAGATGTGATGAAACACATTTGCATACGAATAACATTTTCGTATTATTTATAATTTCACTTTCAAGCGTCTAGACGGGGACGTTAGGAATATTAAAGAAATTTTTATTACTTTGAATGGTTGAATTTAGTGGAGTTTGTTAGGTAAAATCACTTAGAGGTATTACAAAGAATTCTGGATCTAAGTTAAGATAAGACTAAGGATGATGCGCAGTGGTAGCCCGCGAAATTCATTTTTTTTTGGGTTTTTTGCAATAGGGATGATGCCTGTGTAAAAAAAAGAAATTATATTTAGTCCGTCAGTCAGATAATAAGAAAATATTAGACACGTATTTTTTGCTTTATCATATTAATAAAAAAATACTTAGCTATCACGCATTAAAGTTGGGGAGTGGGGGCTCGCTACGTCACTTGTACGTATAAAACCTAGCTACGCGTGACGTCATGCCATATTTTAACTCAATGTATTGCCGTAATTTTTTAATTACGTAAAAAAAGAAAAAATACGTGTCCAATATTTTTTAATAATCTCTATGACGGACAAAAAATAAATTTTTAGTCATCATCCCTATTTGCAGGTCCGTGTCAGGTTGTATCTTGATCAAAGTATGATACGCGGCAATAAAACATATGTAAGTATTTATATAATTTTAACCATAAAAAAATGAGTTTCGCGGGCTACACAGCGCAATCACCTTTAAATTACTTACAGTTAAGTTGTGGTAGTCCTTTTCAAAGACCTGGTACTGCGACTGGTTATTTCTAGAGACTGGATTGAGTGGTCTACTTTTTAAGGTTCCGTACCTCAAAAGGCAAAAACGGAACCCTTATAGGATCACTTTGTTGTCTGTCTGTCTGTTTGTCTGTATATGAGTATGTCAAGACCCTTTTCCCCAGGAAAGCGTGGAGGTATCAAGTTGAAATTAATATCAAATTTGTAAGTCTTTTTCTCCTTGGAGTTCTAAAAAAATCAATCTTCTAAGTCAACGCAATAAAAAAATACGGCCATTTATGCGACATATTCTGATACTTACAAGTGAATCAAATCCTATAGGGTACTTCCCGTTGACCTAGAATCATGAAATTTAGCAAGAATCAATGTCCCACAGCACAAGTAAAAGAAAAAGTCCGAAAATTGTTAATTTGTAATTTTAACACATAAAAAATTAATTTTGGATTAATTCTTTTCAACGTAACCCTTCATTGTGCGTGGTCCGACATGCATTTGGTCGGTTTTTTTTAAAAGGAGGTAATAATTTACTATAGATATCGTCGTCAAGAAATACCGTACCACAAATAAAGGTGAAGTGTAGAAAAAAACTAGGATTCTCTTGGAACTCTTCATCTAAAAACAGTCTGCAATAAGTTAATATGCTGAACACTCAATAACTTCATTCCATATTTCTCCAATTCCAGACCGGAAAACTAAATTCCATTTTTCTATATAAATAAACAATTGGCGTTCTTTATTTTTGTGTATTGCAATACATTTGTTGTGGGCTATAAAACAAGCGTGGGGTCAGCTTAATGTTACGGAAAATTCGCTTTTACGAAGGAACTGTAGAACTGTCGAGAGAATGAATGCGTCGGTACGTGGATGAGTATAAAACAATGGTTTTATGGGCCGACATGCTCTTTTCTTGAGGTATAAAGTAGTGTTTTAACCCTTTAGGGTTAGTAAAAAAAAGGTTGTATTATTTTCGGTTCCTTTCCGATGGTGTTACCAACGGCATAACTAGTTTTAATTTTAGCGACATACTTAGTAGGTCACTTTTCTTTTGATAGCAATGTTTTGTGATTACCAATATTCGTCTATCATTACGAGTGGTGTAGTTTGTTACTAAACTTTTATGTGAATGAAATGAATAAAAAAATATAAAAAAACTATGCTGATGATGATGGTGATGATGACGATGATGATGATGATGAAGATGATGGTACAATAAATAGATTGATAGAATACTCTCCATTATATACATCATAATGAGCTCGTGGCTAAGTAATAACAGCCTCACGGATCAATCCATCAGGTTAAGCTACGCTTGCCAGGGCTGGTCCGTGGATGGCTGACCATCTTTACATGATACCGAGACTCCTCCGTGCTTCGGAAAGCACATTAAGCCGTTACTTCTGGCTGTCATTCGTGGATCTTTGACAGTCGTTACGGGTCGTCAGAAGAACAAAAGTCTGACCAGTCTTACCAAGGAGTATCGTATTACCCAGTTAGTGGGTTGTGGAGGCAGTCGCTCCAAGTAAAATACTGGTACTCAGCTGCATCTGGTTAGACTGGAAGCCGACCCCAACATAGTTGGGAAAAGGTTAGGCAGATTGATTGATGCACACCATAACAATTATAGTTAAAGTGTAGAAATTTTACCGGCGACACAATCGGCGGTCTTATCTCTAAAAGCGACCTTTTACAGACAAGTTTTATTTATCCCAGTTTAGATTTTAAATTCATTTGAAAATCTTTGCACTTTACTGAAAAAAAAAAAACACTTTAATTAGTACAATAGTATAAAAATGGCCGACAGACAACAGAACCAGGTGGGTTCTAACAACATCATTTACAATTTTCGTTCTCAAAAATAATAGAGATACGTGTAAAATAGAAAATGGCGTGGCCCTCGCAAAGCTGTTGAATTTCCCGAACATCTGGCCGAGGTGTTCCGAAGCCAGTGGAGCGAGACGAGCACGTGACGACAAGGCAAGGATGCGACGCCGACAACGCCTGGGGCGAATGTGAATATAGACTTATTTAGAAGATTCTGAAATTAAATATTTTCAAAGAATTTAAGGACCCATTCAGAAAGAAATTGAAAAAAAAAATTGTTACTTAGTTCTTTCTACAAAAGTTAACAACAATACCTTGAAAGTATTTTGTGAAGTCGCCCGGAGGATTACCGAGCATGAAATATTCTATAGTTTAGTCTGAGACCGATTATTGCGTCGTACTGTTTAACAATCCAAGTCTATTGAAATGATCAGCTTAGGTTAGGGCCACCGTAGGCTCGGGCTTGCGGACGGTGAGCAGCGGGTAGCTCGCCGTCCGGTAAGGACCAGCCATGTTATTCTGTAATCATCTCACCGTGAAAACTTAAGTGAAGTGAGCGTGGAGTGAACTGTCAGTGTCATTCCACCTGATGCTAGGGATGGACCAAGCACATTTTTACAGTCATAATCGAGATTTTAATAATATTTTTTACGCTATTCTATTCTATTCTTATAATCCGCATTTTTATTCGTGGGGTTAAATTCTAGTTAGCCAGGGTCACTTTTAGCAATCGGTTATCTCTTCTTATTGAATAGATTTTGGTTAATAACAACGCTGAACAACGCCTCACAGTCTTTACTCGACTCGATCTACTATCGCTTCTTCAAAACACATCGCGATTATCAAACAATGTCGATGCGCATTTTCTTTAGTACGCATAAACGTGTAAGTATGTTTTATTTCATTTATTGTTCGTGCGTGACGCACTCGCGCCTCAGGCTATAATAATAGACTAGTCTAGGAAAAAAATAAAATAAAAAAAATAGAGTTTTGTCTGAATTTCTATTTGACTATTTTATTTTAAAATCCCCTAAATAGTAATGTTTAGACACCATACTTACTAGCTTACAAATAATATAAAATCATTATGGACAGAATTCGCATAAAAATATAATTAAATTCTCGATTATGATTGTAAATGTAATTTGGTCAATCCCTAGCAGCCGTGGGATGACACTGACAGCTCACTTCACGCAAGTTTTCACGGTGAGATTTTTACAGAATCGATCAGCATGCCCGAGTCGACGGCGCGTTGTGTTCCACGCGCGCCTCAAAGAGATGTCAGCAAGAGATGTGGTCCAATAGGGCCAATGCCGCTGGGGTCGCGGGTTGTTTAGACAAGATACCGTGGCCCTGGCATAGGCAACTGAAAGAACACGGGTGGGTTTTAGTCAGTATAAGAATAGAATTAAAAGAATATTCAGGAATAACAATAGAAAGAAAGAAAAGAAAGAAAAATCGTTTATTCTGCACAAATAAAACGCACATTAGAAAATAAAAAATAACAACATTACACACATTATACAAAGTAAGCAAAAGCCTCGTATCCAAGTTGTCTTTTGTTATCAGACCAAAGACAACAATTTAAAACAGTAATTCTACAATACTACTTAGCCTATGAACTCTACATTGCCTCTGCTCTGTGTTGTGACACTAGGAAATGTCAACAAACATGCACCAAACAAAACAAAACAAATCCGAATTGCATAGTAGGAGTAAGCAATAGGAGTCATCAACATCCATGGACCTAATATACTATATAAACAGGACTGAGCTCTCCAAAAATCGTATCATACAAAAATTAACCTTAATGACTGCAGTTTAGGTTTACTTTTGATAGGATATCTTAGCTGAGGCAAAACGAGCCGAGAGAGAGGCCCCGAGTTGTGTAGTGTGTCCCTTTTGCTCAATTGCCAACAGATAAAAATGATAAAGATGGTAGAAAATTTTACCAACTACAAGTAGGTAAAATAAGTTACGTATATTTTTTTTTAGCATTTAGATTAGTTTTAAATAATTTTATTTATAGGTTTACAATCTGTATATCATAGTCAATAATTTTATAAGTAAGCTCCATGAGTAAAATAATCAAAATAATATAATTTTGATTAATGTTTGGTAGCTATCATATAATTACTCTGGTAACACTGAAATCTGACATCAATGGTTTCATGGCGGTTTTTTTCAATTTATATAGCGAAAATGGTGAGAAAGTGTTGCATCAAGAAATGTAAAAGTGAATGTTATGCTTGTTGTGGCATTTAATTTCACAGGTAAGGAACTTGTAAGGAATAACAAAGATTTAAATAAATCTCGATAAAAGACTTAAAATTGTTAGGTACTAAATAATAACAATTTTGAGTATAAGTAGTGTAACCATGCTCTAGACGTTTTGTAGACAGAAGACTTAGCGTCTTCTGTCTACAAAAGCTATAAGTAGTGTATTTCTGATTAAAACTATTAATATTAGGCGTATAATAAATACAATTTGTACTTATGTATCGCATGATTGAAATAGCATTATTTTTAAGTAGTTTACAGCTTTCCATCCAAAGAAGAAATTCAACAAATATGGTTGGATGTAATTCCAGAATCATTTTAGTTCCCTTTGCTTCAATTAGATACTTACCCAAACCAGCTCTGTAGAGTAAACGAAACAAGAGCAAGAAAGTACCATGGTCCCAGAACGAGATTCTACATGCCTACTTCATCATAAGCCACGTATACCTACGTGATCAAATTTGATGATTCGCCACAAGACGAATCTCACCAATATTGTAGTCCTTCCTTCTTGCCTCAAAACATGGGTAGGTACACGATTCAACACCGCCACAGAACACAAGAATGTTCAGTTTCATAAAGGAGCTTTCGAAAAAGGTCTATTTCTTTATATTATTTAATTACAATATGTTTGTAATACAAACAATAATTTGAAATCACTTATGGTCAACCGCAACGCAAATTATCTCTGTATAAACGAATTTTCCTGTTTGTCATAAAAATGTTTGGTCACCCTATTAGAAGGAGATAACTGCCTCATGTGACATAATTATCTCTCTCTGCTCGTGTTTTTGGTATGAGAGCTCAGTCCAGTTTGTATATTAGGTCCATGTCAACATCATCCACAGTTATTTCTTAGTATGAAACTGACAGGTGTCTCTCTCTCTCAGCGGCCGGACTGTAACAACGATGATGTCGAAGCCACATCCCCCAATTATGCCCGATTTCTGAAGAATTCTTAAACTGAGTTTAAACTCTCAATACCTATTGATTCTACAAAAATATCTATTTAAGCGAATTCCTTCCTTAAACTCGGTTTTTGAGGTCCTCAGAGAAAACCTCGATAGTAATTCACTCGATTTTTCAGCTAAATTCTTCCTTAGCGTACAGTTCAGAAACACTATACATAGTGTTTCTTTTAAGGTGTCAAGCCAGTGCGAGCTGATAGCAGAGTAGCATACCTATCGATTTAACCCCCATGTATGTTCTACGATTTTTGTACTTTACGAGTTATTTTGTATCCCTCATTTCATATCAATGCTAGTGGTGAAGGATAGTAGTAGGTACAAAATTAATGTTTTTATTATGAACTGAGCTCTGCTTAAACGTAAATATCAGGATTGACAAAAATATGCAAAGATAATAATAAATTATAATAAAATATGAAAATCACAAGATTTCAGATACACTACTTTCAACGACCGATTTCAGCAAATATAGGGCATTATTTGCATATTCTTTATTTAGTACATTCTTGTTCAAAGTTGACCGAAAAAAAAAGATATAATTTTTTAAAGCTCGTTGAATCAGGAAAAATATCGAAAAAAAAATTATAACTCGAAAATTACAAAAAATCGTAGAACATACATGGGGGTTAAATCGATAGGTATGGTACTCTGCTATCAGCACGCACTGGCTTGACACCTTAAGAGAAACACCCTGTTTATCGAATTGATAAACCACGCTTAGCATGACCGCCATAGAAACGGGTTTAGTCGACGGAAGAATAGACAAAATGGAAGATAGTAGAAATATTTGTACGCATTCTACGCGTCTAAGCCTGGCAATGTGTAGTTTTGTCTATTCTTCCGTCGACAACAAGGCATTAACCCTTCAAAGAAAGTAAAGTCGAATTTGAACCACTTTTAAACACGTACAACTTTAAACAACTTAGCACTTGCAATCGCAAGTAATCACCCATTTGTACACACAACACACAGCGCTGCAGCGCTGGACGGCAACAATACATGAAAGCATTTAAGCGAAACAGCCAACTCTTCTCCGAATAGTTGCGCTGGCTGTGCATTTGACCACGGGGATGCAGTACCTACTGTTGGTTATCATGAGTTTCTCAGGCTGCAATTAAGTTGGTTTTGAGCGAGTTTCATGAAGACTAGAATCTGTTTTGTACATCCTAGAGTCAAAATGGTTAAAAACCTTAAGAAGCCTCTCTCGTTCACACAGTACCAAATTTTTAAGAATGTTAATGAAAAAAATGCTTTTTTGAAAAATGTAATCAATTAGCGAACTAGTAAATACTATTAATTTGATAATTATTAAAAACGAATTTTTATTGTGGCTCGCAGCAAATACTAGCAGCTAATACTTTTTTGAGTTGAGTTTATTAGATAACACAATAGAAATGTGTTTTTAAAATTAGGTAACAATCTTGAAAATTTGGTCCCGTGTGATTGAGACAGGTGACAAAATGCAACAGCCCTCTTAATAAGAGGAAAGTCGACCATCCTCTACTTCAGACAATGCATAATATTGCATATTATAGGTCTAAAATATTTTGATCTTAAAGAATCATCATAACACACTAATATTATAAAGGCGAAAGTTTGTGAGTGTGTGTTTGTTGTATGTTTGTTACATCTTGGACAAATCAAATTATTTGTGAAATGCTTTTACCATTACATTATCAATGAAAATTTATTACTTAGAACACAACACATTATCAATACGAAGGAATGTCGCCTGGAATACCTGTAGCAAAGGAGAAAACAGTAAAAGAGAAAAAAACAAAGAAACAAAAGACCAAAGCAAAATCAAAACTTACACAACTTCTGCGAATCCGTTGTCCTATATGTTTTAACAACTTGGGCAAAGAGGCAGTTGTTGCAACGAGGTCTGGCCACGTCTTTTGCAGAACTTGTCTGAAGAAGGCGTTGTCACTAAAACCTATGTGCCCTACATGTCGGAGAAAGCTGACAGGCTCTCAGGGCTTTCACAGGTTGTACCTAAATGATTATGAATGACGACTCGGACGTTATCACTATAGGTCAACAAAATCAATTGAACAAACAGTTTGTATTTTGAGTGTGGTGTGACTATATAAAGCAAGATTAACAAATTAACAAATCTTCACGCTCAAACGGCTGGACCGATTTAGATGAAATTTGTTATGTAGATAGCTCATAACCTGGCAACGAGGAGGCTGACAGACTGTCAAAAATGGCAGTGGAGACGGGCAATGTTACCTCATTTATGTCCGATTACTGAGTATTTCTCCAGGTTTAAGAGTGTGTATTCGGCAATTGGAAAGAATATTTTAATGAAATATCCAAAGAAAAAGGCATTTGGTATAAAGCCATTCAAAACAACCACCTCGTGAACCCTGGTTTGATGATAAATGTTTAACTAGCAGTTACGTTAAATTAGCGATAAGGCTTCGTACTGGCCACTTTCCATCGGAAAAGTTTGCCTTCTTAATGCGAAAAGCTACATCGCCTAATTGTGACACATGCAATAAAATTGAAGATGTGCAACATTTGCTGATGGAATGTTCTAAGAACAAGAATAAAGGGAATCTTTGGCTAGGGAGTTTAATCTGAACATGTGGGATGTTGGACTTATTCAAAATATTTTGGCATACCCTAAATCAGAAAGAACTAAACCCATAATTTGTGGTTTTAGTTCTTTCTGATTTAGGGTCTAAGAAATCTATTAGGCAGTGATTCTTTTTTCTATTTTCATAGTATTTATCTATAGTGGTGGTGGTTAGTACCTAGTGTAATAAAATATAGTATAAGGTACAATGGGGTTGACGTATCCGTGTGGATAAAAACCCCTTATTAATAAATAATAAAAAAAAACCTGGATTAACACATAGGCTGCTTTTTATCCCGGTTTACGCTGTTAAAACAGGGGGCACAGCTAGTAATATATAAAGAGAAAAGTCTTGACTGACTGACTGATTGACTCATCAATGCCCAGCCGAAACCATTGAAAGCAACCTAGGAAGCTGAAATTTTGCACAGAGGTACCTTTTATAATGTAGACTAGGAAAAAGGAAGTAACATATAGGTACTTATAGCTTCTTTTCCTAAAACAGATATTTTGTAATCAAAACATAACCTTAGTGTAATTTTCATTAGTGCAATTTTCAGTAATTTTCTTGCCACCTATCGAGTTACCGTCGTACCTCCCACTATATTAGAAGCAACATTAGTCGCTGGGACAAGTTTAATGCTCGTCGCTATAAATATACGCTCAGCTGATGTATTTACAACCGCACAAATTGTACCTTTATAACAGCTTGGCGGCCTGGGATCACCTGGAACCATTCTACTTAATGTTGGTGATAAAGGATTACTGTTTACTGGCTAGATCTTTGAAATGGTATGATATTTTGTAAAGCGGTTTGTTTTTATGGTACAGTAAGTCTTGCAGAATATCATGTTATGATCATCTGTTAAGTACTTCAGAGCCAGTACAAGGTAACATTCTAACGATGATGTCAAAAAAGTATTAGATAAGCTACCGAAAAGCTATGTCAATACTATTGAAAGTCGTTGTAGAAATACGCAACGCTTTGAAAGCGATTACCACCTTGTCCTCTGTTTCTCTATTTCATAGTTTCCGGATCTCCGGATAGGCATTTACCAGATAAACTAATAAAATAATTTCATTTCATTTCATTAACGGACTGTGCATGAAATTATTTCTAGATGGGTAGGCCGTAATTTATCAGAAGGCTTTTTTATGACTGACTGACTCACTCACTAACTGATATTATAGATCAAAAACCTAACCAACTTCCAATTCAATTCAATTTGTTTATTCAGTAACAATATTTTTTATGACTGACTGACTCACTCACTAACTGATATTATAGATCAAAAACCTAACCAACTTCCAATTCAATTCAATTTGTTTATTCAGTAACAATATACATTGCGTTCGAATATTTATCCAGCATGAAACATATGTATTAAATGTACAAATATAAAATAATAAAAATGCATACAAAACAATTTAAATTAGAAAACATTATATCCTATAGATTAAAAAATAAAAGATAAAAATCTAAAAATACCATGCATCCAGATGACCATATGACATAGAAACTTGATATTTGCCATCAAGGTAGACTATTAGATAAAGACATTTTAGGCATAGGAAAAATTTAAAATTTTAGATACAAGAACATGCAACATTATAAAATAAATTTATATAACAATTTTATGTTTCTTGGTACTACCACAATATAAATTGCTACTTAATAGGTAATATAAATTCTAAAAAAAAAAATATTTTATTTTTATATTAGGTAAGTGTAGTTTATTTCAACTGAGTGTAATGATGTTCCGCTACTCCAGCAGCGGAGCATCAACGGATCATCAAGATTATTTAGCTTGAATATAATTATATTTATGAGTAACAAAGTTAATTATATTATTGTTCCAAATGCGAGAGGGACCACGAAGGTCCGATGTCAAAATCGTTCCTGTCTGTGAATCGGACCCCAGTGGTCCTATCGGCTCCCGACCTTATGTTGACTGTTTTTGTATTAAATACCCTTTCACACAAACAGCATAAAAAAAAAAACAAAATAGCCGTCACAGTGCATAGGTAAGCTAAGCTAAGCTAGCAAGCTAACAATAAAATACATAAAATTACTTGCGGTCCCGACAGACGTTGTCATGTCTGACCGATCCTAGAACCCGACTGCAGCGCCACCTACCGGGTCCATGTGTTTTCAAATCATCCAGGAACCCATTGAAATATACACACAAAACTTAATCTAAATCGGTCCAGCCGTTTAGCAGGAGTTAGGTGATAAACACACGTACAATTAAATATAGAATTATACCGGATGACTTTTTTTACCGTCTCGAAAAAAATTGGGTATATCAGGTGAACGGAGTAGAAGCCTATGGCATACCTAACTTTTCTTTTTTTAAAAAAAAAAAAAATCCAAAAAATCAAATCATAATTTTAAAAACAAATCAAATCAAAATTACGGCAAAGGAGGTAAGACATGTCATTATGTCTATGTCGAGCGGCAAGTCTCCAGGACACGATGATTTAAGTATTGAGCACCTTAAGCATGCTGGGCATCATCTGTCCAGAGTGTTAGCGATGTTCTACTCATTGTGTTTATGGCATTCGTATCTGCCTGAGCAGATGATGAAAACTGTGGTGGTGCCAATTATTAAGAATAAAACCGGGGATGTCAGCGATAAAAATAACTATAGGCCCATTTCATTGGCCACTGTTATTTCGAAAGTGCTTGACAGTTTGCTTAACACTCAGCTAGATAAATATTTAAATTTACATGACAACCAGTTCGGTTTCAAAGCTGGTCACTCTACAGAAACAGCTATATTGTGTTTAAAGCAGACTGTCAAGTACTACACCGATAGAAGTACACCTGTCTTTGCTTGCTTCCTCGACTTGTCGAAGGCATTTGACTTGGTTTGCTATGATCTGCTGTGGCAAAAGCTGCAGCAAGCGTCAGTGCCAGACGATCTGATTCGTGTCTTCCAATACTGGTACAACAATCAGGTCAATGTTGTTCGATGGTCGGGGGCTTACTCGACTCCATACAGGTTGGAGTGCGGCGTGAGGCAAGGGGGGCTAACCTCACCAAAGCTCTTCAACGTGTATGTTAATGCACTGATAGAGAGGCTCAGCAGCACGCATGTCGGTTGCCATATTGGAGGTGTGTGCCTAAACAATATCAGTTACGCAGACGATATGGTGCTGCTGAGCGCCTCTGTCTGTGGTGTGTCGAGACTAATTCGCATCTGTGAAAAGTATGCTGAGGAACATGGTTTGTTGTATAATGCGAATAAGAGCGAGTGCATGGTCTTTCGGGCCAAGAGGAAGTGTCCAGATTACTTGCCCGCAATTAAGCTCAACGGATGCTCACTTAATAGAGTAAATACTTTTAAATATCTTGGACATTTATTAACCTCTGACTTGGAAGACAATGCAGACATTGAAAGGGAACGTAGGGCGCTGTCCGTTCGTGCAAATATGACAGCCCGCAGATTTGCTCGGTGTTCGAGGGGCGTCAAAATAGCCCTATTTAGGGCATTTTGTACGTCCTTCTACACAGGCAGTCTGTGGATGGATTACACGCAGAAACAGTACAGCGCTCTACGCGTCCAATACAATAACGCGTTCAGGGTACTCTTGGGGCTGCCTCGCTTCTGTAGCGCATCGGGGATGTTTGCCGAGGCGCGTGTGGATTGTTTCTACACAGTCATGCGCAAGCGGTGCACATCCCTGGTGCGCAGGGTGCGGGCTAGCCGCAACAGTATCCTGAAGGCTTTTGCTGAACGGTTCGACTGTCACTATGTGAACCACTGCTGCATGGTTCACGTACTGACTAATGTTAAGATATTGTTTTAATTGGGTTTTAATAATTTTAATTAGATTTTAATTGTAGTGCTGAATTTAATTTAATTGAATTGTATAGTAATTTTAAATTTAATTTGAATTGTGATTTTAATTTTAATTGTTTTTATTGTGTACCTAGTTGATTTTATATTATTTTTAATTCCGTTTTAATTGTACATATATATGATCCAAAGATGATTGAAATAAATAAATAAATAAAAATAATTATGCAGGCTGCATAATTATGATTTGAATTTCGATATTTTTAAACGATGTACTATTTTTTTTTCAAAATTTCTTTTTTTGTGGTACAAAAATGAAAAGTTTACATCGAATTTGTAGTATTTATTGGTACTTAGATATTTTTTTCTGTCTAATCTATTAAAAAAAAAAAAACTAGGTATGCCATAGGGTTCTACTCTGTTCACCTAATATATACCTATTTTTTGTCTATAGTAATAATCTTAATGGGTATATACTTATACAGGGTGAAATTGAATAGATGCGACAAAATTTAAGGGGGTGTTCTAAGCATCAATATGAACAACTTTTACTATGGGACCAAACCTGAAATCGCGAAAAAAAAATCAGCTGCTCAGTACATTTTGACGAATTATGCGAACATTAAATGTACTGAACAGCTGATTTTTTTTTCGCGATTTCAGGTTTGGTCCCATAGTAAAAGTTGTTCATATTGATGCGTAGAACACCCCCTTAAATTTTGTCGCATCTATTCAATTTCACCCTGTATACATAGGGTAATAAGATTATTACTATAAGTAATTATTATTCAAGATGTAGAAGCTATAACTCTTGGTGTACCAACTACCCACCCGGGACTTCGTTCAGAGCAACATGAAACGGGAGTGGTTGGTACTGAGAATTGGCTTTCCTAGACGCAATGCAAGGATGCAAGCTTTAAGAGGAAATGGGGGCGAAAAATTAGGTATTTTAAGAAGGTATTGCTGTCGCTCTGCGAGCGCTCCACCCTCGGATTCGTGCAATAAGGACAACTGCAGATTCGACTAAATAGCCTGTGTAAAAAGTCACATTTCGAGGTTTGGCTCTCGCCTATTTCCTCCTCCAATATTGGACCAATTTTAAATATATTTCATTAACTGAATAAGAAGGATAACTAACCCCCTATGTTTTTCTTTTTTCGTTAATAGTTGTTAAATTGGTACACTAGGCGTCTGTTGACAGCGGTCTGAATAGGCAATTTTGAGCATTTTTTGAGGGTTCTAGTTCTTATAAAAATAATATACCTATTATCAAAAAGACAAACATAGGGGCATACAAGTAGCTGTTATTTATATTTCTGTAAAAAAACATTACTTTATGGTCATTACCCAGAAAGAAAATAGGCGAGAGCGTTTGTATCTTTTCTCCATACAAAAAGATACAAACGCTCTCGCCTGTTTTCTCCATCAGAGATGCTACGTTGCTATGGATGCGTTTGATATCCACCAATCATATCCAATGATTATGGGCCACAGCATAGCACTGGTCGAAACGGGTTCAACTAAGCTATGTTTTTTATATGGAAGGATGCGAGCGTGGTATGGGTGCGTGCTATGGATGGGAGCTATGGATGCGCGAGTGGTGTAGCTGTGTGCATCTTCCTCGCACAGCTACCTATGTACCTCGCGGCGGCGCATCTTCAGGCCCTGGTTCCAAGCTTGGTTTAGCTCGGTGTGTAAGTGAAATGGCTTTATGGCTGTCTAGTTTGACGCGCGAGATAGAAGATTCTCACGCGCACCGGAATTATGTCGTAAAAGTGCAAATAAAATCGTATAAAATTAGAAATTAACTATTTAATAAAAAGTAATCCATCACTGGATGCAGTTTGGAATTTGACATTTCATGGTATATTTTTAATTATAATTATAATTGCTAATGAAGGGATAAACAGCTTTTAAAGATTATTAGGAGCCATGTTTAAAGATTTTTTTGGTGCATTAAAGTATGTTTAATTATGTTTTGGCTTCCATCACTATATGCGAAAAGGACTTGAAAATATCATATTTTTTTTACATGTCAAAATTATTTACGGCTTATGAGATAGAACCACCTTTTTGATCGTTTTCAGGAAATCTGCGCCTTCATAGCACATCTTACTTGCTATGCTACACAGCTTAGCATTAGTGGAAACGATCACATAGTTTCGTAGCTTAGCTTTCACATGCTCGCAACATAGCTGCATAGCACATCTCTGGTGGAAAAGTAGCCTTAGCGGGTCGTGTCCACGAATTAAGTTTGCCTTGTAAGGTGTAATGAAAGTTGCGTTGTGTGCTACAGATCTTATTATTTAACTTACCTATTTCTGAATACTCGTGGGGCTCATGGTTAAAAGCTACGCTTGACGGGGATGGTCCGTGGATGGGTGACTATCTTTACATACCTACCAAGACCCCTCCGTGCCTCGGAAAGCACGCTAAGCCGTTCATCCCGGCTGTCATTCATAGATCTTTGACAGTCGTTACAGGTCGTCAAAAGCCCGAAAGTCTGACAACCAGTCTTACCAAGAGGTTTCGTGTTATCCAGTAACTGGTTTGGGGAGGTCAGATAGGCAGTCGCTCCATGTAAAATACTGGTATTCAGCTGTATGCGGTTAGACTGGAAGCCGATCCCAACATTGGGAAAAGGCCAGGCAGATTGATGGATGTGTAGGTAGAGGTATAGCTCTCACTGTACAGAAATCTTACATATCGTGAGATCAGCTTATATTGGAATATATAGCTTGATTTGTAGCCGTGTGTACCTTCTCTGTCAGTATGTATAACTCCGCCTTACCCTTCGGAGCAAACAACCAATCTGCCTAGCCTTTTCCCAACTATGTTGGGGTCGGCTTCCAGTCTAACCGGATGCAGCTGAATACCAGTATTTTACATGGAGCGACTGCCTATCTGACCTCTACAACCCAGTTACTGGGTAATACGATACCCCTTGGTAAGACTGGTTGTCAGACTTTCGGGCTTCTGACGACCCGTAACGACTGTCAAAGATATCCACGAATAACAGCCGGGACCAACGGCTTAACCGTGCTTTCCGAGGCACGGAGGAATCTCGGTATGTAAAGATGGTCACCCATCCACTGAACAACCCCGGCAAGCGTAGCTTAACCTGAGGGATCGACCCGTTCGGCTGTTATTACTTAGCCACGAGCTCCTCTGCAAACAGGGGCTAACAGGCGTAATTATAATGTTATGCTATTTTATTCCTCAATACGACACGGTTGGCGCAGTGGTTGAGCGATTGACTGCTGCGCAGCATGTCGCGGGTGCCGCTGGTGTCGCGGATTGTCCGAAGGGGTTACCGCGGCCCTGGCATAGGCAACTGAAGGAACACGGGTGGGTTTTTTTTAGTCAGTAAAAGTCTGACACGCCCTTCCGCTCCACCCAGAGCGGGAGAAGCTATTTGATGATTTCCCACCCTCAAAAAAAAAAAAAAAAAAAAGCATGTCGCGGGTTCGATTCCCGCACGGAACAAACATTTGTACGACCTACAAGTATTTGTTTCGAGTCTGGGTGTTTTTCTATCTATAATATGTATGTATTTACAAAAAAAAAAAATGTATATAAGTAGTTTATCAGCCATCTCGTTACCATAACACAAGCATTAGGTTGCTTAGCTTGGGACAACGACCATATAGCCTATATGGTCGTTGGCTTGGGACTAGATGGCGTTGTGTGAAATGTCCAAGGATATTTATTTATTTAATACTTCTTCAATCTACTAATCTAATCAAAACCTATCCAAGTTTACTAACTGTAAACTGAGAGTTAGCAATCTGGCAACGTTCTATGTCCTGTGGCATCGTTTTCACCTAATTGGATAGACGATAGTATCCTAATTGTATTAGATGTCCCGATCAGGTTTCCAATGAAATTGTTTTGGGATAACAATTCGTTTGTTACCAAGTACCTCAAGTTTGTTTGGTTTTGTCGATAAGTACTTGTGATTGGTTAAGGCCCTGGTTCCAAGCTTGGTTTAGCTCGGTGTGTAAGTGACGCACGAGATAGAAGATTCTCACGCGCACCGGAATTATGTCGCAAATAAAATCGTATAAAATTAGAAATTAACTATTCAATAAAAAGTAATCCATCACTGGATGCAGTTTGGAATTTGATATTTGATGGTATATTTTTAATTATAATTATAATTGCTAATGAAGGGATAAACAGCTTTTAAAGATTATTAGGAGGTATGTTTAAAGATTTTTTTGGTGCATTAAAGTATGTTTAATTACGTTTTGGCTTCCATCACTGTATGCGAAAAGGACTTGAAAATATCATATTTTTTTTACATGTCAAAATTATTTACGGTTTACGAGATACACAGCTTTAAAAAACCGGTCAAGTGCGAGTCGGACTCGCGCACGAACGGTTCCGTACCAATTATGTTTAACAATCGCAAAGATAACTTTTTACTTATTTTATAATGATACTGTGAATTACAAGGTTATTTTTTGCAGTTGCAGAAAATCACCCATGTTTAAACAAAATACATTATGAATCGTCGTTTTCAGTATTGTTGATTAAATACAGTATTCATGGTACGTACACGGTATAAAGAAGTTTCAAATTCCTAATTTGTTGAATTGTTGCGCTAGAGCTCGTACAAAAGTGGTCTAAAATTTACAACTTTTACGGCCCCCTATTTCTTAATTTTAAAAGATAAAAAAAAATATGTTTGTACTCTACTCAATGAGTTCTAGACGATGACACCCCACATAACACATAATCAGCCTATAATGTTCCCACTGCTGGGACACAGGCCTCCTCTCGGTGAGAGGGAGTGGGCCGTAATCCACCACGCGGGCCCAGTGCGGGTTGGTAGATGTCACATGTCTTCGAATTTTTGATTCTAGGACATGCCGGTTTCCTCACGATGTTTTCCTTCACCGTTTTGAGAGCAGCGGTGATGAAATAATGACATTGACACCCCACATGCTAGATTAAAATTTTTATTTTTTTTTCAAAATGAAAAGTTTATTGTACTGACCCCTTAAATTTTTAACTTTGCTTTATTTTTATTATTTGTTGTTATAGCCGTAATAGACAGCGGAGGCTTAGTAAGTTTGTACTGGGCTGTACGTGGTTGTCTGAGTTCCTGGATTTTAATTTCCTTGAGCGGAACCCTAATTATTTTTCTAAAATAAAAATAGCCTAAGTTACTCCTTAAAACATCAGCTATATGCCGTCAAAATCGGTGAAAATTCGTTTGGCAAGTTTCCTAACATGACTCAAAGTACCTACCATTTTTTTAATCGGACTGGGCTCTAAAATTGTTCTATACAAACTTTAACATCCCTAAACCTCATTCGAGGCGTAGTTTTGAAAAACTAATAATGACAAACATTATTACTTACTTATGCAAGTATTTGTGCTAAGTTTCAAGTTCATTAACCAAATTAATAAGATTTTTCATATAAACTGTATCTCTGTTTTCACGAACACAGATACCTACAGAATTTCAAAAATCGTCTGGTATGTTTCCATAACTTGACTCAAACATTATTTACACCAATTTTAGAGTTAATCAAGCCCCCAATAAAATCCTCCGCTATAAAATTAACTTTTCATCCCTTAGGGGTAGATTTTTGGAAAACCCTAATACACGTTAGTCTTAATTTTTGGTCTCAAGTATACAAACTGAGTTTTGAGTTAATCGGACCGCGTGTTAAAGTTCCTCCATACAAACTTTGACACCCCCAATCCCTCCTTAGGGGGTAGTTTAGGAAAACTAAAAATGATAAACTTTATAATTTACTTAGATGAATATTCGTGCTAAGTTTCAAGTCTATTAACTCAAGGTTTAGGATTTTTCATACAAACTTTCATCCCCTATTTTACGCCCTTAGGGATGGAACTTCAAAAAATCCTTCCTTAGTGGATGTTTACACTATATAAGGTATCTATGTGCAAAATTTCAAGTCTCTAGGTCCATTGGTTTGGGCTGTGCGTTGGTATATTAGTCAGTGACTCAGTCAGGACTTTGATTTTTTTATATATATAGATTTACCATGTTATTTTAAGACCACAGACTTCTTATAGGTTTTCCTGTAATCTACAGATATAGAACTAATTTCTATATTTTTTTCAAAATTTTAGGCTCAGTAGTTTTGGAGATAAGGGGGGGGGAATGGTCAATTTTCGTCTATTTTCTTAAATAACTTTAACACAATAAATTTTAAAATTATAAAAAAAATATATTTGAAACCCTCATAGTAAGCCCTTTCATTTGATATGTCACTCGGTACAGTTTACAAAGCTTTTTTTTTAATATTCTTATTTTCCCCCTAAAAGTGACTCTCATATTCAAAATTTATATATTTACTTTAGCTGTACGTGTTTGGGTCACAGAAATCCTTAGGTGTACCAAATTTTAACTTTATCGGTCCATTAGATTCGGAGAAAATTGGCTGTGACAGACGGACAGACGGACAGACAGACAGACAGACAGACAGACACACGAGTGATCCTATAAGGGTTCCGTTTTTTCCTTTTGAGGTACGGAACCCTAAAAACACGTTTTTGATCGTATTCAAGAAATCTGCGCCTTAAACCACAACACTTGGGTTAGTTGTGGTTGGTTGGTTTATTGGTTGTGGTGGTTGGCTTCCTACCACTTGTTTATTAGTACTGGTATTTTCTAGAACATCCATATTTCAGTTATATTCTATACCTACAACGTGTAGTTTTGCATCCTCGTCAAAAAGGGTGTGGTTTAGACCATCAAACTGAACAACTTTTTTCATGACACCAACATCGTATTCGCGAAAAAAATTTCAACTGTCCCATAGAAATCTTCAATACCTAATTGAAGGTTTTTAGGGTTCCGTACCAAAATGGTAAAAAAGGAACCCTTATGGTGTGACTCAGTCTGTCTGTCTGTCTGTCTGTCTGTCTGTCACAGCTGGATATCTCAAGAACTACTAATGCTATCAACTTGAGATTTGGAACAGTTTTAGATGACATTTACCCAACTATTTTGCAAATGAGAAAGAAATAAAAATATTTATATTTTTTTTGCAACCGGGACTGAAAGGGGGTCTTAAAATTTAAAGTGGGGCGACTAGGGCATGTGGGGTATTATATGAAAGAACGTTATTTGCACATTCTCAAACATTTTTTTCTTTTTTTTTAGCTTGCATACTTTTCAACTTTTGATGAAAAATGTAAAAAAAATACCGCCCCCCCCCCCTTATCTCCGAAGTTTGCAAAGAGAAAAATCTGAAATTATTCTATGTGATAGAAGTTTATGTAAAGATTACAGGAAAATAAAACGATGTCTCTAAATAGCATAGTTTTTCAGAAATCATCAACAAAAATTACATATAAATGATGGTACGGAACCCTCGGTGCGCGAGTCCGACTCGCTCTTGACCGGTTTTTTTTTTAATGTTGGTAGTGCCTTACCCTTGGTACCAAATAAATTGGGGGCTTTTTGAAACCATTTATTTCACTATTACAGCATGTATTGGTGACTGAAGGAAAACACAATAATAGAATTTAATTCAGAAAAAAACTGTACTTTTTTCTTTTTTTTTCTTTTCTGTAATTCTAACATCCTAAGTAATTTCATTGCAAAATGTGCGTATTAGGCTTCTTTCTCTACTCCGTGGTATTAGGTAATTTAAAACTCTGGCTGAAAACATTTTTGATAGATACTTAATTTATTTTGGCGCTTTTATTTTGGTTCCAGCAGCGCATTGTTGCGCTCTCTTTTTTCGCATGTGAAAGTAATTGACTCTGTCGCTTTCTTATTCCCGTACCTAGTCTTCTGTTCTGTTCTGATTTTCACTAAACATTTATCTTTATAAAAACTGAAGTGGTAATCGACTTTTGTAACTGACTGTACCAAGTGGTGAAAACCGTGCCAAAGGCAAAGTTTAAATTAAACTACTAAAAAAGAGCCGTTTTAAACAACACTAAACTTTTTTTGTCTACGGCAAGAAAACTTTTCGACTCTGGTGAGCACACTGTTCAAATAATACATTTTTCATTCCAACGAAACAAAATTCACATAAAATCAAACAAGTTTTTTTACTGCACTATTTTATCAAAAAGTGAATGCAACTTGACATCCGGCCGGCAACCTAAATAAAAATCTGTCAATCAAATGGTTCCGTAGGCGATTTGGACGCACACGACATAAAACATTCCGTTTTGAGTGGTTCGGATAGTTGTGGTATATGTAGAAGAGGTAGCGATAACCTATAAAGCGATTTGAGCACTCTTTTTGACGGCAGATGTTAGTGAAGAAGACTAACTTTCTTGAAATGATAGGAAATCGAACAATGGATTCCATAAACACATGGAAATCTAACAACGCTTGATTCTAAAGATATTTGCTTGTAATTTGTATACTGCAACTTTTTTTCGTATTAAAATAAGGACAGGAACCTTCCATTATCAAACAGTAGCTCAGACATCTTTCAGTCTAAAATTGCACGCCCCATACAAACATTTTTGAAAAGTGTATGCAACAAGCAGTGGAGGGCTACATATCTTGACGCCGCTGTTACCTAGCAAAGAAAATAAAACCGGTCAAGCGATTCGGACTCGCGCACCGAGGGTTCCGTCCCGATTTCTGGAAAAGTGAACTATTTAGAGACATCGTTTTATTTTTCCTGTAATCTTTACATAAACTTCTATCACATAGAATAATTTCACATTTTTCGCTTTGCAAACTTCGGAGATAAGGGGGGGAACGGTATTTTTTTTACATTTTACAAAATTTGTCGAAAATGATGCGGCCTAAAAAAAAATAAAAAATTGTTTGAGAATGTGCAAGAAAAGTTGTTTGAGATTGTGATAGAAGTTTATGTAAACTTCTATCACATAGAATAGTTTCAGTATTTATCTTTGCAAACTTCGGAGTTAGGGGGGGGGGAACGTTTTTTTTTTTAATTTTTCATAAAATTCGAAAACTATGGGGCTTAAAAAAAATAAAAAAATGTTTGAGAATGTGCAAACAGCGTTCTTTCATATGATATCCCACATACCCTAGTAGCCCCACTTTGAATTTTTAAGACCCCCCTTTCAGTCCCTGTTACAAAAAAAAGATAAATATGTTTACTTCTTTCTTATTTGCAAAATAATTGGGTAAACGTCATCTAAAATTGTTTCAAATTTCAAGTTGACAGCATTAGTAGTTCTTGAGATATCCAGCTGTGACAGACAGACAGACTGAGTCACACCATAAGGGCTCCTTTTTTACCATTTTGGTACGAAACCCTAAAAAACCGGGCAAGAGCGAGTCGGGCTCTCGGGTATAGGATTTATAGCATCCTTTTACCTATATACCTCTAAGTCCTGTTGAAGGTTTGGCCCACACTCCATTAGCTCATTAAGACTGTGGCCCGATGTTGTTTTGTTTGAGGCATTAAACACGACTCGGAGTTTTGTAGTAGTGGAGTCCAATTTAATGACACCGTGGTGTGGTAGATAGCAACTCGGTTCCAGTGGTATTAAACTTTGTTTCATGTGATTGAGACGTAGTCAGCCATGAATGCCTTGTAATTTTCAGCAATAGACTGGTCTTTGGCTAGTCGTTTCTCCAATTGTTGGAATTGTGCTAATGCCTGTGACCTTAAAGAACCTAACTGTGTCGCGAATCCCTGTTTCATGGGTATTCTGACCTCATATCTGCCGTCTGACTTCCTTACAGTTGTAGTTGCGTATAATGTTTCGCAATGTTGTTCGTCTGACGTCAGCGTTGTTGACTGTTCAGTTATTTCTTCTATTTCCCAGAAACGCGAAATGGCACCGTCATCGTGAATTAGTTGTTTTATTGTGCGCATCGCTAAAAAGGGAGCAGATTTAGTACCGTATGTTACGGTGCACAGCTGGTACTCTTGGATCTTGTCTTCCTTGGAATCTCTCCACAGAATCTTCTGCAGATACATGTATGTATGTAGCTCTGTCTCTCTCTCACATTGGAACCACGACGGATCTTTTGTCACGTCATAGTACGGCCCCAGTCCCGCTCTCGCTACCGCTTGTCCCTCGGCCCACTAAGTCATGCAGTGTGCGCGTACACAGGCGAAACGCGGGACGCGCATAACGAATGTCCAAACACTGAATAGCTGATGAACAATTTGCATACCTGAATCGCTATAATGTACTGACACCGCTACTGGTATACTTTGAAGGACAGCCCTTAGATTCGTGGCTGTTATGATATTTAAGTGATGCTTGTGATCCCGGAGGGGTTAGGCAGAGCCCACGTCTCATCGCTCGGTCATAGACTAGACAATAATCTGTAGCATAGACAAGGAGGTTGGGCGTCGGGCGTCAGGCGTGAGTAGATCATTGTACTTATTTACGGTTTTTCTTTTTTTTTTCTTTTCTAGATCATAGGTATTCTATTGTTTGTATTTTTTATTTTATTCCCTAATTCAAATTCTTTTCTTACGTTCTATGCAATTTACAGGTCAGTATGTTGTATGTTGTTGTATGAGTACTGGTGGCCCAGTGGTAACAGGCGCGACTTACGAGTTGGGTCGTAGGTTCGAACCCAGGCAGGCGCTTTACTTTGTTTAAATTATTTCATCACCACTGCTCTCAAAACGGTGAAGGAAAACATCGTGAGGAAACCGGCATGTCCTAGAACCAAAAAAGTAAGTATTTGAAAGTGTTGCATAAATTGGTAAAGTTCCAAAATCGGGTGAAGACACTAACTCCTGTAACACAGGTACCACCTAGCTCAGGAGTTAGGGCTTCAATTGAGAAAATGTTACTCTATTTTTATTTCAATAAAACATTGTTTTATTTTTTTTTTTTCATTATTATTATGCTTGACTGGCTTCCCACAGACCCTATTTACCTATGGTCCTTGGTTTTACCATTAAAGGTCGTTAGCATGCACTTAACACAAGTAAAACATAAATAAATATAAGTAATAACTTCTTAACAACCTGAGCACGTAAAAATCGAGCGAAATATGTCTGGGTCCTTGACGTGATGCGCTTTTAATATCAGCCAGTAGCTCTTAAGGCTACTCTTTCGAAAACAGCTTAAAAACAGCGTGCAGATGAAGCAGTTTTTCGCCGGAACCTACAGAGAAATTACATCTGAAAAAAATTGTTAGTAATCTACATGATATGAATCGTAATTTGGTTTAGCCATAATTTTTCTATCGGTATCACATAATAAGAAAAAAAACCCCAAATCACCTCCAAATCGTTAAGATGAAACCATTTTACTCCTTCATTTTTTATCAAAAGAATATAAAAAAAATATCTACTACTTTGCAATACAAACGAAAATGATTTGGTTTTGTTACTTTTTAAAAACATGTATATTTTTTATTATAATAAATTAAAAATGCGTCTAATTTGGGACAGCGCTCGCTCCTTGATGGGCGAGTCCTATTACTGGCTGGACGTACGACGCGTTGCGTGAGCTCAGGCCAGAATGCGCAAGCTAACCACTCAAGGTCATTGGCGTATAGTTCGGCCTTAAGTCTTGCAGTGGTATGAACTTATGTTTATTTCATCGGTTATAACTCAACTGGTTCAACTGGTTATAAGCTTATAAACCTTCATTCAGAATTTTGAATTGAACTTGAACAGCTATGCATTACTTGTTTCAGTTGGTAAAAAAACACATTGGTTTTGAAATCCAGGCACAAAAGCAGTAAAAAATATACTTATCAAAAATTTCAAATTAGTTTGCTTGTAGCTGGAGTTTTTAAAAATAAAAAACCGGTCAAGAGCGAGTTGAACTCGCGCACCGAGGGTTCCGTTCCGATTTCTGAAAAAGTGTGCTATTTAGAGACATCGTTTTATTTTTCCTGTAATCTTTACATAAACTTCTATCACATAGAATAATTTCAGATTTTTCTCTTTGCAAACTTCGGAGATAAGGGGGGGGGGGACGGTATTTTTTTTTTACATTTTTCATCAGAAGTCGAAAACTATGCGGCCTAAAAAAAAGAAAAAAAATGTTTGAGAATGTGCAAACAGCGTTCTTTCATATGATACCACACGTGCCCTAGTAGCTCCACTTTTATTTTTTAAGACCCCCTTTCAGTCCCTGTTGCAAAAAAAATGTAAATATTTTAATTTCTTTCTTATTTGCAAAATAGTTGGGTAAACGTCATCTAAAACTATTCCAAATTTCAAGTTGATATCATTAGCAGTTCTTGAGATATCCAGCTATGACAGACAGACAGACAGACAGACTGAGTCACACCATAAGGGTTCCTTTTTTACCATTTTGGTACGGAACCCTAAAAACTAGCTTTTGTCAGCGGCTTCGCCCGCGGGGAAGTCGGAAAATATCCCACGGGAACGTACTACCGGAAATTCCTTCCTTATTCCTTGTCTACATTATAAAGGGAACTTCTGTGCTAAATTTCAGCTTTCTAGGTTCATGGGTTTGGGCTGGGCGTTGATGAATCAGTCAGGACTTCTCTTTTTGTCTATATAGATATGCAGTAATTCTCACCATCATGTTGATGATAAAGAAAGAAAATCATGAAAATACATTTACTTGTGGCGGCATCTACATCGCCACATATGAACTACGCATCAATGACATGACGTCACGCAAACCTGCATCGCGCAATTAGAGTTTACCACGCGGTTAGCATATATACAACGTCCCGACATCAACCGTCGGGCAGTAGCCCACCAGACAGCTAGCGCTGCTAGTGCTGCTAGTGCTGTTCCTTGTAAAGTATGTTATAATTCCATTATGTTTTCTGATAGTTTTGGAAAAGGGTTAGGAAAATTACTTAGCAACAACCTGAGTCATTCTTCTCTAAACTATTGTATGCCTCAGTCTTCCTACAAACAAATATTGGCTTCAATAACTAAGAATGAATATGATCCTAATGCCATTATTACTATACTTATAGGTAGCAGCCTTAATGTTAAAAAAGATGATATTACTGATAGTGTCACCGAGCTATTGAAGTTAAATTGTAAGAAAATAATTTTGTGTGCTTTTCCATACTTTAAGTACTTGTCAAACAGACAAAACAACTACATTCACATGTTAAATAATTACATGCAATTCTTAGTTAGTCACCATAGTGACAAGTTTATATTTTTTGACACCAACATTTTTGTTGATAAGCTAAGCTCGACTAGGGATACGGTGTATCTGCCCAGTAGTTTTAGACATCAAATAGCTAGGCTATTAGCTTTTAATATTAACCCAGACATAATTAGTATGTCGAAGTCATCTTTAATTAGCACCACAGTTAGTAATAGTACTAATGTTAAGGTGGTTATTAATTTAAACTAGTTTGTAAGACAACAGAAAGTACCACTAACAGTATAGTTACACTTAATAACAAAAAGGTATTTTCTAGCTCTAAAATAGTTAACTGTAGAAAAGGGGCTAAGCAGAAATCCTTGAAATTATTTCATCAAAATATTCAAGGTTTTTCATCCAAACAATTGGAAATTGAATTGTTTTTAGAAAAAACAATGTTTGACATTATTTGTTTAACCGAGCATTGGTTAAAAGATTACGAAATGTTAATTAATTATGAGAATTATAGTGTGGCCAGTTGTTTTAATCGAACATCAATGGCGCGTGGTGGTTCATTAATCCTAATTAAAAATTGTATTAAATCGAAAAATCGTAAAGACATAGTTGATCTATCGTTTGAACATAGTATTGAACTTTCCTGTGTTGAGCTAGATAAGCATGTCATAGTGTGCGTTTACAGACCCCCAAATTATCAAAATTACTCTATATTCGAGTCAGTAATGGAGGAAGTTATGTCAAGACTTGCAGCTGGTAATAAGTCTGTAATTATCTGTGGCGACTTCAATATTAATATTTTAGAAAATAATTCAAATACCAGTAGATTATTAAATTTGTTTAAATCATTTAATTTATCAAATGTGTTTGTAGAACCTACCCGAATAACCACGACTACTGCCACATGTATTGATAATGTTTTCTGTTGTTGTGACTATTTAGATAAATCCATTGTTAATTATCTCCCTTCTGATCACAGTGGTCAAACCGTAACTTTTGAGTCCACCATACCTATGCAAAAAGTGCAGATACAATCCAGACCAATAACATCTGTTAATTTAAATAAATTTAATAACACTTTAATTTGTAAGTTAAATGATCAAGAACTGAAAATGAACAATGTTAATATTTTGTATAAAGAATTCTTTTCGGTAGTCCAAACAGAGTTCGATAATTCATTTAAGAAGATCACAAAAACCATCAGCCCTAAGTTTCTATTTAGTGACTGGGCAACTAAAGGACTCAGGAAAAGTAGGGAAAGACTTTTCGAGCTGTATGGCCTTAAGCCTTATATTAACACGGAAACTTTTAATAAGTATGTTGCTACTTACTCTAGAATTTTTAAGAACACTTGTAAGGCAGCTAAAGCCTTATACATTAGCAACAAGGTTAAATCAGCAGATAATAAAATAAAGACAGTTTGGAAAATTATCAACAATGAAACGAACAGGAACAGAAAGCATAATATTGATTACACACTGGAGTCGTCATGTGGTCTCATTTCCGATAGCAAAGAAGTTGCTCAAGAATTTGTAAATTTCTTTACCAGTATCCCACTTAAAACTACTGAGGTCTTAAACTCCTCGCCCTCGCTCTCTTTTGATTTAGTAAGGGCGAACGTTTCGGCCTGCCCGATTGAATTTAACTTTAAGCATATTAACCCCATAACAGTAATAAAAGCTTTTAAACAAATTAAGATCAAACTGACCGAAGATCTTTGGGGAATGTCCATTAAAGTCTGTACCTCCATAATTGAGACTATAGCGCCTTACTTAGCCTTAATATTTAATTTTTGTGTAGATCAAGGAGTTTTCCCGGATTTAATGAAATACAGTAAGGTAATTCCACTTTTTAAATCCGGAGACAGTAAAGACAAAAATAATTATAGACCAGTATCCGTGTTGCCGGTTTTCAGCAAGGTGTTTGAAAAGGTAATGCTTAATCAAATGCTCAATCACTTTAACACGAATAAAATACTTCACGATCAACAGTTTGGTTTCACCAAAGGACGTTGTACGACCGACGCCGGTGTAACCTTATTAAAACACATTTTTAACGCGTGGGAAGAGGCACAAGACGCCATAGGCATTTTTTGTGACCTCTCCAAGGCATTTGATTGCGTCGACCATGAAACCTTACTCTTGAAACTTGAGCATTACGGACTTGGAAAACTTGCCCTCAGTTTAGTAAAATCTTATTTAAATGATAGACAACAGCAAGTTCAAATAAATGGTGTCAATTCACTCTGTTTAAAAGTTAAAATGGGTGTTCCACAAGGCTCGATATTGGGTCCTTTCCTCTTTTTAGTGTATATTAATGATTTACTCCATTTATTAAAAAATCAACCACAAATGGTGCTATTTGCTGATGATACTTCATTAATTTTTAAGGTAGATAGACGTGCTACAAATTTTGACGACGTTAATAACGCCCTACTGCAGATCCATAATTGGTTCACTGCTAATAATTTAGTATTAAATGGGAAAAAAACTAAGTGCATCAGATTTTCTTTACCAAATGTCAAAAGTAGTGATTGTGAGATAGTATTGAATCAAGAGAAACTAGAATTCGTCGATAAAACCGTTTTCCTGGGGATTACGCTCGACTCAAGGCTACAATGGGGTCCTCATTTAATATCACTTGCAGGACGGCTAAGTTCAGCAGCTTATGCTGTCAGAAAAATCCGTCAATTTACTGATGTAGATACCGCGAGGCTAGTCTATTTTAGTTACTTTCATAGTATCATGTCTTACGGTATTTTACTTTGGGGACGGGCTGCAGATATCGAGTCCATTTTTATTCTGCAGAAACGAGCCATCAGAGCCATATATAATCTTCGCAGGCGCGATTCTCTAAGGGAACTGTTTAAGGATATTAACATCATGACGGTACCTTGTCAATATATCTACGAAAACATCATGTACGTAAGAAAAAATTTACATCTTTTTAATAAAAGAGGTGAAAGGCATAATTATAATACTAGAAATAAGGACCTATTAGCTCAACCAGGTTTTAGGCTGGCTAAAGTAGACTCATCGTTCATGGGGTACTGTTTAAAATGTTACAATAAAATACCTCCACACATACTTCAACTAAATGAGACGAAATTTAAAACTTGTATAAAACGCACACTATGCAGGCAGGCATATTATAAATTGGGGGATTACATAAATGATAAAAATGCTTGGCTCCATGCTGGTCCTGCTCCACAACCTCAACTAATTAATTAACATTTGAAGATACTGTTGGAACTGCTGAAGATTGTAAGAATAGCTTTGCATTGTGTAGACTCAATCACCTTGTATTGTATAATTGCTTAGCACATGTGTGAGTACTATGTACCTACTCTAAAGCTACCATTACTGGGTACGTCTTTATTTGACTTGGATGTGCCCTGGCGGCTGAGAGTGTGTCATGCTCACTCTAATGCCTCGCTGATGGTGGCGCGTGTGTTGGATCATTTAACGAATCCATACGTCAGGTTCGTGAACGGGCGCTGTTGGTGGAGGCTGGTCATACCTTAGCTGCCACGGCTTATTTTAATTTAAATTTTGAATTGTTTTTTTATTTTTTTATTCCGGACGCTTTTAACGTTCATCGTTCTCACATGTATAATTTCAATATGAATGATGTAACCAATATTTTGTAACCATATTTTGATTTAAAAGAGTGTCCGTGGAGTTTCTTGCCCGTTCTTCTCCATAGATCTACGTTTTGGAATGGGCAACTAGCTTCAACTTTCTGACTTACCTACTGACCGACTCTTTGACAATTCAAAAGTGCCTGTAATTGGTTTAATTGAAATAAATGCTTTGAGTTTGAGTTTGAGTTTGAGTTTGACACAACACCCGTCTGGTCGGAGGATCCTCCCTTTTCAATAGAGGATGAGTGAACTTTACACGCTGTTCCTCATGCCTCTAAATACTCAACACAAACTAAAATACATTTACTCAGCACTGACCAAAAAGTGCACAATTTTTTTTAGAAATGAGTTTTCTCATTGCTCTCAAGGGTGTTGTAAAATCGGATTTTCCCAAAATAATATTTTTTGTGCAGTGTTGATCATTTTATTCTTTATTTCTAGTGCCCACCTGTCAAAACCTAAGTTCTAAACCAACCAATCAAACATACATATTTTCACGTCACATGCGTTCTAAATAAAAAGTCCCCAATTAGTTGAAAAGTCTCTCAAACCTGCACAGCGTGGTTGCCGGACGTTTGAGCGGACGGTAGTGCGATTTCATTGATTGAAATGTCCCGCGTTTGAATACTGGACATAGTATGTGTTGTCTGTTGTTGGGAGATTTTTTTTTTTTATATATACACAGAAAAATAGATAGATATACATGATACCTACTTATAATTAGGAGTACAAAGGTACTGCTTATTTCTATAGAAATTTCTTCCAGCAGACCTGCGATAGGAGAAATGAAAAGAAATGTAGACAATAGTGTGTGAGAACAAGAAGAGAAAAATATGACTAGCCGAAGTCTTAAACTAAAATATTAAATATACCTACACATATAACGGAATACAAAATTAACATATACCTACTTAAATAATAACTAAAAAAAATTAATTAATTTTTGTGACGTTTCGTTTTTTTTTTGACGTGACGTGGGATATGTTTTTGTTTGTGGCACTTACGTGGAGGAAATGTCGTGAGATAACCTGAACTTCGGTTATATGCGATGAGCAAGCTATAGATCGGCATTTAACCCGCATAGCCTTTTCCCAACTATGTTGGGGTTGGCTTCCAGTCTAACCGGATGCAGCTGAATACCAGTATTTTACATGGAGCGATCTGACCTCCACAACCCAGTATCTGGGGAATACGATACCCCTTGGTTGTCAGACTTTCGGGCTTCTGACGACCCGTAACGACTGTCAAAGATCCACGAATGACAGAAGAGACCAACAGCTTAACGTGCTTTCCGAGGCATGGAGGAGTCTCGGTATGTAAAGATGTTCACCCATCCACTGAGCAACCCCGACAAGCGTAGCTTAACCTGATGGAGCGACCCGTGCGGCTGTTATTTTTTAGCCACGAGCTCCTGTAGCTATAAATCGTTATTAATTCTCTGAATTAGATGAGCTCTTTGTATTGCAATGAAATTTTATTATTACAAGCTTTTTTTTTTGTGGATGGGAAATCATCAAATGACTTCTGACGCTCTGGGTGGAGCGGAAGGGCGTGTCAGACTTTTACTGACTAAAACCCACCCGTGTTCCTTCAGTTGCCTGTGCCAGGGCCACGGTATCTCTTTCGAACAACCCGCGACCCCGGCGGCAAATTATTACAGGCTATAATCGGTATAATTATTACAGGCTATACAATCGGTATAATTATTACAGGCTACAATCGGTATAATCTATTTACAAAACATGATGATTGTGGCAGCATTTTCATATACTTCTGCAAACCTTTACCTTGTAAGTGTAATTATCTTGGGTATGAGACAATCTTAAAGGCACAAACACGCAAGAGTATGCGGGAATCGAACCTGCATAGAACCAGTAGCGCGCTTAGTCACTGCGCCAAAAGAGACGGCATCGTTCCAATTAGCCTTATAATTTTTTTAATGAAAATCTTCTATTAATTAGGCAGTTATGTTTAATCACAGTTACCTACCGTTTCATAAATTTAATAAAATTAAACAGTAATTTGAAAAAAAACACAAGGACTGCCTCATCGACAAAAAACCGGTCAAGAGCGAGTCGGACTCGCGCACCGAGGGTTCAATTTTTCATCAAACGTCGAAAACTATGCGGCCTAAAAAAAATAAAAACATGTTTGAGAATGTGTAAACAGCGCTCTTTCATATGATATCCCACATGCCCTAATAGCCCCACTTTGATTTTTTTTAAGACCCTGTTGCAAAAAAAAAAAAAAAGAAAAATTTCTTTCTGATTTGCAAAATTGTTGGATAAACGTCATCTAAAACTGTTTCAAATTTCAAGTTGATAGCGTTAGTAGTTCTTGAGGTATCCAGCTGCACAGACAGACTGAGTCGCACCATAATGCTTCCTTTTTAACCGACTTCAAAAAGGAGGAGGTTCTCAATTCGTCGGAACCTTTTTTTTTATTTTTATTTTTTTATGTATGTTCCCCGATTACTCGAAAATGGCTGGACCGATTTGGATTTTTCTTTTTTTGTTCGAAAGGGTATACTTCTCAAGTGGTCCCATGACCATCAAGTCAAGATCTGATGATGGGATCCCATGGAAATCGAGGGAAACCCTCAAATTTTATGGGCACACTTACATCGATTTCAGTATTTTTTATAGTAACTCGTGCATTTGCTCTCGGAAAGTACCATTTGGTGAACTGGAACTGATGATGAAGACCACAGATGGTCATCGGATACTCAATTACATCTAAGTATATCATAGGTATTCGATTACTTTAATATGGTTTATGCTCGTCAAAATGCATAATAGTGATGGTGACTTCACCATGAGGTCCAGTTCTCCTGGTTCTTACTAGGAGAACTCCTCAACAATTAACGTCCCTGCATCGGGAAAAGCAATATTTTGTAAAACGTGATGAGCAGTTGACATTGGGTTATTGTAACTTAGATAAATTACAAACTGACCCACTAAAAAGTGAAAAATAAAAACTTTTTCACAAAAAACAAAACCGACTTCCAAAAAAACACTACAAAGTGAAAAATAACTTTAATTTCGGTCGCGCTTTAGTCGCGGGCAAAAACCTACAATACAGATCCAAAGACACCGACTTCCGAAATTAAAGTTATTTTTCACTTTGTAGTGTTTTTTTGGAAGTCGGTTTTGTTACTATTTTGGTACGGAACCCTAAAAAAATACACCGAATAGCTCGCCGAATCTTTTCCAAAAGTTTTTCACATTTTTTCCCCAATACAACAGATCGATGAGCCGTCCATTGGTTTCATTTGAATGGTCTGTGACCCACATTGGACGGCAGTCGTAATATCCGCTCTGGCGTCCAACGCGCACCGGAAATTTCATCAAATCTGTCATACGATTGATAAGTTATCGTCAAGTAATGTTTGGATGGTGTGGTAGGTAGGTACTTTCACTTTTTAGTGAGAGGGTAAGTAGTGAGTTTTGGGGGCCACCTAAAATCAGCATCATGCTGAGTAGTCACGAACGTGCAGTTGCCGACTACTTTTGTTCCATGCTTTAAATTACATATTGTATATTCAAGCTGACATATATCCTTTTAACGGACGACAAAACTTTTTTACAAAAAAAAAAATACAACCGACTTCCAAAAAAAACACTACAAAATTAAAAAAATAACTTTAATTTCGGAAGTCGGTGGCAAAAAACGTAAATACACCGACCAAACACATCGACTTCTGAAATTAATGCTATTTTTTTCACTTTGAAGTCTTTTTATTTTGGAAGTCGGTTATTTTTTTGTAAAAAAGTTTAATTTTTCACTTTTTAGTTTTTTCTAAGCATGGTGTTTCTGTGACAAAATAAGCATTTTTTTTTTCTCTTTCTTTTTGTTGTTGCTTGGCGTTCTGGGTAATCACTAATCAGTTAAGCAGAGAGTTTAATTATGTCAGTACAAAAGTATGTATAAGTTTTTCAATATGAAGTGTTACGTACGTTGGTATATACATCAAGTTTCTGTCCAAACGATGATAAGGACTTAACTCGTCACTTAACTAATGCAATTGTTAGTCAGCCTTTTGAGAGACCAGTGTCTAACAGAGAGTAAAGCGCAGGTCACACTGGTAACGAACCTAAGTTCGTTTAGCTGAGCTCATGAAGCTACCACGTCTTTTCATACTTCAATTCATAGTTTGCGGTGTGAACCGAAGTATGCAAACACGATTCGTTCATCAATAAATCTGCCTAGCCTTTTCCCAACTATGTTGGGGTCGGCTTCCAGTCTAACCGGATGCAGCTGAATACCAGTATTTTACATGGAGCGACTGCCTATCTGACCTCCACAACCCAGTAACTGGGTAATGCGATACCCCTTGGTAAGGTTGTCAGACTTTCGGGCTTCTGACAACCCATAACGACTGTCAAAGATCCACGAATGACAGCCGGGACCAACGGCTTAACGTGCTTTTCGAGGCACGGAGAAGTCTCGGTATGTAAAGATAGGTCACAGGTCACCTATCCACGGACCAACCCCGGCAAGCGTAGCTTAACCTGATGGATCGACCCGTGCGGCTGTTATTACTTAGCCACGAGCTCCTCGTGCGGCTGTTATTACTTAAACACGATTCGTTCATATAACTCCATATATGAACGAATCTAAACGAACTTAGCTTCGTTCCCAGTGTGGACTAGGCCATGCTTAAAGTGTTGTGAGAGCAGGGTGTAGTGTAAAAAGTGGCAATCTTTTAAGAGGTCATTATTATGAACAACTTTTACTATGGGACCAAACCTGAAATAGCGAAAAATAAATCAGCTGTTAACTACATTTTGACGAATAATTATCTTCTATCTATCTATCTATATAAATAAAAAGAGAAGTCCTGACTGACTGATTGACTGACTCATCAACGCCCTTGGACCTAGAAAGCTGAAATTTTGCACAGAGGTTCCCTTTATAATGTAGACAAGTAATAAGGAAGGAATTTCCGGTAGCAGGATCCCTTGGGATATTTTCCGACATCCATGCGGGCGAAGCCGCGGGCAAAAGCTAGTGCGAACATAAATGTACTGAACAGCTGATTTTTTTTTCGCGATTTCAGGTTTGGTTCAATAGTAAAAGTTGTCCATAATGATGAGTACAATGATCCCTTAAAATATTGCCACTGTTTACACTTACAGCCCGTATGACGGTCCAACTGCTGGGCAAAGGCCACTTCTCACACACAGAAGGCACGAGCATTGATCACTGCACTTGCTCAAGACGGGTTGGCGATTTCAGACTTATATTAACTACAACTCCAGGTTTCCTCACGATGTTTTCCTTCACCCATGTCAGTAACTCAGAAAGTAGGTACATATAAATTGAAAAAGTCACATTGATACTTGCCCACATTTGAACCCACAACCTCGAACATGAGAGGTGAAGCCTAAACCACGGGGCCACCACGACGTGTGAGCTCAATGACATTATACATCTAGACGTTGCCATGATTACAGTGTGAAGTGTGGAAGTGAGACACATATATACGAAATAATTAGGAAAATTGAGACAAAGCATCGTATCTTCTGTCCCTTACGGCGTGCCGTATTTTTGCACGGCAAAATTTAAAAATGTTGCCAAACAAAGTACTTTCACTGTTACAAAATTTATCTTGCGTCGATTAATTTAACATTTTTTGACAGTTTTTGCATTGTGCGAATGTATTGACATGGGTTTCAGTTCAAAATATGGAAGATTTCTTATGTTAAACCTCATTTCTCATACCATATAACTAAGAAAAAGTATAATATTGCTGTCTCATGACCGGCCACGCGGTGGCTCGATCTAGATGTATATTATCTAAGTGTGAGCTAGTATCTGACAATTGTGTCAAGTGTCAAGAAAAGAATAGAGAGATGACTGTCAGACACTTGCAGCGTCTTGTCTTGTCCCTTCTTATCCATTAAAATCTACGCTTTGGAACGGGCAATTACCTACAACCCTACAACTTTCTGACTAACTAACCGACTCCTTGACAATTTAAAAGTGCCTGTAAGCATATGATTTGGTTCCTTAAACATTCTAAATACAACTAGAGTTATCTTTACCGATCTAGAAAATGCTACAAGAGAAGCAATACGTTGACCTACCTATAAAAACTAGCCCAAAATTGACAATACCCAACTACGGAACCCGTAAAGTTTAGCAGAAGACTTTTGTTTGACTGTAGCAGGAGTAGACATAAAAAATGTGAAGCAATTTCACTCGCCGCCCGCAGACTGTCATGAATATTAACCATTTTGCGCCATCCGACATAGAGTAGGGAATGAGGCGCAGATGAGACTGCGTAATCTTAAGAAAAAATAACTGAAGATTTTCTACTTATTAAAAATCTTAAATTCATCCACTGACAGACGACGCTCAGCCTCAGGAGTCGATGGAATGTACACAAGAGTTGCAAGGGGAGTCGGTGGAATGTACACAAGAGTTATATGAGGAGGAGCTGTAAAGGATAGCTGATACACTCTCAGCTTACTGACTAAAGCTCCGTTTAAACGGTGCAAATTTCTGGAACGAACACAATGTGGAATGTACACTAGAGTTGCAAGAGGAGTCGGTGGAATGTACACAAGAGTTATATGAGGAGGAGCTGTAAAGGATAGCTGATACACTCTCAGCTTACTGACTAAAGCTCCGTTTAAACGGTGCAAATTTCTGGAACGAACACAATGTGGAATGTACACTAGAGTTGCAGGAGGAGTCGGTGGAGTGGTTTAACGAAGAAGAGCACTAAGAATTTTTTGAAAATTTATCTCCGAAAGGTGTTAAATAGGGAACGAAGTTTATAGGGAAACCGTGACTCCCGTGCTCCCATCGGCAAACACGGCTTCTCATGGAGTGTGTCTCATAAAAGTGTTCAAGAACATACCTACTAAGCGCAAAAAGTGAATGTGAACTTTAATGTTGTTTAATACTTTTTCTTTTTGCTGAAGCTGCCTTTACAGATGCATTTTGCAAAAGATATTTTTTAAGAACTTTCAAAGTAACTAAGGAGGTCTACCAATTTGCCGGTATAAAAAAAATCTGTACAGAAAATGTTGCTTTTCTATACTTTTTTTTTTTCTTTACTTTTAAAAGAACACTTCAAAACCTTTTCAGTTACCTAACTGGTACCAAAATTTGTTGGCAGGTACTTACTTACCAGCACACTTTCAGCAAAGCCTTTCAAATTAAGATGTCCAAAAACTAAGGTAATGATAAAGGAACTGTAACGTATATACATTACAATAAACTAGCACAGTGGTGGGGCACGCCCGCAGAGTGGGAGTGGTCAAAATGTACTCTGTGGTCACTTGCTTGCTAGTGCTTTAACGGTGCGGACGTGTGACCTCTGCTGTTATACAGTAAAGTGTCGTTTAATTTACCTACCCGAATACTTGCTACAATATGGTGAACACCACAGCATATACCTATGCGTGTATATGTGTGCGTGTGTGTGCGTGTGTGGACGTATGCATGTGTGATTAGCCAAGTTGGTGTTTTATTAATACTAGTTTAGTGACCTGTACAGGAACGATTAGACGAAAGCCTCTTACACATTCAAATTAGGCAGTTAAATTATAATGGTAGATGTAGGTATAAGCTAAATCCTTTTAGGCAAGTTGTATATAATATCTGTTCACTCTGTGGTAACCTAATCTTTGTCAAAAACAGTATAACAAAGTGCGGCGGGCTCGATTGCCGCGCTTACGATACTTCAGGGTCGTATTTCAGCTGAAACCGGCGCGTTACAGATTAGCTACAATTTTCTTTCGTACTTCATTGAATACGCTTCAATTCGGTTGTGTGGGAAACCTGATTTGACTTGTCCTGAAGGGTCCTGTTAAATTTTCTTTAAGTTAAGGATCTTCATTTTTTTTATAATAAGTTTGGAGATATAGTAATTATGTGAGTTGTAAAGGAAGCAACTTTTGAAAAACAAGTATGTAGTATAAGATTTATTAATAGAGGAATACAAAAAAAAAATATGGTCTAACATTAACGAAGTTCATAGTCACAGCGAAATGGCAAAGGTCTTCAATTATTTTTTGAAAATTAATAGCACTTCACGTGCCCGAAACATTTAATTCAATAACCCTAAATCAGACAAGGAAACTTAAAATACACGCAAAATTTAAACTAACATACCCACAATAAATCACTTTATAGCTAAAACTAATCACCTAAAAGGTCCGACCGTCCATAAACAAAGTAGACTGACCGATAAATTTTCACGTCTAGCGCCTTACGGTAGTTAATTTTTAATTCGACAGTCCGCAGGTCTTACCCCGAGGACGGTCGATGCGAGACTGATGAGTTTCGTGGTGGGGGGTGACCGCACAGCTTAGTTATATCGACTACCGTCATTTGTTGACTTGCTCGTTTTAAATTAGATGTCCAAGAGGATGTTTTCTTTTATCTTTTTGGGCACTGTTCGGGTTCGTTTACCTGAGTTAGGTTAATACTTTGTCAGGATGTTGTGTTTCATGCTCATTTTGGTATTTTAGTGTGCCGATAACTATTTCAAGGTTGATCGGTACGTAACAAAAGACTTATTTAACGTCTCGTTGGATCTCCAGTGCAGATAATGTTTTCAAAATAGACTTATTCACGTTAGTGTTTTTTTTTATATTTATTTACTGAAATTACAATACAGCGGTGTTTACTTAAGTCTAAACTCGCCAAACTAAGGTAATATAGTTATTGAGGTGAGGTTATTGAGGTGTACGGCTTACCTCTATGGGGTAACTCGTCAAACATTCAAAGAGCTTTGATAGCGCAAAAAAAAATGATTGATAGCAATACCTGACGCGCCTCCATTATGAGAGCTGTTGACCAATTTATAAAAAGTTTAGTTGTAGTTAGTTAGGTTTTAACGCTAGCATCTATTTCTAATTTTAAAATAGCTATATTTGTTACATAGACTTATAAAAAAAGATGGACTCCGCGCCACGCATATCGAAAGTGAAGCACAGTAAGGCCGGACCGTTTGTACAAACACGCCTCGCGCACACATTTACATCATAGTATGCCGACCGGCCGCCATTACGTGGCACGAGCGACGGCGTCTTTGCAGGTACTCAAATCATCCAAACATAGATCGGTACGGTGCTTCACTTTCGATATGCGCGGCGCGGAGCCCATCTTTTTTTATAAGTCTATGATTCGTTATGAAAAATTCACACTTCTTCGCGACAGTAGCCGAAAACAATAGATTTACAAAAAGGGACCCCACCTCCCTTTTTGTAAATCTATTGTTTTCGGCCACCAAGTTAAAAAAACATCTTTGTAACAGCACTCTCCAGTCTCCACTGCAGAAGAATAAAAAATTACAACCATATTCCAAAATTATTATGAGAACTACCACTATATAAACTAACTATTTAAAATAATAATACCTATGTACATGGTATATAAAAAGAAGGGGAAAGGACTACCACTTAATTGTTACAAAAAAGATCTAAAAACATGGCTTCTTCAAAATAGCTTTTACTTTAAAAACTTTATTTTATTTTATGGGTAATATTTATATTAGATTTATGTAGATTTACAATACAATTGTTGTTGTTGAGTTTTTATTGTTTATTTTATTGTTTATTTTATATTGTATATCAGTTATCTTTATATCTGTAGTTTAACGCTCTTACAAATAAAACACGGAATAAAGTTATATCAGGAATACCTAACAAAGGAATAACTATACATTTTCATAGGTTTAAACTTGGAATAACTTTATTCTGTGTTTATTAGTAAGAGGGTAAGTGTTTTGTATTGTTTCGTAGAGTATAGGTATGTAGTGTATAAGTTAGATTTTATGCTTATGTGTAGATAAAAATTATGGTAAATATTCGTATGCTTACAGCGGCGGATGTGTCCTGAACATAATTAATTACTAAAAATAAAAACTTTGTTGCTACCTTAATAGTCGTAAGTATACGTCTTTGTATTTGATAGTATTTCCAAAATTATATAGACTTGTTCACGTTAGCGATTTATTAGAAGGCAAAAACGCAATTTTAGTGATACAATGGGCAGCTCTACCCTCCCTATTGACACAAAAACGCAATTTTAGTGATACAATGGGTAGCTCTATCCTCCCTATTGACACAAAAACGCAATTTTAGTGATACAATAGGTAGCTCTATCCTCCCTATTGACACAAAAACGCAATTTTAGTGATACAATGGGTAGCTCTATCCTCCCTATTGACACAAAAACGCAATTTTAGTGTTTAATTTAAGATTAATAAAAACCTAGTCCTATTCATAAAAACCCACCTACGTAATGTTAGCAGTGGACTTTCAGGCCCCACAATATCTTAATCCTAACTTACACTTACTAAATCTTCCTAAAGATAGAGGGAAAACTCTTTAAGGCATCTTTAACAAGTGTGACGCAAACTTCCTCAGTATATTTATTTCTCCTCTGAAACTTGTTACGAAATACCGACCCAGAAGTTTGGTGTATCGTTTTACAGTCCATTGCACCATCTCTGTAACGTCATTAATCAATGTCAAAATACTTTGGAGGAAACCCCGCATTGGAATGCGCATAAAAAGGAATTTGCTGTATATTTCGTGTTGGCCTGCTAGAATATTTTCTGTTTCTTTTTGTGATTTTGAAGTGAAAGAAATATGCTTGTTGTTAATGTGTTTTTAAATGCTCTAAGAGAAAAGTTAAAATAAATTAACATTCAAGTACGCTTAGGCGTTCTTTAGGGCCATTATGCTGCCTAGCCTGCCTAACTATAAGTACCTAACAACAATAAAAAAGAAGACGGAATAACTCAACTTCAAATTATAAAATCGACTAGCTTTTGCCAGCGGCTTCACCCGCGTGGATGTCGGAAATTATCCCACGGGAACCATACTTTTTTCGGTATAAAAAGTAGCTTAGGTATGTGTAAATTCAGGATGTCAGCTACCTCCATACCAAATTTTAATTTTATCAAAATTGGTCCAGCCGTTTGAGCGTGAAGAAGTAACAAACACACACACTCACAAACTTTCGCCTTTATATTATCAGTGTGATTTATTATTTCAACTTAACTAGTCACTATTATTTTATTGAGGCTTGATAGCTGCTTCGTAAGTATACAGTCTCATTCTTAGTTTAGGTACTCACTAATTATTCAATGAGGTCCTCTCTACGAATCTCCAACAGGTTAATTTCTACCAAAATCTACTCGAAAAAAAACCGGACCAGTGCGCATTGGACCACGCGCAATGAAGGGTTCCGTAGTTGGGATGAAATTATTCCAAAAACAAACTTAACATTATAGTTGAAAAACATGTGAGTTTATAATCACAAAATAAAAAAATATGTGATAAAACTAAAAATTAACAATTTTCGGACTTTTTCCTTTACTTGTGCTGTACTGTACTGTGTGCTTCTTGGCAAATTTCATGATTCTAGGTCAACGGGAAGAAACCTATAGGTTTTGATTTACTAGTGTATCAAAATGTCGCCTAGATGGCCGTATTTTTTTATTGCATTGACTTAAAAGTTCGATTTTTTTAGGGCTCCAAGGAATCATAGACTTACGTATTTGATATTAATTTCAACTTGATATCTCCACGTGTTTCTGAGAAAAAGGGTCTTGACAGACAGACCGACGGGCAACGAAGAGATCCTATAGTAAGGGTTCTGTTTTTTTCCTTTTGAGGTACGGAACCCTAAAAAGCAACATACAACCTCTACAATTTTTAACCGACTCCCTAATTACTCCCCTACCAATCAGAACCCCAACATGTCCCAACCTGTCTATTAAAATTCACGCCTCGCCCCTAATTCAGGGGTAAACATCAAAAAAGTATTTTTTTGCCCTAAAGTCTTGAACAGAAGGTATATAAGTAAAAGGACTCATGATTTCTCAAAGGAATGTTTGCAGGCGCTGTGTCGACAACGCACGAGTTAACTTTTTGACAGGGATACCTTTGTAGACGTGATAAGAATCATAGAAATGTGTTGAGAGACGCAAGTGATGAGCGCATGACTTTAAAAAAAAAATACGTTATTATTTTGTTCATTCTAATATCTCTGTCAATCAAAGGATAAAAGCACAGTTTACCACAAAATGCCTTATTTAATGAAAGTATAAGAATAAAAACATTGATTTGGCAACAGTGACCTGGCAAATTTAAACATTAGGTTGATATGGTTGATATTTAGAAATGCCTGAAGATTACCTACTTAGAAAGACCTCATGCTAATTTCCAGGAGCTCATTGGCTCAAATACGTGACACCGGGCAGTCGTACATATTTGTTAAAAAATATTCTACTCATTCAGATTTGATTGCTTTGATTTCAGATTTCCATTTTGGCACATTACATACCTACATGGTTTATTATGAATATCTTCAACCAATTTAACCTGAACAAAACATAGATATATTATGGCTCGCTGGCAAACCTCGTGCTTGGACGTCTGCTGAAGTGTCAAAGACTAGGTTTGAGCACCATATGCGAGAAAAAGGAGAATTATGGACATGCGTATTCTCCCCAGAATACGCATGTCCATAATTCTCCTTTTGAGACATAGTGGCTGATCTCCTTATAAAAGAACGTTCATTGACCTTCCTCTTTCTTTGCTCCTCCAGGTTCTCTCGGTGCGTCAAGCTCAAGGTGTGCCAGTGAGTCATCGAGCGCATCATCCTGGGTGTTCGAATTTCGGACCGTATAAAGAACACAACACTGCGCGCCAAAACCAAGATCACGGGAAAAAAAGCCAAGAAATCCGCTGAGATCAAGATAAGTGCGACTTTGCCTGACATGTCTGCCGCATGTCAGATGACAAAGGCTAAGAGAACCACCGATTGGGTCCCACTAAACGCACAATGACATCACAGCAGTCTGAGACGAAGATTGGGAAGCTTGACTTGACAAAAGACAGAATTGTCTGGAAAAGGGAGAGAGGGACGGCTTTGCCCAGCAGTGGGACAGTACAGGCTAGTACAATGCCATTCAAATAAGAATAGGAACGTCAACGACCTCTATCTGTCAAATGTTGAATGAAAAGTACAGTTTGCAAACAAAACTTATTTGCGTATCAATAACGTTCTTTTTTGTTTAAGCGGGTCTTAGTTAAATCAAAGTGAAAAGAGATCAAAAAATTATTCATAATTCTTTCATATTTTCATTGTTGGCAACAATTATTAATTTTTTTTTTTCAAATTTTTCGTTCATGTTTTTAAATCTTATTTTAAAAAAATATCTTGTTTTGCTCACCCTACCCAATTTATTCGATTTGACAGCTATGACGTCACAACATAGCGCTAAGTCGATCCTATTCTTATTTGAAACGCATTGTAGATAGTTAGATAGATATATTATTCTCTATCCTTTTATACCTTGCCCCACACGCGAACCGCAGAATCCTGTGAGTTTTTCCGCTCTGATGATTTTCAGCCAGATCTCTTGTTGATCCGAGAAAGGCGAATTTTTCGCCAATACGTGAACGAATTCTGTAATATTAGGGGTTAAACGCGTTACTTGCAGCCTATGGCCTCGCCAAGGTACCTCAACTGTTAAGGCACATAGATTATTTGTTCAGGATTCGTTATCAAGGATTGTTGTCAGCTGTTTCGGAGTGCTGAAAACGCTTTCTAGATTTTTTTTTTTTTTGAGTAAATAGATATTTTTATTTATTTATTTGGTGTAGAATTGAGTGAGTTTCAGCGTAAATTTCAGCTTACGGCTTTCTTTTGAAGGGATTTTAGAAAGGTTTTTTCTTTTTCAGGAGTACCTACATAAAGTTTAAGTGGCCCCAGGCGGTATTTTAGGTGTTAGATACCGTAAGTAAGGTCTATTACTAAAGTAGAGCCTCCAATAAAACATAAATTAAACGATAATAAATTAGTTTTCAGAATCTATGAACCTACTGATTATGAGTAAGACGTTATTATGAAAATAAATAAATAAATAAATATCCTTGGACATTTCACTCAACGCCATCTAGTCCCAAGCTAAGCAACCTAATGCTTGTGTTATGGTAACGAGATGGCTTATAAACTACTTATATACATTTTTTTTTTTTAAATACATACATATTATAGATAGAAAAACACCCAGACTCGGAACAAATACTTGCAGGTCGTACAAATATTTGTTCCGTGCGGGAATCGAACCCGCGACATGCTGCGCAGCAGTCAATCAAAAATCAAAATCTTTACATGAAAACGTATTTGTTGGTATATTTTTTTGTTTATAAATCGTAACTAATCATACTAATATTATAAAAGCGAAAGTTCGTAAGTGTGTATGTTTGTTACTTCTTCACACTCAAACGGCTGGACCGATTTAGGTGGAATTACCCTGGATTAACACATAGGCTATTTTTTATCCCGGTCTACGCGGGGAAAACAGCGGGGCGCAGCTAGTAATATTATAAGTGCCAATGTGAGTTTGTTTGTTTGTTACGCTTTGACGCTAAAACGGCTGAACGGATTTGCATGAAATTTGACACATGGGTAGACTATAACCTGGATTAGGACATAGAATACTTTCTATCCCGGTAGTACGTTCCCGTAGGATAATTTCCGACCTCCACACGAGCGAAGCCGCGGGCAAAAGCTAGTAAGTTAAGCTAGTAAGTATTAATGTAATCATTATAATATAATTGTTCCTGAATGGAGTTTTGGATGAACAAACCATTATTTAAAAAAACCGGTCAAGAGCGAGTCGGACTCGCGCACCGAGGGTTCCGTTCCGATTTCCAAAAAAGTATGCTACTTAGAGACATCATTTTATTTTTCCTGTAATCTTTACATAAACTTCTATCACATAGAATAATTTCAGATTTTTCGCTTTGCAACTTCGGAGATAAGGGGGGGGAACGGTATTTTTTATACATTTTACATCAAAAGTCGAAAACTATGTGACCTAAAAAAAAATAAAAAATAGTTTGAGAATGTGCAAACAGCGTTCTTTCATATGATACCCCACATGCCCTAGTAGCCCCACTTTAAATTTTTAAGACCCCGTTTCAGTCCCAGTTGCAAAAAAAATATAATTATTTTTATTTCTTTCTTATTTGCAAAATAATTGGGTAAACGTCATCTAAAACTATTCTAAATTTCAAGTTGATAGCATTAGTAGTTCTTGAGATATCCAGCTGTGACAGACAGACAGACAGACAGACAGACTGAGTCACACCATAAGGGTTCCTTTTTTACCATTTTGGTACGGAACCCTAAAAAATACAAGTTTCAAACTTATCGAGTTTTTTTTTTAGGTAGCTAGGTACTTACATAAGTCTAGATTTTTGACTATAATCAAGAATCAAGTCTAGCTTGAAGTCCAGACGAACGTTCAAAAGTAAAGACAAACTTACAGTAGGTACATGTATGTACCCAGCGTGAATAATAAACGTATAGCGAGCGACATAAAGTCATAATCGTGTGGTTACGAGAGCTTCACGCAACGGCCACTCGGGGGCCATCAGACGTATAGCGTGGGAAGCAGGAACTACCATGGAAACACGAGTAGAAGTCGAAGAAGTCCATACACACAGGATACAGGATACAAGATAAAACAAAAGGAACAAAAGGAAAAGGGAAGGGAAGGTGGATACAAGATGAAATTAAATTCATGAGATTCATTGTAGTATACTATAGTGTAAAATGTTATTTCCTGTACAGTTTAGGAATTATTTTGGTATATCCACTTGATTTATATTGATTCTATTTGGCGATAAAGTTTCGCGGTTATTTTGTGTATAAAAACTGCTGTAATGAGATTGGAATGACATTCTCTGTTCACTGCTCGTGGAATAAAACACCCTGAAGTTGAAGTAAGGTATTTTCTTTGTGTTCACATAAATATTTTCCTGTCATTACCTATTGCTGTGTATTTATGTGAGATATTGGTGCAAACCAATATCTGTGACTCCGGCGACGACGGCGATAATGCGCTGACATGTCCCATAGTAAAAGTTGTTCATAATGTTGAGCACACTGACTCCTTAAAATGATGCCAATGAATTCAATTTCTTCCTGTATGCGACATAATTGCTCGCGGTGAAATAATATCAACTTAGAAGATGACGAGTCTTCAAGTGACAAGATGGAGAACACATACTTAGTCAACCTTGCTACAGATGGCAGCACGTAAGTTGAACCGAAATGGTGATGTCCGTAAGGATTGAGGAGGAACCTTTTTTAGGTGATGTTAGCAGTATGGGGTCTGATAGGGCCGATGCCGCCGCGGTGGTGGGTTGTTCGAAAGAGATACCGTGGCCCTGGCATAGGCAACTGAAGGAACACGGGTGGGTTTTAGTAAGTAAAAGTCTGACACGCCCTCCCGCTCCACCCAGAACAGGAGAAGTCATTTCATGATTTCCCATCTACAAAAAAAATAAAAAAAAGTAAGGTAAGGATTGAGGTGCCACTATTTAGTAATAAGTTTAAAAATTTTGTAGGTTCGATTCTCGATTTTGTAGTATAATACTTCAAAAGTTATACGAACATAAAGGTGGCACCTAAATCTAAATGTTTGGATTGCGTCGCTACGTCAGAACATCATGGATGAATATTTATCATAATTTGGTATGATTTAGTAGCATTTGAGAGTAGTTAGTAGACAAAATCTGAGCTCAGTAGTGTAAAAATTAAAAAAAAACTGGTCAAGAGCGAGTCGGACTCGCGTACCGAGGGTTCCGTTCCGATTTCTGAAAAAGTGTGCTATTTAGAGATATTGTTTTATTTTTCCTGTAATCTTTACATAAACTTCTATCACATAGAATAATTTCAGATTTTTATCTTTGCAAACTTCGGAGATAGGGGGGGAACGGTATTTTTTTTTACATTTTTCATCAAAAGTTGAAAACTATACGGCCTAAAAAAAAATAAAAAATAGTTTAAGAATGTGCAAGCAGCGCTCTTTCATATGATACCCCACATGCCCTAGTAGCCTCACTTTGAATTTTTAAGACCCCCTTTCAGTCCCTGTTACAAAAAAAATATAAATATTTTTACTTCTTTCTTATTTGCAAAATAGTTGTGTAAACGTCAACTAAAACTGTTTCAAATTTCAAAGTTGATAGCATTAGTAGTTCTTGAGATATCCAGCTGTGACCGACAGACAGACAGACAGACAGGCAGACTGAGTCACACCATAAGGGTTCCTTTTTTACCATTTTGGTACGGAACCCTAAAAAGTTAGCATATATTATATGTGGCTCCTCAGTCTGTACACATAGGTACGACTGGTCAGGGGCGATCTGTTCACTTTTAATTACACATAGAATTACAAATTTCTTTGCCAATATTTTCACCTCGACATGAACTATTCTTGCATTCATCGAGCAAAGGCGAGAGAAGAAAAATACGATGAGACCTTTCACAAAAACTTCGCTTCTGCTGGCGTGAAATTTCGACCCAGGACTCACCGCGTCGCATTGTATGGCGTAAAGTCGAGACCTCATTCACATAGTAGTCCCCATGCCGGAAGGTCATGTATCGCCGAAATTTCTATAATAATGTGGAGTCGCGGCGGCCCAAACGAGTGGTTACCAGCGCTCCTTATGAATAAAATTATCTTTGCGCGCTGATAATGTAAATCTTTGATGGTGAAGCGATTATGGAGGGCTCTAGTTTGAAACATACTTACATAACATCAGGCTGGTATTCCGTGAAGGGGTAGGCACGGTAGGTAGGTATGTTTAGTACACTAACGTTTTGACAAATATGTTTTACCTAAATGTGTCATGGTGGGGGTGAGCCTTATTTGTCATTATTAGGCGAGAGTTAATTGTCATTCATGATAAACATTTCATTGTTATTTCTGATCCTACTTTATTACTGCCGAAACGTGGGTGTACTATGCCCCTTTTAAAGAAAGAAAGAAAAGAAAGAAAATACATTTATTTAGCACAGACTAACTAAGAGGCACACAAAATAATATACTAAACAATAATAAAAAAAAGAATGAATGAAGAACAATTTTATGCTATATTCTTCATCTATCTATACAAAGTAAAAGAGAAGAAAACGCCCAGCCCAATCCCTGGAACCTAGAAAGCTAAAATTTTGGACTGAGGTTCATTTAATGTAGGTAAACAAGGAATAAGGATTTCCCGGTAGTACGTTCCCGTAGGATATTTCCCGACATTCACGCGAACGAAGCCGCGGACTAAAGCTATTTCATTTATAAACACTAGCTTTTGCCTGCGGATTCACCTACGTGGAGGTTGAAAATTATCCCACGGGAAACGTATTACCGGGATAAAAAAAAATATCCTATGTCCTAATCCAGGTCTACCTGTGTGCCAAATTTCCAAATCCCTTCAGCCGGTAACAGACAGGCAGACAGACAGAGTTACTTTCGAATTTATGATATTACTAGCTTTAGCTCGCGGCTTCACCCGCGTTGAGGTTGGATATTATCCCTCGGGAACGTACTACCGGTACCTATGAAAAGTATAATAATCCTAATCCAGGTCATGGTCTACTCAAGTGTCAAACATCCAAATCCTTTTAGACAATTTAGCGTAAAAGCGTAACAAACAAACAAACTCACTTTCGCATTTATAATATTAGTTGGGATTAGGATTACGGGCTCGTGGCTAAGTAGTAACAGCAATCCATCAGGTTCTACGCTTGCCGGGGTTGGTACGTGGATGGGTGACCATCTTTACTTACCGAGACTCCGCCATGCTATGGTCCCGGCTGTCATTCGTGGATCATTGGCAGTCGTTACGAGTCGTCAGAAGCCCGAAAGTCTGACAACCAGTCTTACCAAGGGGTACCGTATTACCCAGTAATTGGGTTTTGGAAGACAACAGTCGCTCCATATGAAATACTGGTATTCAGCTGCATCCGGTTAGACTGGAAGCCGACCCCAACATAGTTGGGAAAAATCTAGGCAGATTGATTAGGATTATGGTCGTCAACTTTAATTATTATACTACTGATTTTTCGTAATCTACGGGCTCCAAAAAAGCTTCGATATTTTTGCAAATTATACCAAAAAAATGATCCAACCTATTACGACAATCCAATATAAATATTTTCCATATTCGTTCAATGAACATACAAATCTTTCCCCAATAGTTATTTAAAGCCGGCTGATATTCCTTCACGGTCCAAATGCTGGGATCATACCAGCCACATTACAGATCAAGTGGATTTTATGAAGGATTTCAAGTATTTGCTTCGATTTCAAGTATTTTTTGCTGTTATTTGAAGTATTTTGCTGTGATTTTTTCCATGATGTTGCGAAATTGAATGACATGGGTAGATATAGAATAGTTATGGATGCAAGCAGGTTGCCCGTGCAAGAAATGAGGATGCAAGAGATATTGAGCTTGTAATGCTTGCATAACAGCGTTGATTGCGCGCGGGCTGGCATTTCGAGAGGGTTTTCGTGAGTATTTTCATTAAATTTGAATCAAAGGACAATGTCTTCTGACAAATTCTTAGATCGTTGGTAGTCGTTGGCATTTATTTTATGTATCCTATTTTTTGACAGTTTTTTTTTTTCCCCTCTTTGTCAACTGAGCCGATGTCGACTATTCTGCTAGCGTCATGTGGTGACGTCGGCGACGCAGTGAAGTGAGCCGTCCGTCGAACTTTGCACTACGTGGTAGTTACCTATTTATAAATTAGTAGCTGAAAGGACGAGACATTTTTTGTTAGTAAACAGATTTTGATACTTACTCTTAGAAAATAGAAAATAATTGACAATACATAAGTAATTTTGTATGATTAAATTCCAAAATAACTGTGAAAAAATAGCATACATACTTATACACTACGTACTTATAAATACCAACGATATAAGAATTTGTCAGAGAAATGTCCTTTGATTTATTTTTATTAATTAAATAATCACGAAAAACCTCTAGAAGTGCGACGTTGCCAGCTAGCGATCATGATTCCAGTACACGAGAGAGACAGAGCTATACATGACCGACAACACCATCCCTTTTTCACACTGGAATCATGGTGGCATTAATACTTCATAATATGGCTCCAGTTACGTGGTTTTTAGTTCAAAACATCTCGTGAATAGATATGTCCGATTCAAAAACTCAATCAACTCTCAAATTAATAGCTAATCGACATCTCGTTCCTAGTAATAGAACGAATAGTAGTAATTTATCAATTACAGCTGCGCTAACGTATTTCCGTATCAGCCGGTGCCTGATGGGGTTATTAATAACATGCCGACTGGCAAATATTAATCTACTAGAACTGGGATACTAATGTAGGTATACTTAAAGATGTTATACGTATCCCTGGCTATAGTTTTCTTACCTTTACCGGTAGGTACGCAAGAACTTCTTACCTACTTGTAAGGAGGAATGCTGGATGGGAGAAGCAAATCATCTACTGGGTAGATGTGGCGATGCTTGGGGTACTATGTCTAGCTGTGTGGCGATGCTTGGGGGACTATGTCTAGCTGTGTGGCGATGCTTGCGGGACTATGTCTAGCTGTGTGGCGATGCTTGCGGGACTATGTCTAGCTGTGTGGCGATGCTTGCGGGACTATGTCTAGCTGTGTGGCGATGCTTGCGGGACTATGTCTAGCTGTGTGGCGATGCTTGCGGGACTATGTCTAGCTGTGTGGCGATGCTTGCGGGACTATGTCTAGCTGTGTGGCGATGCTTGCGGGACTATGTCTAGCTGTGTGGCAATGCTTGCGGGACTATGTCTAGCTGTGTGGCGATGCTTGCGGGACTATGTCTAGCTGTGTGGCGATGCTTGAGTAGCTATACTAGCTATGGCCAGCAGTGTAGCGATGCTTGAAGAGCTATGCCAGCAGTGTGGCGATGCTTGAAGAGCTATGCCAGCAGTGTGGCGATGCTTGAGTGGATATGCTCAGCAGTGTGCCGATGCTTGAGGGGCTATGTCCAGCAGTGTGGCGATGCTTGAAGAGCTATGCCAGCAGTGTGGCGATGCTTGAAGAGCTATGCCAGCAGTATGGCGATGCTTGAAGGGCTATGCCAGCAGTGTGGCGATACTTGAGTGGATATGCCCAGCAGTGTGCCGATGCTTGAGGGGCTATGCCAGCAGTGTGGCGATGCTAGAGTGGATATGCCCAGCAGTGTGCCGATGCTTGAGGGGCTATGCCAGCAGTGTGGCGATGCTTGAGTGGAAATGCCCAGCAGTGTGGCGATGCTTGAGGGGCTCTGTCCAGCATCGTACTGATTTTGGCTGAATATTGCTGATGATTGTTAGTATGGCGGGGTCATTGCGTAATACACTACTAATGGCAATGCTTTTCATTTGAACTGATTAAAACATTCATTGCGTTATCTACGTTGTTGAGTGGACGAATTTTTCAAACCTATGACGCAATGGATTGGGAATTTCTTTCTTATTACTACGAATTAATTGAATGTGTGCTGTGTGTTACGCAAATTGGGTGCAGGTTACTTGATACAATAATCTTATCGCCTGTATATTTAAAATCGTTTTCCTATCTATACAGGGCGTGGCGTAAATAGTGGTCCAACGTTAAGGGGTCGATACACCGTATGTTTAGCTCTCACATATCACAATTTCACCCATTTTTTTCCCCAGGTCTCAGAAACATTTTTTTTTTAATTGACAGCTTGTTTTAGTACCTTAATTTTTTACACTATTCGCACCCCAACTCATATCACAGTTATAAACCAAAAACCAAATTAAAAAATAATGTAATTTATAGAAAACACAGCCAAATTATTAAAGCAAGGTGTCAATTTATCAAATAATAATATTAAAATATTTTATTTTGAGACTGGAAAAAAGTGGTTCAAATTGTGGTATGTGATAGTTGAACATACGGTGTATCAACCCCTTAACGTTGGACCACTATTTACGCCACAACCTGTATATATATAAAAGAAAGTCGTGTTAGTTACACTATTTATAACTCAAGAACGGCTGAACCGATTTGTCTGAAAATTGGTGGGGAGGTAGCTTAGAACCAGGAGACGGACATAGGATACTTAAAAAAAAAACGGATAAAACGTGGTATAACAACGGCTCGACCGATCTAGATGAAATTTTGTGTGTATATTTGAATGGGTTCCTGGATGGTTTGAAAACACAATTGGACCCGGTAGGTGGCGCTGCAGTCGGGTTCTAGGATCGTTCAGACAGGACAACGTCTGTCGGGGCCGCTAGTTTTAAATAAAGTGTAATCTATCCCTATTTATCATCGAGGGCCGGTTAACGTGAACCGACCCGATGATCCGTGAGCCGGTCAAAAGGCTCCATATCCGGGCCGATCCGGTCGAGCATATTATGGCGGCGCGGAAAATATTACGTAAATCAAATGTCGGTACGGTTGCCTTTGGCATTTTAATTTTAAAGTTGTTTTTTTTTTATTTATATGTATAAGGACTTTGAGTGTTGGTTATATCCGTGTTGCTTATTGGTGGAATGATGATGTAAAGTGTATCATTGAGCTTTTTTTTTTCTTTTTAGGGTTCCGTACCAAAATGGTAAACAGGAACCCTTGTGGTGCGACTCAGTCTGCCTGTCTGTCTGTCTGTCACAGATGGATATATCAAGAACTACTAATGCTATCAACTTGAAATTTGGAAATTCATCAAAATCAGTCTAAAATAAAACATCATCAAATTAATTTATACGCTAATTAATTTAGACGCTGTAGGTACATATAGGTAAGGTACTATAAAATAATAAACTTCAGCCTAAATATAGCCATACCAAGGGAGGTAAGTTAATAATTAATCAATGCTGTCAGACACTTCCCGTCGGCGGTTTTTTCCGCCAGTCTATACGCTTTAAACCTCGATTGTGTCTGGGGGATGTTTGACTGCTACCATTGATCTGGCTGCTTACAAATAGTATTGAAATAGATCCTCGAGTATCATTATTTATAAAAATTAGGACTTAAACTATAAGTAATATGACATAATTATTTGCGAGCTTTAAAGCGTCTGGCGGAAAAACCGCCGACAGTGTGTCTGACAGTATTAATTATTAATATTAGTAACAATATTCTAGCTAGCCTATCTAGTAGGTAGGTACAGTGCATGATAATCAAAATTTACATAAAAATGTCTCAATTTTCCTTCTTACAATGCAGCAACACGAAAAAGGGCGAAACTACATTTCATATATTTTATCACTACAGTGAAAAAACCTGGTACACAAGCGTCGTTTGTTTGCAAATGGCGCGAAATTTCTTTATGTTTCAAACCTTTTCGGGTAAATAATACCAAAGGGATTTTTTTACTGTAAATATTCCTTATACCTTAAAGTTTATTATGAAGGGTGCGATCGCCTAAAGGGACGGTCGGTCTAATGTAAGACCCTCATTTTTATATAGGAAAACTTTCGCTCCTAATTTTCAGTGTCGCGTTTCGGATTTTTCGTTAGCGCTGTTATTTTTGGCGGCCTAATTTATATGCTAATCCGATTTTGGGCATTTTTAACTGGATATTATGATTATGTTGTTTCTTTACTGAGATTAAGAAATGTGGAAAGGTAACCTTACCTTACCTTCAGCTGCATCCGGTAAGACTGGAAGCTGAAAAGGCTAGACAGATGATGACGTACCTTACGTATTTTACTATATTACTTATAGGTAAGTACACTACTAAATGATTCTGATTCCACGCCTTCAGATTGGACAAATCAGGGAATTTAACTCTATTATGTAGATGTAGGTAGGAAGGTTCGTCATCATAACAATTTAATTTTACTATGTACCTAAGTATCGTTTTCGCAAATTAGTCGTACAGAATAATTTTGGAACCAATAATAAATATCTACGTAACTAAAATAGCTTCAGTTCCCTACCGATAGATGGCGCTGTAACTCCTCAAACCCCAATCCTAACATCGCCACCCCTAGATCTACATAAAAAATCATCTCAATATATTTCTAAAATGCTCCCCGGTTATCGTTTCACCAATAAACGTCTTCGAGGCTTCGCCATCAATTTTCTAATCGTCCCATTTCTCAACTCTCAAGTTGATACGAAAAAAATTACTGTGTGCCACAGAATAGAATAGTTCCATACATTTTTATTGGTATACTGTGACTTTCGAATGTGGTTTTGTTAGAGATATTTTTGGTGATAAAGTTTTATAGTCTCGTTTCGTTTGGGAGTTGAAAACTGTTTGCATAATGTGTCTTCGCTTCTTGTATAAGCTCACGTCATTTGTATGGATCATAGTTTTCTTTATGTAGGTACCTAGTGTGACAGAATTTTCTTCGGAAGTCTATAAGGACCATTCCAAATCCATCTATACATTGGGGGATCCATTGAATAAAAAAATTATGCTACGAAAGTGAAAAGCGGACCCGTTTGTAATAGGTAGGTACTGTAAAGGTTTCATGTGAAGGGAAGCCTTATGTTGTACAGGCTGAAAACACCTTTTTTTGTGGATGGGAAATCATCAAATGACTTCTCCCACAACAAAACGACAAAGTCTCCCGCTCCGGCTAGAGCGGGAGACTTTTACTGCCGTGTTCCTTCAGTTGCCTATGCCAGGGCCACGGTATCTCTTTCGAACAACCCGCGACCACGGCGGCATCGGCCCTATCAGACCCCATCACTGCTGACATCTATTTGAGACGCGCGTGAAAAACAACGCGCCGTCGACCCTGGCCTGGGGGCCTACTCCCTAAGTCCGACCGTCCGTCCGTCAGTCCGATCATCCGTCCGTCTGACTTAACCCTTCGTATGCCGAACGTGGATCCGCGCGAGACACAATGGCTTTTTCATTGTGGCTGTAATTACGGCATTCAACTCGTTAAAGATCCATCAAAACAAGTGTAAAAGTTTAATTTTTCGGACGGTCAAAAACACTTCGGGAGTAGGGACAACTATCAAATCGTGTTGTCATTCATACTTCGTTCGGGCCCCGAACCAATCATCTGTCCGTAGGTGATACGGAGTAGGAAATACCCGTAACGAAGGCCGAAACTACGGGCTTAGTGCGGGAGTAGACCCCCAGGTCCTTACCGGACGGCGAGCTACCCATTGCTCGCCGTTAGCAAGCCCGCGCCTACGGCGGCCGGGAATTGGCGACTGATTCCCGCCGCGCGGGGAGGCTAAAAATACCTAAGGTTACATTCGAAACATTCAGTCAAGTGTAGAACTACTTTTCAATGTGAAGGTTTTGTTCTGAAAAAAAAAAGATTAGTCGAAAAGTTGTAGGGATCGTGGCTAAGTAATAAAAGCCGCACGGGTCGATCGATTAAGCTACGCTTGCCGTGGTCGGTCCGTAGATGGGTGACCATCTTTACATACCGAGACTTCTCCGTGCCTCGGAAAGCCCGGCTGTCATTCGCGGATCTTTGACAGTCGTTACAGGTCGTCAGAAGCCCGAAAGTCTGACAACCAGTCTTACCATGGGGTAAAGTATTGGTATCTCAGTAACTGTGGTGTGGAGGTCAGATAAGCAGTTGCTACATGTAAAACTGCATCCGGTTAGACTGGAAGCCGACCCCAACATAGTTAAGAAAAGTCTAGGCGGATTGATTGAGGATATGCATATTTTCTTCCACTGTTTACACTTACAGCCTGTACATAGAGTGACTGGTAATGAGTGACCGATACCTAAACCCATGATTGTGCTCATGATAACAAACAACTTTTACTATGGGACCCAACCTGAAATCGCGAAAAAAAATCAGCTGCCCCATACATTCATGTTCGCATAACTCGTCAAAATGTAGGGAGCAGCTGATTTTTTTTTTTCGCGATTTCAGGTTTAGTCCCATAGTAAAAGTTGTTTGTTATCATGAGCACAATCACGGGTTTAGGTATCGGTCACTAATTACCAGTCACCCTATATATCTACAAGTTTACACTCTATCTATTTTATTCCCCTTGTGAGTTATAGATATCCGTGGTGTGTCCGTGGCATCACACAGTAGGCCCTGTCAGAATACCAGCGTTGCGGTATTTATTTTTTAAATATCGCAGCTTTATGCTGAGATGGGAGCCTTTTTGGCCTCGCACAGGTCTTTTTAGTTTGTATTTTTTGTTTATTTTTTACTTTTCTTTATTACAAAATAAAGAAAAGTAAAATGTTTGTTTTGTTACTTTTTATGCTCCTTCTAAATTGTACTTCCTGTGCGTGTCACAAATAAAATTTTTTTCTTTCTTTCTTTCTTTTTTTTCTTTCTATCATTGTAGCTTAGCCCTATCGTCAGGTGCCTAGAGTACCTACCTACTGCCTTTATTTTGAAACTAGTCCGCCACAACAGATCGTTGTTATACCTACCCCAACCATGGAACCTCTTTGTTATATCTATGACCCAGAAAAAATATTCAACTGTCTTTGAACCAGCAACGAAATCAGAAAATAACAATCTTATAAGAACAAAACAACTATAGTTAGTTACCTACCCGTGCTAGATCTGCAATCCCTTTTACCAAAAATAAAACACAAAAACCGACTACAGAAGTAAAATAAATAAATAAATAAAATAAATAACTTTATTAGCAACTCAAATTACAATTTACAAAAATAACAGTGAAACCACACTAGGCAGAGCCTGAATCGTGGCTATCAAACAAAAACGATTACTCTAATAATAATAATAAATTAAATCTGCATATCATTCTCATGAAGTTTAAGTGCGAGTGTGTTGTATGTATATGAGTGTGAAATGTGTAAATAAGTGTTTGAGAGAGTATTATGTGTGAAGTGTGTTATGTGTGTCGTGTGTGATAAAATGTAATGAGAGTGTTTAGCTTAGTCTTTAGACAACTGTACGTAGCAATTGTTCCATCTGATAGTAGTTCATGCCGGTGATCAATTTCCTAACTTTAACTTTGGCTTCACGAGTTGTATTATGCTGGAGCTGGTATTTATTTACAATTTTATTGTACAAGTATGGAAACAAATGCATGCCCCACCCTCTCTGCCTACACCCCAACGTCTGGCGCGGATATAAAGGCCCGGATATGAGATGCCCTTTGACCGGCCAAGTTATATCCTGCCTGCAAATGTAGATATACTTAAGTACATAAAGTACAGTAAGTACTGAGCAATCAATGTTGTAGGTAAGTTGGCTGTTTATTTTTGGAGGCGGTTTGGGAAAGACTTTTGGCAATTATTATTTGCTACGTAATTAATGTATTGGAGTTGTATGTAGGTAATACTAGTCCTGCGGGGTAAATGCGTAACACACTTGCAATAATTACAAAATATGAATGTTGACTATTTTTTTTTTTTTTTTGTTGGTCTACTTAGTATTAAAAAATATTGGACACGTACTTATTTTTTTATTTTTTTACGTACATAATTAATCAAAACATTACGGCGAGACATTGAGTTAAAATGTGGCATGACGTCACTCATTGCTAAATTTTTAACCGACTTCTAAAAAAGGAGGAGGTTCTCAATTCAGATGTTTGTATTTTTTTTTTTATGTTTGTTCGCGCATAACTCCGTCGCTTGCCAACCGATTTGAAAAAATATTTTTTTGTTGGAAAGGGTATACTTCAAACTTCAAAATCCAGTTCTGATGATGGGATCCTGGAGAAATCGAAGGAACTCTTCAAATATTATAGGCACACCTATAGCGATTTGGGTATTTTTTATAGTAGCTCGTGCATTTGCTCTCGGAAAACACCACTTGGTGAAGTGGAACTGATGATAAAGACCACAGATGGCTACCGGAACTACTCCATGATAAATATTTCACGGGTTGCGATTCGATTACTTTAATATGGTTGCTAAGCAATTTCCGCTCGTCACACAATGCGTGTGGTGAGTGGTTGTTGAGGAGTTCTCCTGGGTCTTACCAGCAGAACTCCTCAACAATTAACGTCCCAGCATCGGGAAAAGCAATATTTTGTAACATGTGATGAGCACTTGACATTAGACTATTGTAACTTATACAAATTATAAACAGACCCACTAAAAAGCGAGAAATAAAAACTTTTTAACAAAAAAAAAAACCGACTTCCAAAAATCACTACAAAGTGAAAAATAACTTTGATTTCGGAAGTCGGTGGCAAAAAATAAGAAAGTAAATAAAAAACGAAAGACACCGACTTCCGAAATCAAAGTTATTTTTCACTTTGTAGTGATTTTTGGAAGTCGGTTTTTTTTTTTTTGCTAAAAAGTTTTTATATACGTAGATCTATGGGTTCATTCGAGTAATCGAGTCTGGTTAAACCACGCTGGGGTCGGTGCAATTCATTCATTCATTCATTCATAGTTTGTTAGAGATGACGTAGCGAGCCCCCACTATTTTTTAATAATACCTATGTTAATGCCAAAAATACGTGCCAACCACTCGGGCTCAGTGCGGGTTTGGTTCCCGGTTCTTGGTTTTTGGTCTATCAAACATAATTGTTTGGGACCCAACCCAACCAGTCTTAGTAACCAGCCGTACTATGTAGGTACCCATTAACTGGGATGTGGAGGTCAGATTCGCAGGCGCTCCACGTAAAATACTGGTACCTATCTATTCAGCTATCTGCTGCATCCGATTAAACTGCTGGAAGCCGACTCCAACATAGCTGGGAAAAGGCTAGGAAGACGATGAATTGTTTGGGACTTACCGACTTTTTAAATTTTTAACGGTTTTTAGGGTTCCGTACCTCAAAAGGAAAAAACGGAACCCTTATAGGATCACTCGTGTGTCTGTTTGTCTGTCTGTCCGTCTGTCACAGCCAATTTGCTCCGAATCTAATGGACCGATTAAGTTAAAATTTGGTACACATATGGATTTCTGTGACCCAAACACGTACTTACAGCTAAAATAAATATATGAATTTTGAATATGAGAGTCACTTTTAGGGGGTCAATAAGAAAATTAAAAAAAAAAGTTTTGTAAACTGTACCGTGTGACATATCAAATGAAATGGCTTACTATGAGGGTCTCAAATATATTTTTTTTATAATTTTAAAATATATTGTTTTAAAGTTATTTAAGAAAATAGACGAAAATGGACCATTCCCCCCCCCCTTATCTCCGAAACTACTGAGCCTAAAATTTTGAAAAAAATATAGAAAATAGTTCTATACCTGTAGATTACAGGAAAACCTATAAGAAGTCTGTGGTCTTAAAATAACATGGTAAATCTATATATATAAAAAAATCAAAGTCCTGACTGAGTCACTGACTAATATTATATATCAACGCACAGCCCAAACCAATGGACCTAGAGACTTGAAATGCACATAGATACCTTATATAGTGTAAACATCCACTAAGGAAGGATTTTTGGAAATTCCATCCCTAAGGGCGTAAAATAGGGGATGAAGGTTTGTATGAGAAATCCTATCCCTTGAGTTAATAGACTTGAAACTTATCACGAATATTCATCTAAGTAAATTATAAAGTTTGTCATTTTGAGTTTTCCTAAACTACCCCCTAAAGAGGCATTGGGGGTGTCAAAGTTTGTATGGAGGAATTTTTACACGCGGTCCGATTAACTCAAAACTCAGTTTTTATACTTGAGACCAAAAATGAAGACTAACGTGTATCAGGGTTTTCCAAAAATCTACCCCTTAGGGGTGAAAAGTTTGGGCACGCCACAATTGCGGCGATAAGTCCCCTCTTTGAGGAGTGGTTAGAGAGGCGCCACGGCGTCCTCACCTTCCGTCTGACGCAGGTCCTCACCGGACACGGTTGTTTCGGGAGGTTCCTGTTTCGCATAAGGCAGGAGGAGGCTTTGAGGCGCGTTGGGTTCCACGCGCGCCTCAAAGAGATGTCAGCAAGTGACGGGGTCCAATAGGGCCGACGCCGCTGGGGTCGCGGATTGTCTGAAGAGGTTACCGCGGCCCTGGCATAGGCAACTGAAGGAACACGGGTGGGTTTTAGTCAGTAAAAGTCTGACACGCCCTTCCGCTCCACCCAGTGCGGGAGAAGTCATTTGATGATTTCCCGCCCTCAAAAAAAAAAAAAAAAAAAAAAAAAAAAAAAAAAAAAAAAAAAAAGGGTGAAAACTAATTTCAAATTAATTTTATTATAAAACATGGATTTTTTTTCCAAAAGTAGTCATTTGTTTATTGATTAGTGTTACATTTTCATCGCATTTCAATCTTTTTCGTCATCATGGATACGTTAAAAATTCGAGTAATTATGGAATATGAGTACCGTCGTGGCAGCAACGCGGCACAAGCGGCACGCAACATCAACGACGTTTACGGAGCTAACACTACAAACCAACGCACCACCTGTTATTGGTTTGCTCGCTTCCGTTCTGGAAATTTCGACCTGAAAAATGAACCTCGCGGTCGTCCGAAGACTTTGGTCGACAATTACGAATTAAAGGCGATTGTGGAAGCTGATGATGATACACAATCTACGGCTGAATTAGCAGCAGCTTTCGACGTTAGCGTCAAAACAATATTGGTCCATTTGCGTCAAATTGGCAAGGTAAAAAAGCTTGACAAATGGGTGCCCCACGAACTCAATGATCGCCAGCGCGAAGTACGCGTCGAGACGTGCCTTGCACTGCTCAACAGACACACAAATGAAGGAATTTTGAACCGCATTGTTACCTGCGATGAAAAATGGATTCTGTTTGATAACCGCAAGCGCTCAGCAAGTTGGTTGGATCCTGGTTCAGCACCTAAACAATGCCCTAAACGAAAACTTACCCCTAGAAAAGTGATGGTCACTGTTTGGTGGTCTAGCGCCGGTGTGATTCATCACAGCTTCTTACCAAACGGGGTGAGCATTACTGCAGATGTGTACTGTGAAGAACTGAACACAATGATGGAGAAGCTGGCACATCTCCAACCAGCATTGGTCAATCGCTCGTCTCCGCTGCTCCTGCACGACAACGCGCGACCTCATACTGCACAGCAGACGGTCTCCAAGTTGCAAGAACTGGGGTTGGAAGCTCTCCGTTATCCGCCCTACTCACCAGACCTTGCGCCTACAGACTACCACTTTTTCCAGAATTTGGATAACTTCTTGGCGGGAAAAAAATTCAATACCCGAGAGGCAGTACAAAATGCCTTTGAAGAATTTGTTGCCTCCCGACCAGCTGATTTCTTTAAGAAGGGCATCAATAAACTGCCACTGCGTTGGCAAAGATGCATTGATTGCATGGGTGATTACTTCGATTAATACAAATAAAAAATACATGAAAAAAATTCGTTTAAATTTTTTCATACAAAACGGCAATTTCATAGGTAAAGACCTATTATGTTCGTGAAAACAGAGATACAGTTTATATGAAAAATCTTATTAATTTGGTTAATGAACTTGAAACTTAGCACAAATACTTGCATAAGTAAGTAATAATGTTTGTCATTATTAGTTTTTCAAAACTACGCCTCAAATGAGGTTTAGGGATGTTAAAGTTTGTAGGTATAGAAGAAAAGCGCAGTCCGATTAAAAAAATGGTACTTTGAGTCAAGTTAGGAAACTTGCCAAACGAATTTTCACCGATTTTGACGGCATATAGCTGATGTTTTAAGGAGGAACTAACGCTATTTTTATTTTAGAAAAATAATTAGGGTTCCCCGCAAGAAAATTAAAATCCATGAAATCAGACATCCACGTACAGTCCAGTACAAACTTACTAAGCCTCCGCTGTCTATTACGGCTATAACAACAAATAATAAAAATAAAGCAAAGTTAAAAATTTAAGGGGTCGGTCCCCATACAATAAACTATTCATTTAAAAAAAACATCTAGCATGTGGGGTGTCATCGTCTAGAACTCATTGAGTAGAGTACAAACATATTTTTTTTATCTTCTAAAATTAACAAATTAGGAATTTGAAACTTCTTTATACCATGTAGGTACCATAAATACTGTATTTAAGCAACAATACTGAAAACGGCGATTCATAAGGTATTTTGTTTAAACATGGGTGATTTTCTGCAACTGCAAAAATAACCTTGTAATTCACAGTATCATTATAAAATAAGTAATAAGTCCGCCGGTAACAAGCCAAGGGCAGGCCGATGAAGAAGGCTTCATTCGCGTGGAGAAGAAGATGAAGAAGAAGAAGCCTGCTTGTCGCAATCAGTGCGGTACCGCATTGACTGGTCCCGGCATGTTGCTGCGTCCCGCTATTCCATCGACGCAGCTGTACGTGTCACGTTTACATCACTCCACGAAGGTAGAGGAGGTCGTGGAGTACATCAGGATGAAGACTAAGTTCACTTTGAGAGTCGAGAAGTTGGAGTCGCGCCATAAGATTAACTTCAAATATTTTGTGGTGCGGGTTCCGACTCATCACCTGGAGACTTTCATGAAGGAGGAATTTTGGCCGACGGGTGTCGTGTATCGGCGTTTTCGCGGAAGGCTACATGACACCACGACTCAGCGCAATACGTCGCCGACCCAACGTAGTACCTAAATAGATTTTGTAGTGATGTTTTTTATTATTTATTAGTTTATATTTTTGTGAGATTATTTTGTGTATTTTATGTATGGGCCCTAGTTGCCTGAAAATAAAGCAATTATTATTATTATTATTTTTTTGTCTTTGACATATCTCGGGACCATGGGGTCCCGGACCTTTGGAAGGCGTACGAGGGGCCGAAGCCAACTCGCAGAGGCCCCTTAGACAATTTTAAATGACGAGGCGGCACCAGCCGACGATTATCCCTGTATGCAAGTGCACTCAAGGACAACCCCCGGTTTGTGCAGGACTATTGCAGAACATGGAATCAAAACATATTGGGCTATGGGTTTGGGTGGCTATAGTGGATCGGGTACCTTAAACTATGGAAGAACTATGTCCCCTGCCTTACCAATGTTATAATAATATACACAGTTAAAATGGCAGGGGGTGACTTGCACACTCAATAATGGGCCCCCGGAAACGGTCGCTAGCACAAAGTGTCGTAACGGCAAGGGGGCAACATGTCCTGAGGCGCTTGTGAGGAGTGGAGAGGCATCCCACGGCTATCAGGACAATCCCGGAAGTACGGTCAAGATCCCTACCAGCATCTTACTGAAATACTTCCTTCCTCCGAGCACGTTTGCTCTTGCGAATCTCCACTCAAACCGGCCAATAAAGGCAAGAAAGAGGTGGGAGCTCTGTTCCTCGTCAGTGTTCACTCAAGCCGGCCAATAAAGGCAAGCGAGAGGTGAGGACCAAGACTTCTCCCGGGAGATAGGGTCCGTGGGGTCGCTACTGCCCAACAACTCGCCACATGCTGCCCTGCGGGTTTCTGTATCTCTCTTGGTCTGGCTCCTCATCCTAGACCTGGGGGCCTACTCCCTAAGCACGAAGCCCGTAGTTTCGCCCTTCGTTACGGGCGTTTCTTACTCCGTATCACCTACGGATGGATGATTGGTTCGGGCCCCGAACGAAGTATGAATGACAACATGATTTGCCAGTTGTCCCTACTCCCGATGTGTTGTTGCCCGTCCGAAAAATTTAACTTTTACACTTGTTTTAATGGATCGTAATGTCAGTCGGACGGATAAACGGACGGACGGAAAGACGGACGGACTAAGGGAGTAGGACCCCTGTTCCGGCAAAGTAAACTCTACCGGCACAGACCTAAAATTCGGAGCGCGCAAGCCCCACCACGACGTCAACGTAGAGATACTGCGGTGGGGTTATTATTATTATTATTATCTTTGCGATTGTAAAACATATAATATGGTACGGAACCCTTCGTGCGCGAGTCCGACTCGCACTTGACCGGTTTTTTTTTATAATAGCTGCACAGTGCACACTTATAAATAAATAGGTATAAACGCTTCTTTATCTAAGTACCCATCTTATCTGCATTGAATATCAAATTGAGAATAATGAGCGAGTTCAGAATCTTTAAATTGACACGAGCAGCAAAATGTGCAGATACCAGTTGCTATACCTAATATTTCAGGCGCAATTTATTTTCATTCGGTCAGTTTTAAATTATAAAAATGCACACTAGGTACAGGTGTCCGCAGCATTGGAAACAATGATACAAGTGTTTGTTTTATTGTTTTTAATAAAACCACGTTTGAATATTTTTATTTTCCTGCAAATTAATGTCAGCGCCATCTAGTACCGTTGTTAAGAACTGAAGTAATTGTGATTGTCGTACTGTGTAAGTAGCAGGTAGTGAATATGAAAAGTACCTGGTTTGATAAAGTGCCGCTAGGTGACGACTTCCTAAATTACAAAATAGATTTTGCTTTGTTCAGCTAGGATGTTTTAATACAAAAAAAGGGAAGCAAATAAATATGTAACTTAAAAGCTAGTAGACATTTTACTTAATAGGTAATCTTTTGAATAGAAAGAAAGAAAAAGTATTTATTGTGTGTGACTCGCACAGAACTAAAACCAACTAAAACACAAAAAAAAAGTTGAAAAAAAAAATAGAAACAAAATATATAAAAAAATAAAAATAAGTAATTAAAAAACAAAATTCCTGTACGAGGCCAAAGGTCTCTATCTCAGCATGATGCTGCGGCACTTAACATGAGTGTCGCAGCGCTGGTATATAGACTGAAAATAAATAATAGATTGATGATAATGATAATAGACTGAAAGGTACAAGAGAGATGTGATTTTGCCTGAGGATTGTGACATTTTGTCTTTCCAGTTTTGCTAGGTACTGCTTTAATTATATATTCTAAATTGTAAGGCAATTAATTTTATTATTGTTATGGTCATAGACTTATAAAAAAAGATGGACTCCGCGCCACGCATATCGAAAGTGAAGCACAGTAAGTATGCCGGACCGTTTGTACAAACACGCCTCGCGCACACATTTACATCATAGTATGCCGACCGGCCGCCATTACGTGACACGAGCGACGCCGTCTTTGCAGGTACTCAAATCATGCACACATAGATCGGTACGGTGCTTCACTTTCGATATGCGTGGCGCGGAGTCCATCTTTTTTTATAAGTCTATGGTTATGGTTTGTAAAGGGAAAAGTCCGAAACTCTGATATTTTTCGTTTTTTTATAACCCATTTCTGACCCAGTTAAAGTAGGTAGTATGTTATTTATTGTTTTGTGGTTTGTTAGATGTGTAGGTACATATTAACCAACAAATAAAAATAATAATATAATATGTAGGTACATACCAAAAATCTGTGTTTGAAAAAAATAACTAAAAGTTTGCAGTTAAAAATAGAAATACTTACATAAGTACTTAAGTACATACTTAACTAGGTAGGTACTTCGTCTAAGATACTCGTATGTATGGCTCGAGTGCTCTAATTGGTGTCAACTATAACCCCTTACGGCTTTGCACCCAGCTTCCAAACAAACACTCTGTACAAACCGAGTATGCTTTCTCTATTTTTCGATACGACGATCGGGCCTAAGTAGGTGGCCTTGCACCGTCACGCGTCAGAGGCGTGGTTCAGGGGGCCTACTCCCTAAGCACGAAGCCCGTACCTAGTTTTTTTTCGCGATTTCAGGTTTGGTCCAATAGTAAAAGTTGTTCATAATGATACATACAAACAATCTCCCATTTCAATTTGGTAGTGTTTTTTTCTTCCCGTATATGTATTCAAATCAAAATGTCTTTGCCTGCATACTCATGTAGAAAAGTACCTACCTACTAGGTACTGAAAACGATAATTATTTTCAAATGCTAAGTACATCGTTTTTTTTTAAATAAAAGTATGTGGAATTTATAACCATAGGCAATCTGTGAAAAATTGTCACAAAATCTAAAATTTGGCATTCAGCACAGCACAATTCGTACGAAATAACAAAAAGAATATTTCGACCGTGACAGGACTCGAACCTGCAATCTTCGGATCCGAAGTCCGACGCCTTATCCATTAGGCCACACGGTCCTTGCATGTCTCAGTCAAAATTATTTGTTACATTCGCATTTTAATCGATCCGTCTACTTTTTGTGGGTACTTTATTTTACATTAAATAAAAATGAAAACAACTAATTTCCATAATTAACATTAAGTATTTTATTGATTTTTTTAAGAAATTCCTATAAATTCTTACGAACGTGAAGAAGTAGAACCGATTTATCATCCTTAGCTCTGAAACAAATTATATAAGTATCTAATTATTTTTTATTTCAAACATTCGTACTAACATACGATAGAGATTGTTGTTACTTCATGTATTTGGTCATGTTGAAATAAAAGCAGTGACGAAAAATAAATAAAAATAGATTTTACAGGCAATCTAAAATTTTAAATTGTACAAGAAAATTAATAAAGCAATCCAAGAACGTAACAAAAGAACACTTAATTTTAGTACAGCGCCATCTATCCATTTTTATGCAAACTATTTAAATTAGAATAGCTATTTCATCACTCGTCCGAACAGGAGTTCGGTTGATAGCAAGCTGTTGCTGACAAGTTCTACAAAGACAGTACAGATGGCGCTAACAGTTGTTTCAATATTCCGTTAGATGTCACTATGCGAGTCTTTATTCTTTTGTTTCAAAATTATTTTATAAATTGTATTGTATTTTGTTCAACTCTGTCTTGAGTCAAGAATACCAATAAAATTCAGGGTTATGCATGTAAAAGCTTATTGTTGTCATTTGATTTTTCAGACTAACCTAATGTCAAACTGCCAAACCTATGTATTAAATCTTAACTACATAGTTTACTTACCTACTGTAATAATTATTTTCCAACTTTACTTAATGTTTTCTTGACAATTATACCAGAATACGTCTTCAAGAAACTCAAATACAGTTCGGGCCAAAATCATTAGGCAGCTCGACCCATTGACTTGGCACCATCGTCCGCCTTGAGTGCCAATTTGCCAGTCCCTGGAACACTTAGCCGAATGTGTTTGCCCCTTAGGTACGTGCCCTCGACGTTTAACGACAACTTGGCAATTTTGCCATTCTCGAGTGGCGTCCGTTTATTTGGCTTAAAGTGTACGTAGGTAGTTATACATTTAGGCTATTTCAGAACTTAGTAGCTTATGTTCGGCAAGTACTTACCTATAGTAGGTAGGTACCTTTATGTAGGTACTTAGGCTCGTATTCATAATCAAAGTAATTGCTTGAGTAATTACTTGCTGCTAAGTTATTTCATACTTGAGGGTAGAATTCTTAAGTAATGAAAATGGTGACTATCACTCGTATTATAGTCAAGTAAAAGTAATTACTTAGGTAAAAGTAATTGCTCAAGCAATGATTTTCTTTCTATAGTTTAGTAATTGCTTGAAGTTAGAACTGTAAAAGCTTAGAATTCTTAGCCAAGTAATAGTCACTATTTTCTTTACTTAAGAATTCTACCCTCTAGTATGAAATTACTAAGTAGCAAGTAATTACTCAAGTAATTACTTTGATTATAAATACGAGCCTATTACTTGGCTAAGAATTCTAAGCTTTGACAGTTCTAACTTCAAGCAATTACTAAACTATACAAAGAAAACCATTGCTTGAGCAATTACTTTTACTTGACTATAAATACGACTGTTAGAGTTTGTTCTGTCAAGATTATGTGGAGCCCTTCTTTTTGTGTTGATATAAGTAGATAAGCAAACGCCAGCAACACTATTTAAATAGATTATTATTTATTTTATTACTGGGGCTAAATAATAATAGGTTTTAACCAACACTTGCCGCGATCAGTCCGTGGATGGGTGACCATCCATTACCGAGACCCCTCCGTACCTTGGAAGCCGTTGGTCCCGGCTGTCATTCGTAGATCTTTGACAGTCGTTACGGGTCGTCAGAAGCCCAAGAATTCTGACTAAGGGGTATCGTGATGCCCAGTATGTACCTAACTGGATTGTGGAGGTCAGATGGCAGTCGCTCCATGTAAAATACTGGTATTCAGCTGCATCCGGTTAGACAAAAAGCCGACTCCAACTTATTTTTTTTTTTAATTTATTTAACAATGTATGTAGGTACTTACACTCAAATAAACAGACAAACATAAAGGAACAGAAAAATACGTACAAAGGTGATGCTTATTTCAAAAGAAATCTCTTCCAGCATACCTGCGATAGGACAGAGGATAAAAAGAGATGTAGACAAAGTGTGTAAGAGTAGAAGAGAAAATAAGATACCTACATAAAATCCAAAATAAAATATATAATATATACTTAAATACATACATAGGGTAAAACCGGGATAGATGCCGCGCTGGGATAGGTGCCTCGTTTCTAAAAACTCAACTACCAGAGAACGAAACAGCAAATTCGTTGTTTACATACGCGCCACATGCACCCCCCACCTCAGTGACGCACGAGTTGTTGTGCTAGACGGACGTTTCTCGCTTGTGTGTCGAATTACATTCGCAGCGGACGCGACGAACGCTTCAAAATTTCAACCGTAAGTATTCACTATTCCATATCTTTATAAACAGTTAAATGATTACATTTTATTTGAATTGTTTTAATACATTGGTTCTTTGAGAACACATTTAAGAGTCAATCACTGATGTTTGCATTTATTTTATTTATAAAATATTGAGAGGCATCTATCCCTAGTGAAAAGGATAGTTGCCCCGAGTTTACAAGGGATAGTTGACTTTAGGGGCATCTATCCCTCTATACTGCAATAGCCTTATCAAAGTATTTAAAAGTCATAGTCGAGAATATTTTGGTATTTCCTAATAGTAGAATATTAGAAAACACCAAAAAAAAATGTATCCAACTTTAATTTCATAATTCGAATGTGATGAAATGAGTGTAGATACAGTGTTTTATTTATACTTACTTTGCTTATTGTAGGTGAGCCATGCCAAGGAAATACTGATGGAGGTTGTATACCTACACGACAGTGTTCGATAGATTCGAGTTTAGAATCTGTCACTAAATAACTGTTCCGTCAAGGAGAAAAGTCGTTGTGTAAATATATTATTTGTGATCTTAATAAATGTGTTCGATCCAAGTAGCCTCTTCATTTCAATAGGTTATGGGCCCAGCATCAGGCTCCAAAAACGCCTAGAAGCTAGAACACAAAAAGTGTAAAAAGTGTCAGTTGTAAAATTTCAAAAGGCCAAATTCTCGTCATGGCAGAAGAACATACAGGTTCAATTTGTGGAATAAGAAAATTGAAAGGTGCTGAGGACTTCGCCAATTGGAAATTTGTGGTGAGGAATTACTTAGAGTCGAAAAACTGGTTCAAGGTAATTGAAGCTACGGAGATAACAGCTGAATTGAAAGATACTGACAGGAAGGCACGAACGACGTTATGTCTGCTACTTGAGCCTGCATGTTTCGCACATGTGTATAGTGCGAAGACAGCACGTGACGTGTGGGTGAGTCTCAGCGAGGCTTACGAAGACAAAGGTTGGGGCAGACGAATCAGATTGCAACGAGAGTTATGGCAATGCCGACTAGAAAATTGCGAAACGATGGAAACATATATTTCCAAAATAATTTGTTTGGCGCAACAACTTGCAGACATTGATGCAAAAATTTCTGACGAGTGGATAATTTCGATCTTATTAAGTGGTTTATCGTCAGATTACAACCCATTTATAATGGCGATAGACAACAGCGGAAAAGAAATTAAACTTGAGCAGTTAAAATCAAAGTTGATGCAACAAGCAAGCCGACAAATTGAAAATGGTGAGAATAGAGAGCAAGCCCTAGTAACAACGGCGCAAAATAAAAAGAAATTCGAAAAGAAAAAGGCATTAATATTCAAGTGCTTCAAATGTCATAAAGAAGGGCACAAAGCATCTGAATGCAAAGTCACTAAGAGAGCGAATCCATGCATGAGTATGGCGAACACTGTAAAAAAGGACCGATGGTACTTGGACAGTGGCTGCTCGAACCACATGACGAACGATGCCGGAAAATTGCTAGATTACAAAAGGCAACAGAATGGCCTAAAGATAAAAGTTGCAAGCGGGGACGAAATGAAAGTTATAGGAAGAGGGAATGCCATCCCGAAATTAAATAACAACACTGAACTCCTATTAACGAATGTTTATCATGTTCCCGGACTTTCTATGAATTTAATTTCAGTAAGCGATCTTGTAAAGAAGGAGTTCCTACCTACACATGAAGATAATAAATAAATATTACATTGTGATTACGTATTCTTGTTGATTATTTAAAAAGGCATCTATCCCGCATCACAGGCATCTATCCTCCTAAGTGATTTCATAGTGGGGCATCTATCCATATAGGAAGGCACCTATCCCCAAAAAAGGTGTTTCGCAAGAATTACATTTTTGCAAAACCAGTAATGGTTAGGTAATTAAATACAGTTTCTAAAGCTTTATGAATGATTAAACTAACTATATTAGAGGGTCAATCTAAGCAAATATGTTTGGTATTCAAATAATGAAACACTTTCGAAAAGTGGGGCATCTATCCCGGTTTTACCCTACTTCTAAAATAAATATCACTAAAATAACTAATAACTATGACGAAGTGGAAAGATAGTGTCCTTTCACTCTTCTTATAAATACTGCAATAGTTTGGCAGTCCCTAATGTCAGGCGGAAGTGAATTCCACAACCGCACCGCGTGCACAGTGAAGGAGTAGGAGTAGAAGTCGGTGGAATGGGGAGGAGATTTAAGGAGGTTTCTAAGATGCGACCTGCAAGGCCAAAAGGACGGGCGTAGGAAAAGCGATCCCGCAGATAGGAAGGTGTTATAGGGTTGTGAAGGATGTTAAATAGCAAACATAATATCCGAGAGTTCCTGCGAAGTCGAATAGGGAGCCACTTGAGTATCCTGCGAAAGTTAGAAACGTGCTCATACTTTTTAAGGTTAAAAACAAAACGAATACCTACAAATATTTTGCAAACGCTCAAGTTTATTCAAAAGCTCCTCAGTGGCATCCAGATAACAGGCATCAGCGTAGTCAATAATGGGCTGAATGAGAGTTTGAGCAAGGGAGACTTATAGGTACAGTCAGCAACAAAAGTCGATTACACTTGAGTTTTTAAATCTTAAGGCGCGGACTGACTACGATTTTAAACGGCACACAACCGCGTAATCTATAGTCACCATTAGCTGGCTTGAAATAAGGTTGAAAATTGAAAATAATATTTGTGTTGCCGAGATGTGACTAACCTGCGAATGTGAATTTATTTTCCCGGTTTTCTTTAGATTATTCAGAATATACACAATAAATTGAATAATTGTCCGGTTAAAGTTTAAAAAAAAATGCTTATTCTATATTCTTAAAAAAAATAATATATTATGGCTGTCGCTGAAAATACAGAGATGTTTGACGCCAAAGTTTATTTTTGTGGAGTAACTTCCAAATTTTTTATTGGGTATCAAACTATTTTTTACTATTTTCTTAGGTTGATATTTTTCTTTAAACCCTACTCTGTCCACTGTATTTTTTGCGTCGGATAGTTTCATTGCGTTACGTCATAGGTACTCGACAATTCAGCTAATACCGCGCCTTAAGTAAGAGATTGACCATTGGCTAATCGCAAAGTATGTAGTTGCATTTCACAGTACAAACTTTTCAAGAAATTAGTTAGGGGAGATCAGCTCAAACTTGTCAAAAAACCGCTTTGAGCTCACTTCCCCTAATGGTCGAACACTTCATGAAATGATAAATTCTATGATCTGGCCAGGACATTATACAAAAAGCCGTTTTGTCGATAGTACCTACGTAGATACTAGATTCCTACAGTTCCTTTTACCATCACGTAGTAACGTATCGTAACGACCTGTACCAAATTGATAAATTATTGCCTAATTATACAGTTACCTAATTAAAAACGATCTACTCATAGGCTATAAATTACAACTCCCGTGTACCTATCTGCCATCAAAATCTAACTACTGGCTACCAAACCACCAATACACCCAGTCGTAAACTGAAAAAAATGAAGTCAGCTTCCCCAACGATCCAAAATCCACCCTATGTTACGCAAGAGAGAGTTGAAAATCCCCTAACGAAAACAACAACACATTAAAAAAAATACTATTTATAGAGACCTGTCAATTTAATTCGGATCAAATTCTGGTCGATTAAAAGCATCTGTTCTTTCATACCATACAAAAATCAACTCTATATCCAATCAGCAAGGTGGACTATCCATCGATTCAGCTCCCAAGTGTGTAGCATGATAATATTTTTTCCGAAACATTCTTGACCGCGGGTGGCCTACACACGAGCGTTTTCTCCTCCAATCAGAATCTTTGTATTTGAGATGAAACAATGCCGCCTTTGTTGGGGGCGTGGCTTTCTTTGTTCCCCACAATGGGATGACAGTTGGTCCCTTTGTGTTCATTGTGTGGGGCATTGTTCGTCTATTGTGTGGTTGGCAGGCATAGAAGGGGGGCGGGGCGAGTCTGATATGTGCTGAAATTTCGTTTTTACCTAAAGTCAGGATGTTTTGATTGGTGTTGTGGGAAAGTGTCTCGGGAGGTGACGGTTGATAAGAAACTAGTGGTGATTAATTGACGGGGGTATCGCTGTTCTAACACTTATAAAGAGTTAGTTAGACCTACATTATGTAGACTAGTTTGGGGTAGACCTTAAAATGTCAACGAGTCGAAACTACTTTTATAAAGCTGGTCTCCTATCACAAAAAAACTTTTTTACAAAAAAAATTAACCGACTTTCAAAAAAACACTCAATCTGCCCAGCCTTTTCCCAACTATGTTGGGGTCGGCTTCCAGTCCAACCGGATGCAGCTGAATACCAGTATTTTACATGGAGCGACTACATATCTGATATACACAACCCAGTTACTGGGTAATACGATAGGTAGGTACCCTTGGTAAGACTGGTTGTCAGACTTTCGGGGTTCTGACGACCCGTAACGACTGTCTCAGATCCATGAATGACAGCCGGGAACAACGGCTTAACGTGCTTTCCGAGGCACGGAGGAGTCTCTGTATGTATGTAAAGACGGCTACCCATCCACGGACCAACCCCGGCAAGAGTAGCTTAACCTGACAGATCGACCCGTGCGGCTGTAATTACTCAGCCACGAGCTCTTCTTCCAAAAAAATACTACCTAAGTACAAAGTGAAAAATAACTTTAGGTATTTTCGGAAGTCGGTGTCTGGATCTTTATTTTACCTAGTACCTATCTTGCTACCGACTTCCGAAATTAAAGTTATTTTTCACTTTGTTTTTTGTAAAAGAGTTTTTTTTATTTTTCACTTTTTAGTGGGTCAATTTGTAATTTATCTAAGTTACATTATCTTTGTCAACTGCTCATCACCTTTTACAAAATATTTCTTTTTCCGATGCAGGGACGTTAAATGTTGAGGAGTTCTCTAAGTAAGAACCAGGAGAACTGGAAGCTGATTGTGAAGTTAACGACTTCACAATCAGCTTAGGTATGCATTGTGGCGAGCATAAATTGCTTAGTAGGTAATCGAATCGCAAGCCGTGAAGTATTTATTATTGAGTAGTTCCGATGGCCATCTGTGGTCTCAGTCATCAGTTCCACTTCACCAAATGGTAGGTACTTTCCGAGAGCAAAATGCATAAGTTACCATAAATTATAGACCGATTTTGAAAATTAAAAACCCGGAGTCACACCTCACGTTAGGGTAGGGCACAAATCAAACATTACGTGTGTCTTCGGATTTTTAATTTGTCTGTCTTTTTCTAATTTCAGATGAGAATATTTTCTTGTTTCATACTTTCTATAGCGTGATTTTTCAGTACCGGTCGGGTTATAGTTTTTGAACTTACTTTTTATCCTCACTTAATATACTTACTCTTACGATATTTCTCCAAGCTAATATCACTCGTGATCTTTGTTTCATTCACATCCGTCAACTGCGGTAATTTTTATCTCTCGCCAAGAATTTTTTCTTAACTCCCACTTGGGGTTACTTACCAATAATCTTAGTGCCTCCCATTATTTCACACAAACCTCTCGTCCCAGCTAACTCCTCAGGCAAACCGGCTCCCTCCGCGCTACAGAGCAATAAAAGTGACGTAACAGTCGGAGTGTCAGCCAGACAATGTTATTGATCGGAGCGCGACAACGCGACGCGAGCCGCGGTGTGTTACCTCGCGTGCCTCGCGTGAGTGTGTTGTAGTTTTAAATACCTTTCAGAAACAATTGAGCTCAGCTTTATTAGACATCATAGAATCCTTGTGTTTAAGAAAAAACCGGGAAAGTGCGTGTCGGACCACGCACAATGATGGGTTCCGTAGTTGAAAAGAACTTACCCCAAAACAAACCTACTTAACATTGTCATCCCAAAAAAAAAATTTTTTATCTGATAAAATTACAATTTTTGGATTTTTTCCATTACTTGTACTGTGAGGCCTTGCTTCTTGCCAAATTTCATGATTCTAGGTCAACGGGAAGTACCCTAGGTTTTGATTACTTGCGAGTATCAAAATATGTCGCATAAATGGCCGTATTTTTTATGGCGTTGACTTAGAAGCTTGATTTTTATAAAACTCTAAGGCACCATAGACCTATACGTATCTATCTGTTTGATAATAATTTCAAATTGATACCTCCACGAGTTCCTGAGAAAAAGGGTCTTGACAGAGTGGAAGACAAACAGACAGACAGACAGACGGACGGACGGACGAACCTACCTATGGGTTCCGTTTTTTCCATTTGAGGTACGGAACCCTAAAAAGAGTTTTAGAAAGACATTTCCCCAAAGAGTTTCCACTATACTAATCCTTTTTAAATCAATCGTGGTCTATTCACCTCCACTCATGTGGAGAGGTACAAAATATTAATAATGCAATAGCCTACACGCTTCGCCGTTTATGGGGCTCTATAGGGCTCTATGGGGTTGTATGGGGCTGTGTGGGGCATTGTGACACGTTCAATGGGTAATACCCCACGACAACAGTACACCTGTGTTATTGTCGTATTGATTATTTTGAATTTTTGGAAGTCTGTTTAGTGTTTTGTTTTTAGGTCGGATTTCAAGATTACAATGACGCGTGCAAATGGCCAACCATTTCGCACCATCATTTCGAAAATGTTACTAAACAAAAAATTTACGATTTTCGCATGACTATTTACCTCTTAATAAAATAGTAATGAACACTTATGAGATATTTCTGGCATTATTTGTTAAATTATTGGTTTCTTTTTATGGTGTGTAGTCATAATAATATAATTTAATTATTATGTAGATTTTGCCGATATAAGTAAGATGGCGTTATTATCTCATTTTCGTGAAAATTTCGTTTAGTAACGGTTTCGAAATGAAGGTGCGATTTTATGAAAGAAGTGGCCGACTCACTCAACTGAATCGATTGTTTGACAAAGTAGTTTTTGAGATCGAGTTTTTGTTTCTCAAAGAAACTAAGAAGACGTTTTGCCAGGTCATAACTAGTTATACGTTTACCCCTCAAAGGAATACTGGGCATCGTTATCTTGGAAAAACTTTTTTTCAAACAATACTTAGTGGTGTTATACTAAAGGTTGTTCTAAAGAGATACGTCTGACACGCCCTCCCGCTCTACCTGAGCGGAGGAAGTCATTGATGATTTCCAATAAAAAAAAATAAAAAAAAATGTCTTTTACCTACCTACATTCAAACTTACAACTCTGCTTACCCAACAAAGCTAACAAGCTCATATCTACCCACTGTCCACTCCTATAAGCCACAGCCTCCCGAGGCCGCGAGATTGAATAGAGTGACCGTCTGGGATGAACGGATTACCTTCTATCAATAAGTACCGATGTTATTATCATCCTATAGATAGCCTGTCTTTTTGTGGAGAAGAAAAGTAATTTTGTTGTGATTGTATAGCTTTTTAAATGTAGATTAGTTTCAGAAATTATTCTACCTACATATTAGCAAACAGGACAAAGATCGATGGTAAACGCATTTTTAGGGTTCCGTACCAAAATGGTAAAAAAGGAACCCTTATTGTGTGACTCAGTCTGGATATCTCTAGAACTACTAATGCTATCAACTTGAAATTTAGAATAGTTTTAGATGACGTTTACCCAACTATTTTGCAAATAAGAAAGAAATACAACTATTTATGTTTTTTTTTGGCAACAGGGACTGAAAGGGGTGTCTTAAAAATTTAAAGTGGGGCTACTAGGTCATGTGGGGTATCATATGAAAGAGCGCTGTTTGCACATTCTCAAACTATTTTTTATTTTTTTTAGGCCGCATAGTTTTCGACTTTTGATGAAAAATGTAAAAAAAATACCCTTATCTCCGAAGTTTGCAAAGAGAAAAATCTGAAATTATTCTATGTGATAGAAGTTTATGTAAAGATTACAGGAAAAATAAAACGATGTCTCTAAGTAGCACACTTTTTCAGAAATCGGAACGGAACCCTCGGTGCGCGAGTCCAACTCGCTCTTGACCGGTTTTTATTTGAAACTGATAATACAGTCAGCCGGAGTTCTATGCATGTAGCTTGATTTGAGATGGAGCAAAACTTATACTTACCTACAAGGAATCGGGGAGAACAAGTGCCCATTCTAAAGGAACTCTTTGCTTACCTACTCTTGTAATAGGCATTATAGAGGATTAGGTACCTACCTACATATAGGACCTAAAGGCCCAGTTTTTTTTTTTTTTTTGCGATAAAATGAAAACAGTTATGAGCCTAAGGGCGATCGCGCACTGTGGTGCGTTTCCGTTAGTTCTGCAGCACTGGGCAGGGCCTACAGTAACAAAACACATGACCGCAGTGCGCGCACTTCAAAGACTTTCCATACTTCACAGATTTTGCGTTAGAAAAACGCACCGCAGTGCGCGCTCGCCCTTATACTACCTCAGCTTTTTATTGATTGAGATTGAGTGCGATTGGCGCCGATAGTGAAACAGTGAAACAGTGAAATTAATGGTAATTTGAAAAAAATAAAAAAACACAAAACCTGCTTTATACCTATTTAGTTCAGTTAGTATGTAAAGTTTCATGCTCTAATTTGAATTATTTTTTCAATGCCAGCGGTTTATTGATCGGTTTGGAGGTAACTTTGGATTTTTTTCCTATCGAGAAAATTTTATGGAATCCCACCACCAAACCCACCAACCATAGGTACCAACCAAAAACCATACATTTAAAACCATATATTTATTTCGAAATTAATGCATCAGCAGTATTTTCGACATAACGCAGGATTATGCTAAGCCGTTTGAGGTAGTATAGGCTCCATTTACACATTGATTTTAAGACATTCGTAACCGTACCTACTGATGTTTAGGTACCTACTTAAAGAGCTACTATTTTATAACATAGAACTCTCGGAGTGATAGATTGCTCCAACAGACACGTCGCGTCGTCGACTCGAATTGAAAACATTCGGAAGTGTAGGTACTACAAGTTTGATCGAGAACTCGAATTGTTCGACCCAATATTCCCCACTGTATGGGTTTTAGCCGTGAGAAAGAAGTCAAGGGTCAACATTATCATCAATTATGATCTGGACTTAAAAGGCAAAAGTCTTCACACATTTTCTATTATGTAGATAGGTACAAAATATTATTAAAGTCATTCACACCTCTAGAGGTGGTTTGTGTAGGTAAATGTTGAATATAAACCTAGTAACTACTTACTTACCTATTAAATGTTAGAGAATAGCCCGTACCCTCGACGCCTTAAATGTTGGGTTGCTAGTCAGCTATGTGAATACTTCTTTAGCTGGTCTGATTGTGACGTATACCTACTTTTAACACCTATGGCCACATGTGGAAACTGTTTTAAATACACGACGCTGAAACTCTTTTCAGCCAAAATCATGGAAGTACCTACTATCGATAAACGCAATTGTAAGAGAAACAAAGTTCGTTTTGTCGATAGTATCTACCTAGGTACCTAATCTTCTTAACATTCATTTGAAACTTTTTTTTCCCATCCGACTAAGCCCTCTAGAGTGCAGAGCCAGTTGCAATGTTGGTCACATTGCAGTACACAACACGATGCACATTTGAAACTTGTTTTTCCCATACGACTAAGCCCTCTAGAGTGCAGAGCCAGTTGCAATGTTGGTCGCATTGCAGTACACAACACGATGCACATTTGAAACTTGTTTTTCCCATACGACTAAGCCCTCTAGAGTGCAGAGCCAGTTGCAATGTTGGTCACATTGCAGTACACAACACGATGCACATTTGAAACTTGTTTTTCCCATACGACTAAGCCCTCTAGAGTGCAGAGCCAGTTGCAATGTTGGTCACATTGCAGTACACAACACGATGCACATTTGAAACTTTTTTTTCCCATCCGACTAAGCCCTCTAGAGTGCAGAGCCAGTTGCAATGTTGGTCACATTGCAGTACACAACACGATGCACATTTGAAACTTGTTTTTCCCATACGACTAAGCCCTCTAGAGTGCAGAGCCAGTTGCAATGTTGGTCACATTGCAGTACACAACACGATGCACATTTGAAACTTGTTTTTCCCATACGACTAAGCCCTCTAGAGTGCAGAGCCAGTTGCAATGTTGGTCACATTGCAGTACACAACACGATGCACATTTGAAACTTGTTTTTCCCATACGACTAAGCCCTCTAGAGTGCAGAGCCAGTTGCAATGTTGGTCACATTGCAGTACACAACACGATGCACATTTGAAACTTGTTTTTCCCATACGACTAAGCCCTCTAGAGTGCAGAGCCAGTTGCAATGTTGGTCACATTGCAGTACACAACACGATGCACATTTGAAACTTGTTTTTCCCATACGACTAAGCCCTCTAGAGTGCAGAGCCAGTTGCAATGTTGGTCACATTGCAGTACACAACACGATGCACATTTGAAACTTGTTTTTCCCATACGACTAAGCCCTCTAGAGTGCAGAGCCAGTTGCAATGTTGGTCACATTGCAGTACACAACACGATGCACATTTGAAACTTGTTTTTCCCATACGACTAAGCCCTCTAGAGTGCAGAGCCAGTTGCAATGTTGGTCACATTGCAGTACACAACACGATGCACATTTGAAACTTGTTTTTCCCATACGACTAAGCCCTCTAGAGTGCAGAGCCAGTTGCAATGTTGGTCACATTGCAGTACACAACACGATGCACATTTGAAACTTTTTTTTCCCATCCGACTAAGCCCTCTAGAGTGCAGAGCCAGTTGCAATGTTGGTCACATTGCAGTACACAACACGATGCACATTTGAAACTTTTTTTTCCCATCCGACTAAGCCCTCTAGAGTGCAGAGCCAGTTGCAATGTTGGTCACATTGCAGTACACAACACGATGCACATTTGAAACTTTTTTTTCCCATCTGACTAAGCCCTCTAGAGTGCAGAGCCAGTTGCAATGTTGGTCACATTGCAGTACACAACACGATGCACATTTGAAACTTTTTTTTCCCATCCGACTAAGCCCTTTAGAGTGCAGAGCCAGTTGCAATGTTGGTCACATTGCAGTACACAACACGATGCACATTTGAAACTTTTTTTTCCCATCCGACTAAGCCCTCTAGAGTGCAGAGCCAGTTGCAATGTTGGTCACATTGCAGTACACAACACGATGCACATTTGAAACTTTTTTTTCCCATCCGACTAAGCCCTCTAGAGTGCAGAGCCAGTTGCAATGTTGGTCACATTGCAGTACACAACACGATGCACATTTGAAACTTTTTTTTCCCATCCGACTAAGCCCTCTAGAGTGCAGAGCCAGTTGCAATGTTGGTCACATTGCAGTACACAACACGATGCACATTTGAAACTTTTTTTTCCCATCCGACTAAGCCCTCTAGAGTGCAGAGCCAGTTGCAATGTTGGTCACATTGCAGTACACAACACGATGCACATATGAAACTTTTTTTTCCCATCCGACTAAGCCCTCTAGAGTGCAGAGCCAGTTGCAATGTTGGTCACATTGCAGTACACAACACGATGCACATTTGAAACTTTTTTTTCCCATCCGACTAAGCCCTCTAGAGTGCAGAGCCAGTTGCAATGTTGGTCACATTGCAGTACACAACACGATGCACATTTGAAACTTTTTTTTCCCATCCGACTAAGCCCTCTAGAGTGCAGAGCCAGTTGCAATGTTGGTCATATTGCAGTACACAACACGATGCACATTTGAAACTTTTTTTTCCCATCCGACTAAGCCCTCTAGAGTGCAGAGCCAGTTGCAATGTTGGTCACATTGCAGTACACAACACGATGCACATTTGAAACTTTTTTTTCCCATCCGACTAAGCCCTCTAGAGTGCAGAGCCAGTTGCAATGTTGGTCACATTGCAGTACACAACACGATGCACATTTGAAACTTTTTTTTCCCATCCGACTAAGCCCTCTAGAGTGCAGAGCCAGTTGCAATGTTGGTCACATTGCAGTACACAACACGATGCACATTTGAAACTTTTTTTTCCCATCCGACTAAGCCCTCTAGAGTGCAGAGCCAGTTGCAATGTTGGTCACATTGCAGTACACAACACGATGCACATTTGAAACTTGTTTTTCCCATACGACTAAGCCCTCTAGAGTGCAGAGCCAGTTGCAATGTTGGGCACATTGCAGTACACAACACGATGCACATTTGAAACTTGTTTTTCCCATCCGACTAAGCCCTCTAGAGTGCAGAGCCAGTTGCAATGTTGGTCACATTGCAGTACACAACACGATGCACATTTGAAACTTTTTTTTCCCATCCGACTAAGCCCTCTAGAGTGCAGAGCCAGTTGCAATGTTGGTCACATTGCAGTACACAACACGATGCACATTTGAAACTTTTTTTTCCCATCCGACTAAGCCCTCTAGAGTGCAGAGCCAGTTGCAATGTTGGTCACATTGCAGTACACAACACGATGCACATTTGAAACTTTTTTTTCCCATCCGACTAAGCCCTCTAGAGTGCAGAGCCAGTTGCAATGTTGGTCACATTGCAGTACACAACACGATGCACATTTGAAACTTTTTTTTCCCATCCGACTAAGCCCTCTAGAGTGCAGAGCCAGTTGCAATGTTGGTCACATTGCAGTACACAACACGATGCACATTTGAAACTTTTTTTTCCCATCTGACTAAGCCCTCTAGAGTGCAGAGCCAGTTGCAATGTTGGTCACATTGCAGTACACAACACGATGCACATTTGAAACTTTTTTTTCCCATCCGACTAAGCCCTCTAGAGTGCAGAGCCAGTTGCAATGTTGGTCACATTGCAGTACACAACACGATGCACATTTGAAACTTTTTTTTCCCATCCGACTAAGCCCTCTAGAGTGCAGAGCCAGTTGCAATGTTGGTCACATTGCAGTACACAACACGATGCACATTTGAAACTTTTTTTTCCCATCCGACTAAGCCCTCTAGAGTGCAGAGCCAGTTGCAATGTTGGTCACATTGCAGTACACAACACGATGCACATTTGAAACTTTTTTTTCCCATCCGACTAAGCCCTCTAGAGTGCAGAGCCAGTTGCAATGTTGGTCACATTGCAGTACACAACACGATGCACATTTGAAACTTTTTTTTCCCATCCGACTAAGCCCTCTAGAGTGCAGAGCCAGTTGCAATGTTGGTCACATTGCAGTACACAACACGATGCACATTTGAAACTTTTTTTTCCCATCCGACTAAGCCCTCTAGAGTGCAGAGCCAGTTGCAATGTTGGTCACATTGCAGTACACAACACGATGCACATTTGAAACTTTTTTTTCCCATCCGACTAAGCCCTCTAGAGTGCAGAGCCAGTTGCAATGTTGGTCACATTGCAGTACACAACACGATGCACATTTGAAACTTTTTTTTCCCATCCGACTAAGCCCTCTAGAGTGCAGAGCCAGTTGCAATGTTGGTCATATTGCAGTACACAACACGATGCACATTTGAAACTTTTTTTTCCCATCCGACTAAGCCCTCTAGAGTGCAGAGCCAGTTGCAATGTTGGTCACATTGCAGTACACAACACGATGCACATTTGAAACTTTTTTTTCCCATCCGACTAAGCCCTCTAGAGTGCAGAGCCAGTTGCAATGTTGGTCACATTGCAGTACACAACACGATGCACATTTGAAACTTTTTTTTCCCATCCGACTAAGCCCTCTAGAGTGCAGAGCTAGTTGCAATGTTGGTCACATTGCAGTACACAACACGATGCACATTTGAAACTTTTTTTTCCCATCCGACTAAGCCCTCTAGAGTGCAGAGCCAGTTGCAATGTTGGTCACATTGCAGTACACAACACGATGCACATTTGAAACTTGTTTTTCCCATACGACTAAGCCCTCTAGAGTGCAGAGCCAGTTGCAATGTTGGTCACATTGCAGTACACAACACGATGCACATTTGAAACTTGTTTTTCCCATCCGACTAAGCCCTCTAGAGTACAGAGCCAGTTGCAATGTTGGTCACATTGCAGTACACAACACGATGCACATTTGAAACTTTTTTTTCCCATCCGACTAAGCCCTCTAGAGTGCAGAGCCAGTTGCAATGTTGGTCACATTGCAGTACACAACACGATGCACATTTGAAACTTTTTTTTCCCATCCGACTAAGCCCTCTAGAGTGCAGAGCCAGTTGCAATGTTGGTCACATTGCAGTACACAACACGATGCACATTTGAAACTTTTTTTTCCCATCTGACTAAGCCCTCTAGAGTGCAGAGCCAGTTGCAATGTTGGTCACATTGCAGTACACAACACGATGCACATTTGAAACTTTTTTTTCCCATCCGACTAAGCCCTCTAGAGTGCAGAGCCAGTTGCAATGTTGGTCACATTGCAGTACACAACACGATGCACATTTGAAACTTTTTTTTCCCATCCACCTAAGCCCTCTAGAGTGCAGAGCCAGTTGCAATGTTGGTCACATTGCAGTACACAACACGATGCACATTTGAAACTTTTTTTTCCCATCCGACTAAGCCCTCTAGAGTGCAGAGCCAGTTGCAATGTTGGTCACATTGCAGTACACAACACGATGCACATTTGAAACTTTTTTTTCCCATCCGACTAAGCCCTCTAGAGTGCAGAGCCAGTTGCAATGTTGGTCACATTGCAGTACACAACACGATGCACATTTGAAACTTTTTTTTCCCATCCGACTAAGCCCTCTAGAGTGCAGAGCCAGTTGCAATGTTGGTCACATTGCAGTACACAACACGATGCACATTTGAAACTTTTTTTTCCCATCCGACTAAGCCCTCTAGAGTGCAGAGCCAGTTGCAATGTTGGTCACATTGCAGTACACAACACGATGCACATTTGAAACTTTTTTTTCCCATCCGACTAAGCCCTCTAGAGTGCAGAGCCAGTTGCAATGTTGGTCACATTGCAGTACACAACACGATGCACATTTGAAACTTTTTTTTCCCATCCGACTAAGCCCTCTAGAGTGCAGAGCCAGTTGCAATGTTGGTCACATTGCAGTACACAACACGATGCACATTTGAAACTTTTTTTTCCCATCCGACTAAGCCCTCTAGAGTGCAGAGCCAGTTGCAATGTTGGTCACATTGCAGTACACAACACGATGCACATTTGAAACTTTTTTTTCCCATCCGACTAAGCCCTCTAGAGTGCAGAGCCAGTTGCAATGTTGGTCACATTGCAGTACACAACACGATGCACATTTGAAACTTTTTTTTCCCATCCGACTAAGCCCTCTAGAGTGCAGAGCCAGTTGCAATGTTGGTCACATTGCAGTACACAACACGATGCACATTTGAAACTTTTTTTTCCCATCCGACTAAGCCCTCTAGAGTGCAGAGCCAGTTGCAATGTTGGTCACATTGCAGTACACAACACGATGCACATTTGAAACTTTTTTTTCCCATCCGACTAAGCCCTCTAGAGTGCAGAGCCAGTTGCAATGTTGGTCACATTGCAGTACACAACACGATGCACATTTGAAACTTTTTTTTCCCATCCGACTAAGCCCTCTAGAGTGCAGAGCCAGTTGCAATGTTGGTCACATTGCAGTACACAACACGATGCACATTTGAAACTTTTTTTTCCCATCCGACTAAGCCCTCTAGAGTGCAGAGCCAGTTGCAATGTTGGTCATATTGCAGTACACAACACGATGCAGTGGGATACTGAAAATCTACTGTTTTATTACAGCGTGATATCACTTATCAGTGGTATTAATTTAGCCAAGCTGTGGTAGGTACAAGCTTGGCTCGGATTTGCTCAACAATGCGACGCCTAACGTCTCGGGTGGGGGCGAACTGTGGTACTGTGACCATGATGTCAGTAGAGTCAGAGACTTGAAGAGTTCAACGGAACACCTGACTTGACACAATGAAAGTCCTTTTAGAGGGCTTAGTGCAAGTTTTTATATTTACTCGATCGCGTTTACGTTAACGTTACCTTACGCCAATTTATATGGAATAATTGTGACTCCCATTAGTCACCAGACTTTTCAGTACAAATTGAAGTTTACGTTAACGTGTTCGAGTAAGTATAAAAACCCACACTAAGGCTACTGTCATTTTCAGTCTTTATTAGACAACTTATGACAGTTTTCACCTAACTGCATTGCCTAATAAGAGCGAACTGTTTGATTTTCAGCGGTCGGCTCAGCGCCGAGAGTTTGAAATCCAACAGTGCACTCTGAGAAAACTCCCAACATCGACTGCGACTCCTTCTTGGTAGGTTAGGTATTAAATAAACTTGACCCTGTTAATCATGACTTTTATTCTCGATATTCTCGTTAATTACTCGTCGAATTACATTTTCAGATTATATTTTTGTGAGGTACGTTGAAGGTACATTCCTCGGCTAAATATTAGGTAACCATAAGACATCTATTAGATTCGTTGTCAGTATTCACCCGTAATTCAGACTGTCAGGACTGCGGCTCACTTTATTATTATAATTGTTCTTGTTTTATGGAGGTACATTGAATTTCATTAAAGGTACATTCAAGTACATTCCTTTAATATAAACATAAATTTATTTCTGCAACAATACACCCGTCATTCTGACCCACACCCATAATGGTGTTAGAACAATGATATTATTATATAAATAAAGAGGTAGATAACGCACTTGCGCGCGCAAATTGTTGCAGACAAAATAATTCACAGACAATTGTTGCGACAGCGAGCGAAACAAAGCGTGTCCGTGGCGTGACAATAATTATCTAAAATGCCAAGCTATTTCTTTCTTTATCATACGTTCCGTATTATCTATCGCAGTCGTACCTATATGTACATTTGTAATAACAACCCAAAGATATCTGAACGCCGCCGCCGCGCCTCTCAGTATGAACGTAGCGTATCTTTCCTTCATAATAATCATTGGGTTAGAAGCTTTCAGTATTCAATTTAAAAGTGAAAAGAAACTTATCAAGCTTAAACAATGGATACCTACATAGACAAAAGCCCATCCATCATCATCAAAAGTTAAAAAATTACGGGTAACGTATAATTATCCGTCATCATAATTTTTGTAACTTTTGGACCCAAATTACTTGGACTAGGTATCCTATAATCCTGCCCCACCATGCTCTCGCAGCCACCCTAGCGGGGAGCCCGGTCCCGTCTGGCACACAATGCCCCCGCGTAATAATATAATCGTCTGTCGCCACTTGCCATTAATTAAATTTAAAATTTTCATTGCTACGCCATTGCTGTTTCAGCGTCTTAGCGTGTGGTGTGTGGAATGTGATCAATGTTTCATTAAATTAATGAGACAAGGTTGTTATATTAGGTGTGTACTTAGTTACTTACTTAGGTACTTATTACTACTTTTTAGGGTTTCGTACCTCAAAAGGAAAAAACGGAACCCTTATAGGATCACTCGTGTGTCTGTCTGTCTGTCTGTCTGTCCGTCTGTCCGTCTGTCACAGCCAATTTGCTCCGAATCTAATGGACCGATTAAGTTAAAATTTGGTACACATATGGATTTCTGTGACCCAAACACGTACAGCTAAAGTAAATATATGAATTTCGAATATGAGAGTCACTTTTACGGGGAAAATAAGAAAATTAAAAAAAAAAGTTTTGTAAACTGTACCGAGTGACATATCAAATGAAAGGGCTTACTATGAGGGTCTCAAATATTTTTTTTTTATAATTTTTAAATTTATTGTTTTAAAGTTATTTAAGAAAATAGACGAAAATTGTCCATTCCCCCCCCTTATCTCCGAAACTGCTGAGCCTAAAATTTTGAAAAAAATATAGAAATTAGTTCTATACCTGTAGATTACAGGAAAACCTATAAGAAGTCTGTGGTCTTAAAATAACATGGTAAATCTATATATATAAAAAAATCAAAGTCCTGACTGAGTCACTGACTAATATACCAACGCACAGCCCAAACCAATGGACCTAGAGACTTGAAATTTTGCACATAGATACCTTATATAGTGTAAACATCCACTAAGGAAGGATTTTTGGAAATTCCATCCCCCGGGGGGGAGGGGGGGTAAAACAGGTGATGAAAGTTTGTATGAAAAATCCTATCCCTTGAGTTAATAGACTTGAAACTTAGCACGAATATTCATCTAAGTAAATTATAAAGTTTATCATTTTTAGTTTTCCTAAACTACCCCCTAAGGAGGGATTGGGGATGTCAAAGTTTGTATGGAGGAACTTTAACACGCGGTCCGATTAACTCAAAACTCAGTTTTTATACTTGAGACCAAAAATTAAGTCTAACGTGTATTAGGGTTTTCCAAAAATCTACCCCTAAGTGGTGAAAAGTTAATTTTATAGCGGAGGATTTTATTGGGGGCTTGATTAACTCTAAAATTGGTGTAAATAATGTATGAGTCAAGTTATGGAAACATACCAGACGATTTTTGAAATTCTTTAGGTATCTGTGTTCGTGAAAACAGAGATACAGTTTATATGAAAAATCTTATTAATTTGGTTAATGAACTTGAAACTTAGCACAAATACTTGCATAAGTAAGTAATAATGTTTGTCATTATTAGTTTTTCAAAACTACGCCTCAAATGAGGTTTAGGGATGTTAAAGATTGTATAGAAGAATTTTAAAGCGCAGTCCGATTTAAAAAATGGTACTTTGAGTCAAGTTAGGAAACTTGCCAAACGAATTTTCACCGATTTTGACGGCTGATGTTTTAAGGAGTAAGTTAGGCTATTTTTATTTTAGAAAAATAATTAGGGTTCCGCGCAAGAAAATTAAAATCCATGAAATCAGAGAAGTACAGCCCAGTACAAACTTACTAAGCCTCCGCTCCGTTACGGCTATAACAACAAATAATAAAAATAAAGCAAAGTTAAAAATTTAAGGGGTCGGTCCCCATACAATAAACTTTTCATTTTGAAAAAAAAATAAAAATTTTAATCTAGCATGTGGGGTGTCATGTCATTATTTCATCACCGCTGCTCTCAAAACGGTGAAGGAAAACATCGTGAGGAAACCGACATGTCCTAGAACCAAAAATTCGAAGACATGTGACATGTACCAACCCGCACTGGGCCCGCGTGGTGGATTACGGCCCAGTCCCTCTCACCGAGAGGAGGCCTGTGTCCCAGCAGTGGGAACATTATAGGCTGATTATGTGTTATGTGGGGTGTCATCGTCTAGAACTCATTGAGTAGAGTACAAACATATTTTTTTTTATCTTTTAAAATTAAGAAATAGGGTGCCGTAAAAGTTGTAATTTTAGACCATTTTTGTACGAGCTCTAGCGCAACAATTCAACAAATTAGGAATTTGAAACTTTTTTATACCATGTAAGTACCATGAATACTGTATTTAATCAACAATACCGAAAACGGCGATTCATAAGGTATTTTGTTTAAACATGGGTGATTTTCTGCAACTGCAAAAAATAACCTTGTAATTCACAGTATCATTATAAAATAAGTAAAAAGTTAACTTTGCGATTGTTAAACATATAATATGGTACGAAACCCTTCGTGCGCGAGTCCAACTCGCACTTGACCGGTTTTTTTATTAAATAACCTAATGTTCTTCAATCGAATCTTTTTGAACACGAAAAACATACTTGTGTCACGTGTCGTTTTGCATGCGCGCCAAAAGGGTGTGGTATAGACTATCAAACTGAACAACTTTTTCCATGCGACCAACATCGTAAACGCGAAAAAATAAATAATCAGCTGTCCCATACATTTGCGTCGACTAGATATTGAAGTTTTCTATGGGACAGTTGAAATTTTTTTCGCGAATACGATGTTGGTGCCATGGAAAAAGTTGTTCGGTTTGATGTTTTGTACCACACCCTGAAATTTGACGATGGTGCGGAACGACACGTTGTATATATACTCATATCATTATTAATAAGTAGGGAAATATACTACAATCTATCTAAAAATATATCGTAGTACAAAATGTTTAGTAAGAACTTGGTTAGACTGGGAGCCAACCCCAAAATAGTTAGGAATAGGCTGCCTAGCCTTCGTCCAACTATTTTGGAATTGGCACCTGTCTAGATAAGATGAAAGATAGTTTGTACCTTCGGCTTCGCCACTCAATCACTTGTGTAAAGTTGTAACTTCAGAAGGTTAAAAAAAAGTTCTGGGGCCTATCATGGTTCCAGTGTGAGAGAGAGACGGACCTATATACGACCTATTGCACCATCCTTTTTTCTTAACGGAACCATATTGGATCCATGATCTTTTTTCACGCCCTAAGTAGTACGGCCCCTGACGACAAATTGTCTAACAGTTTTAACTATGCCTCCGATAAACCTTATTTCCATTAGTTACAATTTCCTTTACCTATATAAAATAAATAAAATAGAAGCGGCATTCTTACTCAACCCACACAAAAACACTGTAATCAATCTTACGTAAAAAATATAAAAATACAACCGATCATTTACATGAATGGCCGAGTTTATAGGTTAGAAAAAACATGGCGTCGAGCGGCGTTCCTAAAGAGGTGCATTGACAAACAGCCAACCGTTTGGCTAATCATTGGGTGTAAGGGTGCAACTTTATAACTTAGCACCTGCGTCTTTATATCCACTATAAATATATCGAAAAACACCCCCTTTTGAATAGAAAGGAAGTGATAAAAAACCCTTAGAATCTGACACCATAAAGTTTCTTGGACATGACTTTATTTTTTTCAATTTTCATTCATAAAGTTCGGTTTTATTTATGATTCGCGTTCGATTTTTGATATTTGGAATATTGTGGAAGAGGTTTTGATTTTCTTTGTTTGAAATGTTCCAATAATATAGCAACCATTTGCAGACAGATGAATTGATACTGATGATCGTCATTTATTTCTCGAGTTTGCTTATTTAGAAATCGAAATAAAAACCTTTTATGTAGATCTTTCTGATTCTGGCATCCAACATTAGAAATTAGGAAAGGTCTTGGTATTTAATTTCATTAGAAAAGAAAATAATTCCATAACAAATTTCATCATTGTTGTAAAGACTGGTTAGGTATCGTCATGTTCGTGAACGGGCGCCGTCAGTTGAGACTGGTCATCTCTTATCTGCCAGGCCTTATTTTTAATTTTATATTTTAACTTGGTTTTAAGTATTTTTTTATTTTTTTACATTGTTCTCACATGTAGAAGCAACAAATATAATGTACCCAGGATGTTGTATTACTTATCTTGATTCAAAAGAGTGTCCGTGCCCGAGTGAGTTGCCCGTTCTTCTCCATAAAGATCTACGTTTTGGATTGGGCAACTAGCTTCAACTTTCTGACTTACTTGACCGACTATTTGACAATTCAAAAGTGCCAGTAATTGGTTTAATTGAAATAAATGTTTTGAGTTGAGTTAAGTTGAGTATCAAAATCCCAGCAGTAGCCATGCTTTCCCAAAAAATACAATAAATTATATCTCTAAAAAGACCTAACGACCACCACAATACCATTTCAACAAGTACTTAATTTAAAAAAGAAATAATAGCACCTACTTTGCTGAGTCAGAATCCCACAAGGACATTTAGTTACGGCCAGAGAACACCATAAAAACTCCATGGGAGCCGGGAATTCCTTGCCACCGTCCCATCAATGACCCTTTTTTTATTGACAACCATCATATTCTTGTAGTCTTGTGAAGTAGATCCATTGGGAGAGCTGAAAAGTTTGAAAAAGATAGTATTGTTCATTGAGAGGTCCGATATTTTTTTTATTATTGAATGTCATGGCTTTTAGGGTTTCAAAGAGAAAAATCACTACGCATAATGAAGGGTTCCGTAGTTGGGATGAAATTATCCCAAGAACAAACTTATAGTTGAAAAAAAACATGTTCTCCCATACATTCCAACAGAAAATGTAAGTTTGTACTCGCAATATTGCAAGATTTACCACGTTACTTTAAGACTATAAACTTCTCATAGGTTTTCTTGTAATCTGCAGGTATGGAATTATTTTCTGTATTTTTTTAAAAATTTTAGGCTCAGTAGTGTCGGAGATAAAGGGTCAATTTTCGTCTGAAATATAAGCTCATAATAAGCTCTTTCATATGATATGTAAAAGCTTTTACAGACAGGCGAAATCGCGTCGCGACGCGATATTGTTCTACGTATATAATATCGCAATATCGCGTCCGCGACGCGATATCGCTTCTGTCTGTAAGAGCCTTTTCACGGTACAGGTAACAGGGCTGGCCACGGCGGCCTGGCGGGTCAGCAGGATGAAAACAGGGCTGGCCACGGCGGGCTGGCGGGTCAGCAGGATGAAAACAGGGCTGGCCACGGCGGCCTGGCGGGTCAGCAGGATGAAAACAGGGCTGGCCACGGCGGGCTGGCGTGTCAGCAGGATGGTAACAGGGCTGGCCACGGCGGGCTGGCGAGTCAGCAGGATGGTAACAGGGCTGGCCACGGCGGCCTGGCGGGTCAGCAGGATGAAAACAGGGCTGGCCACGGCGGGCTGGCGTGTCAGCAGGATGAAAACAGGGCTGGCCACGGCGGGCTGGTGGGTCAGCAGGATGAAAACAGGGCTGGCCACGGCGGGCTGGCGTGTCAGCAGGATGGTAACAGGGCTGGCCACGGCGGGCTGGCGTGTCAGCAGGATGGTAACAGGGCTGGCCACGGCGGGCTGGCGAGTCAGCAGGATGGTAACAGGGCTGGCCACGGCGGCCTGGCGGGTCAGCAGGATGAAAACAGGGCTGGCCACGGCGGGCTGGCGAGTCAGCAGGATGGTAACATGGCTGGCCACGGCGGGCTGGCGAGTCAGCAGGATGGTAACATGGCTGGCCACGGCGGGCTGGCGAGTCAGCAGGATGGTAACTGGGCTGGCCACGGCGGGCTGGCGAGTCAGCAGGATGGTAACATGGCTGGCCACGGCGGGCTGGCGAGTCAGCAGGATGGTAACATGGCTGGCCACGGCGGGCTGGCGTGTCAGCAGGATGGTAACTGGGCTGGCCACGGCGGGCTGGCGAGTCAGCAGGATGGTAACAGGGCTGGCGGGTATGCAGGATGGTAATAGGGTTGGCCATGGACACGGTGGACTGGAACAGCTGGTTGTACATTTAAATGGGCATCGCCACACGTGGAGGGTTGCCTCCACAACGTCTGAATGTGGTTATACTCTCTCTTATTCAATGTCTATACTGGCTGGATACATTTCTGAAATGTATCCGGTAACGGAATTTGTGGACTTGGGCGTCAGTACGGCCAAATCCGTCCCCATCCAAGTCCAGCCCTAAACTCTCACAATGCACTAAAAATCCACCAACAAGAAAAACACTGGCTACCTATATATTATTTTTAATCAATCCTGCAGCCAATTAGATGGAGTTCAGCACAATTGTCGCCGCAGAACTTTGATTGGCTCCACTTGGGCCCAGTACACAGTCCAATTATGTTGAATAGAGGCCAATTCAACGCTACCAAGTTTTATTGTGGTGTACTGAACCCGGCGTCACAGGCAGGCCAGGGCTCAATAGGCCAATAATTAAAACCGACGACATCGGCTTCTTCGTTCGAGAGATTTCGATTTTTAATTAAATTTTGTTTTGTTTTAGTTCGTGGTATATAATTGAATTGTTTTTCGTTTAAGGCTGTCGGTTTCTGAAGGACTTTTCAAGATCGAAGTGATTCTGTGAAAATTTGTTTTGGCTGTTGTGATTGGTACACCAAAATAATGTAAATAAATCAAGCAAGCCCAAAATCCCATGTAACTATGTAACTCACATTTACATGGGATTTTGGGCTTGCTGAAATTGGAGGTTCTTGCAAATTGTTCTTTTTATAATACTTGTTCAGTGCTTCTAAAATGTTGGGCTGTTCTGTTCTTTATTAAAAAAGAAGCTGATTGCCACATCCCATTTGTGTCGACATATGATCCCAAAGATTAGTTCTAATTATTACCATAGTTAAACGTATGGTCAGCAACAGAATTCGGTTAACACTGGTACTTTTTGACAACATTCAAATTAACACAAAATGATTCGATAAACTGTTTTTTTTTCGTTTAACTGTTAATAGTTAATGTTCTTAAAATTTTAAGTAGTTTTGTTCAGATTTGAATTAAATATTTCGCCTAATAATTAAGATTAAAAAACTGCAAGTGTTAATCGACTTTTGTTGCTGACTGTACCAGTACTTATAATCGAGGCTATCGTCAGTATACAGGGTGTAACAGAAAGGTGTGGAACAGACCATCAAATTGAACAACTTTCTCCATGGCACCAACATCGTAATCACGAAAAAATTATCAGCTGTCCCATACATTTGTCAAGTCGGTATTGAAGTTTTGTACGGGACAGTTGATATTTTTTTGCGATTACGATGTTGGTCCCATGGAGAAAGTCCCAGTTTGATGGTATGTACCACACAATTACTACAACTTTCTGGTACACTCTGTATATAGTTTGACTGGTAATTAGTGACCGATACCTAAACACATGATTGTGCTCATGATAACAAACAACTTTTACTATGGGACCAAACCTGAAATCGCGAAAAAAAAATCACCTGCAATCACATTCATGTTCGCATAAAGGCTCTTACAGACAGAGGCGATATCGCGTCGCGAACTATTTTGCGATATTAAATGCGTAGAACAATATCGCTTCGCGACGCGATATCGCCTCTGTCTGTAAGAGCCTTAACTCGTCAAAATGTAGGGAGCAGCTGATTTTTTTTTCGCGATTTCAGGTTTGGTCCCATAGTAAAAGCTGTTTGTTATCATGAGCACAATCATGCGTTTAGGTATCGGTCACTAATTACCAGTCACCTTAGATACCAGCACCCTAATTGCATAATACTATCAATCACTATCTAAATGATTTTGAAGTTTATTGCTATTAACATTGCTTCATAATTACGTTCGAAAAATTTTTACTCTCAAAATGAAACCGATTCCTACTGTAAGGGCCTGTTTCACCACCTACTACATATTAAGTTCCTAATAACTTGGCGGTTGTCAGATAATTTGAAACAAATTCTGTTCCATTTTTGAATTTATTCGGTAAGTAGTGGCTACTCGGATATCATGAAAAGGCCCTAAGTATGTTACGTACTTGGAAGTCAGGTTCAGCCAATGATATTAAACATCTAGACGTTGCCATGATTACAGTGTGAAGTGTGGAAGTGAGACACATATATACGAAATTAGTACGAAAATTGAGACAAAGCATCGAATCTTCTGTCTCCTCGGCGTGCCGTCTTTATGCTTGGCAAACTTTTGAATGTTAGCCAAACAAAGGGCTTTCACTGTTACAAAATTTATCTTGCGTCGATTGATTTAACTTTTTTGGACAGTTTTTGCATTGTGCGAATGAGTTGCAGTCCAAAATATGGAAGATTTCTTACGTTGAACTTCATTTCTCATACCACATAACCTAGAAAAAGTATTATATTGCTGTCTCATGACCGGCCACGCGGTGGATCGATCTAGATGTATATTATCTAAGGGTTCAGCAGTTCATAATCACTAAACAATTGAACGTCAGCTTCAACAAACTGTTGTTTATGGTCACAACTACCATGTTTAGCAAAGGCATGAAGATAATAAAAAGTTAAAAGAACGCGACCTATTTCATAAACAGCCATTCTTTAATATCGAACTCGACATAGAAATCTATTACACATGAGTATCATATAACAATCTACAATAGTGTGTATGGGACACAATAAAGGAGTCGGGTGACATTAGATTCTGACTTGTTACACGAAAATGCACGTTATGCTGTGGTAGATAAAGCTAGTTCTATATTGCCTAGTTGGTAAAGCAGGATTGTTGCGTATGACGTAGGAAAGTAATATTAACTGTGGAGAAGTTCCACGCTGTATTTTTTTCAGTGTGCAAGGATTATTAGGGCAACGAACTGTGTCGACAATACCTATCATATGCGTAAGATCAAAAAATGTTCGATTCCTCAGTATCAACATGAATTTCAGTCAGTAGGTGTGGTATCCTTCTACATACTTGTGTAGGTATGAGTATGTTTAAATAAAATAATATCATTTTATTTCTGACTAGCTTTTGCCCGCGGCTTCGCCCTCGTGGATGTCGGAAAATATGCCACGGGAACTTGCTACCGGAAAATCTTTCCTTATTCCTTGTCTACATTTTAAAGGAAACCTCTGTGCACAATTTCAGCTTTCTAGGTTCAAGGGTTTGGGCTGGGCGTTGATGAGTCCGTCAATCAGTCAGTCAGTCAGGACTTTTCCTTTTATTTATATAGATAACTAGTTCCATAAATTGTTAGTAACAGGCTTGAACTTAAAACACTATTGTTAGTAACTTAAGCTAAAAGACTAGACACAAAGAGAAATGGACACTACGGTATCAGCCTTCTCACAAATTACCTTATTATAGCAGAGGAATTGTCTGCTGCCACCAGCCTTCAGGATACTATTGCGATTGCCCGTTATTCTGCTCAGGAGGAAGGCCCGTTTTTTTGCGGATGATATCATGAAATCCATCTATCTGGATGGGTTATCGCGAATATTTCCGAAGCACTGCAATAACGAGGCGAGGTGTGTTTAAGACATGGATGAACTTATATTTAAGACATGGATGAACTTATATTTAAGACATGGATGAACTTATATTTAAGACATGGATGAACTTATATTTAAGACATGGATGAACTTATATTTAAGACATGGATGAACATGAAAACGGTATTCAGAGCGCAAAAAAGGTGCTTTGAATACCGCATATCGCCCTAACACGGCGATATGCGGTATTCAAAGCACGGAAAGCTGAAAACCGTTCTTTTTGAATTTCCGTATATTAACAGTACCCTGCCTATACATATGTGAGGTGGCCGTATTTGTTAAAACAAACTTCCACCTATTTGAAAAACTACAGAGTTCGCGACATAGAAATAAAATAAGCAGTAGGCAACACAAAAAAGCAGTATTTCGTAAAAATTTCCTGGGAATGGCTCCACATATTTATAATAAATTACCTAATTCTTTGTTAAGTGTTAAAGATACCGATGTATTTAAGAAGCAGCTAAATAATCTACTGATATGTAAGACATACTATACAATTAATGAATACCTGTCAGATAAAAAATTGTGTGATAATACATAGAACGATGGTGGATACTTGAGTCCGATTTATTTTATTAAAACTATTTATTTTATTAAATTATTTTGTTTGTATTGTTAATTAAGTGTTGACTGTATTAGACATTACTTATTTATTATGACATTATGATACTCTGACATTGCTTACCTACTTATTAATTTGAATTTATGACAGCGCATAACTTATTGATTTGAATTTATGACATTAGAGAGAGAGTATTAATAATGATTTTATGAATTTTTGGTATTAATTGTAATTTAGCTCATGGTATAATTTTTAATGATAATTTTGCATGCCTGTATTGGTGCAACACAGTGGACTGCGCATTCACTTTTGATCTTGAAATGTATGATTATGTACTGTGTTGAGCATTAAAAATTTGAATTTGAATTTGAATTTGAACTTATATTTAAGACATGGATGAACTTATATTTAAGACATGGATGAACTTATATTTAAGACAATTTTTCTCGACCACTAAGTAGGATGCAGAGACATGCAGATGTATATGTAGGTACCTCAAATGGGGTTACTTTGATATTACATGTTTACTTTGATAGCAACTTCGGACTTATGAAAAACTAATTTTATTTGGTGAATAAGGTTTTGCTGGTACCGGTTACTGGGCATTTTGAAGGTAAGAAAGAAAAACTTATGATGCCTCCAAACATCTTTATGTACCAATCTATACTTAGATGTTTTCATATGACGAAAGTTGCTATCAAAGTAAACCCGTAGTATCAAACATACCCCATTTTACCGTAGGTTGTATACATAAGTGCAAATTTTGCATCTAGCACGTGTTCGTGCTAATTTGCACCTTCTTCTAGATAGTCAGAATACGGTTAATGGTTGAATTGAAATGCAATTGCAAGTATTTCCAAGCTTCTATTCAATTTGTAAATATACAGGTGTAATTTCAATAACGCACAACTTCTTAAGGGTCATTGTACTTATCATTATGAACAACTTTTACTATGTGTTCACATAGTAAAAGTTGTTCTGAAAATCTGAAATCGCGAAAAACAAAATTTGCTGTTCAGACATTGATATAAAAAGTAGTAATATATAAGTCAATGTGTTCAGATGATTTTTTTTCGCAATTTCAGGTTTGTTCCCAGACTACCAAAATATTTCTATAAAGGAGGTTTTACTGATAAATCAGAATTTAATACTTACTTAAATGATCATCTATGTTGATTCTAAGTAGGTAATTATTAAGAGATAACAAAGTCAGAATCTAAATTGGTAATCGACACGAAAAGTATCCAGACAATGACGTCACCAAGAGAAAAGATTCAGTCACATATCTTTGGAACCCGAAATTAAAATGTACCTATTACAAAAGAAAATTGGAGAAGAAATGTGCTCAACAGTACCTAAAACAATCAACGAGCGTAGGTAGGTACAGTCAGCGTCAAAAATAGGGGGACGAACAGACTGTTCAAAATGGTCTCGACAACTAAGAAAATCAATCTGCCTAGCCTTTTCCCAACTATGTTGGGGTCGGCTTCCAGTCTAACCGGATGCAGCTGAATACCAGTATTTTACATGGAGCGACTGCCTGTCTGACCTCCACAACCCAGTAACTGGGTAATACGATACCCCTTGGTAAGACTGATTGTCAGACTTTCGGGCTTCTGACGACCCGTAACGACTGTCAAAGATCCACGAATGACAACCGGGACCAACGGCTTAACGTGCTTTCCGAGGCACGGAGGAGTCTCGGTATGTAAAGATGGTCACCCATCCACTGACCAACCCCGGCAAGCGTAGCTTAACCTCATGGATCGACCCGTGCGGCTGTTATTACTTAACCACGAGCTCCTCATAAAGTTTTTGTCAGAATGAAAGTTGTCGTGTACTGTCTTCATTCTGAAACATTCCTTGTGTCATTGAGTTAATATTTAATTTTCATAGTTGTTTAGATCACTTTGAACAGTCTATTCGTCCCGATATTATAGACGCTAACTGTACTTTATTATCATGACTATTTTCACTACACAATCCCCTTTTTGCTCCCAAACAAACCGCAATAACACCTAACTACTCAAAACTCCCCAGCAGCACGAGGCGTGATAAAAAGCCTCATAATTAAATACTTTTGTGTCACAATCACAACTCATAGATAGTATCACTGTCTGTCTGTCTGTGGGAGATACTATGGATCTAGTAGACAATGTATGTCTATTGTTGCCGCCGTGGGTGAATATTAAGGGGGTGTGGTGTGACAATGTGATGAGTTGATAACGGTTTTAATTTGTGTTCAAACGTTGGCCCATTTTATTCATATTCGACTGGTCTCTAGATTAATACGGAAAATAAAAAATTGAGTCTAAGATAGGGAATTTGGTCTAGGATGTTGACTAAATTTTTTTTAATGTAGTTTATTAAAAAATATTGGACACGTATTTTTTCTTTTTTACGTAATCAAAAGATTTCGGCGATACATTGAGTTAAAATGTGGCATGACGTCACTCCATGCTAGATTTTATACGCAGTTGTGACGTAGCGAGAACTATAATGCGTTTTATGTAAGTAATTTTTATTGCTTAATATTATATTATAGCAAATAAATAAATAAATAAATATCCTTGGACATTTCACACAACGCCATCTAGTCCCAAGCTAAGCAACCTAATGCTTGTGTTATGGTAACGAGATGGCTGATAAACTACTTATTTACATTTTTTTTTTGTAAATACATACATATTATAAATAGAAAAACACCCAGACTCGGAACAAATACTTGTAGGTCGTACAAATATTTGTTCCGTGCGGGAATCGAACCCGCGACATGCTGCACAGCAGTCAATCGCTCAACCACTGCGCCAACCGTGTCGTCGATAATAAAGATCGTCGATAAATAAGTGTCTAATTTTTTTTATTAAGTATATGAGCAGTAGTGGCCCAGTGGTATTGGCCGCGACTTACGAGTTGTAGGTCGTAGGTTCGAACCCCGGCAGGCGCTTTACTTTGTGTAAATTATTTCATCACCGCTGCTCACAAAACGGTGAAGGAAAACATCGTGAGGAAACCGGCATGTTCTAGAACCAAAAATTCGAAGACATGTGACATCTACCAACCCGCACTGGGCCCGCGTGGTGGATTACAGCCCACTCCCTCTCACCGAGAGGAGGCCTGTGTCCCAGCAGTGGGAAAATTATAGGCTGATTATGTAAGTATATGCCTGATGGGCTTTATACTACGTAAGTATTTGTTTTTTTTACCCAGGCATCATACCGTGACTTTAGTCTATAAATCGAGAGAAGAAGAATTTCGACAAGAAACTCTGTCGGTGAACAATATTATGACAGTCGTGATGCTTCTATCTGAAAATACCTATTGAAGTAACAGTATATCATAAGCAGGTACCTAAGTACCTACTTACCTACTTTCGAAACCTGAGGGTTTGTTTCAAACGACTGACGAAAGATCTGAGGGCCAATTCCCGTATTTTTAACAACGTTCGCAATATCATCTCAAGACTCAATCTGTCAAAAATTGTATAGCGTTTACCTACATTTTTGACATTTGATTGTCGCTGGCATGAGATTGTGAACGTTTTTAGGTACGAGAATTGGCCGTCTGTTCAAATAAAATTTTACTACCCACGAGCCCCGCTATCTTCCACATAATTACTGTCCAAAACAAAACAGAAGCTGAAAAGTAAACCAGATTTTCCCGTCAAATTAAAAAACAATCGAATTTCCCCTGTCAGATTGAAAAAAAAAAAAACAAAGAACAATACACTCACGTCTATACTTGATATCACTCATAATCAATAACAATCTTAGAGGGGCAATCTTTAAGGTAGAAAAGAGGGTTTTTTAAAGTCCTCTGAGGGTCCATACAAAGGATGTTTTTCAGAGTGACAGAGGGGCGGACACAATACATGTCAGACAGCACCTAAATTATGTGTTTGTACCGAAAGTTGTACCAAGTTTGGGATTCATAGATTTATTGTATTTCTTCTTGGAAGGTTCGCGAAGTAAGGCGGTGGCGGTATGTTTGGTGCAGTTTTGGTGTGGCTTAAATAATATCGGAGCTAAAGCTTTGAAGCTGAGAGAAGCTTTGAAAATTACATTTTTTGTCTAATCTTCCTTAAGAGTGTTTTCTTTAGTTTGACACTACGAGCAATTTTTTTTTAAAATTATAGATCACCAGATTTATTTTTCCCTTCACATGTTTGTCCATACGACATCTGACATTGGCAGAATATTGTCGACTTCGGCACCGTTGCCATAAATAAAAGAATATAATGTTTTTCATACAATAATTTTTACTAGTATCTACCTAATAGAAGAGCACGAACAATGCCAAATCCATTTTCGTTACTACTATATTATCGTATTGATTTAAAAAATACCACTTTGAGTCCTTTATCCTGAACTTAATTCGATCAATTTTCAATTCAAAAGGAAAAGAAACCTACATAAAAGCTCAGTCTTTAAAAGATTCCATGATTCCCTATCTAGTGATTCATAAATTTTTGCATGCACCATTTCTAATTCACACCACAATATCTAATAATAACAAACCAAACTCATTATCTTGCGCCGTCACCCACTATTCAAAATACGATTACATTTTGACAGGATGCTGTCAAAATCCGATAAAAGTTTAAAGCGCACGCGCCGACACGTGCCGTTTTGACATTTGACATGTCGGGAAGTGTCAAAATTGACAATAGAGAGCGAACGGTCAAGTTTTTGTTCTTTAAATTGACTTTTGACCACCAGGGGTTGGTGGTGACAAGAAAATTGTTAGTATTAAATGTGGTTTCGTTTAACCCCATTGCTTTATACAGGGTCGCTGTTCTCTACATTTTGACACGAGCTGTTATGCGAACATAAATGTTGGGAAGAGCTAATTTTTTTTTTCGGGATTTCAGGTATGGTCACATACCTAGTTGTTCAAAATTATGAGTACAATGACCCCTTAACCCCTCAATTGTCAAATGCACCCAATGTGTGCCTAAGTAAAAACCTTTACATAATTTATGTATTGGAAAACCAATCATCAAGTTGTTATTATTGTTGAATGTTTAGATTTTTAAATATTATTATTAATCTTCAATTTATTTGTGTGTGTGCTTAGATTATAGAATGTGTGTTTGGAAACCACTATTGTATTGGGGTTATCCTGTAATGATAGTGTGTAAGTTTAAATAAATAAATAAATTATAGGACTAGTAAACAATGTCAATTTAATAGGTAAGTACACATTTTTATGGTGGCATTTATTTAACTCATCTCAAAAACAGATAATACTTTTTGAACTGAGTTTATTAGAAAACACAATAGAAATGTTATAATAATTAGGTACCTATTAAATTAACATTATTTACTAGTCCTTTAATTGATTAAATTTTAAGCGAGAGAGGTTACAAAATGCGAGAGCCCTTTAAAGTACCTAAGTATTAAGATAACCTTGTATTTCTCATGATAAGTGAATATTGTATCCTTTTTGAGGAATGTCTTAAACCATAAACAAATCAGTTTTACAAACTTTTCTAAGAATCTATCACTATGACACCTGTGTACGTTTCCACACTGCATGCGTAACGTTATTGAAACCGTTCTAGCAAATAACGGTTACCTACGTAATTGCTGTTATTAGCCGTAATAACCGTTTTCATTGGAACGCGGTAACACCTCTAAGATTGCACGTATAGTTTCAGCGTATAATTACAGGAATGTTATTGAAAATGTCGTATAACGTCATAATTACAGGAAAATGATTGATAATTACTGTGGAAAATGTGTGAAGAAAATACGCCGTACAATTTTCATTGGGTTTTGTATCTCTTTATTCTTTCCTAAATGCGTTATCATTGATATTATTACTTAGTAGCTTTTGAAAATCTGAAATTATCCCACGGGAATGTACCACCAGGATAGAAAGTATCCTATATCCTAATCCAGGTCATGGCCTACGAATGTGCCAAATTTCATCCAAATCTGTTTTGGCGTTTTAGCGTGAAAGCGTAACATTCAAACAAACTTACTTTCGTATTAGTTATAGGATTAGGATGATTTTCTTCGAGGAATATTGCAGCAGAATGACTCAACGTGAATGAATGAATGAATGAATAAACAATAGCAAAAGCAGTCTTCAAAACTTGACAGATTCTGTACCTACAGACAATTTCATTATGGAGTTCGAATTTTAAAATCCTAATTCTCGACAACTGTTATTCACAGGATGATGTTATTATTTACTTTGCAAAAACCCTATGCTTCCCTAACAAAACATGAGGACTGAGGATACTTTATCACAAGGATCCACTCGAACACCTAATTTTTTATCCGTTCCCATAACATTGAAGGAGCAAAGACCCTCAATATGGTATAAAGTTTTATATCGTAATAAATATATTTTATATTAATGCTGATTTTGTTTATACTAAAAACAATCGGTGCTGAGCTGAACTGCATCCGACGCGTTGATTGTTTATTTTCCTTCGTTTTGTCGTAATGGTGTAGGCAGGGGTGGAGGTTGTGTACAGGGTGTGGTTAACATATGTCTTTTGACAATTAATTTTAATAAGTTTGCATTCATTAAAATTAATGACAACACCTGTCTTTTTTAACACAATTTTTAAAGTGTTTCTTGGATAAGTACATCAGGTATAATAATACCTATAAATATCATCTAATAAATAAATGGGCGGTCTTGAAAGATTATAATAAGTAAAAACATTATTATTTTATATAAAAAATAAAACATTTATGGAACTTATTCTCAAAAGAAAACATCCAAAAACACTATTAATTTTCTTGATATCAAAAACACTAGGTATTTATGTGAAGAACTACCAATCAGATTCAGTTAAGTATTATGTCCGAATCTGATTGGAAGAGTGCATAATTATTATGCACTTCATAATAATTATACACTCTTCCAATCAGATTCGGTTATTACAATTTATTATAGAAGTTCATAATTATACGGTGACATAATTATTAGGTCACCGTCTAATTATGAACTTCGTTAGTTTATAATGTAACTCGTGAAATTGTAAACTGTCAATAAATTGTGACTGTACCGTACTGCTTACAATATAACGTATTAATTTTCGATAGTTTATAATCAGATTGGTAACTGCCCGTTTACGAGTGAAACGGGGAACTGGGAATGGGAACCACTGTACTTTAGCACCCCCCGCTTTTATATAGTAGCTATTTTTTTGAGTAGAATAGACCGTTTTTAGTGTATTTTTGGAAACCCCAAACTGCGCAAAATAAGAGAAGCCGAGAAAAAAAATTGCTGTTTTACAGTGACCTTGACCTCAAGGTCAATGACCCTGAGGTCAAGCTTTCATCGTCTAATATAAGAGACATTCGCGGCCCCATCTAATCCAAATGATTCACCAACAATAGAGGTAATGGTCACTTTTCTAACCTAACCCAAATGATTCACCAAAATGAAGTTAAAAACATCTAGTGAACTTATGAACTAGTGTTAGTAATATTTACTTACTCTAAGGCACGCCAATCCTGGGGAATGTCTACTTGACTGTGCTGCTGCTGTACTGCAGTCGTATCCACCGCCCCAAGATCGGAGAGTCCCACCTATCAGCCAACGTTCTAAGAACGTGGTGTTGGGGCTGGCGCGAACACGGCGTAGCAGAGATGCGCATCTCTTGCGCATGATGGCCGAAAAACTATCAACGTCCGTGTCGACAAACATGCCGGACGCGCTACAAAAACGTGGCAGCCCCATCAGCACCAGGAACATGTTGTTATATTGTGTGCGCAGGCCACTATATGCCCTCTGTGTAAAGTTCACCCACAGGCTACACGTGTAAAAGGATTGGCAGTACGCTTTGAAAAGCGTCACCTTAACCTGGGTGTCAACTCCTTAAGCACGAAGTGCGTAGTTTCAGCCTTCGTTACGGGAGTTTCCTACTCCGTAACACCTACGAATGGATGATTGGCTCGGGGCCCGACCGAAGTACGAATGTCAACACGATACGACAGTTGTACCTACTCCCGATGTGTTTTTGCCCGTCCGAAAAATTTAACTTTTACCTACACTTGTTTTGATGGATTGTTATGTCAGATGGACGGACGAACGGACGGACGGACTTAGGTAGTAGGCTCTCCGAGCCGTACAACTTGCAAACCTGTGGGCCAACATCCCACGTCTAACAGCCAGTGATCTGCGCTCCCGCTCTACGTCAACGGTATCTTTCAAATCGTCTGAGACCCAATGACCCAGATATTTAAAATTTGCAACTCTTAGGGCCACTGACTGCTCACCGAATAAGTTCAAAATGGAACAAAATTGTATGAAATTATCTGCCAAATAAGTTAATAGGAACTTTGTGAAGATGTTTGCATGTTTGTTACTCAATCACGCAAAAACGGCTGAACGGATTTGGATGAAATTTGATACACATATATTTTATAACCTGGATTAACACAGTAGGTTCCCGTGGGATGATTTTCGATATCCACGCGGGCGAAGCCTAAGTATAACATTCCAACAAGGATAATATACCTATTGCTATAGAAATGTCTCATTTGCTAATTGTTACTATTCATAAAGGTATTTTATATGGCAGTTGGTACTCACAATTAAGATACTGTGGCCCCGGCATAGGCAACTGAAGGAACACGGGTGGGTTTTAGTCAGTAAAAGTCTGACACGCCCTTCCGCTCCACCCCGAGCGGGAGAAGTTATTTGATGATTTCCCATCCTCCAAAAAAAAAAAAAAATGTACTCACAATTATAATTGGGTCCAGTTTTTCATCATCTGCATTGCTTTAGGTAAGACACTTGTGCACCATAATCGTTCTTCTAAAAGAAACGCCAATTTTTCTGCCTCTTCTCTTCAGCAACACCCTGTATATTTTCACCTTTCAATTACTAGGGTTCCCATTGTTTATGTTATTCCATCGTATTTGGCGCACAAAAGACAGCCCGGTTGTTTATTTTATGCCAAATCACTACCCTAGTACGCAATGATATCTATCAAGAGCGCATATTTTATTAAAAAACATAGGGGAAATACGCCTTCACGAATTTCATACTTGATTGCAACTCGAAAGTTATCGTCACTGCGAAAATTTACTTTATAACAACAGAAATAAGGTAGATATTCGAGTATGGGCAGGGTACAATAATTTGGCGACTGTCGTAGGGCATTTTGTTTTTTTAATAAATTTTAAAATTGTGTACTGAGCGGTGATAATGAATGAATAAATAGACTGTTTTGCTTTTAAAAATGGATATGTTGATTTTGTATGATGTGGATGGGATTTATTGTCATGTCTCTTCACTTAAAGAATGTGAAGTGTCGTAAGCTTTTTTTTTACGGTTCCGTACCAAATTGGTAAAAAGGAACCCTTATGGTGCGACTCAGTCTGTCTGTTTGTCACAGCTGTATATCTCAAGAACTACTAATGCTATCAACTTGAAATTTGGAACAGGTTTAGATGACGTTTACCTTATTATTTTGCAAATAAGAATGAAATAAAAATATTTATATTTTTTTGCAACAGGGACTGAAAGGGAGTCTTAAAAATTCAAAGTGGGGCTACTAGGGCATGTGGGGTATAAGAAAGAACGCTGTTTGCACATTGTCAAACATTTTTTAAAATTTTTTTTAGGCTAGTTAGTTTTAAAAACGTAAAAAAAAATACAGTCTCCCCTCATTCTCTGAAGTTTGTTTCTCAGCTACATGGTTTTAGTAACTCCGACGACTCTAGGCCTACTAGTTAAAATAAATGTGTGGTGTCAGTAAGTAATTGGTAAAATAAAATTCTGTATTCAAATTTCTAATCATTTTAATTACGTATATTTTTAAATCGAGATAATAGTCCCATCATTACAATCGGCTTTAATTTACAACATATTTTTACACATACGCTTATTTTTTCCATAAATTACAATTTATGTCCTAAATATAGGTAGGTTATGATTAAAAAGTTATCTTGTATTTTAACTAACAGGATATATTTTACTCAAATGTGGCTTGCAATAATGCAAAAATGAAATTATTATTTTATATGGCAACTTATAAATGCAAAGTGAAAACAAATGGCCAAAGGAAAAGTACTTAGTAATTTAATTATTTATATAATTATAGAAATTGCAATTATTTAATTTAAGTACTATAATTATAAAACTTTTAGATGGAATGTAAGCTTTGGACCCCATAGTTTTAAACGACAGATTAAATTAAAACAATTATATTATGGAATGAGGTGTACACAGGAATATTATTTAACTAGAGACTATTTAAAATAATCTGTCCTAAAAACTACGGGTTAACAACATCAATTTAACTTTAGTTTAACATTTATTCATTGAACAACAAAAAAGTCGCTTTGTATAATTACAAAGCCATTTTTTTTTTAAAACAAAATCAAATCAGTCAATCATTTTTAATTAAATTGCTACCAAAATCAGATCTACTTATTATTGGGAATTAAAAAGCTGAATAATCCTATTATTATAAATCTATGATGAAAAAGTTCCCAATTCTAAAGCAGTTTCGACATTTAAAAATTTTTTTAGTTTACAAAATGACACATACGAATCTAAAGTCAAAAATATAACAATTATTTTACTATATTTACAAATAATATCAAAAGTCGTTGTAATTAAGTTTGGACTTTTAAATTCCAATAAATTATTGTTATAATAACACCATTATTTATTCAATAAATAATTATTTTAGGTTTCAAAATAATAATTTATCAGGAAAATTATTTATGAGCTACTATTACAATAATTAAGTTAAATATTTCTTTATCGATAAAAGAGTTTTTAGTTGTTTTCGGCGTTACTAATTTTCAACTGACAGCTATTAAGTTTTTGCTTAAATTACGTGACCAACAAATCTAGTCGCTTGAATTCCCGATCAACGTTGACGTGATGTCTAATGTGAAACTCGTGGCAGTAACTATTTAATTACGAGTTATTTAAAGCATTTCCAAAATGTCTGCACTGTTTTCCGAATTGATATCAAACAGTTTTGATTGCAATAAGATTTAAGTAAAAGGAGAAATTAAGGATCGTATCAGGTGGCGTTCTGGGCCCCAAGTCTGCTATTTTTTACATTCCAACACGATCCCATTGTCACTGCATTGTCATTTTGCTAAAAGTTCGTAATCTGCTAAATTCATAATTTCATACAATGGAGTGTCAGTGTTTGACCATTGGAAAGTCATAATGACGCCATTATGACGCCATTATATTAGTAGATTACCAAACTTGTCAAAATCAACAATTATGAAATCAATGATAGACCATTCTGACACTATTGTAATAGCAGACTTGAGGCCCTGTAGTTCCTGCCTACCGCCATGGGAAGAAGGCTAAGATTGAAGTACTTTTTGTCTTTTAGACACGTACTTAAAGATTTTTAACTAAAACTTTTCATCGACAAAGAAACAGCTCTTATTTTATACCAACTAACTATATTCACAATGTACAAATAGGTACATATTCCTATACACATAGTAATATCTAATAACTTTAATTTATTTCCGTGGAAATTAAGAAGGAACTTTGGAGCACAAAATAAAAATAAAAAATAGTCCAACACTCGTTTAAAAAGACCAAAACTTCTGATGAAATCAATTCAGTCCGTGAAAATTCGCATTGAAATATAAAAAAAAAACTTTTACCGTTTGAATAGAATAATAATAATCTTTTTATTATAATAGAATAGAATCAATTTACAATTTTAAATTCACGTCGCGTATAATAGGTAATATCGAATTTCGTCTTTAACATAATTTTTTTCGTTTCTAGAATTCGAAAGAAAACTAACCTCCAAATAATTCGCAGTCGAAAAACAATAATAATAAACGAATAAATAATAATCAACAACAACAAACTAGGTTTCAGGTCAGAATATGACGGTGAGGGGTCGTCTGAACTCCGGCCCTCCTTGTGTGGCCTGTGGGTACTGACCGGGGTACTGTGGCATGAGGATACTTGAGGATCCTTGGTAGTAGGAAAGGGAGGGTGAAGGATTTGAGCCTGATGATGAGCTACCCTCGGTCCTGTCTTGTGCTTTGGGCGTCATGTCAGGGGATTCAGCGGGGGAGCGAGGGGATAGACTTGACGGGGCTGAGTTGACGGAGCTGAGTCCTGCCATGGCGGCTGCCGACGCTTCTGAGTACATCTTGCTGATGTCGACCGGGTATGAGCGTTGTTGCTGTTGGTCCATGTACATGTAAGCCTTGGACAGGGCGGCTGAGTCCAGGTAGCCGCGGGAAGGGTCCGGGTACATGCCGTAGCTGCGGTACTTCTCAGCCTCGATGGAGTATTTTGACATATCCATTGTTGAGCCAACCTGGAACAAGCAGATACATTGGTTAGTTATTTTTTACTTGGAATTGATACAAGTGGAGAACGTTTGTTATTGCGTTCGAGGGGGAATTGAACCCCGAGCAGTAGGCGAGGTTGTTTTTGAGCCGAGAACTGCAATAAAAAATATGTCCACGAGTATCAAACGACGTTTTTCAATACACTTTTGAAGAAATAAAATAAAATAACGAACAATATTTTTGTCATGAATTATCTTGAAACTATGATTAAAATTTTCTTTTTTTTCCGCGCTTTGCTTTCGCCAGGTTGAAGGAGAAGCAGGTATAAAGCTGATAAACAGCCTAATATGAAAAATAAAAAATTCAAATATTTTTGAGTTTAGAACACAAATAAATGTTAATTTGTTCATAAACGTTTCTTTTATTGTAATAATCATAGTTTTTGATGATATTCAATATAATAAATATTCAAAAAAATATTAACGCCGTAAAGACGCATATAATTAATTATTGCCGAGATTTAAAAAAAAACATTCACCTCCGAATAGAGAGTTGTGAAGAGGCATTGAACCAATTTGGACTACCTAAGTATAGGTATAAATTATCTGTTGCAATTTTTATTCCCGCACACGTGCGGGTAAATAAAAAATCGCACGCATGTGAAATACATTGCATTGTGAACCTAATCGTAGTGCGATATGAACCAGTTTTCGAGGAAGTGTATTGAAAAATATGTTTCTTTGGTTTTCAATCAAATAAAACCTTTTGTACACAAGTTTGCGTGTTTCTTTTAATTAATCACAAGTTATTGAATATAATTGACCACTTTAAATAAGGTAGTCAATTATATTTTATTTTAATCCTATTTACATTTGTGATTACTTGCAGTTAAAATAAAAATTATTACAATAAATAACGAAACTCAAGAATGACCTTATCAAAGAGTCAAGAATTCAAGAGAAACGCAGATAAATGAATAAAGTCTTCATTTCAATATCTTCATCATAAATATCGGATAACTACTGAATACCGAATGCATAAGGAATCGGCTGCAAATCATAAATCGAGGCATAGCCCAACATTTACAAGTCAACAGCACAACAAGATCTTTTCATACAACCTTTGTAAGAAAACTATAATCTATCTTAACAAGAATTACTCACAAACAAAATAATTCAAATGAAATTAAATATGAATTTTCGTTAACAATTTACATGTAATTCATTCACAATCAATATCCTACTTTATGACGTGAAGATAAGGTTTGAATTTGTATGCGGATGTATTGAATCGTAATGCAGTACTGTATTTTACACGCTCAGACACACAAATCACACGTAACAATGGAATCGAATAAAGCTTCGAATTTTAAATTTTTTAATGAAGTGAGCCCTACACAATATTGTGAGGAAAATATCGTTTGGACGTAACACACACGAACACTTTGTTCGGCGAACAAAGGAAGGATACAGGTTGAAGTTACGTGCACTATAATTTACGGAGCTCGACAGGTGATACATTTTGTAGCGTTAATACTTCATGTAGCTGCAACATTGTAGCGGAGTATTCTGCCTTATGCAAATATTGACTAGCAACTGAGGACGAATGTCGTGGTATTGTACATTTGTATAGGGTTACAATTTAAAACTTAATAGTTTTCTTTTGGGGATTAATAGTGAAAAAAAAGGCTTAAGGCTCTATTTCGATTCGTTTTTGACCGTTTCACTATCACGATAAAATCGAATTAGACTAACTGTTTGACATTTATCCACACACAACAACGAACCATTGAAAAAGCATAAAATTATTTAGAGACCTTTTAAACTATCTTCATTCTTCGCCCCCAAATGTAAAGGATTCCTATATTTATATAAAAAAATCTTAACAATAGGATTTGTTCGCCATTAAACCAAACCCACTCATAATATCCCGAGTGATGGTACACTCGGGATATTATGAGTGGGTTTGGTTAAAGCCAACAGGTTCGCCCACAAGCTGGCCTATCTCCCGAGCCGTGTGTAGCGTCCGTTAGCGCATAACATACGACGGCCGGTCACAGCTAGAGCGCTAAATCAGGATTAGTCCGACGCGCAGGCATCATGTACGCAGTTTACTGCCGCCCTTACGGCTATTTTATTGCAAGCCAGTTATATACGAGCCACGGTTTTTTTTTTTCTGGAAAACTATGCGGCGTTTATCAATATTAAAATAGGGTGATTTTGTACAGGTATTAGAAAAATATTTTTATATTTAAGAAAGGACATTCTGTCATAGAGTTTATTGGGGTAATTACGATAATGAGGTAATGGTAATTCCGATTGATGATAATTTCTACCAACGCAGTGGCATTTTATATAGCGACAGCGAAAGACAACTGCCGATAAAATGGCGTCTAATATAATTAGGTGAAATTCCGCTGCGTTTGATAGAAATTATCATCAATCGGAATTACCCCATTCAACCTATGTTTGATTTCCATTCGTGCATTATTTAGTTGAAATCTTGCAGCAGAGACTGACATGCGATCAGAAAACGGTTTTCTGATTGAATCTCTCTCCTCGACTCTAATCACTTCGAGAGGTCCTAAGACTGCGTTGACCGCCACATAGCGTCCGCAATTTTCCGTCGAATTCGACGTCACAGAAACGTTGTTTATGAAAGTAAGTTGGTATTACCCAACGAATTAGTTGTTGTTACCCTACTGTTCTTTGACACCGTAAAGTCAAACCCCGCTGCCATCATTTTCATGACAGCCGTCACTGCTGCCGTTATATGGCGGCCACCGCTCTTCTAGGTAATCATATCATAAATATTCCTTAATAAGAAAATAACTAAACGTAAAAAACATCTTCACATTTTTTCAAAGAATATTAGCAAACTAGCAAATTACTCTAAAACTGATTTCACACTGCATCAGTAGCTAATGAGTCGCCAACCGCTCAGCAACCGTGAAAGTAACCCATATCACCCGCCGATAACCATGGGTAAATCATCTATCAACATAATCGAATACTGAAATCACAATGGTTCGTTAAAGAACTCAACATTTGGCGGTTGGAAATGAACGGTAGGGCTGCTACCGAGGCAGTTTTTTTAAAATTCCCTACTGTGGTTTGGTTAATCATTTACTAAGGGGTATCGTATTACCCAGTTACTGGGTTGTGGAGGTCAGATAGGCAGTCGCTCCATGTAAACTACTGGTGTTCAGCTCCATCGGAAGCCGACCCGAAGGCCGAAAAGGCTAGGCAGATGATGACATTTTTGATGTTTGGAGATAGTCCAAATGTGTGCACTTATTTTGTTAATGTCTGATGATCCCTCATAATGTCATTGTATTTAAAAGCTGGGCCAAGGAAAGTTGGCATTAAATTATCGACCACTGGTTGCTGGGGGTCCGACTCGATCAAAGAAGGACGGTCAAATCGTACCTGACTACGAGGCGGTGGTGTACAGATATGCCATATATATGTAAAAATCTAGTATTTTTTAAGGTCTTAAAAAACATAAGAAATAGATATTTAAGTCGCCAGAAAAAAAAGCACAAACACATTTTTTTTTGATAGCATAATTTGCAAATTATTTAGAATAACATGTTCAGAACGCACCTTTGACGATTCATTTTGCTTAAGAAATGATTTAGTACTCAAAGATTATAATTATTCACGTTATTAGATGTAATTCAATTCTATATACTTGTGTATCAAACCAACTAGTGCTGTTTTTATTATGTATTGGATTCTTGTCATAAAAATAATTATGTGGGTTCATAGTAAGTATCAGCATTTTGTTCAATTGTCTACAACGGAACGTCATAATATGTCATCGACGCGCGCCATGGATTGACAGTGTCAATACTGTCAATTACAACGGGTGTCAATTTGACACTAATATACTGTAGTGTGTAGTCTTTGCACCCGGCGATCTCGCATTGTTGTTGTGTTGTTGTTGTTAGTGTGAATATTGTGATAAGTACTGTACTGTTTTGGATTTCCTTCTGTTGTTTGACCTTGGCATTGTTTTACAGACTGATAACTAGGTACCGCTTGTGACGATTATTCTGTGCTTTTGATTTCCGGACACCGATAACCTCAAAAGTATTTTTTGCATTATTGAAATATCTTGGCTATTTAGATATTATTTTCGAAAGGGATGGTGTTTACTACATAAAACAATCAAATCTCACTATAATTTGCTTCTGTACACTGAAAATAAAACTCAGGTCCAGCTTCTATAGAAATATGACCGATGTTCTTTGTGGCGGAGATCGGCCGTCGACTTAGAAAGAGGGGCGGTGACCCACGCTCTGGTTCTTTCCTGGTGCAGAGGCTAGCCCTGGCAATTCAGCGCGGAAACGCTACAAGTGTCATGGGCTCCTTTGCGCCGGGAACGTCTAGGGACTGTGGACTTCTGATGACGTAAAGTTTTTTGTAAACTGGTTTTATGTATTAGACATAATTTGTAATAAATAAAATAATATAATATTCAATTATCAACTCAAAAAAGATAAATAATTTATTTTCTGTAAGTAGGTTTGTACAAACATTTTTATCATATTTTTTTTTTAAACTAGATGAGATCGGCGTTTCCTATCTGACTACTTTGAGAAGAAACGCCGAAACAAACTCAGAGATCACAGTCTCTTTTAAAGTCCAGACATAATCTTGACCAGATCATGTGAAGACCATGTAGATTGCTGTCTGAAATGGTCTTTTTAGGAACCACACAGATTGAGTGGACCTGTCCAGTCAGTGCACGCATTTGTCAGTAATCGTGCAGCTCAACTCAAAACTTAAGGAGCTCAACGATTCGACGAACAATACCAAAGAAAAGTCATTTGGGTTGGCCGCATAAATTACTCAAACTGCCAGACTATGACTACTAAGTCAGGAATAACTGAAGACTATTTCAGGAATATTAGATGAAATTTATGGAAAACTAAAACAAAATATTTAGTATACTATTTCATATTTATCATTGCTGTTCACAAAACAGCCAACCCTAATGAGCCGAAAACGCCCAATCACCATTTTTAATACAACACAGGTAAAGTTGCAGTTGTTGATATGAATAGTGGCTGATTATATTGTTTACTACCGGTACCGGTATTGGTATCGTGGGTATTCGTCACGGTAATCGGAAAACTGCGGTATCATCCAATAGTTGGTCTATTAAGGGGGTGCGAAAGACCGATGCCGACGGGTGCAGGGTTAATTAAATGTTTTGGTCACGCCTCGGCAGTTTAAGGTTAGGTTTTTTGTGTGATGTGTGAGTTATGATGTTCAGAAGTTTTTTCTAAAGACCTTATAGATTTTTTTTTGGGTTGCAGAAGCTGATTGACCGTTTTAACCCTTGAATGCGTTGGTGATTTGAAGTCATGGATATTATTGCAAATCCAAGTCAATCAATCTGCCTAGCCTTTTCCCAACTAAGTTGGGGTCGGCTTTCAGTCTAACCGAATGCAGCTGAATACCAGTATTTTACATGGAGCGACTGCCTATCTGACCTCCACAATAAAGTAACTGGATAATACGATACCCCTTGGTAAGACTGGTTGTCAGACTTTCGGGCTTCTGACGACCCGTAACGACTGTCAAAGATCCACGAATGACAGCCGGGACCAACGGTTTAACGTGTTTTCCGAGGCACGGAGGAGTCTCGGTATGTAAAGATGGTCACCCGTCCACGGACCAACCCCGGCAAGCGTAGCTTAACCTGATGGATCGACCCGTGCGGCTGTTATTACTTAGCCACGAGCTCCTCATTATTGCACATCTAAGTCTTGACTGGAGAGTTTATGCTAAGCAGTTGGATGAAGCAGGCTGACAATAACTTCATCATTCGTCTATCCTTTTCCCAACTATGTTGGGGTCGGCTGGGTGATCCATGTAAAATACTAGTATTCAGCTGCATTCAGTTAGACTGGAAGCCGATCCTAACTGTTGCGAAAAGGCTAAGCAGATTGACTGCGCAATAATAACTAAAAAGCTTTATAATATTCCAAAAGAATCAGAAGCAATCCCTAACAAAATGATATTTAAACTAACCTATTACAATAATTAAATAAGTGCCCAATTTGTTAACATTTTCAATCAATGCTTCATTTAATTTAATTACGTTAGCAGATTCGTGTCAATGTCAAATGACAATCATTGTTGATTCAGCCTTTTCTTGTTTCCAATTATTTCGGTAAGCAATCATATTTCTCAATATTGATGTGTATAACTATGTCGTCAGTCTTCCTTTCATTTATGGTTTCGAGATCAGCTTATACTGGAAATGTATAGCTTGATATGTAGCCGGGTATAGCTTCTGTCCGTGACTTCGTCCGCGTGGAAGCCAGCTATAACACAAAACATATCTTGTAGCACTCTGCAATAGTGTCGCTTTCTATCACTGGAAGATCTTGGAACGAACTTCTTTAAAGTTCTGTCTCTCTGTCTCTTTCTATATAGTATATCTAGTGTAGTAGTGTATTTCTTGATATAGAGAAATTGTAAATTTGGTCAAAATGAAAATCCAAGATGTGTGTGAGTGTTGTTTTCATGATTTTCGAGGGTGTTAAAGTAGATTAGTAACGTTAAAATGTAAATTCAAGATGACGGCTGCAATTTTTTTTTATTTTTCGTCATAGATATAGTTTTCCTGGTTTTCGAGGGTGCTGAAGACCCCAAAAATAATTATAGAGATATTTTTACCTCTTTATAAATATTAGTATAGATAAGCTTCATAATTCATATAGTATTTCTTCCTGATATGTCTATGTTGTGTGATCGTTAAGTGTTTATCAACGCCTGTATGCCCCCACCACAGTTTGTCGCAATTAAACCATCTTGAAGCAAACACGCATTTTAAATACCAAATTCCTGCTAAGCAAACATCAACCTTAACCAGAATAACACATCCTCTTCATGACTATGAAAGAAAATATTAACAATATTATTGTAAAGATTTCAAAACAATATCTTGCATCTATCACTTTTAACTTTCGAGAAAGCTTGAGACGAAGCTAAAAGCATTTACACAAACACGAGTTATCAGTTAATGTAATCAACTAATTCGGTACAGACAACGGTAATCAATACAATCGGTACTTTCACTTAAAAGTGATTCAGAATGGTTAAAATGTAACTTACTCGTATGTGTCGAAAGAATTAGGAATAAAGTTATTAACCGACTTCAAAAAAGGAGGGCCCGCGATTCTTTCAAAAAGTAATAAACCAATTTTGATGATTCTTTCACTAACGCGATCTCAGGAAGGTTTTAGTCTATAATACATGAGGTATTGGTTTTGGTATTCTAATGTACGAAGTTATATGCATAAATGTACTGTATCACCGGCATTTCTAAGCGGATTTAGATTATTTGTCCATCCACAATTGTCAAATTTTAGCTTTAAGTACATAACTTGTGAGAGAAAATAAACGTTTTATATTATATTTATATTATATTATTTATCTTTTCGTTCTTCTTGGGTTTATGTAATTGTATATTTAAGTAACTAAAAATGGAAAAATAAATTTACTTAAAAAAAGTAAAGAACGACTTCAAAACACCTAAACTAAATATAATACTCATCAGCTTCTGAAGTCGGTGTCTTCAATTCATCAATGCACCTTTTTATTCGTTTTAGGTTTTTGAAGTCGGTTTTCCTTTCAAATTATTTTTTTTAAAGAAAAAATTTCATGATTTCGCACTACTTAGGTACCTACTGGGGATTTTAACTTTTTCTACAATCTAGCGGTAGGCAGTAATATTGAAGGGCATAACTCTTTACGTGAACGATGGAATCAACCTTTCAATTCATCTGTCATCATCTACTTCATTAATCTTGTTTTGTTCCTTTTAATCATCTCATTTACTTGGTTGCCGAGAGCGGCCTAGAGGTCCAGAGTAGATTGGAGGTATGGTGGAAAAGACTGGAGACCGTTGGCCTGAGAGTAAGTCGGACCAAAACGGAGTATCTGTTTTGTGATTTTGGCGGCCTCTCGGGTCCGGTGCCCATGTCTCTTGCCGGAACGCCCTTACCGATCTGCTCCGATTTTCGGTACCTCGGGTCACTTGTCCAAGGGGATGGCGAAGTAGACCGAGACGTAACACACCGGATCAACTCAGGATGGATGAAATGGCGACAGGTTACAGGAACAACTTGCGACCCACGGATGCCCCTCAAGTTAAAGGGAAAAATTTACAAGTCCGTGATAAGGCCTGTCGTACTTTATGGATCGGAATTCTGGGCAGTGAAGAAGACGGATGAAAAAAGATTGCATGCAGCGGAGATGAGAATGTTGAGATGGATGTGTGGAGTGACGAGAATGGATAAAGTAAGAAATGAGTATATAAGAGGAAGTTTGAAAGTGGCACCAGTGACAGAAAAATTGAAAGGAAATCGTTTGGGTTGGTATGGGCATGTGATGAGGAGAGACGAAACGCATGTGACTAAAAGAGTGATGAATATACATGTTGATGGAAGGAGAGGCAGAGGAAGGCCAAAGAAAAGATGGATGGATTGTGTGAGGAATGATATGAAAGAGATGGGAGTGAATGAGAGCGTGACCCCAAGTAACATGGGATAAGGGCAGGAAGATGATGAATCATCTCATTTACTGCTTCCAATGCATTATACATTGCAAACACTTCATCCTCCAATCATATTACATCATCAACCACATCTTAACTTTCTCCCACATCATTCTCCCCGCATCTATAATTCTATCACGTACTTACAAACAAATAATTTTATAATCCCAACATAATGCAATAAAGCTGAAACAACGATCACCCTCCGCCCCCGACATAGACGTCACTTTCACAAGATTAAACGTCAAATAGAAGAGGGAAGGAGGTTTTTAAATTGGAGGGCAAAGTCCCAGGGGCAAGCGATTAGGGTGTTGTCATAATATGGTGAAGATTGTGAATTTTATGTGCTGTTTTCTGGTAGGAAACGCGGTCTCGTGGTTGTTGGCGTTCATTCCATACTAACATATTCCTCTGGTTTCTCCCTGGTTAATGATGTTACTGCACATATTTTTTTATGATATATTGTATAGCTACCACCGCCAGGTCAGTGTTTTAGGTTTCTTGGCATAACTAAAATATTAATTTAAAAAAAAAATATCGCCAATGACCATGTGATCGCGTCATTACTGTAACAGCTCCCTCAGGTAGGAAACACATGGTATTGGGCAATCACTAATAGATATAAATCAATAAATTTTCCAGCAGATAATTGACGCTGCATTTTTACTTCAAGGGTTAAGATTGTGGTAGGCTATTGAGAATTGACGACTGCCTACCTTCTTAAAGATTGGAAAACAAGGAATTTAAGATCTAAATTGGTCGCACATAACGACCACTTGTATACAAAAGAAAAAGAGGAATAATTCAACAGATTACAAAACTACCGCTAAGATTGATCAGTAAAGAAACAATACAAACACATGTCATCATCATCTGCCTAGCCTTTTCCCAACTTTGTTGGGGTCGGCTTCCAGTATAACCGGATGTAGCTGAATACCAGTATTTTACATGGAACGACTGCCTATCTTACCTCCACAATCCAGTTACTGGGTAATACGATAGCCCTAGATAAGACTGGTTGTCAAGACTGTCGGGCTTCTGACGACCCGTACCGACTATCAAAGGTCCATGAATGACAGCCGAGACCAACAGCTTAACGTGCTTCCCGAGGCATGGAGGGGTCTGTATGTAAATATGGTTACCCATTCACGGAACAACAGAGGCAAGCGTAGCTTAACCTGATCGATCGACCTGTGCGGCTGTTATTACTTAGACCCAACCCTAAAATAAGCACATAGTTGCAGTAAAAAGATTTCTGACAGAACCATTCGACACAAAACAGGGTCAAACATAATATCATCATAACGTGTTCTAATCTTTACAGGGTGCTTACATAGGTACGTGTCAAATATTGAGTTAATTCACCAGAATTGGTTCTAGGGAGCCAATTGTTTGTAGGGTGTTCAGTTTCAACTACCAGAGAAGATTGGGGGAAGAGATCGAGATTCAATGAGATGTGCTTAACAAGTAGGCGTTCATATGTAATCTTTTATTTTTTTGACGTGTGATTGAATAAGGGTTCGTTGTTTGCGTAGGCAGAATTGTGTGCGAAATGTCAATGTGTTGTGTAGGAATGTGTGTGTGTGTTTGACGACACGGTTGACGCAGTGGTTGAGTGATTGACTGCTGCGCAGCATATCGCGGGTTCGATTCCCGCACGGAACAAATATTTGTACGACCTACAAGTATTTGTTCAGAGTCTGGGTGTTTTTCTATCTATAATATGTATGTATGTACAAAAAAAAATGTATATAAGTAGTTTATCAGCCATCTCGTTACCATAACACAAGCATTAGGTTGCTTAGCTTGGGACTAGATGGCGTTGTGTGAAATGTCCAAGGATATTTATTTATTAATGTGAGTAGATTTGGATTTATCGTCATCTGCCTAGCCTTTTTCCAACTATGTTAGGGTACGCTTCTTAACCGACTTCAAAAAGGAGGAGGTTCTCAATTCGTCGGAACCTTTTTTTTTATTTTTTTTTTTTATGTCTGTTCCCCGATTACTCGAAAATGGCTGAACCGATTTGGATTTTTCTTTTTTTGTTTGAAAGGGCATACTTCCCAAGTGGTCCCATGATCATCAAGTCGGGATCTGATGATGGAATCCCATGGAAATCGAGGGAAACCCTCAAATTTTATGGGCACACTTATATCGATTTCGGTATTTTTTATAGTTACTCGTGCATTTGCTCTCGGAAAGTACCATTTGGTGAACTGGAACTGATGATGAAGACCACAGATTGCCATCGGAAATACTCAATATATCTAAGTATATCACAGGTTGCGATTCGATTACTTTAATATGGTTTAGGCTATCGTCAAAATGCATAATGGTGATGGTGACTTCACCATGAGCTCCAGTTTTCCTGGTTACTAGGAGAACTCCTCAACAATTAACGTCTCTGCATCGGGAAAAGCAATATTTTGTAAAACGTGATGAGCAGTTGACAATGGGTTATTGTAACTTAGATAAATTACAAACTGACCCACTAAAAAGTGAAAAATAAAAACTTTTTTGCAAAAAACAAAACCGACTTCCAAAAAAAACACTACAAAGTGAAAAATAACTTTAATTTCGGAAGTCGGGGGCAAAAACCTAAAATACAGATCCAATGACACCGACTTCCGAAATTAAAGTTATTTTTCACTTTGTAGTGTTTTTTTTGGAAGTCGGTTTTGTTTTTTAGTGTAACCGGATGCAGCTGAATACCAGTATTTTACATGGAGCGACTCACTATCTGACCTCCACAACCCAATTACTGGGCAACACGATACTCCTTGGACAGACTGGTTGTCAGACTTTCGGGCTTCTGCGATCCGTAACGACTGTCTAAGATCCACGAATGACAGCCTGAACCAATGGCTTAACGTCCTTTCCGAGGCACGGAGGGTTCTTGGTATGTAAAGATGGTTACCCATCCACTGACCAACCCCGGCAAGTGCAGCTTAACATGATGGATCGACCCGTGCGCCTGTTATTACTTAGCCACGAGCTCCTTCCTGAGAACTTAAGTAGTTACAATATTTATACCGTAACGTTATATTTTAATGAAAACATAACTAAAGGTACAAAGATTAATATTACACAATTGAATCGGATTCCTCCCGTCACACCGTAGCGTAGGTACCTACCTACCCCTGTGCATAACAGCGGGTAGTCGCGAAATAATTAGTGGCCGAGGGGTTGTTTGTGATGTTCTAATAAATGTAGATTTGTGGTGTTAACATGAATTGGATTGGATATTTATGATAAGTTTTGAAGATTAAAATAGCCTTTTTCCCAACTATGTTGAGGTCGGCTTCCAGTCTAACCTAATGCAGCTGAATATCAGTCTTACCAAGGGGTATCGTAATACAGTTAGATTGTGGAGGTCAGGTAGGCAGTTGCTTAATGTAAAATACTGGTATTTAGCTGTATCCGGTTAGACTAGAAGCCAACCCCAACAGTTGGGAAAGGGCTAGGCAGATTGATTTATGATTCTCAGGAACGCAGGAACTTTTTTCATCCAGAAGCCAACCCCAACATAGTTGGGAAAAGGCTAAGAAGATAGATTTATGATTCTCAGGAACGCAGGAACTTTTTTCATCTAGAAGCCAATCCCAACATAGTTAGGAAAAGGCTAAGCAGATAGATTTATGATTCTCAGGAACGCAGGAACTTTTTTCATCTAGAAGCCAATCCCAACATAGTTGGGAAAAGGCTAAGAAGATAGATTTATGATTCTCAGGAACGCAGGAACTTTTTTCATCTAGAAGCCAACCCCAACATAGTTGGGAAAAGGCTAAGCAGATAGATTTATGATTCTCAGGAACGCAGGAACTTTTTTCATCTAGAAGCCAACCCCAATATAGTTGGGAAAAGGCTAAGCAGATAGATTTATGATTCTCAGGAACGCAGGAACTTTTTTCATCTAGAAGCCAACCCCAATATAGTTGGGAAAAGGCTAAGCAGATAGATTTATGATTCTCAGGAACGCAGGAACTTTTTTCATTACCTACCTATGAGAGAACAGGTTGTACAGTAGTTTCATTCAAAATCAGATTGATTTTTGATTTTGAGACAGTCGATTGTAGCTGGCTCCAAATTAATTAAGATAAGAACAGAAGGATAAAAACCCGACGTTCTACTTTATAGAAAATCTCCGTTTAGTATGTTCCGGTTCCATGGTGTTCTTTTGGCAAAGTTTTGTTGAGGACGATGAAATTGTGGTACATAAATTAAACTGCCAAAATTACCTATATCATTGTAGGTACTTAATTAAACATCATACTTACAGTACAACCATTTTCTTAGTGTCCCTCGGCAAACTTCGTGTTTCTGTCAGTCGTCGGAAGAAATCGACTTGGAAATCGATTGAGAGCGTCTGGACTACAGCAAGTGCAAAGGGCAACTAATAGAAATCCGATGACTGACGAAACACGAAGTTTTCCGAGGGACATTAAGAAAATAGTTGTACGCTTTCTTCCCATGGGGGTGGGTAGGCAGAAACTACAGAACGCCCCCTGCTACGATCCTTACATACTCCTTTTGCCTCGTTTACGGTCCTACATCTGGTCACACAAGCACGCCGGTTGCGAGTACTACGCACCTGACCTTTCTGAAAAACATCACCAATAAGGTCACTATGTGTCTCCTTAGGGCGTTCGCTCCCGGCGTTTCCACTCGCATCTGCCTTGTAAATACCTTCCTTAATTATTATATCTACGTCAAAAACGGATCATCTTACCAAATACTAACATAGCGTTCAAATTGGATTCGAAATTGATGTTTACGGTGTTAACAACCCACCCCTTAGAAATTGAATTTCTCATCCTTCATAAAACCATCAATTTCTAACATATGGTTTATCAATTCCAAGCATATTATACGCTGATCTAGCACTTTCAGGTTTTTTTTACTACTTAACGAGTAGCAAATTTTCCAAAATTAGATAAAATTACTAACACGGTTTATAATTATGATGTGTCAGCACTTTTTTTCTTTTTTTTTGGGAACAGTTCTTCCTGCACGATGTTCCTATTTCATGGTATTAAAGATTTCATGCCTTCGCACTAACTGGCTGATCATATAATTAGCGCCTAGATTGGTCGATGCTTCGGCATTTCTCGGTAATATTCGGCAATCTGAATGTTGTTTTTTTTTTTTTTTCGTTGGAATCTGTAGGGCCTTTTCGTTACATAAGTTTAACTGAAAGCAAATACTCAGACAATCAGTTGTACTTAGAGTTATACCGTCTTATTACAAAACAAGGTTCACCTTCAAACCCAGGTTTAAACCATGGACCCTTTTTTGAATTTCAAACTTTAATCCGACACATTAAGATGTCACTTTTACAAAACTGACAACTTCGTCCAGTACTAAGTTGTCAGTTTTGTATAAAGAACCGTATTTCTATCACAGCTAGGTTCTTATTACAAAAACTGCCTTGATGGTTTAAACCATGACAGAAGAAATACCTCGTTTTGTAATAAGGCGGATTGAGTTTATCCAGCTAATTCAAGAGTCTGGAGTACAATACTACTATTTTATTAAAAAGCAGACCGGACCGGACAGATCTGCACCAAGTGCAAAGGGCAACAAATAGAAATCCGACGACTGACGAAACACGAAGTTTGCCGAGGGACATTAAGAAAATAGTTGTACTGTAGCTACCTATCCACGGTCGATTCTACAATACCTACCTATAACATACAACAAACATGTTGAGATAATTTTGGTTCTGGTTGGAAACCTGGGCACCTGACCATCCCAAAAAGACTTGCTGATTCGGAGAGACAAAGTTTAAAGTCTATCCAGTTGTGGCAAAACCATTAGTTTTCCGAATTCCTGTTAGTTGGAAGAGACACATTGCTATCAATCAATCTACCTATCCTTTTCCCAACTATGTTGGGGTCGGCTTCCAGTCTAACCCGATGCAGCTGAATACCATTGTATTTTACATGGAGCGACTGCCTATCTGACCTCCACAACCCAGTTACTGGGTAACACGATACCACTTGGTAACACTGGTTGTCAGACTTTCGGGCTTCTGACGACCCGTAACGACTGTCAAAGATCCACGAATAACAGCCGGGACCACGTGCTTTCCGAGGCACGGAGGAATCTCGGTATGTAAAGATGGTCACCCATCCACTGACTAACCCCGGCAAGCGTAGCTTAACCTGACGGATCGACCCGTGCGGCTGTTATTACTTAGCCAAGAGACACACATTGCATTTACTATTAATTAATCGGAATCTTACCTGTGGATTTGGTGTTAGCGCAGCATTGATAGCATTCTGCTGAGCTGCAGCAGCTGCCGCCGCGGCCATGCTGGCTCCGAGTGGCCCATACGCAGCCCCATAGTACCCTCCCATCGCCTGACCCATGCCTCCACCTGCCATACCTGTAGAATAAATAAAAGAATATTTGTAGTGACGTCATTGCAAGCTTTAAAAGCTGCAGGACTTTATTGTAAGGAATCTTTTTCATAGTTTTGACCTCATTTGAAACTTTGTTGTGCTTCCTTTGCAATTTCATTAAAGTTGCCTTTGGGTCATTGCACGAGGACGTTGAGAAAACAAATGTTCAAACTTGTCTGACTTCCATGGAGCAAAGTGTCAGTGCTTAACAGCATTAATAAACGGTCTGGTTGTGTTTTTAGTTTAAAAGTTTGATCATTTATAAAGTGTACACAAATCTTTATCATTACATTACGGGTAACCAATTTCTTGAGCTTACAACCCAACAGGCAGCGTTAAAAACGGACAGCGAATCCCAAAATCCCAATGAACTATTCAAAACAAATTCCACAACAGTTCTAAATTCAAAACATTCATAGACGCTAGAACGGAGGAATGTCTAATTCACACCAGTAGGCAAGTGGCCGCCGTAATGGACAGTACTCTATAGACCGACGCACATTCATAATGGCGCTCCGGGAACTCTGATTCGAGCACCAATTAATTATTTCATTGTGTCTCGAATAATCCCGCCCTCGAGTGCTATTAACTAACGGTCAGTTCCTTAGACGTGTTCATTAAATACGCCTCAACGGGGCTAGTTTACTCGCTTATTGATAACTAATGAATTCGGATTAGGAATTTAATTTAAAGCGACTGATTTATTAGATACAAATCTGGTTTCATTAAGTTTTTAATGCGATTTTTCGTACTGATCTATATATGGACATAAATTATATAGATCATAAAATAAAACACATTGTTGCAAGATACAATATAAATATATTTTTTTTTTAATATTGATTGCACCATTTTTAATATTGTAAGAGGGATCAGCATACATAATATTTGATTAAATTAAAACCTATAAATTAAATCAGCAATCCACGTCGGAAAGCTAAAATGGAACTGTCAAATCTCGCGGCGAAAAATATTTATAATACAACCAAATTAGGATGTCACGACAATATAACCACTCGTAATGCTATTACGTGAAAATCGAAATACACTTCATGTCCCGCGTGAAATATTCGAATATAGAATTTAAATAAAAAATATATGAGACACCCCTATTGTGGTGACGTCAGTCGAATCTACAATATATTATAAACCGCAGCAAAATTATAAAGCAGTTTATTAAAAGGACAATGAGTTCTCCGTCAAAGCAATAAGGTGCGATATCGCTTGGGAGTTTATTTTCAGGGACGCAAATAGGTAGCGTCAAGGTTTTTAGAAAGGGACGATCAAGATTTTTTTTTATTATATTTATAATTAAATTCCCCGTCATCTCTTTTGGGTATCTGGCCTCCTGGTATTGGCGTTCGCGCGATGGATTTTTATTTTCATATTTTCCAAGTTTTCATTTAATTCGTAGAAAATATGAAAGAATTCAGACTGCTAATAATACCTTTGATTGACGGCTCGACCATCATTAATTATTCCTCAGTAAATGGCAGATTTATTCAAGTAGGTATAAAAAATGCTGGTTCGTTCAAAGGAAATTATCAGTTACATGTAGCTGACATACAAGGTAGTGATTGCCGACATTCAGCGCGCTTATAAATTATAGCTAAACAGCCATTTACACGCTTATTCTAGTATGAAAGAATACTACAGTGTTTTTACATTGTAGTATTCTTAGCTTATTATGGCCCACGTGACAAGACAACGGAAGAAAGCATATCATGTGGTTATTATGTTGACGACTTTATTGTATTCGGGACAAGATTTGGTTTTCAAGTTATGAAAATGACATCTATTTTTTGAAATACTTCCTATATTAAGGGTATTTATTTCATGTATAGTCAGCGTCAATCTATCGGGACGAACAGACTGTCCAAAATGATCTAAACAATTAAGAAAATTAAATATTCACTCAATTACATAAGGAATGTTTAAGAATGAAGACAGTACACGACAACTGTCATTTTGACAAGAAATTTATCCAATTGAGATAAAGTTTAATTTTCTTAGTTGTTGAGATCATTTTGAACAGTCTGTTCGTCACGATATTTTAGACGCTGACTGAACTTCTAACGAACGAATCAGTTAGCTCACAGTACTCGGGGGTGAGCCTTATGTTAGTTACATCTATCCTTCAACGTATAACTCGTAACTTTCAAGAAGAAAAACTACAAGGCTTCATGAATACTTAATCTCCTAGCTCACGTGGCGTTTCCATCAGATTTTCTCGAAACGAACCCTCACAAGTTCATCAAAGGCTGCTCTCATAACCCTAAATTAACTCACTGTTGGTCGAACAGACCGACAACAAAAACCCAATTAATTTCTACTAACGGGTTATACAGAAACCGCTTAAATGCAACATCAAAACTGTAAATGACTAATTTTAATTAATAAAACAAACGAAAATTTCCTTAAAAAGTCGTTACGTGGGACTTTTTCGACTCGAAACTTGGTTTGGAAGTTGAAAAAGTCCCTGAAAGGGTTCAAAAGGGTTATTAAAATAGGCGATTTTTGTTACTTTGTGGAAGTTTGGAAAGTAAAAGAAAAGCAAAACCTGCCTTGGTTAAAAATGTTAACTTTGAATAGAGAAAAAAATAAATTGTACAAAATTCGGCGAATACTATGAAAAACTTCCACGTGGAAAACATAGGAATGCATCAATGAGCTTAGATGTTGTAAATCTCACTGGGGAGAAGTTTGGCTTAAGTCCCTGCAATATTTAGTACCTATTAGAATGCATAAGGAAAATATGAATACACAAAAGAATTGTAGAAACAATTCTTTTTCATCAATCGATGCTCAAACTCCACAAAAATTAAAAGCTACCCTACAAAGGATGTAATTTCAAACACGATTCACCTACGTCACAATCCATATCATTCATAATGACCATCTTCCGACCGACCCCTGAATATGTAAATATAGCCCCAGCATTGTGAGGATCGGCAGAAAGGTCGGACACCGGGCTAAATGGGATTTTCGTACGGGTTTCCTTTTCAATGCCCCCGTTTTTTCTTTCCACTCTTTATATTTGAATGTGTTAAATTTCTCGGAAAAATGCTTATTTTCTGTCCCGTCAGGTGGGTAAGGTGATTTATAGAGTGACCTTAGATGGTATCAATGGCTGAATGTGTGGCTTATTTCAGAAGTTTTGTGGAAATGAGTTTTGGGTTGCCGAATTGTTCGTACTTATTTTTGGGTTCATTTAACTCGATCGAGGTGGTAGAATATAATCCGAATTGAACATAAAAGTGTCCCATTCGATACTAACACACCGTAGGTACTAGATATAATAAAGATCTATAACTAAATCTCGACTTTAGTTGTAGTTTTCTGTAAAAGTAGACAATTTCCATTCACATTTTCTTTTGCTCAGAAAATAAAAACCTATTTCTTCATACTAAATCAGATCACAAGTTAACAACATAAACATAAATAAAATCAGATCACAAGTTCACAACATAATCCCGTGGAACCCTAAAACAACCTTCAGCAGTTCCATTTATCCTTCAAAAACGATCGGAACAAATGACAAGGGGTATATTTTCGCCGTTTCATAGCATGGGGAGGGTTGTCCGCAGACGTACTTAACAAACCGTGGTTAAATTGATAGATTAGCCACAATTTGTGCAAATCATCGTTTTTGCTTGTTTGTAGTTATGGATATTAAGTGATATGGATTTTGGTTGAGTGATAGAATTATCTCGTTGGGATTATGTTAATAATGTAGATTTGAAGTGATTCATAATGGCTGCTGTAACTAGTTTTATATGAAACTATTGTTTGGGTCGTAGTGAAAAGCTTAAGTCTCTCTTAGAAATAAGTAGTTATAAGATATTTTAGAGGAGCTCGTGACTAAGTACTAACAGCCGCACGGGTCGACCCACCAGGTTAAGCTACGCTTGCCGGAGCTGCTCCGTGGATGGGTGACCATCTTTACATACCGAGACTCCTCCGTGCCTTCGAAATGAACCTTAAGCCGTTGGTCCCGGCTGCGAATATAGAAATGCTACTTCAGTACGTCCCCTCAGGCGGAGACGAATAGCTAGAGTTAGCGCATTTGCAGGCGTTAAACACACGTAAATGCTAGTATTCAGTAGCTTTTACGCGGATTTAGCATTTACGTGTTTTTAACGACTGGAAATGCGCTAACTCTAGGTATTCGTCTCCGCCTGAGGGGACGTACTGAAGTAGCATTTCTATAAACGCGTCCCAGCTGTCATTCGTGGAGCTTTGACAGTCGTTACGGGTCGTCAGAAGCCCGAAAGTCTGACAACCAGTCTTACCAAGGGGTATCTTATTACCCAGTTACTGGGTTGTGGAGGTCAGATAGGCAGTCGCTCCATATAAAATACTGGTATTCAGCTGCATCCGGTTGACCTGGAAGCCGACCCCAAAATAGTTGGGAAAAGGCTAGGCAGATTGAGTTATAAGATATTTTGAAACCGTTTCAGTAAGAACTTTTTATTAGACTATTGTTCAGTCTATAACATAAAAGAATACAAAACAAAGTTCTCACATAATGTATACCATCAATGTGTCGTAAACCCCAAAAAATCAAAGCAAAAATATAAACAAAACGGCGAGTCATTTCCTAGAGCCATAAACAAAAATTTCTCGCTCCACACGTTCGTTCTCCCCAACGTCCCGCGCTCAACTGTCATGTAAATGACGTCACGTGACCGGAAGCAGTTTGGCGGGGGGAGGGTCTTCCGGCGACGCACGCGATTGGACACTTCCGTTCGGTAACAAACTGCTGGTATATAATATGCTAATCATGAATAAGCAATTTATTGGATTATTGTACGGTAATCCGTTGCCTGTTTTGCCTGTAAGTGAGGATTAGGTTGGTTGGATTTTTTGGCGATAACAGGAACTGTTTTGTACCTTATACGATGATAAAGCTCCTAAAATGTTCCGGTACACCGTACAATACTAGCCTAGAGTTTTTTAATTTTTTTCGAACATTTTTACAAAGCTTTTTCTTTTATTTAGTTTTGCACGCTCTGTGCATTTAAACAGCATATACAGGGTGTAAGGGGCAGCCCTCCGCAAACTGATAGGGTGAATTCAGTATGTCATATTAAGATGACCGGTACATGAATTTTTTTCAGGAACGTTAAGGGAATCCAATAAACCTGATTTGTTTGTGTTTTTCTGCACAAATCGGAGCGTCTATTACTGGTTGGGAGGGGTAGGTAATAGGTATGCGGTGAGTTCGATGAACTCTGTAGCTAGACAGAAAGTGAACAGTTGATTTCACGCGTCGTTGGTTAGAGTATTTCAACATCCATTGCTTTTTTTTTTTGCAGTTGCTTTACATAAATGCAGTGCTGCGAACACACAATGCAATTTTACATTGAAATAATGAAAATGTAACTGAAAAAAAATTTGAAAAAATGAAAATTTTCCTGAGAAAATTTCCGGTGGAATATGATTCAAAATGAGGAGCTGAATGCACTCTGTTAGTTTGCGGAGGGCACCCTGTATATATTACTTTCTCTGTAACATAATTAAACTTTCATTGTATATTAATTTAATTATTTAACTGTTTTTTTTTTCTGCGTTGAAGTAAGTAGGTATCAACATATTTTTTTTTGTCACAGTCATTCAAGAGACGGAAGTTCCGTAAAAACTATTGCCTTATAGGTAGGTACTTATAGAAATGTGTGCTAGAAAAAATATTGGTCTGATACATATTTGTATGAAGCCAGCGCGAGCGCCGCGCCGGCCCGTGCAGTAATATACTAGTGTCCAAGCAAGTTGGTTGTTTTCTTTGTCTCCCGCTCTCATACATATCATTGGCGACGAGGTGTGCGAGCAAGTACCCACACATATATATATATATATATTTAAAAAATGAACGCGATTCTTGGGAATTTGTCTTCATTTGACCACAAAACCAGCGAATGGCAAATATATAGGGTGACTGGTAATTAGTGACCGATACCTAAACACATGATTGTGCTCATGATAACAAACAACTTTTACTATGGGACCAAACCTGAAATCGCGAAAAAAAAATCACCTGCCCCATACATTCAAGTTCGCTTAACTCGTCAAAATGTAGGGAGCAGCTGATTTTTTTTTCGCGATTTCAGGTTTGGTCCCATAGTAAAAGTTGTTTGTTATCATGAGCACAATCATGTGTTTAGGTATCGGTCACTAATTACCAGTCACCCTATATAAGGGGAAATTAACGCAGTTCTTGAAAATCAACGGTTTTAAGGATGAAGTGAAAAGTGGTATATTACTATGCCATCTTACGGAAGAGACTTATCGATTACTTCTCAACCTAGCTTTTCCAAAAAATTTGGAAACGCTGAGCTATGTGGACCTAGTGGCATTATTCGACAGCCATTTCAAGCCAAGAACGTGCACATTCGTGGACAAGGCGAAATTTTTTGGTGCCAGCAGAACAACAGGCGAAACCGTTGGAGAATGGGCGGCGCGATTGAGAGGTTTGGCAACTTATTGCGACTTCGGCACCGCTCTAGAAACGAACCTGAGGGATCGTTTCGTCCTCGGCCTGAGTGCAGGTCCAGAACGCGACAAGCTATTCGAGCAAAACCCGTCGACGCTCACGTTGTCGCGGGCTATTGAAATGGCGGAGCAGGCAGCGTGTGCCAAGGAGGCAAAGGCCTTGTTAAGCAGCAGTTTGGAGGCCACTCCGATCAAGGAGGAACCAGTATACCGCGCGAAGTTCCAGGGTCAAGCTAGCCGTGGACGTGCCGCAGGTGACGCTGAGGCAGCAAACCGCCGCGATGCGGATCGCTGCGAAGTTTGCGGCATGAAAAATCATATTAGTGAAAAGTGTCGTTTTAAGGGCTATACGTGTCAAAAGTGCGGTGTAAAGGGCCATTTAAAAAAAGTGTGCGGTAATTCAAAAAAAACGCGGGTATATCATGTCGACTCAAACGAAGGAAGTAGCGGTACCCAGCCACAGGACAAGGGTTGTGACGAGTGCCAGAATTTTAACATAAGGTACGCGGCTGATAAGCCGATTGAAATTGAATTAGTTTTAGGTGATCAATTTATTAAAATGGAATTAGATTCAGGATCGGGTAGCACTGTTATTTCGGATAAAGATTATTTCAAAAACTTCTCGCAATACCAGCTACAAAATTGCAATGTAAAAATGTGCTTGTACAATGGACATAAAATCTCTCCACTAGGATTTTTTACTACTAAAGCAAAATTTAATAATTTAATTAGAAATATTAAACTTTTCGTAGTTAAGAATGGAGGTCCTCCATTGTTAGGTAGGGATTTCATGTCCGCTTTTAATTTAATAATAACGACTAACATTAACTCATTAGTAAGTACTGATAACGATGTACAGGAATTGATTAACAAATATCCAGATCTATGGCGAGATGAGTTAGGCTCATTTAATAAATTTAAAGTTACCCTACAACTAAAAGAAAACTCAGTTCCGAAGTTTTTTAAGCCACGAACTGTACCCTTTGCACTGCGAGATAAAGTCGAACAAGAATTAGAACGGTTAGTAGGTTTAGGTATTTTGGTATCGATAGATCATGCGCAATACGCCACTCCGATAGTGCCGGTGTTAAAGGAAAACGGACAAGTCAGAATCGCGGGAGATTTTTCGGTAACACTGAATAAAGACCTTGTAATTGAAAAATACCCCTTACCCAGGATTGAAGAGGTTTTTGCAAAGATTGGAGGGGGCGAGCTGTACAGTAAAATTGATCTAAAAAATGCATACAATCAATTTATATTCGAAGAGTCATCACAGGAACTAACGGCAATCAATACACATAAAGGTTTATATAAATATACACGTTTAGTTTACGGCCTAGCTAACGCACCTGCTATTTTTCAAAAGTCCATGGAGACACTATTAGCTGGAATAGACGGAGTCAGTGTCTGGCTCGATGACATATGTATTACGGGTCCCGATAGGAACTCACACATTCAAAGGCTAACTGAAGTTTTAGGTAGATTAAGCGACGCCGGTCTACGTCTACAAAAAGATAAGTGCCAATTTTTTAAACAAAGTGTACTTTACTTAGGCTACGTTATTAGTAAAGCGGGACTAATGACTAGTCCAGAAAAAGTCAAGGCAATATTAAGCGCCCCAGAGCCGACCAACGTCACTGAAGTTAAAAGATTTTTAGGCGTTGTTAATTATTATAGAAATTTTATTCCCAACGCTTCATCAGTACTCAGTCCTCTCCATGAACTACTACGGAGCGATGTGCCCTGGGAGTGGGGAGATAGGCAGCGGCAAGCTATGTTAGCGGTGCGCCGTGAACTAGCCTCGGAGCGCGTGCTGGCGCACTTCGAGCCGACGGCGCAGCTCGTGCTCACTGTGGACGCGGGCCCCAGCGGGCTCGGCGCTGTGCTCTCGCAGCGCGGGCACGACGACGCTCATGAGCGACCGCTCGCGTATGCATCTCGCTCGCTCACCGCTAGCGAGCGAAACTATAGTCAGATACAGAAGGAGGCGACTGCTATCATATTTGGTGTGAAAAGGTTCCATCAGTATCTGTACGGTCGCAGTGAGCCATTCATTCTAAAAACCGATCATAGGCCTTTGGTTTCCATTTTTAACAACAAGACGGGTATACCGGTAACGACAGCTCTAAGACTACAGAGATATGCTATTACTTTGTCGGCTTATAATTATGTAGTACATTATGTATCCGGTGATAACAACTTAGTAGCAGATTATTTTTCCCGCGCACCTTTAAAATGTACTAACAAGCTGGAAGAGACCGATAATATAGATACCTATTACGCGCTCAAGTTTTTGGATGAAGCGTCGCCCGCAACTACGACGCGCGACATAACGCAGGCAACGGGAAGCGATACGGTGATCCAAACTGTAATTAGGTACATGAAAATCGGATGGCCACGAAAAATAAATTGTAAGTCTGTTTTTCCTTATTTTCAGTGCAAGTCCGATTTACAGTACGAAAATGGTTGCCTTTTTAGGGGACATAGAATAGTTATTCCGTCTATATTAAGAAATAAAATGCTACGTGAATTGCACGATACTCATTTAGGTATAATTAAAACAAAAAGTAATGCACGAAGTAGGATGTGGTGGCCCGGCATCGACGGCGACATCGAGCGATGGATAGGGTCCTGTCTCACGTGCGCGAGCGTGCGGGCCGCGCCGCCGCGCGACCCCCCCGCGCCCTGGCCGGCCGCCGCGGCCGCCTGGCAGCGCGTGCACATCGACTATATGACGGTAGGGCAGAGGGTATATCTCGTGGTTGTAGATTCATACAGTAAATGGGTAGAATGTCTACACATGCATAATGGTACTTCAACTAAGGCTCTGATAACTAAACTCAAGGGAATATTTTCAACTTTTGGTATACCGAATTTGTTAGTATCAGATAATGACGTTAAGATAAATTCGGACGAGTTCAAGACGTTTTGCAAATCAAACGGTATCAAATATATGACGACTCCCATTTATCATCCGCCCAGTAATGGTCAAGCCGAAAATTCGGTAAGAACCTGTAAAAAAATGCTAAAATGTATTTTAAAAGATCATTTATCGCTGTATCAAATCAATGAATTGTTACTAGGCTATTTGTTTAATTATAGAAATACCGTGCACTGTACCACTGGGGAAACGCCAGCAAAGTTAATGTTTGGTAGAAATCTACGATCACGTCTCGATTTAGTTGTACCATCAAGCGAAGCTACGCACGTTGACACTTCGGCGGAGCCCGGGAAAAGACAATTTATGACTGGCGATGTGGTTTGGACCCGATGGTACAGCGCACGGAAAGAAACATGGCAGTTAGGCATAATAAAACATAAAATAGGTAATAAAATGTACAAAATTTATATTAATGACTTGAATCATCACTGTGTAAGGCACGTGGACCAGTTACTAAAGTATACAGGTAGTAATCAGCCCACAGATGTAGGAGATATCACGGTGCCACATCAGCAACAGTCACCCGACATCTTCGGTACCACTAATTCCAGACAATTAACAGCATTACCAACAGTATCCAGCGAGCAATTGGCAACGAATACAGCCGGGGTGACTGAAACTAATGCCGCACCTGTATCACCAAATGTGGAATGTGTCGCAGATGATGGTGATGAGGAGGAATGGGGTGATTGTGAGGCGATAGAGAGTGAGGGAGGGGCTGCTAATAATTTAGCATCGCCGCCGTCACTGGCAGCGCAGCCCGAGGTACTTGTGTCCGAGGGCAATCAGTCTCGAAGTACTGAGGAGTGCAATGTAGACGTACCACGCGCACCATCACCCACACTCTCGCGCCAAAAGCGTCATAGGAAGGTGGTCGACTATAAGAAATATTTTTAACGGTTTTGTTTTGTTATCTGATAGTTTTTAGTGTTAATAATTGTTTTAGTAAAGAGTATTATTATATTGTTACCAGGTTTCAAAATCTAAGTGTGAAGGAGTGATACATATTTGTATGAAGCCAGCGCGAGCGCCGCGCCGGCCCGTGCAGTAATATACTAGTGTCCAAGCAAGTTGGTTGTTTTCTTTGTCTCCCGCTCTCATACATATCAGTTTTTGCTAGCAGTACCGAGAACTATTGTCATTAGATTAATTTACCGTAACACTACTTAGTAAACTTTTTTGTAATACCATGACAATTCTATAACTATTAACAACCACCCTAAATAAACCAGATTTAATAATTTGCATCTAAATTTGCAGACTGTTTTAGACACCTAAATAAGAAATATCGTGCAAATGAGTAATTTTTTGCGTCGAAAAAGAGACAAATCGATTATTTTATTTGTTACACTCAAAGTTAAGGAAAATGCAACATCATTAGCTGAACAAACAAGAATTTTCTTAAGAAAAATAAACTGTCGAGCAAAAAAGGTATCTTCCATCATTTGCTAAAAAAACTCTTCATGGTTTTTAATTATGAATGCTGTGAATAAAGAAACAAAGGGAAACATCTGTTATGAACTTGGCAAACTTTTTTGCACGACATTGTAAGATACAATGGGCTAAATCGTGTCAATTATTTTTTGCCATAGTGGTATTTTTCTGATAAGTATAATATGCCGAAAATCCTGCTACCATGCTTGGATTGAATCATTAACATTTAAGATGTCATTACCACAGATTAATACAGATGGGACACTCCGCAGTTTAGGTATGAAGCTGCAAGTACAAATTAACAATTGTCGGACTTTTTCCTTTACTTAGAATATGATAGAATACATTTTTTGTCAGAATATTGTACAAAGCTGTTATGTGGAGTATTATGATCATAATATTGTTCCGTTTCCGGCGTACAAATAAGTATAGTTTGTTAAATTATGGGTCATTATTACATTAAAATTAAATTATTAATCATGTAAGTATAATAATTACAAATAATTTAAATAAATTGAACAATTAAAGTAAAGTAAAAGAGATTAATTATATGAGTCAAAATTCAATGGAGTCAAAGAGATAAAATATGATATGTAGGCAAAAAACTTCATTCATGCTGTGAGACTTATGCTGTGAGACCTTGCCTCTTGCCAAATTTCATGATTCTAGGTCAGTGGGAAGTACCCTATAGGTTTTGATTTACTTGCAAGTATATCAAAATATGTCGCATAAATGGCCGTATTGTTTTATTGCATTGACTTAGAAGCTTGATTTTTTTAGAACTCCAAGGGGCCATATACCTACGTGTTTGATATTAATTTCAACTTGATACCTCCACGCGTTCCTAAGAAAAAGGGTCTTGACAGACTAACAGACAGACGGACAAAAAGGGTTTCGTTTTTTCCTTTTGAGGTACGGAACCCTAAAAAAACCTTAATAACGAGTTTGTTACAAATTCCATCTTTTTTGGTGTCGATAAATGGAAAATAATTTGTGTCAATACCAAATCATCGACGCATCAATGTAAATAATACTTTAACTATATACCACGAAGACAACACCCGTCCAATACAAACAAGAGAACAATTGAATATCTGCGTCAATTATTATTAGCATTATTAATAGCTGTACAAAACAATAAAATGAAAAACATGTATAACCAATATGTACACGTAAATTGTATGAAAAGATGGCATTGTAATATTCTAATTTACATAACAATTAATACAGTTTAACTTGTAGATATAATAAAGCATTTATGTATGGGCGTTGCGACACAACAGACTAATTTTATGAAACAAGCTGTATGTGACAATAGGGCTGATACACACAGTTGTTAAAATATAAGTAATGCTTGTCAGGAATTATTTACTATTCTATTTCGTCATTTATATTGTTTGTGTAGCACAAGACTAATAATGTTAGTACCTATTGATTTTAAATGGATTTACTCCGCTTTCAAATTAGAAATCATATAAATAAATAACGACTCTTGCTACGACACAATAAAGTGCAATTCAGGTCATCATATCAGCCTATAATGTTCCCACTGCTGGGACACAGGCCTCCTCTCGGTAAGAGGCAGTAATCCACCACGCGGGCCCAGTGCGGGTTGGTAGATGTCACATGTCTTGGAATTTTTGGTTCTAGGACATGCCGGTTTCCTCACGATGTTTTCTTTCACCGTTTTGAGAGCAGTGGTGATGAAATAATTTACACAAAGTAAAGCGCCTGTCTGGGTTCGAACCTACCACTGCTATCAATTCAGGTCGCACAGCGTTAATTACTGTTATATTCACCTAGAAGTTGCCTATATCGCGTAACTTCTGACTAGTTCGTTAGGCTTGTCTTCTTTACGACTCCTAACGTGCGAGCCGGCCGGCGCGTGGCAGGGCCCACACTGAGTTAGCCCGACAAGTCGAGCCCACCGCGTACTTGTAGCTTCATAAAATGCAGAATGCGTCTGACCAGAGGGGCAATTCTCGTACCTAAAAACGTTCACAATCTCATGCCAGCGTCAATCAAATGTCAAAAATTTAGGTAAACGCTATACAATTTTTGACATATTGAGTCTTGAGATGATATTGCGAACGTTGTTAAAAATACGAGAATTGACCCTCTGGTCTGATGTAAAGGAGACAAAACATAAACAGGCTACCGCAGCGAATCTATGACAGCAGTTTTGAAGTAAGATGGACTTTTCTTCGATGCTTATGAATTGAAAATAAAATTGACAATAGGTATCTAAATAGTTCCTACATGAACGAATTAACCATTGGACCCGACATAAAATACAAATACAGTATGAAAACTTGTTCAACCACATTACATTTGATTAAATTTTGTGATAAATAGCTAAAAATAAATGTAATAAAATAATGTACTAAGGTACAAGTGAAAAGAAATAGTGCTGCTTCCGCCGCTATAGTTTTTACACCATTTAACTGAACATTTAGTAATTTTTTATACGCAAAATACGCGCATTGACGTGGAGTTGCGGATACCAGCCCGTATTGCCTATTTAGTCATTTTTGGGGATGTTTTGTTGACAAGTAAGTGCTCGAGACTGTCGCAAAAACAAGCGACCAAGGCTAGAATTTCCTGGTTACTGACAAGACCAGTAAAGGTGCGTCCGCTTATAAAATATGTCGGGTCCAGTGGTTAATTCGATCACGAGTTCCTACAAGTGACGTTTTTTGAGTTCTATGCTAGATTGTAAATAACGCGTAGTAACATTTAAGTTACTACTTTTGTAAAGACTAAAGAGTTTTAAAGCAAAAAATAAGTAGAGGCAATTTTAAACTACCAAAAAGTGAGTACACTGCTTTATAACGTTTTGTAATGTAATAGCGATGAAAAACATATAAAATAATAACACCATTATCTATGCATAAAATTAAATACAGCTGAGTCAATTCGAATGGTTTGCTTGAAGAACCAGTTACTTTATGGATTTCTAAGACAATTAGATAAATACTGATTTTATTAAACGACATTGTAACGGGTGATTCATTTAGAGGTACTTTTATCAAAAGTAAAAAAAAAAAGAAAACACAAATTTCATCTGATTATCTTTATTATCATACAAAAGAACCATTCGTGACATGTATTTTTTAAAGATTATTTCTTTAAAATGTTGGCGATAACTGCGGCTAACATGGTCCGTTCTGAAGTTCCAATTGCGAGAACAATTCGGTGTACAGTTATTTTTTCGCTTCGGACCGTTGAATTTGCAGCCTAGATCGTGTGATATCTCACCTCTAGACTTTTCCTTTGGGGCTATGTAAAGTCCAAAGTCTACATGGATAACTCGGGTACGATTGAGGAATAGGAAGCCAACATTACTCGCGATATTCGCGTTACGGCAAACATTTGAAAGAAAAATGATCTTTAAAAAATAAATGTCATGTATGATAATAAAGATAACCCGATAAAATTGGGAGTTCTATTTTTTTATTTTGAAAAAAGTACCTACCTCTAAATGAATCACCCGTTACTTTTGTGTTCTTCACCGTTGATTTTTCACTAGTAATTTGTCATACTAATACTAACACACTATGGGCCGTCGAAGAATTAAAAAAAAAAGTTTTTTTTTTGTCTATCCGGATCGAAGGACCAATTTTTGTAAAAAATATTGGTCCTTCGATCCGGATATACCTGGCTATCCACCAGGACTAAGTTAACAAGAAAGATAATGTTCACAATCATGATTTTCCAATCCATGCAATTTCCAATCCATGCACAGGTCTGGTATTGAATTGATTTTTTCTTGATCGCGCGCGGGCTGGCAACGTCGCATAGGTTTCTCGTGATTATTACATTAAATTTAAATCAAAGGACATTTTCCTCTGACAAACTCTTAGATCGTTGGTACGTATTTATAAATATGTATGCTATTTTTTGACAGTTAATTTGGTATTTACTGTTAGAAAATAGAGTAGAAGCCTATGGCAAACCTAACTTTTTTTAAAAAAAAAAAAAAAAATCAAAAAAATCGAAAATTCTAATCATATGCAGGCTGCATATGATGTGAATTTCGATATTTTTAAACGATTTTTTTTTTCAAAATTTCTGTTTTTATGGTACAAAAACCGGGCAAGTGCGAGACGGACTCGCACACAAAGGGTTCCGTACCATATTATATGTTTAACAATCGCAAAGATAACTTTGTATTTCGTAATGATACTGTGAATTACAACGTTATTTTTTGCAGTTGCAGAAAATCGCCCATATTTAAACAAAATACCTTACGAATCGCCGTTTTTAGTATTTCTTGATTAAGTACAGTATAAGGTACATTATATAATAGAGCTCGTAAAAAAATGGTATAAAATTAACAACTTTTACGGCACCCTATTTCTTCATTTTAGAAGATAAAAAAAATAAAAATATCTTTGTACTCTACTCTACGAGTTCTACACAATAACATCCCCACACACAGGTTATCTTTTTTTTTTCAAAATGAAAACTTTTCTGTATGGGGAAAAGAAAGTAAAGTTAAAATTAAAGGTGCCCACTTTAATTTTTACTTTACTTTATTTTTATTATTTGTTGTTATAGTCGTAATAGAAATACACAATCTGTGAAAATTTCAACTCTCTACCTATTAACGTTCATGAGATACAGCCCTGTGACAGACGGACGGACGGACGGACGGACAGCGGAGGCTTAGTAAGTTTGTACGCACAATATTGAGATACTAGCTAGACTGCCCGTGGCTTTGCCCGGCGAGGATGTCTGATTTCATGTGTTTTAATTTTCTTATTATTGTTTACTTTTCATCAAAAGTATAAAATACTGAATACTGAGTTTCAAGTTAATCGGACTGCTTTTAAAAATCTTCCATACAAACTTTAACATCCCTAAACACCCTTTGAGGGGTAGTTTTGAAAAACTAATAATGACAAACTTTATTACTTACATAAGCAAGTCTTTGTGCTAAGTTTCAAGTTCATTAACCAAAACAATAAGATTTTTCATATAAACTGTATCCCCGTTTTTACCCCCACAGGGGTAGAATTTCAAAAATCGTCTGGGATGTTTCCATAACTTGGGTCAAACATTATTTACACCAATTTTCGAGTTAATCAATCCCCAATAAAATCCTCCGCTGTAAAATTTGCTACCCCTTTTCACCCCTTAGGGGTAGATTTTTGGAAAACCCTGATACACGTTAGTTAGTCTCTAGTTTTGGTCTCAAGTACAAAAACTGAGTTTTGAGTAAATCGGACCGCGTGTTAAAATTCCTCCATACAAACTTTGACATTCACCAATCCCGTCTTTTGGGGTCGCGGGTTGTTCGAAAGAGATACCGTGGCCCTGCCATAGGCAATTGAAGAATCACGGGTGGGTTTTAGTCAGTAAAAGTATGACACGACAGAAGTCATTTGATGATTTCCCTTCCACAAAAAAAGGGGGTAGTTTAGGAAAACTAAAAATGATTAATTTTATAATTAACTTAGATGAATATCCGTGCTAAGTTTCAAGTCTAATAACTCAAGAAATAAGATTTTTCATACAAACTTTCATCCCCTATTTTATTCCCTTAGGGATGGAATTTTCAAAAATTCTTCCTTAATGGATGTTTACACTATATAATGTATCTATGTGCAAAATTTCATGTCTCTAGGTCCAGTGGTTTGGACTGTGCGTTGATTATAATCAGTCAATGAGTCAGCCAGGACTTTGAATTTTTTATATATAGATTTACAAGATCACAAACTTCTGATAGGTTTTCCTGTAATCTATAGGTAAAGAACTATTTTCTGTATTTTTTTCAAAATTTTAGGCTCATTAGTTTCGGAGATAAGGGGGGGGGAATGGTCAATTTTCGTCTATTTTCTTAAATAACTTCAAAACTATTTATTTTAAAATTATAAAAAAAATATATTTAAGACCCTCACAGTAAGACCTTTCATTTGATATGACACACGGTACAGTTTGCAAAACTTTTTTTTTAATTGTACTTATTTACCCCCAAAATCCCAACTCTATATTCAAAATTCATTTATTTACGTTACATGTCCGTGTTTGGGTTACCAAAATACGTATGTGTACCAAGTTTCAACTTAATCGGTTCATTAGATTCGGAGCAAATTGGCTGTGACAGACGGACAGACAGACAGACACACGAGTGATCCTATAAGGGTTCCGTTTTTTCCTTTTGAGGTACGGAACCCTAAAAATGAAAAGTTTACATCGAATTTGTAGTATTTATTGGTACTTTGATATTTTTAGCTGTCTAAGCTATTAACAAAAAAAAAAAACTAGGTATGCCATAGGCTTCTACTCTGTTCACCTAATACACCCAATTTTTTTCGAGACGGTAAAAAAAGTCATCCGGTATGTATGCGATTTTAGTAATAGCAATATAATTATACTGTAAGATTTATTATATTAGTCCTGAGCGGAAGGTTAAAAAAATATTCTAGATACCAACATCAAATTATGCAACTGATAAAACCTAAGGCCCCTTGCCCACGGCGACTTTTTGTAGCGATGCTGTCGCGCGTTTCGTAAACGCGCGACAGCATCGCTACTCGAATCGAGAATCGTGGTGTGGGCGAGGGCAAACAGCTAGCACCGCATCGCTACTGTATCGATGCAAATGCGCTACGACATCGCTACTGTATCGATGCAAATGCGCTACGACATCGCTACTGTATCGATGCAAACGCGCTACGACATCGCTACTGTATCGATGCAAACGCGCTACGACATCGCTACTGTATCGATGCAAATGCGCTACGACATCGCTACTGTATCGATGCAAACGCGCTACGACATCGCTACTGTATCGATGCATACGCGCTACGACATCGCTACTGTATCGATGCAAATGCGCTACGACATCGCTACTGTATTGATGCAAATGCGCTACGACATCGCTACTGTATCGATGCAAACGCGCTACGACATCGCTACTGTATCGATGCAAACGCGCTACGACATCGCTACTGTATCGATGCAAATGCGCTACGACATCGCTACTGTATCGATGCAAACGCGCTATGACATCGCTACTGTATCGATGCAAACGCGCTACGACATCGCTACTGTATCGATGCAAACGCGCTACGACATCGCTACTGTATCGCCACAAAAAGTCGCCGTGGGCGAGGGGCCTAAGCTTTATGTTAGAATTAAATATTTCAAAACTAACCAGGACTATTCAGTTAATTAATAAAACAGTTCCTTACATAATCTGTAACACGTGTTTACATTGTCCTTGTATTTATGTAGGTTAAAAGTGGAGCTGAGGTTTCACTGAGAGCGGAGGTTTACCAAGTACTTAGTAATCGATCTGCCTGGCCTTTTCCCAACTGTGTTGGGGTCAGCTACCAGTCTAACCGGATGCAGCTGAATACCAGTATTTTACATGGAGCGATTGCCTATCTGACCTCCACGTAATACGATACGCCTTGGTAAGTCTGGTTGTCAGACTTTCAGTCTTCTGACGACCCGTAACGACTGTCAAAGATCTACGAATGACAGCCGGGACCAACGGCTTAACGTGCTTTCCGAGGCACGGAGGACTCATCCTTGCTTTTCTGATTTTTTATCTGTCGAGGGACTAAAACTTGAATTTACTCATTATGATTCTTTACATGGTTCTGTTTCAGCTTTCAAGAAGCGGTGTGTAGGATTCTAATAGAACAGCCTCTATGAGCAACCTGAGCAGTCATCTGAAGTACCAACCTGCTGACTGGCTCAATCTTTTTACCACCAATCAATCTTTGGGCCAACACGTGAGAAGAAAAAAACCGGTCAAGAGCGAGTCGGACTCGCGCACCGAGGGTTCCGTTCCGATTTCTGAATAAGTGTGCTACTTAGAGACATCGTTTTATTTTTCCTGTAATCTTTACATAAACTTCTATCCCATAGAATAATTTCAGATTTTTCGCTTTGCAAACTTCGGAGATAAGGGGGGGGGGGGGGAACGGTATTTTTTTTTACATTTTACATCAAAAGTCATGCCATAGTAGCCCTACTTTAAATTTTCAGTCCCCGTTGCAAAAAAAAAAATATAATTATTTTTATTTCATTCTTATTTGCAAAATAGTTGGGTCAACGTCATCTAAGACTATTCCAAATTTCAAGTTGATAGCATCAGTACTTCTTGAGGTATCCAGCTGTGACAGACAGACAGACAGACTGAGTCACACCATAAGGGTTCCTTTTTTACCATTTTGGTACGGAACCCTAAAAACTATTGTCTGACCCATTGATATCACGGTCATCGATATCATGAAGTATCATTGCAAGCAAATTATTGAGACGCTCGTGCTCTGCTCTTTATCACACACAGATTAATACAGATGGGACACTCCGCAGTTTAAATAAGAAGCTACAAGTACGCGGCGGGCCCCTCTCACGGGGCCAATTCAGTAGGTCAGAAGGTATAAGACTTACGCGATAGAAAGAGAGGCAACTTGTAGTTGAATATAACTGTAGGTAATAAGCGTTGTGCAACCTGAATTGCACTTTATTGTGTCGTAGCAAGAGTCGCTTTTTATTCAAATGATTTTGCGGAGATTCCCATCTGTATTAATCTGTGACCTAACCAGCTGGTCGATTCTGTAAAAATCTCACCGTGAAAACTTGCGTGGAGTGAGCTGTCAGTGTCATCCCACGGATGCTAGGGATTGACTAAATTACATTTACAATCATAATCGAGATTTTAATTATATTTTTTGTGCTAATTTTATAACATAATCATTTTATATTATTTGTAAGCTAGTAGGGTGTCTAAAAATTACTATTTCAGGGGTTTTAAAATAAAATAGTCAAATAGAAATTCAGACAAAACTCAATTTTGTTTTGTAACTTTATTTAAAAACCCCCTACATAGTAAGGTTAGACACATAGATACTAGCTTTGAAATAATATAAAATGATCACTAGAATAGCGTAAAAAGTATTATTAAAATCTCGATTATGATTGTAAAAATGTGCTTGGTCCATCCCTGGCATCAGGTGGAATGACACTGGCAGATCACTTCACTTAAGTTTTCACGGTGAAATGATTACAGAATAGCATTGCAGATCCGCTACCCGCTTTCACAATGTCCACGTCCCAACACTATTTGTTCAAGAGACTCCACCGCTGTGTTCAACATAATTCGTGCGGAGCCCTGTCTGTATTGTGCCAACAACAATGACCGATGGAATGAATCCCTCTGCTTCGCTACTTGTGCACAATGTCTGATTATGATAATATGGAATAATAAGGTTCCTAATTCTAGTTTTGGTTTATTTTATGAATTAGTTTTATACTATTTGCTGTGCCCTACGAGGTTCCTAATTGTACCTGTTAAGGTTGATGCGCCAGGGTATCCCGCGAAATTCAAAATTTCTTACGTTTTGTGCAATTTGTAGGTCAGTGTGAGCTTGTATGTTGATTAAAATATGATTCGCGGCCGTAGCTAATATGGATTTACAGAATTATAATCATTAGAATCAGCAATACAACTCCATAAGTTAGCATTTATCTCAAATCTAGCGATTTCATGAAATCATGAGGTTTGAGGTAAATGCTAACTGATTCTAATTATTATAATTCTGTAAAGCCATATTAGTTACGGCCGCGAATCATATTTTAATCAACATACAAGCTCATACTGACGTACAAATTGCAAAAACGTAAGAAATTTTGAATTTCGCGGGCTACCCTGGCGCTTTCGCCTTAACACCTTTAAACATTATGGAATGCAAAAAAGATATGAATTTAATATGTAGGCATTTTTTAAATGTAACTGTAATTTATGTATTTTTTAAACATTTATGAAAAGAGAAAAATGGGAAATCCAAAAGTGCACGCCTCATAGACAGGTTGACGAAAACTTTTACGGAAAAAAATCTATAATTTGTCGATTTTTGTTGAACGGTTATGAGTTTGAATACGAAAATCAATAGGGCTCATAGAAGAAAGAAAAAAATAAAAATCTAAACTTATAGAAGAAGATTTAGATTAATCCATTGTGTGTGACGACATGAATCGTGACGAGAAACAGACACATTTCCCAACGAAAAGCACTACACGTAATTTTTTATTACATTTTTTATTAACATATCAAGGTAAGTATAACTATCTAAAAATATGTTAATCTTATAATTTCAAATCTCTTGTTTTTAAAACTTCCATGCTAATATGAATTCCATGTAAAATTTAGACTATAAAAACGATATTATGTTGGAAAATTTTGACAAAAAGGCACATTACAAAAATCTGCCGGTCTATTCTGTCAAAATCTCACCGTGAAAACTTAGGTGAAGCGAGCTGTCAATAGTGTTGACCTATCAGGTGAAATGACAACTCACTTCACGTTCAGTTCACCTGAGTTTTCACTTTGCAATTTTGACAGAATAGACCGGCTGATTTTTGTAACGTGCCTTTTTCGACCTGAAAATACAGAATCTCGTCCAAGTTCGGGCAGAGATCAAAACTTTAGACTTGTCACACGAATCCATGGGTTAGTCCGTCCAGGCCCTATCTAGTTTATCACTTTACTGAGTTTTGGTCCAAACATATCCCACACCTAGATCTAAACTGCGACAACTCAAAAAAGGTAATTTTTTAGGAGACGATAAAAACTTAGGTATATCTGCTTTTTTTGTTAGGGAAGTTATACAATTTAATTTTATTCTAGATAATAAATAGCTTGTAAAATGTCACTGTATACAAACTGGGGCTAAAATTCAATCATTTTTATCGATAATCACTGTTTTTCAAACATAACTCAAAATTAACGATTTTTGAGTTGTCTCAGTTTAGATCTAGGTGTGCGATATTTGAAATTTTTGCCATCGATACGCTAAAAAGAAGCTACATACTGTAGATATTGGGTGCAAATCAGCATTGTATACCGTATTATTCAAAGAAAAACAAACGTTATCTTTTCGCACCTACGTCACTATTTGTCTCAATAATAATGTATTCAACAGATTCTTCTCATTGGTTGTTTGATTTAATTTATTATGCCTACATACTAAGTAGCATGTTGATTTTTCTTGTTAAGTATTCTTCTCCTACCTACACATATTGTTTTTGTCTTTTTATTTTGATTATGTCCCCTTAGATACAGAAAAACCTAAGTATGTGGGCGTCAAACAAAAAGGGTCCAGTAGTGCGGTATTGAGGTAACACTAGATTCGATATCTAGAATAGTCAATTGATTTTAAGGATTGAAAAAATATACAATAACTGGGCACATATTTTTTTATCAGACATTTGAAATTAAAATTCTGAAAAAATCGTTTAGAGTCATTTAATATAAGAAATTGTAGATAATTTATTAATAATCAGTTAAAATCGCGAAATGTAATTTTTTCCACCCAACTTTACAAAACTTCTTATATCTCGGAAACTAAATGCCGGGGAACTAAATCCTTTTTGCTTGCCACATTATAAGCATTTAGTAATCTTTATTTATTTATAAGGCTGTTCAACAATGAGTACACTGTTACTTACAATTAGTAAATTGCAAACTTAAGTCTAAGCGCCTCATCATTACTTATAGAAAAGCACAATAATAACACAATTAAATGATTAGAAATAAGTAATACATAGTTTAGACAAAAAATAAATAATTAAGTTGATAACATTAGATTACATAAATAAAATTAAATTAATTAAGATTACATTTCATGTTTGATAATGATTGTATAAGACTAGATTTATATTTGATTTTAGAATATGACATAAATTAAATTAAATGGCAAGCACGGCTTTTTTTAAAGCAGGTACTGATGAGTAAAAGAGGTCAATGTTCACTTCGTGCTCTTTGTATGTATCTTGTTTATTACATCTCTCGTAATGCTCTAATACAGGGTGTAAGGGACAGCCCTCCGCAAACTGATAGGGTGAATTTAGTATGTCATACTAAGATGACCGGTACATGAAATTTTTTCAGGAACGTTAAGGGAATCCAATAAACCTGATTTGTTTGTGTTTTTGTGCACAAATCGGAGCGTCTATTACTGGTTGGGAGGGGTAGGTAATAGGTATGCGGTGAGTTCGATGAACTCTGTAGCTAGACAGAAAGTGAACAGCTGATTTCACGCGTCGTTGGCTAGAGTATTTCAACATCCATTGCTGGTTTTTTTTTTGCTGTTTTTTTTGCTGTTTTTTTTTTATATAAATGGAGTGCTACGAACACACAATGCAATTTTACATTGAAATAATGAAAATGTTACTGAATTTTTTTTGAAAAAATGAAAATTTTCCTGAGAAAATTTCCGGTGGAATATGATTCAAAATGAGGAGCTGAATGCACTCTGTTAGTTTGCGGAGGGCTGTCCCTTACACCCTGTATACTTGCTTTTATCTCCACCTCCATAATATTTATAATTTATACAATCTTACACTAATAATAATGATCAAAACACACTAATTAACTACCAACATTGAATCCAATATATACCAACCAATGTTTGTACCAACACACACATAACCATAACCTTCAAACAGCTCTAATTGTATCAGACCAATTGCCGCATTTGTGACCAAATCACCAACATGAACCTATCAAGTTTTGGTCAAATTACCCAGTAATGGGCGGGCCCGGCGCGTGCGCAAGCTCTTAGGTCGAAGTGTGGAGCCCTAATGTCAGTGACGTCACGTGTTGGCCGCGTGGCGTTAGAGTTAAAGGGCTTTTAGTTGATAAATATATTTTTGTGAGTTTTCTTTTAGGGAATGACCTCAATGACCCTTGCGATTGTATTTAATACTTACATTGATTTCTAGCTGGTGACAAACATGAGAAAAATAAACTTTATGGTAGATACGTATTTGAGTTGTTTTTAGGGTTCCGTACCAAAATGGTAAAAAAGGAACCCTTATGGTGTCACTCAGTCTGTCTGTCTGTCTGTCACAGCTGGATATCTCAAGAACTACTAATGCTATCAACTTGAAATTTGGAACAGTTTTAGATGACGTTGACCCCACCATTTTGCAAATAAGAAAGAAATTAAAACATTTAATTTTTTTTTGCAACAGGGACTGAAAGGGCGTCTTAAAAAATCAAAGTGGGGCACTAGGTCATGTGGGGTATCACATGAAAGAGCGCTGTTGGCACATTTTCAAACATTTTTTTTCTTTTTTTAGGCCGCATAGTTTTCGACTTCTGATGAAAAATGTAAAAAAATATACCGTTCCCCCCCCCCCCTTTTCTCCGAAGTTTGCAAAGAGAAAAATCTGAAATTAATCAATGTGATAGAAGTTTATGTAAAGATTACAGGAAAAATAAAACGATGTCTCTAAATAGGACACTTTTTCAGAAATCGGGACGGATCACGGAACCCTCGGTGCGCGAGGCCGACTCGCTATTGACCGGTTTTTTTTAAATGTAAGGTTATGTCATGAAAGCCCAAGATACATTGTTACATGGGGAATAAAATACCATTAGTTACACCTTGATAGCGTATTCTTTTAGCCTGAGTAAATAAATGTGTAGATTTGTAATTGTCAGATTATCGTGTGTAAAACTTATTAATTTGCTAGCATTTTGAACGAGTTTTATTTTAAGAATTACCACCCCACATGCTCATATTCATCAAACACAAATATTTAATTAGTTACACTCGTAAAAATAAATAAAAACCGCGCGAAGTACTTACACAAAACAAAAAAATATTACTAATTAAAACATCCGCGGCCGTATTAAAAATGATTTCGAACTCGCGAAGTAATTATTCACCCCTAGTTTTATTTCAGAACATAAATTCACTGCTGCAATTAACTTAAAAGCCATGTTAGTGCAAAGTATGGCGCGACCCTTAAATAAGGGTCACGACACACGTGCCGACTCCGCCCACGTTTAGTTCGGCGACCGCAATGTTGACGGCAAGTGAAAAATTTGTGTGAATCGGGTAATTTACGAATGGTAAGTAAAAAGTGGTGTTTATTTTTGTCACTACCTCTATAGATGGTTTCGCGGGCCTGGTAACAGACAGGATGAGGAATAATTTGTGAGGTGATTGACATTCTTTTGACGACACGGTTGGCGCAGTGGTTGAGCGATTGACTTCTGTGCAGCATGTCGCGGGTTCGAGTCCCGCACGAAACAAATACTTGTACGACCTACAAGTATTTGTTCCGAGTCTGGGTGTTTTTCTATTATGTATGTATTTACAAAAAAAAAATGTATATAAGTAGTTTATCAGTCATCTCGTTACCATAACACAAGCATTAGGTTGCTTAGGTTGGGACTAGATGGCGTTGTGTGATGACTTGTTGATATTCTAGCCAACTGTTACCACAACCAACCATGCAACCATGAATGTAAAGCTTAGGTATGTATAAATTCAAATTATTTAAGTATTACACTAAGGGCCTGTTTCATCACGTTCCTATTAACTTACTTGGCAGATAATTTCATACAAATTCTGTACCATTTTTGAATTTATTCGGTGCGCAGTGGCTACTCGGGTTATGAAACACATATAAACTAAACTTAAGGCCCTGCATCCAAGCTTGGTTTAGCTCGGTGTGTAAGTGAAATGGCGTCTAGTTTGACGCACGAGATAGAAGATTCTCACGCGCACCGGAATTATGTCGTAAAAGTGCAAATAAAATCGTATAAAATTAGAAATTAACTATTTAATCAAAAGTAATCCATCACTGGATGCAGTTTGGAATTTGACATTTCATGGTATATTTTTAATTATAATTATAATTGCTAATGAAGGGATAAACAGCTTTTAAAGATTATTAGGAGGTATGTTTAAAGATTTTTTTGGTGCATTAAAGTATGTTTAATTATGTTTCGGCTTTCATCACTGTATGCGAAAAGGACTTAAAAATATCATATTTTTTTACATGTCAAAATTATTTACGGTTTATGAGATACACAGCTTTAAAAAACCACATTTTTAATCGTTTTCAGGAAATCTGCGCCTTAAATAATGGTAGTAACTTAATCGTAGGTAGTGAAACAGGTCTTAAATCGTTTATTTTGTAGCTAAAAGTGCGTTTACTCATTTATCATAACAACATAAATATTAAACTCTATTCAAATATTTTATTTTGTATTTATTTTAGACTGTTTTGTTTTTTTTTTTAAATAAGAATAAGAACCTTTTGTCACACTAATCAAGTTCGTAGGTAACAATTTAAAAACTTTTGAGTTTTCACTTCTAATTTTATTTCAGACTCAAGAAACCCTATAAACTTACAAAGTAAGCCACAAACAACCCTTTAAAATTCAATAACAACCCACGCATATCGTTTAAAAAGCGAAATCTTTCAATAATTATAATCGCATGTCAATGGTAACCCCAAACGGACGAGACTTGACGCACCCCAACTAACCCTATTGTCACTTTCACATTGACAGTGAAAACTGTCAACTGTCAAAAGCAGCCAAGACGGTTTAAACTATGCGTTCCATTTTCGCTTTTCATATTTGGAAATCTTTTGTTGTGTTCGCGGCGGGCGCTCTTATGTGACGATGTAAGCGCTTTTTCGATTATGTGTTGTGAGCTTTATTTAAGTGTGTTTTTAAATTGTTTTGCTTATGATATTGCTTTTTCTTGCTTGTTATTGTTAAGATTTTATTTTAAAAAAGTATTTACTTATCAACAAATACAATGCTTATTGTAGATTGTGATATCGTGTGCTTCCGTTAGCAATTAGTTAGCAAACATTATGTTCAAAACATTTTTTTTTTCAGGACAGAAGTTTCACATGGTAAACTCTACAGTAAAAACTTAAAAAAAAAACAACCGACTTCCAAAACAAACACTACAAAATTAAAAATAACTTTAATTTCGGAAGTCGGTGTCATTGGTTTTGTTTTTTCATTTTTTGCCATTGACTTCCGAAATTAAAATTATTTTTCACTTTAGTACCAACCTACTTACTTAGGTACCTTTTCTTTTGAAAAAGTTTTTATTTTTCACTTTTTAGTTCTGTGTGATCCCTACCCTACCCCACACAAATTCAAATACCACATCATCCAAATATACCAAGTGAGAAAAATGCGTAAGTATTATTATTGAAGCTACCTCAAAAACTGCCCCAGCAAAGTTATTGTTGTTGTTGTTGTTAAAGTTGTTGTTGTTTGTTGTTGTTGTTTTTGTTGTTGTTGTTATTTTACATAAGACCTAGGTTTGAGGTACACCCTCCTGAACTAAACAAGAATCATTCAAATGGCACATGCCTGGTTATACAAAAGTCGGTTAAAAAATATTAAGGCTCCTCCTCCCTAAAATACGGCGAAACTAAGTAACTTGTGTCCATCTTTTACAGTAACTACAGCATATTTTTGATAGAAAAAATACACAGCAATCTACAGTACCTATATAAGAAGTGATTTCATGTGTCCTGAAATCTATTTTAGTTTGTACAACTAAGGAAAAAAAGAGCTAAATCCAGGTTAATTTCTGTAAATTTTTTCTAGTTTTTTAAAACTGTAGGAGTAATATTCCTACAATTTTCATTAAAAGTGTTCATAAAATTATACAGTTCTTTACAAAATAATAAGGAATGATTTCATGTCATTACTTTTTTAGTCCGATCAATAGATTTTTTGTAAATCGATAATTACTTCATATTTTGCAAGCGTTGTGTCATCGCGCTTCTCTTTTCTATGCAGTCCGACATTGACCGCGCTTTTTACGGCGCACAAGCCTTAACTAGAACTTCCTACATACTAGTTACAGCCGTCAAACTTCAAAGCAACCAACACCAACGTAGACGGCCATCACAACCTTCCATCCAATGAAACAACTTTGATATGTGGACGTTTCACGTTTTGATGACAACAAATAAACATTTTTTTCAAACACCATTTCTAAAAGGACGTTTCAAAACTTTCTAATAAAACGATCTCAAATGACGTCGAATCAAAAACTATCGCGAGGCGTCATAAATAACGTTATTTATGTATCAGTATCGTCATTACTACAGTAAATAACGTAACAAATATATAGTTTTGATATAAAAAGGTTTTTATATAGGGTACGTGTAAAAATTTTACGTCCGTTCGTTTAATTTTAGGAGTCACGAGATATGATCGTGATTGTGGGCGTAGTTTTTTGTCGGGAGTAGGCGACTGACCTGCTTGCTGCGTTTAGTGGAGTTTAGGAGCCAGTTGGTAGTAATTGTTGCTACTGGAAGATAGTGGTCGGAAAGTCAGGAAGACGAAGTGTTTGTAACTTAATTTAGCTTTCAAATTAAATCAGAATGAAAGTAAATAATTTATCTTTTTACTTAAATTATGAATTAGGTGCAAATTATAAATATATGTATGTAGCTTCTGCCCGCGAATTCTTGGCTATTGGTGGCCAAGAATTCCTTAACAACGGTGCCCAAGTTGTCACCTATTGAGGTCATTAACTCCGAACTGACTAACAATTGGCAAAAGTCGCGGTTGTGGCAAAGATTCTCCTTGAAAAGCTCTTTCCATAGGTGTAAGTATATATTATAGATATTGGGCACCTAGAATTCTTTGGTGCCAAGTTGCTGTCACCTTTATAGCTCCGATAGCAAAAGTCGTGTTAGTAGCAAAGCTCTTTCCCTTGGTAGGTACCTATATATCTTATGGCTATTGGTTTTCAGGGCAGAAATCCATAATTCGTTGCCCATTCTCCTTTTACAATACTATAGCTCCCCATTAGTGAAATAATTTTCGGAATCGGATTAGTATAGTTCCGGAGATTACATACATAAGGATCACAAATACCTGTTTATAATATTAGTAGAATGATTGGCTGCATTATTTAACATTCTCAGTAATTGTCTAAGGCCGAAAATTACTTAGCCATTTTTATATTGGATCTAAATAATTTAATGTAGGTAATTCAATAACAAAGTAACAACGCAAGCAAAAGCATGTAGGTATATTAAAACAAATAGGTAGGTACACGTGCCTACGAATACTTTTCTTACAACGAACAAACCCATGTAACCTGAAAAAGATATCAACCAACGATAATACTAACAGTAATTTCTTTCAACAACAACCATTCTTTAGGCCCGCACAAAAGCGAGTACAAATACCTACTCGACTCAATCCACTATCTCGTCCACTGCGTCAAAACGAGGCACTGCAATTGTGTAATCCCAATTCGACTAGCGGATTCGATGACATTCAATGAATAGGCTGATAACGTCAGTACAACCGGCCCTTTGTACGCAGCCTTCTATGTAGCTATTTGTACAGAAAGTTTTATAACATTCACTACATAACAGAATTGTTTCGTTTTGAAAAAATGTATTCGAAATTCGAATACGATATTGGATTGTGGAGTGGCGCGGAACGACAGTTTTGACTGATTTGATTTTGGAATGAATGCGTAACTTAGGACGGTGTTAAGAGGAAAATAATTTAGGAAAAAATGGTGGAAGTACCTGTGGCGGTGGGGTGGTATTGTGGCGAGTAGTTAGGTGTTCTTTAATTATACGTTTATTGTAACGGTGTTGTGATAGCTTACGTAACAATACGTAACGTAACGTAACGTATGAGGGAGTAATAATTTTGTATTTATCTGTGGAGGCTTGTAATTAGCAATTTAGTTTTATATTATTGTTATTAGTCTGTAAGCCTTCCGAAAATAAATAAATAAAAGTAACAAAACAGTGTGGTTTAGGAAGTAATTACTTTTTATTGTCATTTTCCGGATCTTTTGTCAAGTCATTTATTGAAACGGACCTAACAAGAAGTCTTGTATAAATATATACCTATAAGTTATAACGTCCCCATAAAGGCTCTCGCAGACAGGCGCGATGTGTCAGCGCGACGCGTCTCGAGTAGAACAATTTCCATGATGTTTTCATAGAAATTGTTCTACTAGAGTCGGGTCGCGCTGTTGTATCGCAACTATCTAAAATATAAACCAGCAATAAATTGGTCGATTTATGGCTGATTTTTCAATAGTCAAATATGTAACTTTTATCTGAAGAATAAATATGACAGTTTGACATATTTTTTATACAAAAGCTGTCAAACTAACTGATGACTAGGCAGCATGGTCTCTGACCCTAGCCTGTTCCATAAGGAACAAAAAGTAAAAAAAAAAAAACTGTCAAACCACCATATTTATTCCATAAATAAAAGATAGCTGACGATTGAAAAATTAGCCCTTCGAGATGTAAAAGTGACTATAAAACAAAAACAAAAGCTCTCAAAGAAAATCTAACCTCGAAACGGAACAGACACAGTCTAACAAAGTCAGTCAAACAGTTTTCTTTTAAAAGCTCTTCTACAGCTTTCACAAAACATTTTGTACCACAGGCTATCAATGTAAAACAATCGTGTAATCCGTCCATCAGGCCGAGGCAACAATAAAATGCAATAAACAAAGGTTTTACAACGCCTAATGACAGCTCTCGACAAAATATTACTTTTTGTTGAGCACAATGACGATTAGTTCGTAATTAGCGACAATGTTGCTAGCCTGTGTGTTTGATGGCATTACGGGTTTTATTTTTTGGTCCTTGGAACTTTGAAGCGGGGGCTTGGGAACTTGAGGACCGGAAATTAATGAATTAGTATTTGGATGAATTTGATGTTCAATTAGGCTAAAATACTGCGTGATGAGCATACGTAATGATACATACCAGCAGTGCGATTCTGTAACCATCTCACCGTGAAAACTTAGGTGAAGTGAGCGTGGAGTGAGCTGTCAATAGTGTCAATTCCTAGCAAAAACAAACTCACTTCACCTAAGTTTTCACGGTGAGATTTTTACAGAATCGACCGGCTGTTCCAATTTCGAAAATGTTGTGAGTTCGAATTTTTTGAGCTACTCGTAGGATGACAAAAAATACTCGTGCCTTATCTGTAACTATATACAGCAATCAATCAGCCTAGCCTTTTCCCAACTATGTTGGGGTCGGCTTCCAGTCTAACCGGATGCAGCTGAATACCAGTATTTTATATGGAGCGACTGCCTCTCTGATCTCTACAACCAGTGGCGTAACTACAGGGTGGCAAGTCGGCAAAATGCCACGGGCCCCCAGCCGGAAGGGGCCCCCGGTCAGAGGAGAATCCCAACTCCCAACATTTATTATTACACATTTAGTAAAAATAAATCATCATCCGATGAATTTGCCACGGGCCTCGAACGGTGTAGTTATGCCACTGTCCACAACCCAATTACTGGGTAATACGATACCCCTTGGTAAGACTGACTGTCACACTTTCGGGTTTCTGACGACTCGTAACGACTGTCAAAGATCTACGAATGACAGCCGGGACCAACTGCTTAACGTGCTTTCCGAGGCACGGAGGAGTCTCGGTATGTAAAGTTGGTCACCCATCCACGGACCAACACCGGTAAGCGTAGCTTAACCTGATGGATCGACCCATGCGGCTGTTATTACTTAGCCACGAGCTCCTTTACTTAGCCACGAGCTCCTCCATCGAGCACGAGCGATTTTGATACTCGCAAGTATATCAATCAAACCTATGGGGTACTTCCCGTTGACCTAGAATCATGAAATTTAGCAAGAAGCAAGGTCTCGCAGCACTAAAAAACCAAAAATTATTAATTTGTAATTTTATAACACAAAAAAAAAAAAATTTTTTGGTATTACATTTTTCAATGTTAAGTTTGTTTTTGGGATAAATTATTTTCAACTAAGGAACCCCTTCATTGTGCGTGGTCTGACACGCACTTAGCTGGTTTTTTTTAAACTAATCTATTCCTACTAATATCTCTCTATCTTATTGTGCTGCTATGGCTGTTATATACAGGAAGTAATCAAAAATTGATAAAACTCACCAGCTCTCAACGCATCCATAGGCACGCTGGGGTACGGTATGGAGTACGGGTACCCCTCCTTCCTCAACGTCTTGGGCTTCCTCCTGGGCCTGTACTTGTAGTCAGGGTGCTCCTTCATGTGCATGGCTCTGATGCGCTTGGCTTCGTCGATGAAGGGCCGCTTCTCGTCTTCGGAGAGAAGCTTCCATTCAGCACCTGGAGGAGACCAAATATTTTTATTAGTAATGATAAATTATCAGTTCTGCTTAGCCTTTTCCCATCTATGTTGGGATCTACTTCCAGTCTAACCGGATGCAGCTGAATACCAGTATTTTACACTATGCAATAAAATGATGTCTCTAAATAGCACAGTTTTTCAGAAATCATGAACAAAAATTACATAATATAAATGATGGTACGGAACCCTCGGTGCGACGGAGTCCGACTCGCTCTTGACCGGTTTTTTTTTATTGACTCACTAAGAGTTTTCAAGAAGTAAAAAATAAGTTAAAGGTATTTGAATTGCAATTAAAAAAAAACTTTAACTATCCTATCCCTCGTAGGTAGGTACCTTTCTAATGATATGCAATAATGCCTAACCTAACACCTGAAACCTAAAACAATTTACTAACTTCATTATTTTGCTAATTTGTGTAAGTATCGGGTCTCATTGCGCTGATATTCTGAATGCAAGATAAAAACTGTTTTTTTTTTCTTCTTGTAAATACTTAACACCTTCCTCAAGAATTGGGCTATCAAATGCAAAAATATTTTTTCAAATCCGACTAGTAGTTTCAAAAATTAGCGCGTTCAAACAAACAACAGGATAGATAGGTAGATAGCTTAAGAGGAAACGTGGGTGCTCTTTTCTCCATACAAAAAGATACAAACGCTCTCGCCTGTTTTCTTTCTGGTTATTTCTGGTTAAATATCAACTACGTGTATGCCCCTATGTTTTCCTTTTTGATGATATATTATTTTTATAAGAACTAGAACCCTCAAAAATGCTCAAAATTGCGTATTCAGACCGCTGTAAACAGACGCCTAGTGTACCAATTTGACAACTATTAACGAAAAAAGAAAAACATAGGGGCATAGTATATATCCTTCTTATTCAGTTTATGACATATCCTTTAAATTGGTCCGATATTGGAGGAGGAAATAGACGAGAGCCAAACCTCGAAATGTGACTTTTTACATAGACTATTTAGTCGGCTCTACAGTTGTCCTTATCGCACGAATTCGAGGGCGGAGCGCTCGCAGAGCGACAGCAATACCTTTTTAAAATACCTAATTTTCAAAAGTCTGGCTGCCTGCATTTCCTCTTAATCTTCACCCTATAAACATTATAGGGTGAAGATTAAGCTTAGGTAATTAGGTAGGTAGCACGTGTACGTTACGTGCAATTAAAATGACCTATAAAAGATAACTTTTGTGAATCAATACAACAGATTGGTACAGTCAGCAACATAACTTTTACACATCATGTAAATTAATACAAAATGATTTGATTATTTCCTTTTTTCCTAAAATACCTATAGTAGATCTTTAAATTATTTTAATTCTGTTCCGATTTTAATTAAATATCTTGCTCAATAATTAAGATTTAAAAAACTAATGTTCGCATAACGAACGAGAGAATAACATTTTTCACTCGAAAACTATTCTGAAACTACATATTTACACTACGCTAACCAAAAATTTAACATGGATTTGAAACTGTGAACACACGTAAAATTTTTAAACTGTTTCGTAACTTTTCGCACTCATGTAAGTGACATATTCACTAACAGGTCTCCAAATGGCTGAAACTTGGTCTTTTATTGCCCAATTCACAGCAGTGTGTAATGTTCCCATTAGCACTCATCTTCTATAATATTTGAACATTAGATATGTATTTTTAACCGACTTCTAAAAAAGGAGGAGGTTCTCAATTCGGATGTTTGTATTTTTTTTTTTTTTTTATGTTTGTTCGCGCATAACTCCGTCGCTTGCCAACCGATTTGAAAAATTATTGTTTTGTTGGAAAGGGTATAACTTCCCAAATAGTCCCATTTCTGCCGAAATCCAGTTCTGATGATGGGATCCTGGAGAAATCGAAGGAACTCTTCAAATATTATAGGCACACCTATAGCGATTTGGGTATTTTTTATAGTAGCTCGTGCATTTGCTCTCGGAAAGCACCACTTGGTGAAGTGGAACTGATGATGAAGACCACAGATGGCTACCGGAACTACTCAATGATAAATATTTCACGGGTTGCGATTCGATTACAGTTGATTGATTCGATTATGGTTGCTAAGCAATTTCCGCACGTCACACAATGCGTATGGTGAGTGGTTGTTGAGGAGTTCTCCTGGTTCTTACCAACAGAACTCCTCAACAATTAACGTCCCAGCATCGGGAAAAGCAATATTTTGTAACATGTGATGAGCAATTGACATTAGACTATTGTAACTTATACAAATTATAAAACAGACCCACTAAAAAGCGAGAAATAAAAACTTTTTAACAACAAAAAAAACCGACTTCCAAAAATCACTACAAAGTGAAAAATAACTTTGATTTCGGAAGTCGGTGGCAAAAAAAAGGAAGTAAATAAAAAACGAAAGACACCGACTTCCGAAATGAAAGTTATTTTTCACTTTGTAGTGATTTTTGGAAGTCGGTTTTTTTTTTTGTTAAAAAGTTTTAAACTTCTCTATTCTGGTACCGAAACCGAACCAACGATTTTGAAGAGTCCATCAGTTATTGTGATTTAGGTAATTTATTGATGACTAGCTTTTGCCCGCGGTTGCACCCGCATTAATTTAGAATTTGACAATCAATTCGGGTTGTACTCTGCTTGGCGAAAGTTTGTGAGTATGTGTGTATGTTTGTTACTTCTTCACGCTCAAACGGCTGGACCGATTTGGATGAAATTTGGTATGTGGATAGCTTATACCCTGGTCTTTTTATCCCGGTCTACGCGGATGAAACCGCGGCCGCAGCTAGTAATAATATGATTCAATCATTATTCGAAAGACACGTGGCGCCATCTATTATCATAAGAACGTTATTGTTGTTTTCCCCGGGAACAGTAGGTACCTACTTTTTTTCGGGAAGGTACCCTATGTCCGTTTCTATACATCTGAGTCACCTGACAACGTCAATCTGCCTAGCCTTTTCCCAACTATGTTGGGGTCGGCTTCCAGTCTAACCGGATGCAGCTGAATACCAGTATTTTACATGGAGCGACTGCCTGTCTGACCTCCACAACCCAGTAACTGGGTAATACGATACCCCTTGGTAAGACTGGTTGTCAGACTTTCGGGCTTCTGACGACCCGTAACGACTGTCAAAGATCCACGAATAACAGCCGGGACCAACGGCTTAACGTGCTTTCCGAGGCACGGAGGAATCTCGATATGTAAAGATGGTCACCCATCCACTGACCAACCCCGGCAAGCGTAGCTTAACCTGATGGATCGACCCGTGCGGCTGTTATTACTTAGCCACGAGCTCCTCCGAGTCACCTGACAACGTATTATGCAAAATGTCAGGATGATTATTTCAGTGGTTTAGGCGTGAAAAGGTAACACAAACTTACTTATAATATTAGTTTGGATGACAGGTACCTTATTCAATAGTTTTTTTTTTCTTAAAGTTCGCATGAAAAGAGTTCCAATTGAAGACCAGACGTAAAGCACTATTATATGTCCATGTCACATCGATATTTCATGCCAATATTTGAAGCGTGTCAAGAGAAGTCCAATTCGTTTTTCTCGGCATTTCAAAATTGGCGTGTTACTAAACTATGGTACGTGACCACATCTAATTATTAACAAAAAGGAAAAGAAACCTGATGTCATTAATAGTAGATACTTATCTTTTATATTTTACATTAGGACATAAGCTATAAAAACATAGAACAAAAACTAAAAGTAATTTGCCCTAACCATCCTTCATTGCTGAAACAATGGCATTGAATCGATACAATATAATCGAAGGCACCAACGACCTGTCTCCCAGCGCGATTCAAGAGACCAACCCTTTGTCTCCCCCCATTTATAGAAGGTTGTATTCATCCACCGTGGAGGGGCGCCATCGTCCATTCAAACAGACAAGACAATCCCAATTCAGGCGGGTATAAAAGCGAAAACAATGTCGCTAACATAGAAAGGAACAATCCGGCTCCGAGGACCAGCGGTAGTCTCTCTCTCACGCGGGTAAATGTTCCTAAGAGTGAAAGAGATAGGAACAACAATGGCGGAAAGCGCCGCCTAATGACGAATTTGCGCTTTTCATTCCACAACAGAAGTTTTTCCCGGTTCCTCATTATTATGTCGATACTTTGGGGTGGGTTGGTAGCTTTTGTCGGGGCGGATGATAGGATCGTGTGCTTAGTAACGACAATGGTATAAAAGACTAATGTTCTATTAAAATTACGTTGACGGCTTCGTGATTGTTCGGGGAAAATCGGCTTTTTTTTTCTCGTGAGAAGAAAATGTCGCATTAGTCTTATAAATAAGTAGGTACAAATTGCTATGGTGTATTTTCTTTGAGGGTAAGATAAGTACCCATATCAAGCGCTTACACATCCTTAACATATTAGGTATACACATTAATTTGGCAGAATTTTTTTTTTTTTTAAAGTCGCACAGCTTGCCTCGTTACGAAAAATTGACGCCAAAATTAAGTTCCAAAATAATATTCGTTTATGATTACAATTATTCATAATCTTATCAGACCGTGCATTTTTACATCAAAGCGCTCGATCTAAATATAAATTTAATTCGCAAAGGTCGATTAACTGGGTTTCAAACAAAGCATCGAGAACAATGATTGATACTATTCGATTGTGAACCGGGCATTGCAAGCATTGTCTGCGCTCGAATCGAATAGGTTTTCACAAGTTCAATAGTTGGAAAAGTTCGTCTGGTGGGCGTTTGTAATTACGCGACCTGTTATACAATTTAATTAATGATTGAATTAAGTATTCATTGATGGAAATGCTCAAGGGTTATTAATATTATTAAGAGTAGGTTACATTGCTATTTAAAGCTTTTGCTCGATTATTTTACTGGATTTCAGTAATTGTTAGGCTCGTAGAAAAAAAATTGTGTTTTCTAACTACTGCAAGTGACTAGGTAGGTATACTATTAACCAGTATCCGCAACTCAAAAGGAAAAAACGGAACCCATATAGGATCACTTTGTTGTCCGTCTGTCTGTTTGTCTGTCAAGATCGCGAACAACAGGAACGCGTGGAAGTATCAAGTTGAAATTAATATCAAATACGTAGGTCTATAGTCCCTTGGAGTTCTAATAAAATCAAGCTTCTATGTCAATGCAATAAAAAATACGGCCATTTAAGCGACATATTTTGATACTTGCAAGTAAATCAAAACCTAAAGATACTTCCCGTTGACCTAGAATCATGAAATTTGGCAAGAAGCAAGGTCTCACAGCACAAGTAAAGGGAAAAGTCCAAAAATTAATAATTTGTAATTTTATCACAAAAAAAAAGTTATTTTTGGGAGACTTAAATTCTTGACGCACTTCGTCGGTTTTTTTAGGGTTCCGTACCAAAATGGTAAAAAAGGAACCCTTATGGTCTCACTCAGTCTGTCTGTCTGTCTGTCGGTCTGTCTGTCTGTCTGTCTGTCACAGCTGAATATCTCAAGAACTACTAATGCTATCAACTTGAAATTTGGAATAGTTTTATATGAAGTTTAGCCAAATATTTTGCAAATAAGAAAGAAATAAAAATATTTCTATTTTTTTTGTAACAGGTGCTGAAAGGGGGTCTTCAAAATTCAAAGTGGGGCTACTAGGGCATGTGGGGTATCATATGAAAGAACACTGTTTGCAAATTCTTAAACAATTTTTAATTTTTTTTTAGGCCGCATAGTTTTCGATTTTTGATGAAAAATATTTAAAAAAATACCGTTCCCCCCCTTATCTCCGAAGTTTGCAAAGGGAAAAATCTGAAATTATTCTATGTGATAGAAGTTTGTGTAAAGATTACAGGAAAAATAAAACGATGTCTCTAAATAGCACACTTTTCCAGAAATCGGAACTGAATCCTCGGTGCGCGAGTCCGACTCGCTCTTGACCGGTTTTGAATGGTATCTATTTCTTCGATAAACGAAGGTATTAATTAACCTACTCACCTACCGTACCCTATCTATTTGGTACTACAGTAATATAAGAATAATCAAAACAAAAAAAAAAAACAAAAATAATTTATTTCAATCCATTGATCATAAAATAAGTTCAAATTAATTAATAATATAAATAAAATTAAAATTGTAAAATTAAATCAAAATAAAATCAAATCAAATCAAAATCATTAAATTAAATTAAAAACCACAAAATCAAAAACACAATAACACAACAATAATAATAGAACATTCTCGTTCTCTTGTAGGCTAATTTCAACCACCTCATTAAACCAGCAACGTGTGACACTATTTTCCGTTGAACAGAATCTTCAAACAATAACAAATTCCATGGTTTATTTATTCAATTGCCTACCAGTTTTGAACGCAAAACACACATTTAATATTAGCTAATTACGACTGCATCATTCATTTGCATACGACAAAGCGAAAAACAAACCTTTCAACACAGTAGAACAAATACTTTTGTCAATATCGAGTAGCTTTCCAACAGACCACTGTGCACGGTTGTCACCTCCATTTTGAGCGCACAAGTGTCACAATTTCTTTACAGGTGTAACACTGTGCACTTTGTGTCTGAAAGCTGTGTAGCGTAAGATTTTTTTTTTTCTTTGGTATTGTTTTTAAGACAATGTTAAATTGTAATGTAAATATAGCTACTGCATGTTTTTGTTGTTCGACACGTAATTCTTATGTTTCGTGAAAGTTTTTCTGACGAGCTTACTGTGTTCTTGTTGTTGTTGTGTTTGCGAATGTCAGTGGACCATCAAAATCATCATCATCATTGTGGAAATCAGGGACCATTTTTGTTACCCGTTGAAAGGGTTTTCGATAAGGTTTTTCTAAGTTGTTAATCAAAAACCCATACTATGTAGGTAACCCTTTTGAACGGCTTTAAATGTCTATTTTGGTTATCAATTGAAAGGTATTTCGATAGGGTTTTTATAAGCAGTTAAACAAAAACCGACACGATATGGGTAACCCTTGGTTAAGCTTCAACTCTCTTTAAAACGATAACAGCGTAGCATTCCGACTCGGAGCAATGTAATAGGTATGTGCTCTCGATGATGGACATACCTACGTTGCAAATTTCTAACATGGTTACGCGTACAAAACCCTTATATTATTATTAGAGGTTACCTCAATGAAGTATAGAACCCATTCAATGGGTTATCCATATTGAAGGGATAACCCTTTTACTGGATTTCAAGGATAAAACCCATTCAAGGTGTTACACATGATAAAGGTTACCTCATAAACGGCTTACCCCTTCAAAAGACTTAACTCATAACCGGGGTTGTACGGTCCCTGGTTAAAATAGGCTGGATCTCTTGCCAGTTAGTTACGCGTGGTGGATTACGGCCCAGTCCCAACCACAGAGAGGAGCCCTGTGTCCCAGCAGTTTGAACATATAGGCTGATTGATTATACTATGCTATGCTTGCAAAAGTTTGACAGTCATGCTTTTAATGCTTTTTCCGCTTTCTGAAGTGCAATTACATTGCCGTGACCCTATTTTGTTAAAAAGACAAAGTAAATTATTTAAATTACACCTATCGTCAACACTATTAAATATAAACACACCCCCGAAGGTTCGAAATATGTTATCTTCGATATTACCTGAATTTCAGGTAATATCGAAGATAATCACAATAAAACGAAATAAACTTTAATATGACCGTTACCAATACTTTCAATATTTGTACCCACAAAAGGTCAGTTCATATTTATGACAATACAGACATCCTTGCTATACAATTGGATCCCCACATTTTTCGCTCTGCCAACCCTGCAGGTATTTATTTATTCTTAATTAACGGCAACACTAACAATCGTAGCAACAATACGCACGTGTCGATACTACTAAAGTGTTGCCACTACACAATAATTATTTCCTACAGCGCCCGTTCGTTACGGGAAAACAAAGGCAATGGGATGGCAACACTGAACAATGATTGTCCGGTATTCAGTTGTGGAATTAGGTATAAATGGTTATTAGTTATTTGTGTTTAATTGGAATTGAGAAATTGGAAATGCGTTTAATTAATTCTCTCATTAAAGCATTTTTCATCTCTTTTACCGCATTTTTTAAACTTGGAAAGGAAATGAATATGTTTTCACGAAATATACCTACGATTTCCGTACTTGCAAATAGTGATGTAGTTTCTAGGTATATTGGGAAAATTGGGGTTACCAGTAAACGATACCTACAAAGAACTGCACAATGTGCCCAATATTTCTGGGAACAGCACATCAGTAAGTACAAATTTCTTTTCGAGAATAACATTGTCATTTTATCATGTGACAGATATTTATTGATTTCCTTTCCGATATTTTCATTTCCATTGAAAGGAGTACGATTGTGTAGGCTCTTCTCATTGTACAGAAAATATGAGCTTTTTCTGGAACCAAGTAGAACCTTGGAGCCTTGTTTGTAACATAATTATTTCTAGAATATTAGTTTGCAAACTATCATCCAAAATTTGTATTGAATTGGATACAATAGTTACAAGTCGTAAAAAGAACAAATAATATCATCAAATGAGCTTGTGGCTAAGTAATAACGCACGGGTCGATACATCAAGTTAAGCTGCGCTTGCCGGGGTTGGTCCGTGGATGGGTAACCATCTTTACATACCAGAACTCCTCCGTGTCTCGGAAAGCACGTTAAGCCATTGGTCCCAGCTTTCATTCGTGGATCTTTGACAGTCGTTACGGGTCGTCAGAAGCTGAAAGAAGCTAGTTTGGCCAAGGGGAATCGCATTACCCAGTTAATGGTATAGCAGTCGCTCCTTATAAAATACTGGTATTCAGCTGCATCCGGTTAGACTGGAAGCCGACCCCAACATAGTTGGAAAAAGGCTAGGCAGGTGATGCGTTAAAGTCGTAAAAAGGGCAATTTGGGGACTACGCCATAACTCGATTTTCGGCGCCAATAATATCATCAAATGAAAACTGAAAATGTGATACACCTTCCTTCATTATACCCCCTACAACAATACCACCTCTAAATTTAGGACACGAACAAAACACCTAACATTAGACAGATCATACCTACATAACAGCATTGTCGGCAACAATCACGCGAACAAACATAACAAAAAACAAAGCGTACACCAAACACACACGGTAGGTACAATACTCTCGTCAACAAAGAACTTTCCTCTCTACCTAGTATTAAAGAGGCTATTGTGTTCAGAATCGGACGAAAATGCTCTTCATTACTCTGAAAGCTTGTGTGCCGTGCGACAATGGTGAAACGGGGGGAAGGAGGAGGGGGAGGGAGGAAGAACCAGGAGTAGGGGGCGGTTTACAAAGACGCATGGCGAAGGAGCACCCGCCACCCTTTCGTCCGTAAAATTGAAATGGTAAGAAACGTTATTTAGGTCATGATTTTATTAAATGTTAATAGATTTTTATTTTCGAGGGGTGTCGCTTGATGGATTAGGTTTGATAGTTGTACTTTTGTTGGGATATTATACTGGTGACGACGGTATTGCATCGGGCTAGGATATTGCACTAGTTCTTGCTAGTTTCAGTTCATACAGCGTTTAAGTTCAAAGGTAAGTTGGTAGCGTTATAAGTTGGTAAAGGTGACGTTTTGATATAGTATAAACGTCGTATCTATTTATAGAGTAGGTAAACTTAAACGATGTTATTTATGCACTTTTCTTTTCTCTCATATTATCATCAGACAAATGAAAAATCTGGCTTTTCACGTCAATCAATTCACCAGTAAAGCTTTACATAATTCAACAAAATTAAGCCATCAAAAAGAATAACCCACTAGACCAGGAGCTCAACACAACAAAAATATAACATCGTTTACACAGCGTCACAAAAACGCTAGTAATTAAACAACAGCAAACAACGGGGGCCCTTGCCGGCAACAACGACAACAGTCGACAACAGTCAGCAACAATAAGTAAACAACAGTATTTTTGTTGCGAACACCCCCGGCAGGGCGGAGTGCCTGCGACGGAGCGATAAGCACCCCGTTTCAAGCACATACTATGTATTACGTGTGTACTAGACAGCGTTTTTAAACTAACATCAATCTCTGGTTACAGCCTGAAGTAGGTTTATTGTTAGGAGTTTTTCTCGTATGGAAAAGTACAGTTTTAGTAAGTACGGGCAATTTTTTCTTAGGAAGTCCTTTGTAATGTTGTCTCATTTTTATGAAATGAGGAAAGGTTGTACTTAGAACGGGATTAACAAGAAATGATCAAATGAAAAAATAAATATGTATTGTGGGCACACAGATAGGTAAGTACATAAAATCTTGAGCATGTACCTAAGCGAGTTTGATAAAGAATAATAGGTACCTACCTACTATTGCGAATGATTTTGTTGCTAAGTCGTATAATATTGAATCGAAGTAAATATTCAGTCACCTGTTTCTCATTTTTAATGATAACCTTTCAAATTTTGTTAGTGGAAACCCCAACAGAAAACCTACATGATAACTGTTTTTGTAAAGAAAAACTTAAGAAGCTTTTTACAGTAAAAAAGACACAAAAAGTTTTCCGACTTCTCGTTCTCCATAAGAAATCGTACCTACTGCTCTTTTTGAGAAACAAGATTTCACGGCGCATTGGCACGAAATTAAATACCTTCAACAAACAAGTTTATTATACCCTCTGACTACTACTGTAAACAGTTTTTCCTATTCTCTTACGAATATTTTGTACTGTGAAAATAAAAAAGACGTCCTACTTACGAGAATTTTCCAAGAGACGAACACGTGTTGTAGATAGGACCAAGATCTACTTGAGCCACGTGCTGAAATTAGCTTTAATTCAAATTAGCAATCATGATATTATAATCAATTAAACAAAGCAAGCGAGGCTTTGCTGTAATAATGCATGAAAAAAAAAACGAAAACCTCTAGCACACCTTTAAAAAAGAACGTCATAACGTTACATTACATCCAAATCTCGAATTCGACCAAAAAAACTAGTAGTTAATTAGTAAAAAACATGGCATCTCCTATCAGATGTAAAGACGGCATCAATACCGGACATCAAAAGTACAATAACCTTTTAAATCAATTTAAACACAAAACCAGTCGAGACATGAATAACTCATCCTTTTTCGACAGAATAAAAAAGTATTATGCAATTTGTATCAGTTACTCATAATAGATGAGCTCCCTGACTACAAACGGAAGAGTCATTCTCACAAAATTTACTATAGTATCACTTTAATAGATTCTTTATGAAGAGTATAGGTTATTTGTGCGGACTATACACGAACTTTTATATGAGAAGAGAATTCTTTGTGGACATTCGTCACGGTCCTACGATTGGCCGTGCCCCTGTTGTACTCGTTCCAAAATATCCAATAGTAGTCTGTAATTACTTGCATCTAACAAAAAAATGTTTGAAAACAAAAAAGTGTGGAAAAAACTCCGATACGCCTTCGATAGTTGGAGCGAGGAAAATCAACGTAAATTAGGTATTAGCTATGTGTTGTTGTTATGTAATACAATGAGGCAACTGTCGTGGTATTCATGTCTTAGAAGCTGGGGAATGGGGCGGTAATGTCATGTGTGTCTTTAATTATATTGAGGTGACGGAAAGGTTCGTGTGTGTTCGTTGTTCACAAAATGGCGGATGTGGAAATAATTGGAACGTTTTTTTTAATAATTGACTCTGTCTGATGGATGTTTGTGGTTTCACGAGGTCCTATCTGTAAGCTATTGATGCAACGGCAGTGATTGTTTTTAGGGTTCCGTACCAAAATGGTAAAAAAGGAACCCTTATGGTGACACTCAGTCTGTCTGTCTGTCTGTCTGTCTGTCACAGCTGGATATCTCAAGAACCACTAATGCTATAAACTTGAAATTTAGAACAGTTTTAGATTACGCTTACCCAACTATTTTGCAAATAAGAAAGAAATAAAAATAATTATATTATTTTTGCAACTGGGACTGAAAGGGGGTCTTTAAAATTCAAAGTGGGGCTACTAGGGCATGTGGGGTATCATATGAAAGAACCGACTTCTGAAAAAAGGAGGAGGTTATCAATTCAGATGTTTCTATTTTTTTTTCTATTTTTTTTTTTATGTATGTTCGGGAATAACTTCGTCAAATATACTTAGACGGATTTGCAAAATTCTTTTTTTGTTTGAAAGAGTATACTCTCGAGGGAAAATGGGACCACCATTTTCACCAAGTCAGAATCTGATGAGGGGATTCCATGGAAATCGAGGGAAACCCTCAACTTTATAGGCACACCTAAGTAAAGCGATTTGGGTATTTTTTATAGAAACTCGTGCATTTGCTCTCGGAAAGCACCATTTGGTGAAGTGGAACTGATGATGAAGACCACAGATGGCCATCGGAACTACTCAATTATACCTAAGCATTTCACGGGTTGCGATTCGATTACTTTAATATGGTTGCTAAGTAATTTATGCTCGCCAAAATGCATAATGGTGATGATGACTTCACCATGGAGCTCCAGTTCTCCTGGTTCTTACTAGGAGAACTCCTCAACAATTAACGTCCCTGCATCGGGAAAAGCAATAATTTGTAAAAGGTGATGAGCAGTTGACATTGGGCTATTGTAACTTACATAAATTACAAACGGACCCACTGAAAAGTGAAAAATAAAAACTTTTTTACAAAAAAAACAACCGAATTTTGGAAGTCGGTGGCAAAAAACTAAAATACTGATCCAAAGACACCGACTTCCAAAATTAAAGTTATTTTTCACTTTGTAGTGTTTTTTTTGGAAGTCGGTTGTTTTTTTTTTTTGTAAAAAAGTTTTTATGTCATCATTGTCAATTTGGTTTGATGTAGGAGCTGAAATACTGAGTACCTAAACTTCGTAACTAGGTATTGTTAATTCAATTGAGTCTCAATAGTTCCAATTCCTCACTTTGACAAAGTTCCTTTCAACATTTTTACTGCCAAATTGAACTGTAATAGCCTTTCAACATAAACTCGTCACAACCAACCAACACAAGTGACTTAGAACTTACAATTAATATGCATTACATAGTCATCAAGTAGTACACGACACCAGGCGATAGTTGGACCCCCATTACACATCACACAATGGCCCACTCCCTACCTTAATTAATATTAACTGGGTTGCAACGCCCCTACGTGTAAACTATTAAGGGTATGCATCAGACACTGATGAAAACAAACACGTGACACACGGGGGTGTAGGATGGTGAGCAATTAATTGAACATGTTGTGTGGTAAAAAACAGAAACACGGGTCGATCCATCAGATTAAGCTACGCTACGCTTGCCGCGTTTGGACCGTGGTATTCAATAGGTACCGAGACTCCTCCGTGCCTCGGAAAGCACGTTAAGCCGTTGGTCCCGGCTGTCATTCGTGGATCTTTGACAGTCGTTACGTGTCGTCAGAAGCCCAAAAGTCTGACAACCAGTCTTACCAAGGGGTTTCTATTACCCAGTAACTGTGTTGTGGAGATCAGATAGGCAGTCGCTCCATGTAAAATACTGGTATTCAGCTTCTAGTTTAACCGGACGGTTAGACTGGAGGCCGACCCCAACATAGTTGAGAAAAGGCTAGGCAGATTGATTTGTGAGTGGTAAAAAACAAATGGTAAACCGTTTCTTTATTTTATACGTAACATCATGCCTGTATTCCACGAAGGGTTTGGCAGAGGTTTACTTATAGTACACCCCATTTCGCCAGTTATATTGAAGTCCTAGTAATAGTAATAGGGGGCGAGCCTATTGCCATCAATTGGGCACAAATCGAGACTTCTGGCTACTACTGAGAAATTTTCAGATGTAAAAACCCTCTGCCCAACCCGAGAATCACATTAAATAATATTCATTTTATATACTAATAATTGTATATGAATTTGTGGTGGTATCTACATCGCCACATACGAACTACGCATCACAATGACATGACGTCGTGCAACCTGCATCGCGCAATCAGAGTTTACCGCGCGACTAGCATTATATAACACCAGACACGACAACCGTCTGGTCAAAGGATCCTCGCTTTTCTATGGAGGATGAGTGAACTTTACACCCTGTTCCTTATACCTCTATTAATGAATGGATGAAATGCATATCCCAGCGTGGTTTAACCAGACTCGACTACACGAATGAACCCAGAGATTCACACTAGCCCCTGTTGCCTCATGTTACATGGTGCAACAGAGACCATTGTTTATCAAGGAGTAGACCGGAGCCGCGATAATGGTAGGGAAGACATGCCCTTAGGATATTAGATTATACAGCCTATCCAGTATGCACCGTAAAATAAGCAATGGAATAGTGGAGAGACGGGTTATATAATTATGGATGGGTTCTTTTTCAAGTTCAGCTTCCCCGGTCAGTCGTGTGGCGTTTAAAGTGCGTTTTCGACTCTTTTATGTTAAAAAGCTTGTTTTATAAGAATTTTTATGGAATTTTCTGGCAGTTACAGCAACTTATCAGAAGATGGTAGAAGGTAAACATGGCACACTTAAAGCCAAGAAGTTAGGAAGCTTATCAAAAGAAATTTTCCTTAGCAACGAGGTACAGTGGTGCGATAAGAATGGCCCAGCGGTCATCAACCCGTTTTCCCTCTTCCATTCACTAAGGCATTTACAGGATTCTTGAAAAGACATGTACCTACGGCAGTAAATTGCGAGATACTGAGTCATTTGATGAGCTGCCAGTATGAGCAAGCCAGCTGTAAACACAATAAGTAATGCCTTGTTTAGTAAAACCAATAATCTTTGGCAACAACGTTTAATCTCTTAGGTAACACTTTAGTACTTTAGTAGTTGATAATACAGGTTTCCTCTATCTTTCTAAAATGTTGCAAAATTTATTCCTATCTATTTATCTATCCATATAAATAAAAAGAGAAGACCTGACTAACTGTCTGATTCATCAACGCCCAGCCCGAACTCTTGAACCTGAAAGCTGTTTTGCACAGAAGTTCCCTTTATTATGTAGACAAGGAATAAGGAAGGATTTCCCGGTAGTACGTTCCCGTGGGATATTTTCCAACATCCACGCGGGCGAGGCTCGCAAAAAAAACTCGAAAAATAGCTCGACCGGTTTGAATTTTTTTTTTGTTTGTTTTGTTCGCCTCAATACTGGAAAAGAAAATTAGGAAAAATCTAAAGGAACAGGCGAAAAATTTTATTTCATGTGGTACAAACTACGATATGCGTCATTTAGTATCTCACAAAAATCAAAAGTTGCGAAACTTGTCAGAATCATGTGCATTGTTATTTTCAGGAATTTAAACTACTTATAAAAGGCTTCCTTTAACTTTATCGTGTTTTAAAGTTTTCTTAATTCATAACAAATTCATCATCATCATCTGCCTAGCCTTTTCGCAACTACGTTGGGGCCGGCTTCCAGTCGAACCGAATGCGGCTGAATACCAGTATTTCACAACCCAGTTACTGGGTAATACGATACCCCTGGTAAGACTGGTTGTCAGACTTCCGGGTTTCTGACGACCCGTAACGACTGTCAAAGATCCACGAATGACAGGGACCAACGACCTACTGTGCTTTCCGAGACACGGATGACAAATTATTGATTTTATAATAGGTATAAAGCAGTCAACTTCTACACATTGAACCAACAAGTTCGCGATCCCGCTCGCCATCCATCGACACACTGAATCACGCTAAAACTTTCGCGCCATTGTGCACCGTACCTTTGTACCGATCGACATAACGATTGATTTGACGTAAGTACAAAACGCGCACTTATTTGTGCGCGATCGGTAAACAATGCGCGTTTTGTCGACAGGTTGCGCACAACACAGATGCACACATGTTTGGGGAATACGATATCTCGTGTTTTGTCTTCAATTGAGGGGGTAGGTACAAAGATTTTTGATTTGAATGATTGATTTGATGTCGAAACGTATAATTTTCACAACAATTTGAGAAATGTCAGAACTTACATCAATCTGCCCAGCCTTTCCCCAACTATGTTTGGGTCGGCTTCCAGTCTAACCGGATGCAGCTGAATACCAGTATTTTACATGGAGCCACTGCCTATCTGACCTCCACAATCCAGTTATATTATTACTGGGTAATACGATACCCCTTGGTAAGACTGGTTGTCAGACTTTCGGGCTTCTGACGACCCGTAACGACTGTCAAAGATCCACGAATAACAGCCGGGACCAATGGCTTAACGTGCTTTCCGAGGCACGGAGGAATCTCGGTATGTAATGATGGTCACCCATCCACTGAACAACCCCGGCAAGCGTAGCTTAACCTGACGGATCGACCCGTGCGGCTGTTATTACTTAGCCACGAGCTCCTCTGTGTCAGAACTGTCAGAAATGTCAGAAGTTACCTATGGTAAATAATTCATTTTCTGATTAAAAAACATGTCCCCCTACTATTTTATTCGCCGATTTTAGGCGGTAAAAATGAGAGACCAAAGGTTCGACAATTTTTTTTTTAATCTTTATTTAAGGAGAAATCAAATTATAGTCGGTATTCTTCTTGACCAAGTCAAGAAGAATACCGACTATAATTTGATTTAAAATGGAGCTAGGTATTAAAACACATAATGTTCTACATTTTTTAAATAATTAAATGGAAAAAAACAATTTTTATTCATAAATCTCTAATTTTTATTCGCTGCTTACTTATCACAAAGTCTTCAAGACGTCAAAAGGAAAAATACCTACGCTTTTAATCCCCACCCTCTATAATCCAAACATACGACACAAAACGCAAGACGAAAACGTGCCACTATGAATAATGCATGCCCTGTATTTGAACAGGACAATACCAGTTTTACGTAAAGCCTTGTCGCCCTCGCTTCACTTGCAAAAGGAAAAACTAATATTGAACGCGTTGTTTTCTTTCGACAATAGATGGCGTTGGCTGTTCGGTGAATTTTGAAGAGGGATATGCTCGTAATACTAATTCAGGCGAATGAAGATGTCTTATTAAGTCTGAATGCGGTTTAAATTACTATCTGTACTTAATTTACTCGTTACAATCGCCATGCTTAGGTACCGTCTTGATAGCTTAACATGGTCCCTAACTTCCTAATAAAAGCATAAAACATTTGTATGAAATTAGCTCAACTCTCAAAAGCTTTTCCTAATGCACAGGCGTTAGGAAGCTTTTGAGAAATAGATCCCTATTGTATTTGAGAAACTATTAAGTACTTACTTTATAATTTTTTCTTCTATTAAAAATGTATTCCTTCAATTCAAAAAACGAACACCGAACCGAATAAAAATCCCCATCTTCAATATTAACAAATAGGTGTCTAAAACCGAGTAGGTACACACCGCATCGCACGGGCCGAGTTGAAAAAAGCCGAGGGGGAAAAAATAGAAAATGTCGTTTCCTCTCGCCGTCACCGCCAGAATGGCCGTGGCCGGTTTTGCTCGTATTTCCATACTCTTCCGCTCGTGTCCTCCCATCCCTATTTCTGGGCGTTTTTAAATTTCGAATACGAAACTGTGCTTACATTTGAGCTGTTGATTATTTTCGAGAATACCCCTGCTGTGTAAGCTTCTGTTGGCTGATTGCGGCCATTTTTTTTTCTTTCGTCTTTAGGTTGGAATTTATTTTTAATTTGTGCTTCAGACTTTTGGGACTGGTTTCTGTGAAAGGGCGATGGACCGTTCGCGAGTGGATGCTTGTTTTCAAGCTGTTTTAGGTAGTGCTCTGAAGTTTACCCAAGCTAGTGTGAGCAAGTTTAAATTAGGTGGTATTTTAAGCGTTCGTTTTGTAATGGCGTTGGATTACAAATACCTACGCAATATTTTTTGACATTATCAGCTTACAATAATGCAACAGCAAACCCGTCAAGCGCTTGTCATCTTAAATTAGCTCAAGGAATACAATAGCGACAGTGAGCTAGACAATACTGTCAAACAATCCACCTACGGAACCACTTCTCACTTCATAAATTAATATTAAATTGATTCAATAAATCATAATCCAGACGAGATCCCAGAATGATCAATTTGCAATCAAAATGAGCTCTTTACAAACTACAGAGTGGGATCCATCGCTTACCATAATAGTAATTTACTTGTGCCGAATTGAATGGATTGTGTGAAACAATGGCGTCTTAGAGGAGTGACGTAATCGTATATTACTATAGTTGTAACACAAAGGTGTTTTGTTACTCACAACGTTAATTTAGAAACGGTAAATCGTGCTTACTGTGCTTACGTTTTGTTTGATCTGATTGCTTTAATTGAAATATTCTTCGAGTAGGTACAGATAACTCTCTTCTTCGTCTGGGTCTTTGAAAGTTCGCAGTTACAGTCTTTTGCACAGGATTTCAGAAGGTGCTCATATATACTAAGTGTAAGTTAAACAGGGTGAAATTTTAATCGTTTTAATCCTCTTAAGGGGTCATTGTACTCATCATTATGAACGACTTTTACTATTTTGACGAGTTTGCTGTAGATAAATGTACTGAACAGCTGATTTTTTTTTCGCGATTTCAGGTTTGGTCCCATAGTAAAAGTTGTTCATAATGATGAGTACAATGACCCCTTAAGAGGATTAAAACGATTAAAATTTCACCCTGTATAACGCACAACCTCATAAGGGGTCATTTTACTTCATCATTATAAACAACTTTTACTCAAAACGTGAAAAAATTCAACTGTTATTTACGTTTTTTTTTCGCGATTTCAGGTTTTTTCCGTTAATAAAAGTTGTTTATAATGATGAGTACAATGACCCCTTAACAGGTTGTGTGTTACTTATGTTACAACTTGTACTTAAGTACATGAAGTTTTGGGTGATCGAAATAACATGACCAATTCATCCATCATTCACGTACGCACGGCTACAGATCAAGCAATACATTTCCAGTATAAGCTGATCTCGCTTTGTATAGGATTTCCTTACAGTGAGAGGTCAGTGTAAACTGGAAATGTATAGCTTGATGTGTAGCCGTGTGTACAACAGAACAAAAACGTTATTACATTGACAAACATATACTTGAAAGACTCCCCCCTCCTTTTCCCTTCTAAAATAACCGTCATATATTATGATCTACATTCAAATAAGATCAGTACACAATATCATACACTAGGCATGTTTGTAGTGATGATCAAACAGCGTTACTGTTTTACATACGTTGAAACACGGCCATATTATTTACTTTGCTCGTAGTACCTACATATTGACATAAAATATTTAGCTAAATTCCATAAAATGGTTGCAGAAATGTAACTGTGTATTGATTTTTCTATCCAACTTCATGGTAACATTACAAAAACGATCAAACAAATGCTTTATCAAGATTCCTGACTTTTTTTTTTAATTTTTTTTTTAATAATAACCACCTAAAATAGAATATTCATATTTTTATTATTATTGTGTAATAATTATTAGTTAATTTTATTGCTAATTTAGTGGCACTCTTTACCATAATTTGTTTTTGATGTGCGGATATTATTTTTTTAATAATAACCACCTAAAATAGAATATTCATATTTTTATTGTTATTGTGTAATAATTATTAGTTAATTTTATTGCTAATTTAGTGGCACTCTTTACCATAATTTGTTTGTAATATGCGGATAATGTAGTGGGCCACAATATTGTTAATACTCCTTATATTTTTTTTAAATGTCATATTTTATATTGTAGCTGTTTATTATCCCTCAATAAATCAAATAAAATAAAGAACGTAAAACTGTTAAATGGAGGACAAATCAGCGACGAAATAGCTCCAGTTTTCTAATAATGCCTCCGAAAAAAAAAACTAATGCAAAAATCAATTATTAAAAGAACTCACCTAGTCTCTTCGAAATCTCCGAGTTATGCATCTTCGGGTTATCCTGGGCAATCTTCCGCCTCTGTAGCCTCGACCACACCATGAAAGCGTTCATGGGTCTCTTTATGTGCTCCTCCTGAATCTTCTTTTGTTGGGGCCCGTTCATGGCGGAGATTGAGCCCATAGACCCGATGGCCCCCATAGCGGACATGGGGCCCATGGGGAAGTGGCCCATAGACGACCCGAAGCCAGTCCGGTCGCACATCGCACCAGCGGCACTGAAAACAAAAAAAGTTATTGATTAACGAGGGTTTTCTTGACGACACGGTTGGCGCAGTGGTTGAGCGATTGACTGCTGCGCAGCATGTCGCGGGTTCGATTCCCGCACGGAACAAATATTTGTACGACCTACAAGTATTTGTTCCGAGTCTGGGTGTTTTGTATGTATGTACTTACAAAAAAAAAAAAAAAATGTGTATAAGTAGTTTATCAGCCATCTCGTTACCATAACACAAGCATTAGGTTGCTTAGCTTGGGACTAGATGGCGTTGGGTGAAATGTCCAAGGATATTTATTTATTTCTGAAATGTTGGTCACTAGGTGGCAGCACTGAGACGTCAGGTCCTGGCACCTGACAAAAGTGTCAAAGCGCCTGTATACACAACAAAGATATTGAACCTCTAGACGTTGCCATGATTACAGTGTGAAGTGTGGAAGTGAGACACATATATACGAAATTAATAGGAAAATTGAGACAAAACATCGTATCTTAGCTTGGCGAACTTTTGAATGTTAGCCAAACAAAGTGCTTTCATTGTTAAATTTATCTTGCGTCGATTAATTTAACTTTTATGGACAGTTTTTGCATTGTGCGTATGTATTGACATGGGTTTCAGTCCAAAATATAGAAGATTTCTTACGTTAAACTTCATTTCTCATACCACATAACCTAGAAAAAGTATTATATTGCAGTCTCATGACCGGCCACGCGGTGGATCCATCTACATGTATAATATTATCTAAGCACTTATAAGGTAGGTAACTGTGTATTGAAATTTTTCGTAACACACTCGTTTTTACAATCGTTTTCATGTACAGACGCCAGCACATCAAGCTACATATATTATACTACAATCTGTCAAATTTCTTTAACAGATTTTAATATTTATCGCTAAAGCATTAGGTTCAAGGTTGATTGGGAAAATTTGACAGTTTCGAGTGGCTTGACCTGCTGGCGTCTGTACATGTAGTTTCTTTAGTCGTGACTGAATAATGAACGAATGGTGAACGACATCATATATTTTATATTCGTTTTTCATGACAATGCGATGATCCGTCTAGTCGTTGAGATCGGCTTCCATTCGGGCAAGATCTGTCACTTTACTCATCAATATTTTACTTAAAGCATAGTCATTAGCTTTTATCACACACAATCTAGTTACTGGACCATTCTGATATATTTTTCTAAGGTTGTGGAAGAAGTTTTTGGGGCTTCTGATCACCCAGCAAAATTGTAGAAGCAAAAAACTTGTAAATCAGTAGGAAAATAATGACGAAACATTTTATATTGTTTGAAACACGAAAATATTTTTGGATTACGTAACCCTTCAACCATTTGGCACCTTCTGAAATCACAAATCAATCTTCTGAATCTTCTGAAAATCACAAAAAGTGCAGTTGTGCCCTTGTAAGACAAGGGCACAACTGCACTTTTTGTGATTTTACAGGAGAGCCATTTTAAGATTTTACAGGAGAGCTATTTTAAGATTTTACAGGAGAGCTATTTTAAGATTTTACAGGAGAGCTATTTTAAGATTTTACAGGAGTGCCATTTTAAGATTTTACAGGAGAGCCATTTTAAGATTTTACAGGAGAGCCATTTTAAGATTTTTTTTCACATTCAATACCGTATTATTTCGCTCATACCACATTCAAGTGATTGCTCTTTGCACGAAATAAGACCTATACTTTTGTGATTCAGTGCTTGTACTTTACAGGAGTTATTTTTTATTTATGATTTTTAGTTAAGAAAGGTATAAAAGTGCAGTTGTGCCCTTGTCTTATCGAAGGTGCTATTTATCTAATCCAATGCTTTGACGATCTGGTTAAAAAATAACAGTAGCTTTATTAGTCCATATCACCCTCAACTCAACAACCCGTGTTTCACATAAATTATTACACTACCTACATAACTGCAAAATCATGTTATTAATATCAAAAAACTTACAAGTGACAACCCTAAAAAATTAATAAACGTATCCACGTTACAACAAGCATTAGTGCCCCAACACACGGTCCACCACGTGTTTCTAACTTTTAATATAGCTGACAATTATCGTGCTCAAAAATGTGGAAAATATTAATATCAAGGAGGGTGTTATAATGGCTTATGACGCGGGGATGGTTTTAAAGAGCTCGCTCCTGATTGGCTCTCCCCTCGAGCCGGTGTTTCCTTAAGTAAGACGGTAAGAAGTGAAATGCGCAGTGGAAGTAATGAAAAGCTTATGTTGTTAAGGGTGGGAGAGGAAGAAAGCGAGGGAAGAAAACGTTTTAAATGTGAATTAAAATAGACGCTACTAAAATAATATGTAGGTAGGTATAAGTATTTATCTACAATGTAAAGTCTTTCTTTACGCATTGATGCTGAGCATTTAGTATTATCACAGAATACATAATTGTACAAAAAATTGTTTTTCGTCGACATCCAACTTTTTAATTAAAGAAGAACTTTTTAATCCTATGACGTATGATCGTGCATCAATTCCTGAAACTCTGTTATTACACCTTGAATCATGAGTAAATATCAATAATATTAGGTAAGTATCATCATATATAGTCGGCAAATCGCCACAAAAACCTAATTTTGTCCAACCAACCGATCACCACTAAACAGATACACAAAACGATTGTATGATACAAATCAATTCAGGGAGATTTGAATAGAGAACAGTTTCAGCTACAAACCCTATGACGTAGGGTGGTACTAGGGTTGCCAACCCTACTATATTATCTTGCTATATTAGAGGCCTAAATAGGTACATATATTTCTAAAGAAAAGTTATAGTAGGCGAAACTACTATATTTTTATATCAATAAGGTTCATCTATGTATACTTATTACGGTTCCGTACCTCACAAGGAAAAATGGAAATGTTACAGGATCACTTCGTTGTCCGTCTGTCTGTCTGTCAAAACCCTTTTTCTCAAGGACGCGTGGAGGTATAAAGTTAAAATGAATATCAAATACGTATAGCTCCTATGGTGCCTTGGAGCTCTAAAAAAAACGAAGCATGCTTCTAAGTCAACGCAATAAAAAATACGGCCATTTATGTGACATATTTTGATACTCGCAAGTAAATCAAACCTAAGCTTACCGTTGACCTCATGAAATTTAGCAAGATTATATTTTTACACGCAATGGCTTCGAAAATACTATATATTTGATAAAACAAAGTTGGCAACCCTAGGTGGTACAATAATTTATAACGAGTGTAAATGACAAAATGTACGAAAACGTATGTCCGACAGAATTGATGGTCACCCTAGTGCTAGGGTAGGTTCGATTGGTGGATGTGTTTATGTTTGTATTTTCGTTGTCTTAACCATATGGTGGGGTGGATAGTGTTTGTTATGCACGATGTCATTATCATTCGATAGTAGGTAATAGACACGGGCACAGAATACATAATAGTACAGAAGATTCACTCCGCAAATTACCTACAGTTATATTCACCTAGAAGTTGCCTCTCTTTCTATCGCGTAACTCTTATACCTTCTGACTTGTTAGGGTTGTCTTCTTTTACGACGCGGAGCTTGAGTGAGTTTCGAACTAACGTGCACCGCCAACGGTACGCGGCAACCCACACTGAATTAGCCCGACAAGTCGAGCCCGCGTACTTGTAGCTTCATACCTAAAATGTGGAGTGCGCCTGGCCTGACACGGGTAACTTATTTAATTAAATAAAAGTAAAAGATTATCGTTGACAATTTTTTTCCTATATATCACAGAAACGTTCTAATTTTGTTCCATAACCATTTTCATTTTACAAAATCAACAACTACAAGATGTTATTAAAATAAATTCTGTTTCAATCGAACAAATCGGCCTTCCACTCTATACAAATAAAACCTTCCTATAGTTACACCATTATTTTGAACACTAATAACAACAAGACAAGTCGTGCACAATAATGACATACGTTTCCGTAACGAAAATGACACTGTATCAAAAACACAGTGTTACATTAAAGAAAAACACAGTGTCACAATAAAGAAAAAAAACAGTGTTACATTAAAGAAAAACACACTGTCATAATAAAGAAAAACACAGTGTCAGACTAAGAAAACACCGTGTTACAGTAAAGAAAAACACAGTGTTACGTTAAAGAAAAACACAGTGTTACAATAAAGAAAAAACACAGTGTTACAACAAAAAAAAATACAGTGTTACAATAAAAAAAAACACAGTGTTACATTAAAGAAAAACACAGTGTTACATTAGGGAAACACCAAGAGCACGTTCTAATTAATGTGGTCTGAAAATACAACTAAGGTGCCTCACTTAAAATTCAAATAACAGATCGAACTTTATTTCAAACGTCGAACGTTTTTCTTTTAAAACTCAACGTTTCATGTTCCTGGAAGGCTGTATTTGGGTCAAAAAGGGTGTGTGTCTGTGTGTTTGCCCGCGGAATGTGTCAATATTTGTCACCGTGCAACTGTGAGCTACTGGCTGCTATTTGGCTATGTTATTCTTAAGGGGATACAACGATAATTTTGTGTTTTTAAAATTCCTATAAAACCAAATATATATGGTTAAATCATTTGGATTTTCCATTATGTGTTATTTGACTATAATTTGTCAACTGTTGTACTAAAACCGAAACATGTTTAATTAAAATTTTTCGATCGAAAGAAAATCCAAAGTAGCTTCTTCTATTTTCTGTTTTAAACGATTATACGTGAACAGTTCCTTATTGTGCAGTAAAATTTGCTTTCAATCGAAGGTATTTAAATATGTTAAGATCTTACTAAGCTAAAAATTGATTTAAGTATAGCATTTTGTCATAAATCTACATTTAAACTAAGCGCGTTTGGTTCCGGTGATCCCGAACGCTCTGTTAGAAGGCATTATAAAGGTTTTAACAGCAATTAACGTGGAGGATTGTTTTTCTAGTTTTGACGTCGTTTGATGTTGATTGCATGTATTATTGTTTTATGGTTTCCTTATGTGAGTTTTAAAATGTTTAATGGATGTATTGTTTACTTGTATTCCTGTTTCAGGGCCAGAATATCTATCTCTAATACCTTAACATGAACCGCAAGAGGCAGTAACAACATAGCTATGTTTACTTGTTTTCATGTTTCAGGGCCAGAATATCTATCTCTAATACCTTAACATGAACCGCAAGAGGCAGTAACAACATAGCTATGTTTACTTGTTTTCATGTTTCAGGGCCAGAATATCTATCTCTAATACCTTAACATGAACCGCAAGAGGCAGTAACAACATAGCTATGTTTACTTGTTTTCATGTTTCAGGGCCAGAATATCTATCTCTAATACCTTAATATGAACCGCAAGAGGCAGTAACAACATAGCTATGTTTACTTGTTTTCATGTTTCAGGGCCAGAATATCTATCTCTAATACCTTAACATGAACCGCAAGAGGCAGTAACAACATAGCTATGTTTACTTGTTTTCATGTTTCAGGGCCAGAATATCTATCTCTAATACCTTAACATGAACCGCAAGAGGCAGTAACAACATAGCTATGTTTACTTGTTTTCATGTTTCAGGGCCAGAATATCTATCTCTAATACCTTAACATGAACCGCAAGAGGCAGTAACAACATAGCTATGTTTACTTGTTTTCATGTTTCAGGGCCAGAATATCTATCTCTAATACCACCGCAAGAGGCAGTAACAACATAGCTATGTTTACTTGTTTTCATGTTTCAGGGCCAGAATATCTATCTCTAATACCACCGAAAGAGGCAGTAACAACATAGCTATGTTTACTTGTTTTCATGTTTCATGGCCAGAATATCTATCTCTAATACCTTAATATGAACCGCAAGAGGCAGTAACAACATAGCTATGTTTACTTGTTTTCATGTTTCAGGGCCAGAATATCTATCTCTAATACCTTAATATGAACCGCAAGAGGCAGTAACAACATAGCTATGTTTACTTGTTTTCATGTTTCAGGGCCAGAATATCTATCTCTAATACCTTAACATGAACCGCAAGAGGCAGTAACAACATAGCTATGTTTACTTGTTTTCATGTTTCAGGGCCAGAATATCTATCTCTAATACCTTAATATGAACCGCAAGAGGCAGTAACAACATAGCTATGTTTACTTGTTTTCATGTTTCAGGGCCAGAATATCTATCTCTAATACCTTAACATGAACCGCAAGAGGCAGTAACAACATAGCTATGTTTACTTGTTTTCATGTTTCAGGGCCAGAATATCTATCTCTAATACCTTAACATGAACCGCAAGAGGCAGTAACAACATAGCTATGTTTACTTGTTTTCATGTTTCAGGGCCAGAATATCTATCTCTAATACCTTAACATGAACCGCAAGAGGCAGTAACAACATAGCTATGTTTACTTGTTTTCATGTTTCAGGGCCAGAATATCTATCTCTAATACCACCGCAAGAGGCAGTAACAACATAGCTATGTTTACTTGTTTTCATGTTTCAGGGCCAGAATATCTATCTCTAATACCACCGAAAGAGGCAGTAACAACATAGCTATGTTTACTTGTTTTCATGTTTCATGGCCAGAATATCTATCTCTAATACCTTAATATGAACCGCAAGAGGCAGTAACAACATAGCTATGTTTACTTGTTTTCATGTTTCAGGGCCAGAATATCTATCTCTAATACCTTAATATGAACCGCAAGAGGCAGTAACAACATAGCTATGTTTACTTGTTTTCATGTTTCAGGGCCAGAATATCTATCTCTAATACCTTAACATGAACCGCAAGAGGCAGTAACAACATAGCTATGTTTACTTGTTTTCATGTTTCAGGGCCAGAATATCTATCTCTAATACCTTAATATGAACCGCAAGAGGCAGTAACAACATAGCTATGTTTACTTGTTTTCATGTTTCAGGGCCAGAATATCTATCTCTAATACCTTAATATGAACCGCAAGAGGCAGTAACAACATAGCTATGTTTACTTGTTTTCATGTTTCAGGGCCAGAATATCTATCTCTAATACCTTAACATGAACCGCAAGAGGCAGTAACAACATAGCTATGTTTACTTGTTTTCATGTTTCAGGGCCAGAATATCTATCTCTAATACCTTAACATGAACCGCAAGAGGCAGTAACAACATAGCTATGTTTACTTGTTTTCATGTTTCAGGGCCAGAATATCTATCTCTAATACCTTAATATGAACCGCAAGAGGCAGTAACAACATAGCTATGTTTACTTGTTTTCATGTTTCAGGGCCAGAATATCTATCTCTAATACCTTAACATGAACCGCAAGAGGCAGTAACAACATAGCTATGTTTACTTGTTTTCATGTTTCAGGGCCAGAATATCTATCTCTAATACCTTAATATGAACCGCAAGAGGCAGTAACAACATAGCTATGTTTACTTGTTTTCATGTTTCAGGGCCAGAATATCTAACTCTAATACCTTAATATGAACCGCAAGAGGCAGTAACAACATAGCTATGTTTACTTGTTTTCATGTTTCAGGGCCAGAATATCTATCTCTAATACCTTAACATGAACCGCATGAGGCAGTAACAACATAGCTATGTTTACTTGTTTTCATGTTTCAGGGCCAGAATATCTATCTCTAATACCTTAATATGAACCGCAAGAGACAGTAACAACATAGCTATGTTTACTTGTTTTCATGTTTCAGGGCCAGAATATCTATCTCTAATACCTTAACATGAACCGCAAGAGGCAGTAACAACATAGCTATGTTTACTTGTTTTCATGTTTCAGGGCCAGAATATCTATCTCTAATACCTTAACATGAACCGCAAGAGGCAGTAACAACATAGCTATGTTTACTTGTTTTCATGTTTCAGGGCCAGAATATCTATCTCTAATACCTTAATATGAACCGCAAGAGGCAGTAACAACATAGCTATGTTTACTTGTTTTCATGTTTCAGGGCCAGAATATCTATCTCTAATACCTTAACATGAACCGCAAGAGGCAGTAACAACATAGCTATGTTTACTTGTTTTCATGTTTCAGGGCCAGAATATCTATCTCTAATACCTTAATATGAACCGCAAGAGGCAGTAACAACATAGCTATGTTTACTTGTTTTCATGTTTCAGGGCCAGAATATCTATCTCTAATACCTTAATATGAACCGCAAGAGGCAGTAACAACATAGCTATGTTTACTTGTTTTCATGTTTCAGGGCCAGAATATCTATCTCTAATACCTTAACATGAACCGCAAGAGGCAGTAACAACATAGCTATGTTTACTTGTTTTCATGTTTCAGGGCCAGAATATCTATCTCTAATACCACCGCAAGAGGCAGTAACAACATAGCTATGTTTACTTGTTTTCATGTTTCAGGGCCAGAATATCTATCTCTAATACCACCGAAAGAGGCAGTAACAACATAGCTATGTTTACTTGTTTTCATGTTTCAGGGCCAGAATATCTATCTCTAATACCTTAATATGAACCGCAAGAGGCAGTAACAACATAGCTATGTTTACTTGTTTTCATGTTTCATGGCCAGAATATCTATCTCTAATACCTTAATATGAACCGCAAGAGGCAGTAACAACATAGCTATGTTTACTTGTTTTCATGTTTCAGGGCCAGAATATCTATCTCTAATACCTTAATATGAACCGCAAGAGGCAGTAACAACATAGCTATGTTTACTTGTTTTCATGTTTCAGGGCCAGAATATCTATCTCTAATACCTTAACATGAACCGCAAGAGGCAGTAACAACATAGCTATGTTTACTTGTTTTCATGTTTCAGGGCCAGAATATCTATCTCTAATACCTTAATATGAACCGCGTAAATTAAAACATCATGAATCAGTATCGTACTGCAAAGCACCAATTCAAGCAACATCTGTCATAGTTGAAGATTGGATAAGTCCCGTCACTGTGTCAGCTCTCTACTGTCCACCGAAACACATAATCAAGCAGGAAGAGTTTAGTGAGTTTTTCAACACCCTCGGTGATCGTTTTATAGCTGGCGGGGACTTCAATGCAAAGCATAGCTATTGGGGCTCAAGATTGACCCTCCCTAGGGGCCGGGAGCTACTCAAGGCTGTTGAGAAACTAAAAATGGAAATAATATCAACAGGCGAGCCCACATACTGGCCCACCGATAGGAAAAAAGTACCTGACCTGATAGATTTCTGTGCTGTCAAAGGTATCTCGAAAAATTATTTTCAGTGCCAGAGCAGCTATGACCTATCTTCGGACCATTCACCAGTCTTAGTAACAGTATTAAGTCGTTTCAAAGAAACTACAGAAACTTGCGTCCTTCACACCAAAAAAACAAATTGGGAAATATTCAGATCAATGGTCGATCAGGCTTTAACTCCCACAGTCAGCCTAAAAACAGAGGATGATATAGTAGCAGCAATAGAATATTTCAATAACTCAGTCAAAACTGCTGCCTGGCGATCTACTCCTTCCAACAAATTAAATAATAACAAGAAATCTATATCCCATACTATACTGAATAAAATATCTGAAAAGAGAAGGCTAAGAAAACAATGGCAACAATTTAGATGCCCTGATGATAAAAGTAAATTAAACCATGCAGTTAGGAAACTCAAAAAACTTCTAGACAAGGACAGAAATAATAGTGTCCAGGCGTCCCTGAGTAACCTCGATGCTACTGCTGCTACCGACTACTCACTGTGGAAAGCTACCAAAAAAATAAAGCGGCCTAAAACGGTGTCTCCCCCACTTCGGCAAGCCAATGGGAACTGGGCTCGAAGTGATGAAGAAAAATCTACAACATTTGCCGAACACTTAAAAGGCGTATTCCAGCCTCATTCCTACGAAGGGCCCCCCGAACACAAAGAAGAAGTTCTGCGAGAAGTTCTACTAGATTGTGATCCATCTGCCAGCCCCGTCGCAACGTTTACGAAGCAAGAGCTAATTAGAGCTATAAATAACGTAAAACCCAAAAAAGCCCCTGGCTACGATTTAATTACCGGCATAATTCTCCGCCACCTTCCAGATTCTGGCCTGATCTTCCTGTTATCTATCTACAATGCCATGTCACGACTTTGCTTTTTCCCCCCCCCAATGGAAAACAGCTAAAATCCTAATGGTTCCTAAACCAGGAAAACTTCTTGAAGATCCGAAGTCATACCGGCCTATAAGTCTACTTCCAATAGCATCAAAGGTTTATGAATCGCTCCTTTTATTACGTTTACTGCCTATAATGAAAGAAAAACATCTAATACCCGACCACCAATTTGGATTCCGACAGAGACATGGCACAATAGATCAAGTCCACAGGCTCGTTAGTAAAATTCACAATTCATTTGAGGATAAGCAATATTGTGCTGCTGCATTTCTTGACGTCTCTCAGGCATTTGATAGGGTTTGGCATGAGGGTCTCCTCTATAAAATTAAAAACAGCTTCCCAAGCGACATCTTCCTAATCTTGAAGTCGTACTTGAGGGATAGGCATTTCTTTGTGCAGAGTGGTGAAGCCTCATCAAAACTATACCCTATTACGGCTGGGGTTCCTCAGGGCAGTGTGCTTGGACCGATTTTATATTTAATTAATACTGCTGACCTCCCAATATCAGAATTAGCGACTACAGGAACCTTTGCGGATGACACAGCTGTGCTGGTGACCCATACTGATCATAAAGTAGCATCAGCCATACTTCAGACCTGTTTGGACGACATAGCCCTCTGGCTCAAAAAGTGGAGGATAAAAGCCAACGAGACCAAGTCGGTAAATGTCACATTCACGATGAGAAAGGATACCTGCCCACCAGTAAAGTTAAATGGAATACAAGTGCCTCAAGCTGAACATGTCAAATACCTTGGTTTATACCTTGACAGACGTCTTACTTGGACAAAACATATTTTCACGAAACGGAAGCAACTTGGACTAACACTGCGAAAGTTCTACTGGATAATTGGTCGAAAGTCGCAATTACACCTGGAAAATAAAATCCTCTTATATAAAGCTATAATTAAGCCTATATGGACCTACGGCATTCAGCTATGGGGAACAGCATCACACTCTAACATAGAGATCATACAGCGATTTCAGAACAAGATTCTAAGAACGATCACAAATGCCCCATGGTTTGTACCAAATGAAGCTCTACACCATGATTTAAAAATACGAACAGTCAAGGAAGAAATAACAAGCTACATCAAGTCATATAAAGAAAGAATTACCCGCCACCCAAATATCCTGGCAAACCACCTAATGGACGAAAAGAGAACCCGCCGGCTAAAACGCAAAATTCCACAAGATCTCATCAAATAAACTTAGCTTTATGCTTTAAAAGAAATAGTATGTGTCACAGGACGCATACCAAGCAAGACATCTAACAAGCCATAAAAATTACTTAATGTCCTAATACATAGTGACAGATTGTAAGAAAATAAGAGACAGAAAAAATATGAACCGCAAGAGGCAGTAACAACATAGCTATGTTTACTTGTTTTCATGTTTCAGGGCCAGAATATCTATCTCTAATACATTAATATGAACCGCAAGAGGCAGTAACAACATAGCTATGCTTACTTGTTTTCATGTTTCAGGGCCAGAATATCTATCTCTAATACCTTAATATGAACCGCAAGAGGCAGTAACAACATAGCTATGTTTTTTTTGCTTGTTTTCATGTTTCAGGGCCAGAATATCTATCTCTAATACCTTAATATGAACCGCAAGAGGCAGTAACAACATAGCTATGTTTTTTTTGCTTGTTTTCATGTTTCAGGGCCAGAATATCTATCTCTAATACCTTAATATGAACCGCAAGAGGCAGTAACAACATAGCTATGTTTACTTGTTTTCATGTTTCAGGGCCAGAATATCTATCTCTAATACCTTAATATGAACCGCAAGAGGCAGTAACAACATAGCTATGTTTACTTGTTTTCATGTTTCAGGGCCAGAATATCTATCTCTAATACCTTAATATGAACCGCAAGAGGCAGTAACAACATAGCTATATTTTTCTCTATCGATGTTGATGTAAATGAGAGGAGCTCGTGGCTAAGTATACATAGTTACATACTAAGACGAGTCTGTGCCTCGGATCGGAAAGCACGTTAAGCCGTTGGTACCGGCGGTCGTGGATTTTAGACAATCGTTACGGGTCGACAACCAGTCTAACCAAGGGGTATCGTATTACCCAGTAACTGGGTTGTGAAGGTCAAATAGGCAGTCGCTCCATGTAAAATACTGGTATTCAGTTGCATGCGGTTAGACTGGAAGCCGACCTCAACATACTTGGGAAAAGTCTAGGCAGATGATGATTTTGATGTCAAAGGCGTTTTTTACTAGGTACTTATAGAATAAAGGTAATGTATAAAAATAGTTACTTAGTACAATAAAAAATATGACCTTAACATTGCCTTAATCTTACACAATGAGAAAAAAACTTATACCAAGTCGAGAAATGTACAATCAGTGAACCGTAAACAGGCGCGACACTTAGAAATAGCTTAATTTCTGCTTCAAGCAAGCTTAATTCATTGCATCGACCATGCTTTTATTGACTAAGTAACACAGAAGAATAATTCCACAACCCATTCTACGTCGTTATTCCTATAGTTTGTTTTATAAAACCTTAGCTTTTGCCCTCGGCTTCGCTCGCGTTAAATTAGAATTTGACAATCAATTCGGGTTGTACCTGCTCTGCTTGCGATAATATAATTTAATCATGATTCTAAAGACACGTCGCGCCATCTATTATCATAAGAACGTTATTGTTGTTTTCCTCGGAAAAAGTACTTTTTTTCGGGATGAAAGGTACGTGCGTTTCTGTACACCTGACAACGTATATGCAAGCTTTCAGGGTGATCGTTTCAGTGGTTTAGGCGTGAAAAGGTAACAAACAAACTACTTTCGCATTTATTAGTAAGATAACCGCCGATGGTCCTGCAAGGCTAACGATTTGACAGTAGCACGTGAATATGTCACCAAACATTGACAATGGACGTGTATATAGCTACTGTAGGTGTCTGTAGAAGATATCTACCTATAAGCAGGTACCTATAAGATATCTACCTATAAGCAGGTACCTATATCTACCTATAAGCAGGATACCTATAAGATATCTACCTATAAGCAGGTACCTATAAGGCTATAACATCCAAATATGTGTACCAAGACAGTTTGAGAATCGGATTTCCTCTCACATTTATTTTATATTTTTTTTTTTTTTTTTTTTATTTATTTATTCATTTAAATAATGCATATTTACAATATTAAGGCTTAAACTAAAATGGTAGGTATATAATAATGGGATTAACCTGAATTAGGATAAACCTGTATCTCAGGTATCATAAGTGCAAATTAGTTTACATAAATATTTCCTAAGATTGATGATAATACATAAATAATGAATAACATAACAGACTAATGAAATGAAAACATTGAATTAAAAAAAATACCTATTTAACTTAAAACAAGCAGTAACTTTTCTGTGTCGTCATAAGACAATTTTTGTAACCAAGTTTTAATTACATTTTTGCAATGTACCATGTTCATTGAACTCGCTATCTTAAAAAAAAATTTTCACTGTTTGCTTCCCCATGCAAAATGAAGAACCATAATGAGGGTTTGAATAAGGTGTGATTCTGACACCTAACCTGTCATTATCGCTCATTAGTAAGCGCAGGAGTTTCTGACGTCTGACATTTTTATCTCTTTTGATTTTGATTTTTTCATTCTAATTGGAATAGGAGATCTAAATTGTACTGGACCAGTTTCACCACTAACAATTACGTTCCTAATTAAGCGGGATTTACATGAACAACATTAATTGCATGCATGGTGAAATTAATTTACTTGAACAACATTGATTGCATGCATGGTGAAATTAATTTACTTGAACAACATTGATTGCATGCATGGTGAAATTAATTTACTTGAACAACATTGATTGCATGCATGGTGAAATTAATTTACATGAACAACATTGATTGCATGCATGGTGAAATTAATTTACATGAACAACATTGATTGCATGCATGGTGAAATTAATTTACATGAACAACATTGATTGCATGCATGGTGAAATTAATTTACATGAACAACATTGATTGCATGCATGGTGAAATTAATTTACATGAACAACATTGATTGCATGCATGGTGAAATTAATTTACATGAACAACATTGATTGCATGCATGGTGAAATTAATTTACATGAACAACATTGATTGCATGCATGGTGAAATTAATTTCACAAAACTAGTTTCCATATAGTGCAACTTGTTTCGTATATTAGTGTTGTGAAGTCTACACTATCACCGAAATCATGGCCCCGTCAGCATCAAAGCTTTATTTTAAAACTAGTACTAGCACTTCCCGCGCGGCTTCGGCCACGTGGATGTCGGAAAATATCCCACGGGAGCGTGCTACCGGGAAAGCCTTCCTTATTCTTTGTCTACTACAGTATAAAGGGAACCTCTGTGCAAAATTACAGCTTTCTAGGTTCAAGGGTTTGGGATGGGCGTTGATGAGTCAGTCAATCAGGACTTCTCTTGTTAATATAGATGTACAATTATCGTACAAATGTGCTTTCGCGACACTCGTTTCACGTCGCATTTGATAGTGAAATTAGTAGCGCGACATTACTTTTATCAAAAATCGCGCTTGGCACGAAAGTATTTTGATTTCATGAAATTAAATCATGCATCATGAAGTTAGAAGTTTACACGTGGAATTGTTAATGAAATTAATGGCAAGAAAAAAATTCGTAATGTAAATCCAGCTTTAAGTACTAGCAATTACAGTCGGAGTTTTAATTATCTCAGTAAAATGACACTTCTTACAGTAGAAATGACAGTACAAGTGTCATTTAACTGTAGCTAATTATGAGTCAGACCGTAGTTTCATACATAAATATTCTGTTCCATGTTTGAATTTTTGGTGCGAAGTGTCTTAGAAACAGTGGGGGCCTAAAACGGCCACATTAAGCAATTCCGCTAAAAGCGATTCATTTCCTGAATTCCCAGCAGTTTATTATGATTGACGTATTTGACATCAAACTTCAATAAAGCAATTCATAATTTTTGGACCATTTTACGAATCTCCATACAAAACTGTCAAAGAGATGAATTGCGTGCTATGAATTGTACGCAGATAAATTATTTGTCAGTTTTACGATTTCAAATATGATTCATAAATACCTATTATTCTATTATGATTCTGCCCAAGTGGCCGTTTTAGCCCCCATGGAAACGGTATAAAACAATTGACTATACCCCATGGAAGGTATAGTCAATTGTTTTATAAATAACTCTGTCAGCAGAACCCCAGTTTCTTTCCAACAAGCCGTCGAAAGACCGAACTAAACCAAGGTAGTGAACAAATAAGCTACTGTAAACTACTTACGAGTCGTAAGACATCGCCGATGCAAACAACAAGAGAATTTGTCTTGACAATTAACGACCAGACGTCGAACCTTTGAGATTTCGCTTGGACGCTCGAAAAATGCGCTTACATTCTTTGTGTGAGGACTGTGATGGTTCCGTCGGGTTTTTTAAATGTTTTATGGGAAACATGATCCATGGATTGACTGTGTTTTGTATTGATTTTGAGGTTGAGATCAATTTCTATCGTTCAAATAAGACATTCGTCGTAAGTTCACTTTTTGACAAGAATTTGGTGCTTGCATTTGTGATGGTAATAAGAAAAGACTTTCTGGACATAGTGTTGAAACGCAAGATGGGTTTTCTCTATTCAGAAGAAAACTGCGCTATGCCACTGATTAATACAGATGGGACACTTCGCAGTTTAGGTATGAAGCTACAAGTACGCGGCGGGCCCCGTCCGCGGGGCTAATTCAGTAGGTCAGAAGGTATAAGAGTTACGCGATAGAAAGATAGACCACTTATAGTTGAATATAACGGTAGGTAATAAGCGTTGTGCGACCTGAATTGCACTTTATTGTGTCGTAGCAAGGGTCGCTTTTTATTTAAATGATTTTGCGGAGTCTCCCATCTGTATTAACCTGTGGCTATGCTGAAATGATCATGTTCAGACTTCAGAGCATTATTGACCACAGTCCATGAGTTGCACAAAACAAATTCATGCCATCCCTTATATAGGGTGACTGGTAATTAGTGACCGATACCTAAACACATGATTGTGCTCATGATAACAAACAACTTTTACTATGGGACCAAACATGAAATCGCGAAAAAAAAATCAGCTGCCCCATACATTCATGTTCGCATAACTCATCAAAATGTAGGGAGCAGCTGATTTTTTTTTCGCGATTTCAGGTTCGGTCCCGTAGTAAAAGTTGTTTGTTATCATGAGCACAATCATGTGTTTAGGTATCGGTCACTAATTACCAGTCACCCTATATTATGTAGGTATCGAAAAGAAAGTGACAGCGTCGATTAAAAGTCTCCATTAAACTATTAGTCAACGTCCGCACGGACGTCAAAAAGGGCGATTTTTTTTCGCGCTCTGGTTTTTCAACACTGCTGAGCGCCGAGAGTTGAAAATCCAACAGTGTGTTTCTTAAACGCACTAGAATGTACTCTGGTGTTATTAGGTTGGATTCTCAATGCTCGGCTCTACAACGAGAGTTGAAAATCTAGTGCGCGATAAAATCCCGCCGCGATATCTTTTCGTCCGTGCGAACGTCGGCTATAAATGTTGGTTTTGTGGAATTCGCCGTGTGACTGTTTCGCCACGAATTTCGAAGTGTGATACCTTCTTAACACAAGAGCAGCATCAGTTACACCTTTTCAAACTGACACACCATGTGTGTGATGCCCAGGTATACTCATCTGGGCATCACACACATGGTGATCCGAGTCATGAATTTACACTTTGTCACTGAAAGAAACTTCCATTTCAATCCATCAAGGATTCAATCTGCCTAGCCTTTTCTCAACTATGTTGGAGTCGGCTTCCAGTCTAACCGGATGCAGCTGAATACCAGTATTTTACATGGAACCCCCAGTGACTGGGTAATACGACACCCCTTGGACTGGTTGTCAGACTTTCGTGCTTCTGACGACCTGTAACGGCTGTCAAAGATCCATGAATGACAGCCGGGACCAACAGCTTAACGTGGTTTCCGAGGCACGGAGGAGTCTCGGTATGTAAAGATACGGTAGAAACCTGACAGATCGACCCGTGAGGCTGTTATTACTTAGCCACGAGCTCCTCCATCAAGGATTGTGAAGACAATAATGTTACGTCCATCAAATCTCACATTCCTTACAAGTAACCTTAAAAGAACCACGACCTTTTGTCTCACCAAAAAAAAAAACACTCGTCTGTCAGAAGGCACCTAAGTGAAATCGGCGCTCGTTGAGAGGTACTAATTGGATGCGCAAACGCGCATGATCTACTGTTTGCTGGCGGCGAGAACACAAGCTCATGTTAAAATGTAACCGACTCCAAAGAGGTGGTAATCAGAATTTGTGGTGGATCCAGTATTGATTTTGAAGTTGGTGTTTATGTCACTGAAGCTACTAAGTAATTGTATGCTAATGATAGATGAAGGGCTTGATGTTTCCGATGTGGTAAGAAATGATTTGAAGAATCAAAGGTGCGCGTGCACACGATTCGGGCCTAGAACACCGAACTTGTCTCTATGAGAAAGAACGCCAAGAATGCATTCTTGCATAGTGTGGCCAGTTTCTTCCTTTTCGTTGAGGAAATGCAGACGCCGAGACTTTTGAAATTAGGTATTTGAAGAAACTATTGCTGTCGCTCTGCGAGCGCTCCGCCCTCCAATTCGTGCGTAAGGACAACTGCAGATCCGACTGCATAGCCTATGCAAAAACTCATATTTCGAGGTTGGGCTCTCGCCTATTTCCTCCAATATTGGACCAATTTAAAAGATATTTCATAAACTGAATAAGAAGCATAAATACTATGTCCCTATGTTTTTCTTTTTCGTTAGTAGTTGTCAAATTTATACACTAAGGCTATTGACAGCATTCTGCATTAGGCAATTTTGGGCATTTTTTGAGGGTTCTAATTCTTATAAAAATGATGCATACAAGTAGCTAATATTTATATTTCTGTAAAAAATCATTGCTTTATAGTCATTAACCAGAAAGAAAACGGGCGAGAGCGTTTGTATGGAGAAAAGAGCACCCGCATTTCCTACTCTTAAGGCTCCTACAAACAGGCGCGACATGCGATATAATCACGTGTCGCGCTGAAGTTACCTGTTTGAAGGAGCCTTTATTGCGTAGTTGAGTGTCCTGCTAATATTTTGAAAAATAAGGTATTGGAAGGGGTTAAATGAAACTCTCTGCAACCAACAGGAGAGTTTCGGACTGAGGACGAGGATGAACTGCTTGAAACATCAAGTATTCGTCCCCACTTCAGAGGTGCCTTCGACTAGTCCTCATGTCTTAGTGACGTCATCACACAATCAACCAAACAAAGCAAGAACTCCCCACATTCCTCCACCACAGACACCAACATATTAATCTGAATAACTCACAACAGAATAAAAATCGTCGGTCTGCCACAAAGGGTAATCACCATTGTAAATGTGTAAATACGGGGTCTTTACGACCCGCTGTAAAGGAGAGGCGATTGTGGCCTCATTAGGCCATCACTTCAGGCACTAATTGGTTTTATAAAACATTGCCGCTTTGTAGGGGCCAGTAAATATGTCATTGGGGTTTTGTTCTTGATACCTACTGACGCAGTTACTTTGTTTTTTTCTTATTCGTTTCTGCAGTTTGGTGAGGAAAAAAAAAAGAGACAAGGGAAGTTTCAGTCACCTGTTTTGTGCTCGTGATTCTGTGCTCGCACTTTTAATTAGCTTCAGAACAGTAAAATGACACTTCTTATCTGTCATTTCGTTAAAAAATGTTCCCATTTGATAGCGAAATGACAGTAGAAATGACAGTAGAAGTGTCAGTTTATTCAACTAATTAAAAGTCCGACCATATAACTGTAGATTATTATCAATTTTGTTTTATTTTACTGATTACTCTAGTTAAGATGGCTGTCGCATTTTAAATAAATAAATAAATAAATATCCTTGGACATTTCACACAACGCCATCTAGTCCCAAGCTAAGCAACCTAATGCCTGTGTTATGGTAATGAGATGGCTGATAAACTACTTATATATATATTTTGTCACCTCTCTCGCTCACACGAGACCAAATTTTAAACATATTAAATGAAAAGATGTTTTTTTGAAAAATGTAATCTAATCCATGAATTTCAATATTAAACTGATTTAAAAACGAATCTATATAGGTAAGTATAGCATTTTTGTAGTAAAAAACAAAATTTTAAAAAAAAATATTAATTATGTTTCATTTTCGGTTTAGAGACGTTATCTAATTCCCTGTTCTTATTGGTATTTTTTTTCTACCCTTAATAATATTCAATTCATAAAAAAGAACTATCACTCAAACGTAAAATCTAATAGAGTACCTACCTATAAGTAGGTACCTGTTAGAATTTGTTGAAGTACCGAATAATCGACGTAGAACCCGCTTTAAAATATAATTTCGCGGTTGCCAGTTTTTGTTTTTGCTTGACAGTCATTGTCTTTTAGTATCGACGATTATTCGCAAAAAAAGTTTACTCAATTTACTTAATTGCGATATCGTCGAATTTTAGACGATCTATACTTGGTATTATTTTTTTATTTTAGGTATATTTTCCCGTGTCACAGCGTTTTTTTTAAGAAAAAAAAAATTACACCGAAAACCTTAAAAATATAGCTAGATTGCTGGAATATTGTATAGGTTAGTAGATAGTTATACGGTCGCGATCCTCAAAACGATACAAACAGGAAAAATATTTGTACGTCTCAGGATTCATGAAAAATTATGGGCACCCTACTAAAAATACAACGGTAATGACAGGTGCCAGTGCCAATCAATAACTTCGCACGATCTGGTACAGATGGCGGCACATAATCTAAATGGTGGTCGTTGGCGATCTGTAGTTCACTTTTAATTACAAATAGGTACAAATACAATACAAATTACTTTACAGATCGCGGCACGTAAGTTGAACTATGACCAGGGGGCCCAAAACGGCCACATTAAGCAATTCCTCTAATAGCGATTCATTTCCTGAATTCCCAGCAATTTATTATGATTGTGCTATTTGTCATTATTCTGCTATTCAATAAAGCAATTCATAATTTGTGGACCATTTTACGAATCTCCATATAAAACTGTCAAACAGATGAATTGCGTGCTATGAATTGTACGCAGATAAATCATGAATTGTCAGTTTCTGATTGTTTTACGATTTCAAATATGATTCATAAATACCTAATATGCTACTTTGCTTCTGATTCCGCCAAAGTGGCCGATTTAGCCCCCCTCTTACGTTTACGGAACAGAAGTTGTATAAAATTTTCTGCCAAATAAGTTATTTATGAACTTAATCGTAGACGTGGTGAAACAGGCCCTAAGGCCCTAAGTAATTACCTAAAAGTGTACTACAAATCGCCGATGACCGCCATTTTGGTTCAACTTACGGCTGCGATCATCGATCAGTACAGTATCTTAGTATTTTTATGTATTCAATATTAGAAGTAAGAGATTCTTGAAAAACTGGAAATAAAAAAAGGTTACCTACCAGTTGGAATCTTATAAGTACCTAGGACAGGAGAAACAATATTCGATAGGTAGGTACAGACTAGAGGTCAATGTCTTCTGGCATTGTTTGTTGTGCTTTAAAACAATGAGAAGGTATAGATACCTAAAGCTTTTGCTATTTGCTACAGAGAAAGAACCAGCATCATCAATTTTAGGTAGAAAGAGAGGTGGGTAGGTATACCTGCCTCTGCCTCTTTCTAGATCTTCTGCGTAGCCTTCCCAAATATATTGGGGTCGGCTTCCAGTCTAACCGGATGCAGCTGAATATCAGTATTTTACATGGAGCGACTGCCTATCTGACCTCCAAAACCCTGTTAACACTGGGTAACACGATATCCTTTGCAAAAATTGGTTGTCGAACTTCTCGAAGGTCTACGAATAACAGACGGGCCCGGGACCAACGGCTTAACGTGCTTTCCGAGGCACGTAGGGGGTCTCCGTATGTAATAGATGGTCACCCATCCAAGGACCGACCGAAGCAAGCGCTGTTTAACCTGGAAGATTGACCCATGCGCCTGTTATTATTTAGCCACGTAAGCATCGAAAACGGCGACGGCGACGGGGACGGGGACGGCTGGCGTCGGTACCGTACCCGTAGGTACCTACCAACGATTCCAAAATCTTATAAGAAGGAAGTTATGTGAGAAATGAGAATCAATTTCATTATTATCTACGTTAACACTATCTAGTAGGCACTAGGTACCTACGGTAAATATCTACGGTAAGAGGGTGTAAAGAGCGTCAGGGTCAGAGGATCAACTCTGAGGCGACCTCTAGTCAAGTACCTACAGGGGGTGAAAGATTAAGAAGACGGCGCGGTGTTCGAAGTTCGAATATCTACATCCAGGTAGATATTCGAACTTCGAACGCTATTAAGGTTTTATTCGTTCAGAGATATAGGGAAATTACATGTTTTTATTTAAGTAGTAGGTACTAGCAGTCCCGACAGACGTTTGTCCCGACTTGTCCCAGAGAAAAAAGATTTGTTAGATAGGTAATGAGTGGAAATACTTTCAGACTGATAGGTAGAGTAGGTATATAGATTAAGTAGGTACCTAAGTGGGTACCGATATGTTACATACGTACAGATACAGCTGATTGTGTAAAATTTCAGTTACAAAACTACGGATAAAATGTATAAGTTGGTATTTACTATTTGCACCAACAACAGCCCCATTTTATATCGTGATAAATCACTGTCCATCCTAAAGTTGCCTGGAAGAGATCGTGGAAAGCGATAAGGCCGCCCATTGTATGTTTTGTAGTGTATATTATGTTTTTTTTTGTTATGTATTTTTGTGGTGTACAATAAAGTATATATATATATATATATAAATAAATAAATAAAATGGTAAGAACAAAAAAAACAAAAGCAGACATGCAATGCAATAGTTCCACACAATTAAATAAATCACAATAAAATACCTACATTACTTACTTCATTCAGTTTCAGCAGGTAGATAATCTTGAACTCTTCGCTGGCCTTGACATTCTTTACTAAGAAAAATGATCTAGGGTATTTTTACTTACTAGACAAAAAAGCAGGAAACTACAATCTTGGAACAAACAGCAAAACAAATCGATTGGTCACAAGTTCATCGACCATCGTCAGTGTTTCGACCTCAGCGAGCAGCCGCCATCATTAAAACGTTCAACCACGACGACCACAGGTTTTTTACAAAGAAAACTATGTTTACCTCATAAAGTGACCGCTGGCACGTTGGTGTAACTCCAGATCCAGAATGAAGCCTTTCAATCACGTTTAAAAAACAAAGTCCCGCCGGCACTGCACACACAAATCTTTATCGCAAAGAAATAAACAAATTCTCAATAATTATAAACTGTTGTCATTGTGTACGTAACTGTTATTACACGATCGATTTACTCGGTTTGCGTTATCGTATCGCGTGTTGCAAATCAAACCAGCGCGAGCTCCGCGCGTCCGTCGCTCGCTCGACACAATGGCGACAATCGACAATCGCGCGCCGCGAGTGCGGTGACGCCGCTACCGACAAATCGAGTGATAAACCCGAGCGAGCGGACCAATCCGCGCGCTCCACTACGCCCACGAGTGCGCGCCGCGCCTCCCCATTGGACAAGTAACTGCCATTGCCTTACGGATGTTATTATGCAGAACGAGACCAACAGTTCGAAATAAGAATTTTAAACGTTTACTAGCCGGGCGTACAATGCAAATTGGTTGCGCGCGTTCTTCGCCGCGGTCTCACTCTGATGCTTCGTCTTTTTGTTTACGATGAGTTGGTGTATGAAACAAAAATAGATTCGTATGACAGCCCGCGGTCGTCTCACCTGAACCACTCAATGGCCACTTAGCATTATTTCGTTGCAAGTAGGTACTGCTTATTGAGAAAACAAAGCAGGCGACCAATATTTAGTTTATTCCTTGATAAATACATGCATATTATATTTAGGTACGTGTAGTGTAGGTATAACCTGGCATGTTTCGTTCGAGAGAAAATTATTTAAATAAGTAGGTAATAAATTCATGATTTTTACAAATAAAATAATAACAAAGCTTATTTAAAAAAGATGAAGCTTTTCTTTGGTGTCTTTAAAAATAAATTCAACTAATATTATATTACATTAGGTACATACCTTAAACTATTAAGACATATTGCGAGGCGAGGTCAAACACGAGAACCTGTAAATTATAGATAGGTTTAAAGGCAGAGAGGTAATTGATCAGCAATAAGCAACGTAGGCAACTTTAAGTCAAGCTGAACAAAACTGTGGTGTAAAGTCAAACAAGATTTATGTCTTAGTAGAAAATAATATATTTTCCTTGTGTCAGACTCACACCTGTGATAAATAAGAAAGCTATCAATTTATACATTTTAATTAATGACCTGGATGAACCATTGAATAGGTATAGGTACAACCTTCTTCTATAGAAACGTGATTTTGACATATAATACGACTATGATGAAAAAATCATCTGGGGTCGGTGCAATTCATTCATTCATTCATAGTAGGTAAATCAATTTCTTGCAACACCTGGAAACTTGCCGATGAGGCTAATAAATTAAAATAATAAAAAAATATATAAAAACCGGCCAAGTGTCAGTGTCAGATCACGCACAATGAAGCGTTCCGTAGTTGAAAAGAATTTATTTATTAATTTATCCTAAAAAGAAACTGAACATTATAGCTGAAAAACATATTCTACCATACCTTGATATAGGTATGCGTCACGGTCAATTCTGCAACTGCAATTTTAATGTCGTCACAAAAAAAAAAAAAGTGATAAAACTACAAATAACTATTTTCGGACTTTTTCACTTACTTGTGTACTGTGACAGCTTGCTTCTAGCCAAATTTCATGATTCTAGGTCAACGAGAACCCTATAGGTTTTGATGTACAGACGCCAAGCAGGTCAACCCAAAACTGTCAAATTTTCCCAATCAACCTTGAACCTAATGCTTTAGCGATAAAAATTAAAATCTATTAAAGAAATTTCACAGATTGTAGGTAGTAGCTTGATGTGCTGGCGTCTGTACTTGGGTACTTGCAAGTATGTCGCGTTCATGGCCGTATTTTCTATTGCATTGACTTAGAAGCTTGATTTTTTAGTGCTCCAAGGGACCATAGACCTACGTATTTGATATTAATTTCAGCTGGATACCTCAACACGTTCCTGAGAAAAAGGGTCTTGACAGACTGACAGACAGACAGATAGGCAACGAAGTGATCCTATAAGGGTTCTGTTTTTTTCTTTTAAGGTACGGAACCCTAAAAATTGGCAGTCATGCGTGGGGACTGCCGACAGAAGTGAAAACTTAAACAGAACTATGCATAGCATGTTGTCGCGGTGTCGCGGTGACGCAGTGACGCGAACTCGTAAGATTTCCTTCTAGCAAAAACAGCTCAACGCGCTAGAAGTTTTCACTTCAAAAAAACATTGACAGGCTACCTATTGGAATTATCTTTTGCCCGCGGCTTCGCCCGCGATGATGTCGGAAAGTATCCCAAGGGAACCTGCTACCGGGAATTCCTTCCTTATTCCTTTTCTACATTATAAAGGGGATCTCTGTGCAAAATTTCAGCTTTCTAGGTCCAAGGGTTTGGGCTGTGCGTTGATGAGTCAGTCAATCAGTCAGTCAGGACTTCTCTTTTTATTTACGAGTAGGTATATAGATAGATACCAATACAGGGGTTTTTTGTAGTTTTTGTAACTCATTTCAAATAGCTATGCAGAAAATGAAGTACTTAAGATATTTATATATTTATTTAGGTAATACTAAGCACACAAATGTGCAGAGGCAGGTGATTGATGACGAGCTCTAATTTCAATAAATTACAGATTAAATAATTGGTAAGACGTTAAAATTACTTATGGCTTTAGCCACCACTCCTTTCACATCCAACGATTTTATATATATTTTCCTTTAAAATATTCACCACCGTTAGGTAGGTACTTGAATATTATTTTAAGAAACGCTAGCATAACAACTGAATCGAATATAAATTCATTTTTTTCACACAATATCTACTTATAAAACACAATAACGTATCGATTTCTAAGCTAGAAGACCGTTGGAATATTTTAAGGTCAAGAATCGATCCATAATAATGCAATTTTAACATCTATAGAAATCATAACGGAAGCTAGATTGAAGAATAACATTCTGTCGTATCAAAGGAGGCAGTAACTCCAACGGCTAAGGATCAATATAATTTCTATGAGGATTAGCATATGTCTGTCATGTACGATATGATCCAATAAAACTACAATACAAAGTTAAATGCAAATTTGTAAGTGATAGGTATACAAGATGTCCCTTATCGAAATCGCTAAAAAATTCAGAAATTACATCCTTTTGCTTCAAATTCAAATGAGGTTTTGCAGAGAAATCGACATGGCCACCAAAACGTGGAAGGCCATTTAAAATTATGAATATGACACAATGAAAGCGTTCGATAATTGAATTGTAACGTTGTGTGAAATGTTGGCGACACGAGGGCAGCGGGTCGCGCCCTAAGGGCGGTGGAGTGACGTGTACGCACAATGTGCGGTCTACAATGCAACATACGCAAATTAACTACGTACACATTTTATTGGCAATAAAAATTCTATTGAGCGATTCGCGTCGCAGTGTACATGTGCCGTTTATAAAAGAATTTAAAATGTCGATAAATGATTTTTACATATGACTGGGGCACGAAAATATGTATGCAGATTTTGTAACATGTGTAAATGCAGGTAGCTTTGTTATTTTTATTGCTTCGGCTTCTGTGATTTAAATTACATAATACGATGCACAACGGCACTCAACAGACCGTTACAAATTTATTTATTGGCTTTAAATACTTAATTTAGTAATAGGCAAATGGTCCATTAATGAAAGCTCTTTGAGTGATAATATGTATCAAATCCAATAATACCCTTAAATTCAATCAGCAAATTTTTATTGGAGCATGAAATTTATGTGAGCCTGTCTTTATAAAGCATGTTATTGATTTGATCAATAGATAGGTATCTGTCTAGATTTTGACTATATGTCATGTAATAAAGTTTACACTTGAATTGCCAATTCTCCAATAATAGAGCAAATAAATTCATAAGCGATTCGATATCCAGTTAATACACGTCGATGAATATAATATCTTTATCAGTTTAATCGACGATTCAAGAATATTCGCAATTTATGAGAAAAAAACCAGCAAAAAATTGTAATGTCGACAAAATATTACAACAGAGAGTATTACTTATTGCGAAAATACTTGAATGAATGAAAAAATGAATTACTTAAATAAAAATGCTAAGAACGAAATTTTTGTCATATTAAGTCCTCTTTCCATACGTTTTCACATAAATAAGGAAATGAGAAGAAGAACATAATATAGACCACGACGCTTTAATTAGCTTTAGTTGCATATAAAAATAATATTCGTACTCTTTATTTTATTTTGTTAATAATAGTATTTATGTACCCTTGGGTGGTATTCGAAAAAAATACTTGACAATTATCATTTAGTCACATAATTTCTGATAAAGTAGAATTATGTTTCTGAATAATTATAATGTCTTATGTTCATTCCCTTCATTATTTGTATTACGTTGCATTTTATTATATTGAAATTAAATAACTTTGTATAAATTTTACTTCAGCTTCTGCCCATTATCTTTTATTTCTTTAAACGTTAAAATTTGTGTCGGTACCTATACATTAGCAGTATAATACCTTTCCTAAATACTCTTGTACACCGATATTGAATGTATGTTGTTATGTTGGTATTCTTTAATAAATAAATAAATAAAATAAATTCATTAAACCTGACTTAGTTTCTGTAAGTACGTCTTTTTCGGGTGACCACTGTGAAAATCAGCGCTGTGCTGTGACAGGTCTCCCATATCACAGCATGAAAAGTGAGTGAGTTGAAGTCTTCTTGTCACAGTCATGATCACAGACCAATTAGCTGTCATGATGTGCCAGCAATGGCCGACTATTTCTGTTTTGTGCTCGTGACTATAATGTATACGTATATATCTATTTTATTTAATTTTTCTGTTACTTTATTACTCGAGTTAATTATCTTTTTGTATGCACGTGTTTCAGTGACGAATAAACTTATTTTTCTTTCTTTCTATAACGAAAATCGAAAAAAAAAATTATGTTATAATTAAACCCTATTTTATTCCACCAATAACGTAAAATACAATTTGTTGCAAATATGCAAAAATAACGCATTGCATTATATACATTTTTTTAATACTGTACTTATAAGTATCATATTACTGTTCTAGAAATTCGTAATACGCCTTCTGTCAGCTATAAAGCTATCAGATTTTCCATGAAATCGCGTAACATCAAATAATTTCGATGCCTAAGCGATTCACCACACCGATCACAATAAAATATCATTACCATATCGTACACTGCCTATGCACATGACACAATGACATATGTTAATTTATTTGGTTTACAAAAGGAAACAATTTTGCGTATTTGTCACACATTGTACTGCGAACAAATCCGTTATATCGATATTTTCATGCTAATACAATTTTTTACGAATTTAAAATCGATACAACACGATGGTTCCTTTGTGCATGAACGGGCGTGAAAGATCGCTCTATTTTTGAAATTTGAATTTAGAAACATTTACATATTCCGATTTCAAATTTTTGATTGATTGGAGCTTTCTTATGCAAAAGTCTGAGGATCAAACGTCAAAGTGATCGATCCGTTATTGTTACTGATTAATTGATATTTAAAGTGCCTGATACGGTTTGATTGGATTATTACGCTTGGATTCAATTAATGGCTACTGAAGAAGGTTGTCATTTTGATAAAAGAAATTAGAATATTATTCTGTGTGCTAAAATCATTGAACATAATGTTTATCACTTTTAATGCGTGTAATCTGAGTCTTGTGTATTGCTTTTAGGCACAGATCTATTATACTTTCTTTTCCTGGGTTGATGTAGGTACTACTTTTCTCATTAAATACTTTGTAAAAGACATGGATAACTATAGGCTGGAACACTTGGTCACATATTAGGCCAAACACTACCTGTAGAGGTAGTGACGAAATTGAATGGTAGCATCATAGACTTATAAAAAAAGATGGACTCCGCGCTGCGCATATCGAAAGTGAAGCACAGTAAGTATGCCAGGTCCGTTTGTACAAACACGCCTCGCGCACACATTTACATCATAGTATGCCGACCGGCCGCCATTACGTGACACGAGCGACGGCGTCTTTGCAGGTACTCAAATCACGCACACATAGATCGGTAGGGTGCTTCACTTTTGATATGCGTGGTGCGGAGTCCATCTTTTTTCATAAGTCTATGGGTAGCATCTAGATGTTACCACTCAATTTCGTCTATCTATCGATTCGTATCATGGCGATAGCAGACATACTATGTCGAATGGATATGCGTCTCATTGATTCAATAGACGACAGTTTAAGTACCTAATGGTCATTTTAGAATACCTACTTCGACCATTAAATCCTTCGTAAATAGGATAGTTCTATCTATAAAAAGCTGAAATTAAAATAATTATTCCAATACACTTGATTGCAGACACTGCTACCACTCAATTTCGTCTCATAATCTGAATTCGCTGTCAACTACCTATTGATATTATTATAGGATTTTTTGACAGATTGACGCTAAGTTACGTCGAGAGGACGCTACGTCTGATTGATTCAATTGATCCAAAATGATTTTAATTTGATTTTTTTAATTATTATTTTTTTATTTAATTGATAAATGGTCCCTTTAGAAAGTGTTATTTCGAGCAATAAATAAGCCAGAAAAAATTTACTAAAATGTAAATCTAGATTTAAGTAGGTACCTACTTAACGCAGAGGTCGCAGTACACCGCTACCACTCAATTTCGTCTCATAATCGAAGCTCTCTATCGACTACCTATCGATATAATGGCGGTACGTCGAGTGGACGTGCGTCTGATTGATTCGATTGATGATACTTATCGACGCGTCTTTTTAGGGTGGGTAATTTTTATTGTCTGATCTGGTGAAGTGTAATGTCAGATTCACGGCGGCTGTAGGTGACACAGTAGGTGATGTCAATGTTTCGAGTGATGTGCAAACAAAATGGTGACAAATGTTTTTCTAGCAACGTTGTTTACATAACTTAATATCACGCCTGTATTCCTAGAAGGGTTGGGCAGAGGTGCACCTATACCTACTTCAGGCACGTCACTGCAGGGATCCAGCAGAATATCAGCGTCAGGTATACTTGCCTGATACATGCTGAGCTGGACTCCCATTTGATGCAACCTTGAGACGCACACCGCACTGTGTAGGTACCTATAATCTTCACTTGAAGTTATGTATGTTATGTCCTTAGATTTTGTGTATGTTTTTCTTTCTTTACTTTTTTTTGTATGTTGGCACCTTTTTTTAAAAAAAATTATATCTATTCATGTGAAGTGTAATAATTTAATTGTACTTTTGTGTGTTGTGCTGTGTCTTTTGTGTGCATCAAATAATTATCTATCTATCTACTTATCCACATTTCGCAGATTATGTTTAAATCCCATATATTATATTTATAAGTAGGTAATAAGTAGGGGGCGAACCATAGAAATATAAAAAAAACCGGCCAAGTGCGTGTCGGACCACGCACAATGAAGGGTTCCGTAGTTGAAAAGAATTTATCCCAAAAACAAACTTAACATTGGATATCAAAAAAATAAAAAATAAATATGTCATAAAATTACAAATTCACAATTTTCGGATTTTTTCCTTTACTTGTGCTGAGAGACCTTGCTTCTTGCCAAATTTCATGATTCTAGGACGACGGGAAGTACCCTATAGGTTTTGATTTACTTGCGACAGTTGCGAGTATCAAAATGAGTCGCAAAATGGCCGTATTTATTTATTGCGTTGACTTAGAAACTATAGATTTACGTATTTGATATTAATTTCAACTTGATACCTCCATGCGTTCCTCAGAAAAAGGGCCTTGACACACTGACATCTTTGAAAATATTTTTTATGTGATAGAATTACAAATTAACAGTTTTAGGACTTTTTCCTATATTTATGTTGTGAGACCTTGCTTCTTGCCAAATTTCATGATTCTAGGACGACGGGAAGTACCCTATAGGTTTTCATTTACTTTGCGAGTACCAAAAAATGTCGCATAAATGGCCGCATTTTTTTATTGCGTTGACTTAGGAGTTTGATCTTTTTAGAACTCCAAGGGACCATAGACCTACGTATTTGATATTAATTTCAGCTGGATACCTTCACGCGTGCCTGAGAAAAACGGTCTTGACAGACTGACAGACAGACGGACAAACAAGTGATCCTATAAGGGTTCCGTTTTTTCCTTTTGAGGTACGGAACCCTAAAAAACTGGAGAAGTGGCAAGCGGGCGAATCTGTGTCCGCGCGACATGCTGAGTATGATCCGTTCATACAACAAATTCCGTCTCCGCGAACTAGTGCGCTTTCGACTGTGACCGTGAAAATTTATAAGAATGCCGTGTTGTTCAGTGGTTTCTTGTAAAACCGAAGCCATGTTAATCATGGAATCACTTTCCATATATAAGTACAATTATTTTACCGTATTTGTCTTTAAAATCATGAAAGTGACGAAGGGACAAAGTGGAGACACAGGGTTCCGATACATTTTCACATACTGGGCACATTTCCTTCTTTCTTATATCTATGGGGCGAGTCTATTGCCATCATCCGGGCACAAATCTAGACTCCGGTCTGCTACTCAGAAATTCCTGCTGGAAAAAACCCAACCCATGCTCAGCACTTGCGACCACTATACTAACAATGCAGAGCAGAGATAATAAGCCAAAACTACAGATAGCGCGCGAGTTGAATGCAGAGCTTAGGAATGCGGTAGTGCTGTGACCTAATTATAATTACAATACACTGCAGGCGCGTGAGGTGGGGCATGCGGATAGCGGGGGGAGATGCTCCCGCTCTTTACCTCAGACCCCGACTGCATTCAACTCGCGCGCTATCTGTACAAATCCACCAATCACCTACCTACCTTCCTCAAAAGTCTATCTTTCCCGAACAGAAAAAAAGAACAAATGACAACCAAACCTAACCTCAAACAAAACGCTCTAATAACCAAGCCCAATAAAACGACACGGACATAATCCTCACAGCGAAAGCACACAGAGGCACGTCACTAATTCGATCAGTGCGCAAACAATGCGACAAAAGTTCGCAGACATCATCGTTTTTACCTTGCAACAATGGGCTACGGGAGTTCCATCGAGTGGGCATTCGCACTCCGTCGAGCGAAAGACCTGAGACTTAATCTGTGTTGAATACGTGCTGATCATTTGGATGTGCGAACTTGTGGCGTGGTGTGAGTGAGAAGATTGGAGCGTGAAGTAACATTTAGTTGTAGCATTGTAGAGTGACAACTGAGGAGCTTTTGGCTGGGTAATAATAGCCGCACGGGTCGATCCAACTGGTTAAGCTACGCTTGCCGGGGTTGGTCAGTGGATGGGTGACCATCTTTACATACCGAGACTTCTGCTTTCCGAGGCACGAAAGCACGTTAAGTCGTTGGTCCCGGCTGTCATTCGTGGATCTTTGACAGTCGTTACGGATCGTCAAAGGCCGAAAGTCTGACAACCAGTCTTGCCAAGGGTATTACCCAGTTACTGGGTTGTGGAGGTTAGATAGGCAGTCGCTCCATGTAAAATACTGGTATTCAGCTGCATCCGGTTAGTCTGGACGCCGACCCCAACACATAGTTGGAAAAAGAATAGGCAGAAGATTGTACAATGACAACTGACAGCTGCTGCTGTGCTGCTGAGGAGTTTGTTGCGCCTCTTCTTCTTCCCAGCTAAAGCACTAGGAAGTGGTGAAGGGTATGGAGACTGTATTATTAATTTGAACGTTCGAAAAGTGCTGATTTTCAGTCTAGTTTGAATAAATAACTTTTGATTTTGATTTTATGAAGTCTTCAGAATTATGCCAAGTTATTCCAGGACTAGGAATAACCATCCAGAAGTTTCTATGAAGTCTTCAATACTGATAAATTATGATTTCCAGTAGGTACTTAACTTAGGTACCTACTCCACGAGCATGTTACTTACTTATATATAGTAATTAGTGGGCTCTATACTTAAAACTTAAGTCCTAGTCTAATTTCTTAGTCCAAGCACTCACACATACATGCCCTCACTCAAACCTCACCTCACTTTTTAAATTTTTATTTTAAATACCAAAGTTAGCAAACTGTACTCATGTCATAGTTAAGTCTGGAACATTGTATTTCATGTCATTAGACAGGCGTTGATAACTGCGACTCAGTTTTTAGCTTTTATGGCTATCATCGTTTCCATTGTAATTTTGTTAATTTGGATTTGTTCCAAAATAAAAAAACTTTTTACTTTACTTTACATCCTGGTAGGTAAAAATATTTTGTATTTCTTTCAATTTTTTTTATAAACACAAACGTTTAGAATAAATCGCTTCAGCTTATAATTAGACCACACTACACGCTAATAAAATGACATAATGAGACAATTTTTTACCTTCTTGACACTAAACCACCACACAAACTTTAACCTTATTAGCCTAACAATACGGTCGAAAATCATGTTGATTCAATCTCAATTTAAATAGCCACATCCTCTACTTATTTGTTTAGGTGCAATGATAAACATCAAAACTCCAATGAATTTAATTGTACCGTGTTAAATTCAGTGGAAGAACGCTTTTGGTACCGAAACCTGTCTGATGTCAATGTATGCTGATCTGAGGGTTAAGGAAACCATAGAATTGGCAGCTTATCTCCCTGAGATAAATGTCAAATGTCGCTAAAAAAGTGAAGCTCTATTTGGTTGACTTTGACTGTCAATATCGAAGAGTTACCGATTATTTAATTTAAACCTTGATTTAGTGAATAAATAAATTAATAAACCATTAATTTCAGGCGACACAGGCCCATGGATAAATACCTTAGGTAACCTAAACATATACAGGGTGTCCGGTAAAGAATGGATAACCTTGGAATAGCATATTACAGACATGATGGCCGTTCTTAAAAAAATACAAAAAAAAAATATCCCCACTAGTAGGTACACACGGCTACACATCAAGCTATACATTTCTAGTTTAGACTGACCTCTCATTGTAAGGAAATCCTATACAATGCGAGATCAGCTTATACTGAAAATTTGATCTGTTGTCGTGCGTACATTATGATTTTTTGGAGTCTCCAAAAAATATTTTTTTTTAAACATTTTTTTTTTTTGTATTTTTTTAAGAACGGCCATCATGTCTGTAATATGCTATTCCAAGGTTATCCATTCTTTACCGGACACCCTGTAGATTTGAATATAAACACGAATAAAGTTTAAAAACTGTAACCCGACTAGGGTTGCCATACGTCCGGAATTTTCCGGACATGTCCGGAAATATAAGTCTATGTCCGGCATGTGGGGGGAATTTTAAGCCGTCCGGAATTTCTATAATTTTATTTGTGTAAAAATAAAATAAAAATTATATTTATTCAATATTAACTGTCATCGAGCGTGGGCGGAGAAGGGTCACTTACCTCTCCCCCGCTCGCCCCTCATCGAGAATATTCGCGAAAACGTGAATTGCTTAGTTCACTCTCACATAAATATAACGAAAACCAGCATGAAACAACTCGACGTTAACTTATTATACCTAAGTACTTATTTACAAAAAAGTCAGGAATTTTCTTGAAATGTCCGGAATTTACTCCGGAATTTTATTTTTTTTATCTGGCAAGCCTAAACCCGACTACGTAAAAATAAAATTGATCTAAAAAGCTCAAAATATTTATTTACTTAAACAATAATGACATAGGTGTAAACATATTTGTAATGTGCTCGTCAAGACCTTACTTTTGATACCAAATATGTCATGATTATCTCGGTTTAATTTTTTTCGAGGTCACAAATTTACATGTAAAGTCCACCATATTAAATTTAGGAAGAATTTACCGGTTCATTATTATGAATCTGATACCTCATTCATCAAAATCGGTTCAGTAATTTAGGCGCTACGGTGGAACACACGTAAATACATACTTACATACATACATAGACTGCTAAAATCATAACCCTTCCTTTTGGCTTTGCCGTAGTCGGGTAAAAACTTGTGTTAATAAAATAGGCTTAAGACTATGTTAATAGCACTCCTCTTTATACTAGGTTGACTTTAAGTGCTGCCCTGTGGAACTTGTCCGCGGAAGCGACGGAACACCACGTCCTGCGGCCAAAAGTCTTCTTCCATGACGAGGGGCAGGACTCCAGTAACTGCACCCTCGGCGTGTACCTCGTCTTCTGGCGCACGTATTCCACCAAATAGAATACTATCCTCATAGCAACACCTTATTACTAGGTAGACAACTAAGGGCGAATTTCACCGATGAAACTGAACGCGATTAGCACATCTAAACCGCGTTCAAGAGCTGCCAATGTCAATATTTCGTTACAAAAATGACACTGACAGCTGTTGAACGCGGTTTAGATGTGCTGACCGCGTTCAGCTTTATTGGTGAAATTCGACCTTATACTTGGACTTTTGTGTATTCTTCCCATCCACACGTATGGTTCTCAAACATGGTCTTTGACAATTCAGAAGGAGGCCACGCTTGGAGTTTGCCAGAGACCTATGGAACGGAGTATTCTGAGTACCGTGAAACATGCCAACTTTGCCCACTTTTTTCGAATAATTACAATTTTAATACGATTTTTCTATGGAGACGTAACTATTTTCCTTCATCAGCTACAACTGTAAGATCATGTGCATGTGTTAGTATTGCTAAATTTACTATTATTCAACATTTAATTCAATATTTGTTCGATTTTGTTGGCGGGCAAAGTTATCTGGACTTTTAGCCAACTTTGCCCACATTGATTTTTGACCCAAATATGGCCTTTATAAAACCAGTACAAGAATTTTGGTAAAGATGGCGTTTACTTTAGGAATGTAGACGACACTATGAAAAGTTTCTTACTAAAATGACTGGGCAATGTTACCCTGGCATTTTTTCTCTTTTCCATAGAATCTACATTTCGCCTTTTAAAAGTGCTAGGGTTGGTCTACATGGTTAAAATTTTACTCTTTTTTTTTTGTTATCTACAAAGAATATTATTATGTGTTTAGGTAAATTAAACAAAAAGAAAAACGCAGGAAAATATTTCACGCTTATTAGCATTTAATAGAAATTACAATTAAGTAACACTTGAAACTACTCATACGCCCGCGAGGCGCATCATATTGACTAATGATTTTATTCAAAACCTATAAGTATGATTGATATGTTTTGACTGTTTATATAATTGTGTATATAACTAGAAAAACACAATTTTAAATAATATTTATATATTTTTATTAGAAAATCTTTAATCAAATAAATCTTAAGAACAAATTTTAGGAACTTAGGCAATTAAACAGTCTTCTCATTAAAAATTAAAAAAAAAAACAACTTAAAGTATACACTTCTCTTAAAAAATAGTAAATTATGAAGTAATTAACTAAAAAAAACTAACAAAGTAAAAAAAAAAAAAAATTAAATGCATTCGTTACATACATGAACTTGATACATACAAGCTACTCATACATCTTTGGAGCGCCAAGGGTAGTACCGTAACTTTTACGCAACCACCGTCCTGCGACACGTGCTGGCGATGACTGAGATGTCCTTGAACGTGAATGCCATACGCGCGAAGGGTAAAAAAAGAGAGCAATATATCAAAAACGCGGGCGCCTCTGCGACGTAGAGTAGTAATCTATGGTTAAATATGTATAAACTAAATACTTATATGTATGTACTTAAATAATATATTAATTAAATACCAATTATGTAAGCTCAGCAGCCAAAAATTAAAAAAGGAAAAAAATACAAGGTTTCGTAAAGTGCCAACCCTAAGCCTTTTTTGATGGCGGGCAATGTTGTCAATCGTAAGTCGCAACATTACTAGATAACTTTGCCCATCATCATAACTTTAGTCTTAAAAGACCCTGAGCAACCACACTAACAGTAATATATTCTACAAATGATTTCCTATGACATGTCGTAAAGTAAACTAACCTGTGTTTTCGCCATCTCGCAGAATGTACGTTGAAATTTGCACTAAAATTTGCCCGCAAAAACAAGCACCTCACTCGACGAGTTCCAACAAGTCGCTAAGCGAAGTTAGCAACAAACACGATAGTTAGTATTGCCATACACATAACCTATTTTCCACCAAAGTCAATCAATATTGCCATAATATTAAGATATTTTTGCACATCAAAGATATGCTTATACATTGTTCTTCGGGCAAAGTTTCCCTTGGGGGCAATGTTGGCATATTTCACGGAATCTAACTTACCGGGGTAAGAATACAACAATCCGTTCCACTACCAAAATAACTGACGTCACTAGGAAAGCTGCCACGCTTAAATGGAATTGGGCTGGACACATGTGCCGCATGTCAGACGATCAATAGGCCAAACTTACGACCCAGTGGGTCCCGCTTAATGGCAAACGACATCGCGGCAGGCCCAGACGGAGATGGCGGGATGCGCTGGACGCCTTTGATAAAGATTGGTCCTTGGCAGCTCTGGACAGAGAGATGTAAGATGTAGATGGAAGATAGTAGGGACGCCTTTGCCCAGTAGTGGGACCATTATGGCTAGTAAAAAAAACCGGCCGCGGTGTCGTACCACGCACTATGAAGGGTTCCGTGTAATGGCGCATTTACATTAGTCGGTTAGACCGTATTCGGCTGCAGGCCGTATATATTTTTGAATTGAGAAAATGGAGGAACAAAGTAGAAAAAGTGCTATTTTTTAATTGAGAAAATGGAGGAACAAAGAAGAAAAAGTGCTTTAATGTTGCAGTCGTGAAAAACAGGTTTGTGAGAGTTTGGTAAGGGCCGCCGCCTTCGGTGACCGACCTAATGTAAATGCGCCATTAGGATGAATTTATTCCAAGAACAAACTTAACATTGTAGTTGAAACACTTGTTCTCCCATACATTCCAACTGTAAATGTAAGTTTGTACTCACAATATTGAGAGATTTACCATGTTATTTTGAGACCACAGACTTCTTATAGGTTTTCCTGTAATCAACAGATAAAGAACTAATTTCTGTATTGTTTTTTCAAAATTTTAGGCTCAGTAGTTTCGGGGGAGGGGGGGAATGGTCAATTTTCGTCTATTTTCTTAAATAACTTTAAAACAATTTATTATACCCTTTCATTTAATATGTCACACGGTATAGTTTGTAAAACTTTTTTTTTAAATTTTCTTATTTGCCCCCTAAAAGTGACGCCCATATTCAAAATTCATTTGTTTACTTTACCCGTACGTGTTTGGGTCACAGAAATACATATGTGTACCAAATTTTAACTTAATCGGTCCATAAGATTCGGAGCAAATTGGCTGTGACAGACGGACAGACAGATAGACAGACAGACAGACAGACAGATAGACAGACAGACAGACAGACAGACAGACGGACAGACAGACAGACACACGAGTGATCCTATAAGGGTTCCGTTTTTTTCCTTTAAAAAAACTTGGACTTTTAATCGTAATAAGTCCACAGTAAGTACAGTAAGGACAGTTCGAGGCAAAATAATGTTAAGGACCATACTTTATCATCGTCATTACTTATCGTTTATAATATGGCTTACGATTATAACGTGTTTCAATTAAAACTATTCTTTTTTCACCTCATTTCCTTTTTATTATCAGGAACTTATTTATCCTTCAACTATCAAGTTACTGAATAAGTCCAAGTATAGAGTAACCAGACATGTCTATTGGTGCAACATTTGGATTAGGAAACACTATAGACTAAAAAAATAAAGATAAACTAAAACTATAAACTAAAAAACACTAAAACTAAAAAAAAACAAACAAAATGACGCCCGCAATTTTCCGAAGGGCTATAGGTTACCTCGAACTCAAACTTAGTTTTAAGAATTTTTCTAAGTTGTAATTAATTTTTCTCCGCTATTCAAAGTAGACATTCCCATGTTAAGGCTAGTATTATGAGTAGGTAACGTATAGGGCAGTTCAGGGTTTCAGGCATTCTTTTTGACTAAAGAATCATTGCTATTAATGAGACTAATGCATGCGAATATACTTCCTTTCCCCATTACATAATTAGTCTTTGAAAACATTGTTAAAATTTTAGGGGAAGAAGAGGAAGAGGTCCTTTTTTTGCTTGGTTTGAGAAAGCAGAATCACAAAGCCAATAATGAAGTAAGTGCTCAATAGAATTAAGCTCTCATCTGTTTGCCATTTCTCATGACCTAAATACTTTACAATAAACCGTCGTCCATCTGTCCGTTTCCCATAAAGAAAATACAACCAAAAATTGGCAAAGTTACTCAAACACCATTCATCTTCCGATTAGTTGCACACTTTTGTGAAGAATTAAGTTCCTACTTACAACTGAAATGCGACATAATGCGCTAACCAAGCGTGTGGTTCCTTTAAAATAAGATAAAATCTGTTAAGATCTTAATGAATGGACTTTCTTCTGTATAGTAAGTACCTACAGGACTTCCGACTTCAGAATGTTATTCAAGCAACCTTTTATACTCATTATGTCGTAAGGTGAATGGTGCTCCGAAAGGGGCAGATGACACCACTTAACTCTCACAATTCAATTAACCGAAGATTAAGTACTTCATTATAAAAATGTAAGGACTTTCTTTCGTTAATCCCGATTTTATTTACCGTAGAATTTACCAACAATAACTGCCTCCAACCGGATATTGTAGAACCGGCCACATTAACAGATAACAATCTAATTTTGAATGCAGATTTGCGGGATTGCATTCTATTGACGGACGACTACTGGTTTTTACTTATTCTTCCTCATTCAATGCCCCAACTCTTGCCACGCAGACTTACAGTTGATTTTTGAATGGCAAATGGTTTAACAACTGTATAACAAAAGTTTGTAATTTCCTACTGAGCTTTTGGTGTACCAAAGATATCTTTGTCATAACAAGGGACCATGTTTCTTTCAGCTTAAGGTTGAATATCCCATGTTTAACTGTAAAATAAGTTTGTAAAAGTCCTCGTTCATTGGGAGGATTATCGATGTCCGATTTTCGTTAAAGATTCCCATAGGTTTTGTTTGTATCGGCAGCTTTGACGGTATACATGGTGTTGCGTATTGTTACAGGAATGTACAGCTGGTTCACTTTTGTGTGAATGTGTGTGAACTCTGAATATTCAGATTTTAAATGATGAAATGTTTTTTTACGTGTTTTAAATTCTGAAGATCTTAAATGAAATATTTAATCAGAATGCTTTCATGTTTTAGTTTTATTATACTTAATTACTTAGAGATTTTTTCGTTTTTGTTAACTTCTTGCCATAAGATTTTGAGAAAAATATGAGGTCATGCTTACCTTACCTACCCCTAATTATACGGAATCTAGTCTCACGGATCGTTATAAAAATTGGACGCAGTAAGTTATATTTATGCGGAACCATCTGTTACTATTGTGCCATCAGACTTTACAAGACCAACCCTTACCAACATCTTTATTAAACCACATTGACAAAACCACTTAATACTCAATATAAATACAATCTAACAGATTTAAACCACAGAAAAAAAATTAAAACTAAAAAAAAAACGGAAATTCATCAATCTACTTTTATTACCTCAACAACCCAAATTCAACTTTAGGCTCTGTATTTTACATTCCAAATTTCCTTAACTTGCGTTGGGAACTGATCCAGATCTGACACAATGAAAATCCAACTTTATCCCTCTCCTAATTTGGTCTATTTTCCTTTGTGGTACAAAATCTATCAGGAAGGCTTTAAGGGCAGTAACGAGAAAGTCATTGTAAATGATTAGTATAACGCTGTGAACGGAAGTGGGTGAGTAGATATTATAATATTTAGTCGAGAGGTGCACAATGGTGGCAAGAATGTCGGATGTCAGGTTTTGAGGTCTTTGAAGTACATAGTTGTTCCGACTGTACCCTGTAAGTAGATGTTCCGGTGTGTAAAAAGGTTTCAGTTCCTAGAAGTGTTCGAACACCTTAAGGCGAAAGCGCCAGGGTAGCCCGCGAAATTCAAAATTTCTTACGTTTTTTGCAATTTGTAGGTCAGTGTGAGCTTGTATGGTGATTAAAATACGATTCGCGGCCGTAGCTAATATGGCTTTACAGAATTATAATCATTAAAATCAGCGATACAACTCCATAAGTTAGCATTTACCTCAAACCTCATGATTTCATGAAATCGCTAGATTTGAGGTAAATGCTAACTTATGGAGTTGTATTGCTGATTCTAATGATTATAATTCTGTAAAGCCATATTAGCTACGGCCGCGAATCATATTTTAATCGCCATACAAGCTCACACTGACCTACAAATTGTAAGAAATTTTGAATTTCGCGGGCTACCCTGGCGCATCATCCTTAACATCCCTGTGTGCCTGGTAGTTGATCAGTTGTAGAACGTTTTTAATTAATGAAACTCGATGAAAATATCAGAGTTCTGAATGTGACTTTTTGTCCTTTATCATTATAAAGGACAAAAAGTCAAATTCAGAACTCTTTATTAGAATTCCGAATTACTGTCGTTAATTTTAAAGTGTTGTAGACAATTCTGCAAAACTTTAAAATTAACGACAGTAATTAAGAGCCTACAATACCTCAATTGGCTTAGCATGATCCCCTGATAAGTCGAAAATACTGCAGCATTAATTTTGAAATAAATATAATGGTAAAGTTGAGCGTTAATGTTAGGTACTATGTTAGACGAAAACACGATTCCATAAAATTTTCTCGATAGAAAAAAAATCCAAAGTTATCTCCAAACCGAACAATAAACCGTAAGTACTTCAAATTAGATCATGAAACTTTGCATACTAACTGAGCTAAAGCAGGTCTTATGTTTGTTATTTTTTTCAAATTACCATTATTTTCACAGTAAAAAGCAATTACCTAAACTATCGGCACCCCAGCACCGCACTCAGTCTCGCTCTCACTTAGTATGCAAGCAGTATCGTGCGAGCGAGATAAAAACCTGAGGTAGTATTAGGCTCTTAAATGTTTCGTACCTTCGTCAAGCAGTCTTCCAGTTCTCGTAACATAACTTCACGCTTGTATTAACCCTTCGTATACCGGAACGTAGATCCATGCGAGAGACAATGTCTTTTTTAACCGACTTCAAAAAGGAGGAGGTTCTCAATTCGTCGGAACCTTTTTTTTTTTTTATTTCTTTTTTTTTATGTATGTTCCCCGATTACTCGAAAATGGCTGGACCGATTTGGATTTTTCTTTTTTTGATCATCAAGTCAGGGTCTGATGATGGGATCCCATGTAAATCGAGGGAAACCCTCAAATTTTATGGGCACACTTATATCGATTTCGGTATTTTTTATAGTAACTCGTGCATTTGCTCTCGGAAAGTACCATTTGGTGAACTGGCTGGAACTGATGATGAAGACCACAGATGGCCATCGGAAATGCATAATTATATCTAAGTAGGATATCAAAGGTTGCGATTCGATTACTTTAATAAGGTTTATGCTCGTCAAAATGCACAATGGTGATGGTGACTTCACCATGAGCTCCAGTTCTCCTGGTTCTTACTAGGAGAACTCCTCAACAATTAACGTCCCTGCATCGGGAAAAGCAATATTTTGTAAAACGTGATGAGCAGTTGACAATGGCTTATTGTAACTTAGATAAATTACAAACTGACCCACTAAAAAGTGAAAAATAAAAACTTTTTTACAAAAAACAAAACCGACTTCCAAAAAAAACACTGCAAAGTGAAAAATAACTTTAATTTCGGAAGTCGGGGGCAAAAACCTAAAATACTGATCCAAAGACACCGACTTCCGAAATTAAAGTTATTTTTCACTTTGTAGTGTTTTTTTTGGAAGTCGGTTTTGTTTTTTGTAAAAAAGTTTTTATAGCTGTTTCTGTAATCACTCTTAAGAAAGGTTGGGAATTGAAGCCATGACAACATGCCATGCCCATATTTAAACATACACGCACACTCACAAGCTTTCGTCTTTAAAATTAGTGTGATTATGTCAAAATCAATCTGCCTAGCCTTTTCCCAACTACGTTGGGGTCGCCTTCCAGTCTAACCGGATGCAGCTGAATACCAGTATTTTACATGGAACGACTGTCGTGATCTCCACAACCTAGTAACTGGGTACCTAATACGATACCCCTTGATAAGACTTGGTTGTACGACTTTCAGGCTTCTGACAACCCGTAACGATTGTCAAAGATCCACGAAAGACAGCCAACAGCTTAACGTGCTTTCCGAGGCACGGAGGAGTCTTGGTATGTAAAGATGGTCACACATCCACGTACCAACTCTGGCAAGCGTAGCTTAACCTGATGGATCGACCCGTGTGGCTGTAATTACTTAGCCACAAGCTCCTCAATATTATGTATTGATGTTGATTTTCTACCATTATTTTCTACCATCACTTTATTGATTTTCTACCATTACTTTATTGATTTTCTACCATCATTTTATATACTCAGAATCACAGGCACGTGTTACTCCCGCATCTGAACTGGTCACCACAACAATGTTACTGAAGTTCAGTTCTTACAGTCAGGGTCGGTCAGTAACTGTTGTCCGGTCAAACGTATCGGCTATAGAGTTCAATAACTGTGATAAGTTTTGTTATATAAGTACGTAACACAAATAGACTGTTGTAGAAGTTTCAAAGAACACGTTGTTTACGTTGTTTGGGACGATGAAGGATCGAAAAGTACACTTGGAAACTTAGCAATAATTAATTATTATAGTTGTTTGATATGTGCTACGCTTTTTGCATGTATCAAGAGGCTTTTAGTTTTATTTTAAATTGTTCAAACGTGTTCCGGCGCCAAATACTTAAACATTTTTTTTTTCTTTCATTGTAGGCATCAGCGGGTTCCATTCCATCCAACGCACCAAAACTACTACAGACTACTCATCTAGTTATGTAAATGACAGCTAGTGTTTAACACTTTCGCCGGCGCTTGACGTCTATAGACGTCATAACAATAAAACTTATATTGTGAATCGTTTAGCGTCTGCGAGCCGATTAAAGGAACTTTGATCCCGACATGACCCGCCCTCAAGGTCGGTCCGAGAGGCTACGTACAGAGTCGGATAAAATATGAGTCATAATACCTACGAGAAGCAAAAAGTATGGAAAAAAGAGTCGAGGGAAAGAAAAGGTTGCGCAGAAGCAAAGACAAGTTGCTAACTTAAAGCAAACACCACTATAGACCAATCAGTTAACTCTTTCAACTCCTACTTGACTAAAACCAGCTGTATCATCAACTATATTTTTCTTCCATTAAGAAACCATTGATATTAATCCTCTGTTTGCCTCCTCAGGAATAATCGAAAGCCAAATACCAAATAAACAAAATTACTATTAAAATTCGAACAATGTGGATCATTCTCCGGCTGTCATCGGTTCGATTCGGGTGTCTCCGTCAGCTGCGTGCGCGCATTCTCACGAGCTGTCGTATGTGTGACCTGTCGCGGAATTACTGTACTTGCGAATTGCGATGCGATTGTTATGGCTAGGGCTGGCAAAAGGAGTTTTAATATTTTTTTAAACAAAACTAAAAAAGATGACAATTTATCACTGTTGTTTAGTAAATAATTCTCAAGTAATTTGATAAATAGGTACCTAAAATAAAGAACACCATTATAATTAATAATTCATATACATATTTAATGATTTTAATAATAAAACAAAGAAAAAAAATGGATTTCTCAAAAACAAACTTCACATAATTTCTTATTTATATTTAAATTGTCTTTTATATCAAAAGAGAATGTGTTCCATTCTACAATAATTAATTAAAGCCGTTTTGATTTATGCTACAGTCTCAACTTCTCAAGTGTCAAACCCGTTTTCGTTCGTTTTCACTAATAAACTTAATAATATCATTGATAGATACGAAGATTGTGTGGTCGTAAAATACTAATATCTATGATATTAGATTATTTTTTTTATTAAAATGACGTTATTATAACTAAAGCAGACTATTTTAGATTAATATGTATTGTCGGAATAAATTAGATTATAGTAACAGAGGAAAAATATCTCTTTGTGGTTTAATAAAAAAGTATAAGTAATCAAAGAATAATATTCAAAGATGGGGATCATTTAAGATTCCTAAAGACGAGGTTTTAGGTAAGTATATCTTTCTTAGCTTATTTTTATTTAATAATACAGATTTTTCAATAATTACCTCTTTTACATTTCACTTTGCCTGTTACATATAATATTCCATTCACTTTTCCGTTGATAAAAAGGTAAACATCTATTGTGATTTTTCTCATGTAGTACCTACCTTTTGAAATTCTTGTTAAAATTAAATAAAAGTTTTAAATTAGCATCATAATAATACGGTACAGAAAACCTTTAGGGGCAACCCTGTATCTTTAAACAGGAAGTATAGGGGTGTGAGCAAGTATGACCTCAAGTTACCCATAACGCACCCTTATAGACTTTTTTGCTTCCAATTGTCGTATCTGGAGCATTACACGCTGAAATCGAATCGATTCGATAAAAAAAAAACGCAATAAATATAATTCGATTGTATTTAAAAAGGGTTTTAAATTTAATATAACTTCGATTGGGGGAACACAAAGACGTAGAACTGTGAATTCTTTGCGATTGTGCGATTTTTTTGTCTGTCTTTGTACGTTGTCAGATCTTACGTACAATCGCATCTGTCCTCAGTTTCTTATTTTGTCCTTTATAAGTGAACAAAAAAGAAGACAATTTTCTGTGATTTTCACCCTTTTTGAGGCGTGTGTATAGAAAACGTAATCATCCCTGATTCATGGTTGTTCAATAACATTTAACTTTTTTTTTTTAATTCTCAAGTATGGTTTTTATTGCACTTTTTTTATCCGTTTACCAACGGGTTTATGTCGTCAAGGAGTGTTTTATCATCATCGAAAAATTTATCTCCAACAGGTCCTACATAGTATGGTCGCTAATCTAACTAAGTGACGTAACTGATTTGAAGAAAATTTTACAGGGCAAGCTATTTTTCTTTTTGTTTTGTAAACTGTAGGTATATCGGTCTCGATTTTTTCATTATCATGGAGACCGTAAGGCATAGGTACAGATTCGCCGATTAGACAGATCGATTCGACTTGGAAAATGTATCAAATTACTATAGTTAGGTCGGCTGTCGGCTTAGTCCAAAATGTCAGATACGTCAGTTAGTTAAATTAGCGACGATATATTGGCCAATTACATTTGAAAAACGTGCCACTGCGAGATGTTCAAAGGTTTTGCAGGTTAAAGAGACCAAAAATGGACTTAGATTATGCTTAACAAACTCAGCTTGTTAATGAAACGTTGATCGGATTGTATACCGCAAAATACCTAATTTTAGTACTTATATTCCTGGGAAAATTGTCTTATAAACCAATTTACGACAACTTCCAAGCCTTCATAACCAAAGAAACACTAAAAAAATCCATCACCATACATTAAATCGATACTTCATTAACCAGCGTTTAATCCTCCGTTACATAAACGCTAATCTTCAGTTAATCTTTAGTTATGTTGCCTCGTTAATATGCCATAAAAGTTAATAGATTCGCTGCTTACTTAAGATTATGCGTTATGAGGCATAGCGGGAGAAATCATCGGGTGGTAGCGAAAGTGTGAAGACGGCTTAAGGATTATGTATGTGATCGGTCGTATAATTGCGACGGGATGGCTATTTGTTTTGTATTTTAGATGGCTGAGGACCGGGTTTGTAGCCGGTTCTGTGGTACTTAGTGGCAAATCATATGTAACTACTTAACTGTAGCCCCTTCTTGTAGGTAAGTGGTTATTTGGTTATAACTTACATTAGATTAGCTAACAGTTTACTAACCGTAGTAACATCTAATTTACAGGATATCAGTCGGTAGATATACGAAACTGAGTAATTACGTATCAAATTCAATTTTTAATCAAATTAGTACCTAGTTATATAACACATCATAGTGTAGGTTGTCATAGCTTAATTCTCAAGACACAACAGTTAATTTAAATTTTAGACAATTTGCTTGCTAAGTTTGCTTGTACCTTGCTCAAACTATTTTCGATGTTGAATTTAATCTGTTGATAGCGATGCAGGGCCTCAAGTCTGCTATTAAAATAGTGTCAGAATGGTCTATCATTGATTTAATAATTGTTGATTTTGACAAGTTTGTTAATCTACTAATATAATGGCGTCATAATGGCGTCATTATTGTGGCGGCATCTACATCGCCACATATGAACTACGCATCAATGACATGACGTCACGCAAACTTGCATCGTGCAATTAGAGTTTACCACGCGATTAGCATATATACAACGTCCCGACATCAACCGTCGGGCAGTAGCCCACCAGATACAACACCCGTCTGATCGGAGGATCCTCCCTTTTCTGTGGAGGATGAGTGAACTTTACACCCTGTTCCTCATGCCTCCAAACCAACCATGACTCCATGACTTTCCAATGGTCAACCACTGACACTCCATTGTATGAAATTATGAATTTAGCAGATTACTAACTTTTAGCAAAATGACAATGCAGTGACAATGGGATCGTGTTGGAATGTAAAAAATAGCAGACTTGGGGCCTTGGTTGCGTGATTACTTAAGTGTTCTATAAAATATCTGTACCTAAATATTAAGCATTACTAAGCAATTGTTTGATGGCCTGAAGAAATAAAAATAAAATAAACAAAATTGTCGTAAGCCTCAATGTTTCCGCTTCCTTGAGAATATACTGTATGAAACGTAATTCAAGAAAAAGCCATGAACGAACATGACGAAACTTAACTATCACTTAAATTCCAGTTAAAAACTCAGTTAAGTAATCGTATAAACTTGAGCTTTTAGTTATTTAACTACCTGTGTAATACATCACTCCGTTAAAATTACCAAGTCATAAAACGTTTACGAACAATATTTAGCACTATGATAAATATCACACATATTCTCAAGCAATAAAATGAAAATGTACCAACACCAGACTTGCTTTTCAAGATGAAACATGCTGGCTTAGCATTCGGCTTTAGAATAAACAGAAGGAAGACGATGATGAGGATTGTTGACCGTGCATACTGTAACTTGCCGAAGTTATCCAGATTGCGAACTGCGACGTCATACAGTCATATATCTACCTAGGAGCTCTGATCTCGAGCCAAGGTGGCTACGTGGACGAAATCAAGCGATGCATGGCCATAAAAAAGTCTGGAAGAATTGTCACATTACCAAAGCGACCAAAACCTGGCTTATTCGGGCATTAGTGTTTCCCATGTTCCTGTACGCTGCTGAGACGTGGACACTTAGAAAAATTGAGAAGAAGAAAATGGATGCTCTAAAAATCAGGTGCTGGAGGAAAATGCTTGGAGTGTCGTGGACAGAATTTCGCACCAACACATCTATACTCCAAGAAATCGGCATCAAGCAGCGTCTATCAGTTATAGTACAGGCTTGAATACTCCAATTCTTTGGGCATGTGTCACGACGGGGAAGCGATTCCAAAGAACGTCTTGTAGTTCAGGGAAAGGTCAAAGGAACGAGAGCACGCGGCAGATTAACCATGCGATGGACCGGCAGTGGGCGGATCATGACACGAATCCACACATGGTACAGCCGACAGACAAGGATGGTGTCACATCGTGAGGCAAATCACGGCTGTCCGAAAACTCACTACAATGTGATGACCACGACCGCTCTGTGAAGAGTGCACTGACATAGAAGAAGAAGACCAACACTATTGGAACTGTTAGTTAATCAAAGGATTATAATGGCCCATATTAGATGGTTAGTGAAAAAATATAGTACAACACATAATTGATTAAAAATCTGTTTAAGTAGGTATACCATTGTATGGACATTGCTTTCCTCATAGATTAGGTTCAGGCAGACCTGATAGTGATGGGACTTAACAAAATACCAATTCACAATAGTAAAACACTTAAGTCCCTAATTACGTAAGCATATTAGGAAACAATTCTGGATCACACAATTCATTAGAGCAGTTCATCTGATGATTAAAATAGAACGTTATTATACAAGTATTCAGAATACGTTTTTATATAAAACAGTCTGTTTCCAAGTGAATGCAAAGAACTCCTCTATAAAAGCGGCCTCATATATTACGGAAAGCTATTAAAATGATCGTCATATTAATTTTTCAATGAATATTAAAATCTCGCTACTTATTTAACCCAATTTAGAACTGATAGATATATATATATAAAATTCAAAGTCCTGACTGACTGATTGACTGACTGATATATCAACGCACAGCCCAAACCGCTGGACCTAGAGACTTGAAATTTTGCACGTAGATACGTTATACAGTGTAGGCATCCACTAAGAAAGGATTTTTGAAAATTCCATCCCTAAAAGGGACAAACAGGGGTTGGAAGTTTGTATGAAAAATCTTATTCCTTGAGTTAACAGACTTGAAACTTGGCATGAATATTTATCTACATAAATTTATAAAGATTGTCAGTTTTAGTTTTCCTAAACTACCCCCTCAGGAGGGATTGGGGGGTGTCAAAGTTTGTATTGAGGAATTTTAACGCGCGGTCCGATTAACTCGAAACTTAGTATTTATACTTAAGACCAAAAATGAAGAATAACGTGTATCAGGGTTTTTCGAAAATCACCCCCTAAGGGGGTGATAAGGGGTTCTCAACTTTACAGGCAGGTTTTACTGCGGGGCTTGATTAACTCGAGAATTGGTGTAAATAATCTTTCAGTGAAGTTATATGCCATCCCTGTGGGGGTGAAAACAGGGAATATAGTTTACTTATATGAAAAATCTTTTTCATTTACTTGGCAAAAATACTTGCCTAAGCAAGTAATAAAGTTTTCAGAGGGAAGGGTTGAGGGGAGGGGGAAGTGTAAGGGGGCATGGTAAGGAGGGAAGTGTGGTGCGAGGGAGGGGGCAGGGGTGGTGAGGAGGGACAGGGGAGGATGATGGAGGGAGGGGGAGAGGGATAGGAGGGCGCAGTGAGGGGGAGGGTGTGGAGAAGGGAAGAGGGGGAGGGCAGGAGTTGGTGATGATAGAGGGCAGGGAAAATCGGTTTGGGGTGGTATGAGAGAGGGTGAGAGGGTGAAGGGGAGGTTAGCGGGAAAGAGATGTGGTGAGAGGCGTGAGAAGGATGGAGAGGGTGAGAGGGGGTGGTGGTGAAGGGGATGATATGGGAGAAGTGAGAGTGGTTGGGAAGGGGGGGTGTGAAAGGGGGAAGAGTGCCTTCACACCTTAAAGTTGCTTTTTATATAGCACTGATTCATTGAAGAAACCCAGCCCGTTAGAAATTACCGAAAAATAGAAAGCCAGAATCTTGGAACGGCACAAAAAACAGTAAACTCCAGTTGTGCATCGGAGCACACTCACACCCTTTTTTATGTTCTTTGTGTTTTACATATTTTTTATGTATGTAAGATAAAACTGAGAATCATAAAATACATACTTCTATAGCCTCCTCCTCTTTGATTTGTAGCTCAATTACCTTCCTACATCCTCTGTGAGGTTCGAGTTCTCACGGTACACCTCTGTTCAACCTTCCGGGGTAACACGGCGCGATGTTACGTGATAATCTATTATGTAACTTCTGTACGTGTGTTTGTCACCTAACTCCTCCTAAACGGCTGGACCAATTTAAATGAAATTTTGTGTGTATATTTGAATGGGTTCCTGGATGGTTTGAAAACACAATTGGACCCGGTAGGTGGCGCTGCAGTCGGGTTCTAGGAACGTTCAGACAGGACAACGTCTGTCGGGTCCGCTAGACTTAATCTATATATATAAAATTCAAAGTCCTGACTGACTGATTGATTGACTGACTGATATATCAACGCACAGCCCAAACCGCTGGACCTAGAGACTTGAAATTTTGCACATAGATACGTTATACAGAGTAGGCATCCACTAAGAAAGGATTTTTGAAAATTCCATCCCTAAAAGGGACAAACAGCTTAGGGGATGGAAGTTTGTATGAAAAATCTTATTCCTTGAGTTAACAGACTTGAAACTTGGCATGAATATTTAACTAAGTAAATTATAAAGTTTGACATTTTTATTTTTCCTAAACAACCCCCTCAGGAGGGATTGGGGGTAGTCAAAGTTTGTATGGAGGAATTTTAACGCGCGTTCCGATTACCTCGAAACTCAGTATTTATACTTGAGACCAAAAATGAAGAATAACGTGTATCAGGCTTTTTCGAAAATCTACCCCTAAAGGGGTGAAAAGGGACAGTCAATTTTACAGGGCAGGTTTTACTGCGGGGCTTGATTAACTCGAAAATAGGTGTATAATTTTTCGGTGAAATATCCCAAACGAATTTTTTTTAAATTCCATCCCTGTGGGGGTGAAAACAGGGAATATAGTTTATATGAAAAATCTTCATTTGGTTTGGTTTGGCAAGTAATAAAGTTTGTCATTAATAGTTTTTCCCCCAGAGAGAATGGTAATGGGAGAGGGTGGAAGGGGAGGGTGTGGTGTAGATGGAAAGGGGAAGGGGAGGGTGGTGAGGAGGAAAAGGGGAAGCGGAGGGGGTGGTAAGGAGGGAAAGGTTAAGGGGAGGGTGTGATGAGAGGGTTAGGGCGGGGAGGTGTGGTAAGGAGGGAGAGGGAGAGGATGATGGAGAGAGGGGGAGAGGGTTATGAGGGTGTAGTGAGGGGAGGAAGTGGAGAAGAAGAGGGGAACGGGAGGAGTTGGTGAGGGTAGAGGGTAGAGGGAGGGGAAAGCGGTAAATGTGGTGTGAGAGGGAGTGAGAGGGGAGGGAGAGGTTAGCGGGAAGGCGATGTGGTGAGGGGGTGAGAGGGAGAGGGTTAAGGAGGGTGAGGGAGCGGTGAGGGAGATTACAGGAGAGGGTGAGATGGGTGGAAACGGGAGGGGAATGAGAGGAGGGTTAGAGTGAGATAAGGAGAGGTAAGACGGAGAGGGGGTGTACCTTCACACCTTAAAGTTGCTATTTACACTGATTAATTGAAGAAACCCAGCCCTACAAAAATGACTGAAAAATAGAAAGTCGGAAACTCTGAACGGCACAAAAACAGGAGTAAACTTCAGTCGTGCGTCGGAGCTGACAAATACTTTTTTTTTGTTTGTTTGAACGCGCTAATCTCTGGAACACCAAAAGTAATATGCGCGGGCAGGCAATGCGATGCGAAGGGTGGTTCGGGTTAGCAAGAAATTTCACGCGGATGAAGTTGTGGGCAGAAGTTATCTCAATATAATAAAAAGAAAAGTCCTGACTGACTGACTCATCAACACCCCGCCCAAACCCTTGGAAAATTCTATAAAGCTGAAATTTTGCACGAGGTTCCCTTTATAATGTATGTAAGCGACGCAGCTCACATAGGTACTTTTTGTGAAAAACAATTTAAAAAGAAGGTTAAGTGATTTAACTGTTATTTAGCTTTGTACAAAGTAAATGTATGACGGTTACTATTCCATTACAACTCTATAAGACGGCTGTATAACAGCCAGCCGTTTTTTAGTATTGTAAGAGGTCCCATCATGGAATAGATAAACATGACAAAAACACAAAACCTTAATTTAAAACAATATTATGTCACTTAGCACGCACTAAAACTCATACAATGAAAGCTTAACAGCTATCAAGTATTTTGGTCTATTAAACATAGCTGTATGTCTAATCAAATTCAAGGGACAGTATTTCCCACCTTTTAGGCCGTAACTCAAAATCAGGTTTAATCACTTAACGGCCTTTTAGTAATCGGACGGCAGAGAGTCTTTGACGCCTAACCATTTCTTGATCGGTTCGTCTTCTACTTCACCGCAGCTAGGCAACTTTCAAGATTCTGACCTGTACCGGCGTCGACAATGGCGAGTAGCACAACGGTTGTCTGATATGTTTTGGAAAAGATGGGTCACCGAAGTGCTGCCTGCGATGATACCACGGCAAAAGTGGACCGAAGACGGGCAGCAGAAGCCTCTTCAAGTCGGAGACTTAGTGTTTATCGCCGACCCTGATGCGCCACGAAACGTGTGGCCGCGAGGCATCATAGAGGAGGTTTTTCCCGGAAAGGACGGCAGAGTGCGAGTGGTACAAGTTCGAACGCAGTTAGGTAGCCTGAAAAGATCTGTGGCTCGCGTCGCTAAGATCTCCTTGGAATAGCAAGTGCTGCGCCAGCAGCACTAGGGTGGGGCTATGTAAGCGACGCAGCTCACATAGGTACTTTTTGTGAAAAACTTTTTAAAAATACTTTTGGTTTTCTTTGTAGCCGTCAAATTGATGTGCACTTTTTTTTGTTGTTCTGTCATCGTCGTCGATATAAAACCATTGTATTTTCCTTGTATTTTCTCTGTTATTTTTTCTAATTAAATTTCTGATCGTTTATTTACATCTCCGCTATTTTCTTGTACATTGATCCCGGGGACCATTACAATGTAGACAAGAAATAAGTAAGGATTTTTGTTCCCGTGTGATATTTTCCGACATCCACGCGGGCGAAGCTGCGGGCAAAAGCTAGTTATTATTATAAATTAAATTTAGCAAACGTTTTTGTCTAGAACCAGTGAAAGTAGTTAATTCTTTGTTTTTAAATTGCATATTAATTTGAATAATTATAATAAATCCAGGATTTAAATAATTTTGTTTTGATATAAAGTGTTGTTGGAGCACTAGCATCTTTAGATGCAAATTATATTCTTCTTTCCGAGGAGTTTACCTTGATTCTTCTAAAAATCAAGTCGTATCATCTACAGTTAAGAAAGCGTCTGGTGAACTTCGTGATTAATCAGAAGCTTAATCAAGAGCCTTGAATGAAGAGTGACAGCTTAGACTTTGTACTAATCTAATTTTAAAACATATCGTTTTAAAACGAGATTCCTATGGTTTCGACAACAACATACAGAAGTGTATATAGTACACTCACATTTATGTTTTTTATATTTAAGTCCCATGTAATACCTTTCAACCGGGCACAAATCTAGACTCCGGGCTACAACTGAGAAATTCCGGATGGAAAAACCCAATAACACTTTGCCTGACCCGGGAATCGAACCCAGAACGTTATGCTCAGCAACCACTAGACCAAAATGAAAATGAAATGAAAATTTAAGGACTCGGTTAGCTAACGAAGCTACCAAAGAAGATAAACAAATCAAAAGCGAATTTAAATCAATAAGGCTAAGGGTCAATGTTGTCAAATCCAATCAGAGAACTAATCCCAATAAACTTAAATAGGTAAATAAAAACCGAAATTGACACTTTCACTCTCGGCCAAATAAAGTAAAAGTAATGCGACGTACCGTACGGTTTTATTAATCTCAGCTTAAGACAGACTTAAAAATAATGTTTAACATAATTTATTTCGTCATTTTCTCTCTATTTTTGACATTTGTTAGTATTCTGCTTTCATCGGTGTTGAGCTGTGGTTTTGAGTGGTTTTACATAATGAGATGATGATTTTGTTTTGGGAGAATTATGTTCATTTGATTTTCCGGGTACAGATCTGGCTTTGGTCCAGTGTCTGATAACATAGAGATGCTCACAATTATATTTGAAACCATTGATTTGATTATTACCTTATTTGTATAGTATTCCAGTTTAGTTTTAGTAAGGTCAGAAATTATGAAATTATATATATCATCACGAAGTAAGAATCTCATCATCTCAATTATATTGTGGGTTATCCCTTTACAGACTGTTTTAAAATTTCTTACTTGTCTTATCATACAAGTAATATGTTAGTCACCGCTACTGGAGATGCTCATAATGATTATGATGAAGTTACTGTTAACAATATTTTTGCTCAGTGTAGCCAAACTCAAAGCAAAACATATATGTGTAGCATATCAATAACACAAATCAACAAAAGAGCTAATAGGAAGTGTTCCTGTATAATTTAGCAATAAACGTCAAATTTGTGACTACGCTGACCAGTTTATTGCTTCAAGGGATGTATTCACCTCCCTCTCTGACTTCATACATTAGAAAGGGACAGTTATATAAAATTGCAGTAAAAGGGTAACTATTAGTAAATTTGCACCACGTTAGGGTTAAAGTGGGCGTAACTTAATGTCAGTTTTAATAAATCGAGTGGAAGATATAGTTGTCTGATATATTTTTTACTGTGAACCACTTTGTAAGGCACAATCAAGATAAAATATTGTAATGTATTGTGTAGGATCATAAATTCTGTCAATAATTCAATTAATAGGATCATTTATCCGATCATTAATCAAGGATTTGTTTAAATTTTGCGAGATACGTTTGTAATTTGTCACAGATGTTTCCAATTACACGTAGCTGTTCTACGTGCCCTTTTATTCAGGTTATGTCTTAAAATCATCATTCTTCATTTTTTCTGAAAGTTCCATGATCATTCAAATCACTCGGTATTATGCTAGACTTATATTCAGTTTTCATCTTAAAACCTTTAATTTACAAATTCTCCTCTTTCCAGAAAATACACCCGCTCTGATTCCTGTTACAATTTTTCTGTCCTAATACCAAAAAAATTACAATTGTTCTGATAAGAGATTTTTAGGAGACATTTATTTTATACTGTACCTACCTTACCTACTTTTTGTCGGTCTTATCATGGAATAATATGATCACCACCAATAAAATTTTAATCTTTTTTTGGTTAATTAAATGAACACAATACACTAATACAATTCACTAATGAATTTGTTTCTTCCATCAGAGTTACATATAGGTCTCAATTTCAACTGGATTAAGTTCATTGTTACTTAAAACTGCAATCTTCAAAAGTCACACATAATCCATATTTTTTGGAAATCATAAACAACTGATACTTTATTGGTTAGAGTCGTAAATATCAACCGTTGTCTGCGGGAAGGGTATAACACATTTTTTTTTTAAATAAGTCTAAGTTATAAAGGGCAGCGGAGTATTTATTAATTATACTTTACGTACCAGATTTTTGTCATCAGTACTCCTTTCATTAGCTTCCATAAGAACAACTATTGCAATTAAGGTTTTACTTATTTTAAAATCGTCTATACTTCCAGTTCCCACGTTTTTGATTTAATTCAGTAGAAACCTTAGCTTGTTCTATTATCACAAGATCTCATACATTTTTGACACAATTCTGATACTTTGTTATTATGTTTAATTTCTCTTAAAAATAAGAGTTGTCTATCGCCATCAGCTTATTTATTGCACCCTCACTCTACATTTCCTGTAATTGGTAGGTTGCCGTAAACAGCACCGAACTCTCGACCTCGGCAGACGGTGCGTCTGTTAATGTAAAATATGTTTTTTTTTTATTAAAAACTGTCTGTGTGTGTAAGCCTGATGGAAGTGGTGGTCACTTTCTACGTTGGTATCTACATACTTAGTTTGATAATATGTGTAAAGTATGCTCAAGTATTTAAAATTATTTTCTCTTTGAATGCAACGCTCTGTAATACTACACAGATATCGATTGTTGGCTTTCTTTTTTCTTCAATCGTAGGTAGATCAAGACTTACGATTTCATCAATAACAGTATTGGATGAAATAAGGAATGTGTTTGTATTATTCCATAGTTCAGAAAAAACATAGTTAGTTGTCTCTAACAAAAACTTGCCTAATAATGCTACTTTACGGCGAACCCTCAAACACAAAACCGAAGACATAGCTACTATCAATGCAAAAACGGGCCCAACTACTTCCAACAATGTCGTCAATACAAACTTTCCCTAATTCTAATTGTCACAATGACCTAGCAAAAAGTCCCCTAATGATTTATCTAGGAGAACCGGACAGAACCGGACACAGGACATCGTCCCCTCACCTGCTAAGCTGCCGTTAAGCTTTCCGACCACATTTCCCATAAAATAAGATTTAAAACACGCTCCATAAATAATGTTTACCTTATTATTCATTGTTGTAGCTTTGTGTGGAGCAATTTAATTTGACATGGTTGGTGCCGCCCCTTGGTGTGACAAAATGACATTGACAACCCTAGGTCTAATTTTGTTGGTAGTGTAAATCATCGCGTGATTTTATGGTTTCACGGTGTATATTCACTCTGGTATTCACTTCTTTATAAAATATTCACTCCTAGTTTTAAATAGCTTAATATAAAATTAAAAGCGATCCAAAACAACGCATATTGCTTAATAATTTTAAGATCTACTCTTATCACTATCAGCCTATAATGTTCCCACTGCTGGGATGCCTCCTCTCTGTGAAAGGTACTGTAGATAGATTCTGTAAAAATCTCACCGTGAAAACTTAGGTGAAGTGAGTTTGTTTTTGCTAGGAATTGACACTATTGACAGCTCTCTCCACGCTCACTTCACCTAAGTTTTCACGGTGAGATGGTTACAGAATCGCACTGCTGTAAAAGTCTCACCGTGAAAACTTAGGTGAAGTGAGCTTGTTTTTGCTAGGAATTGACACTATTGACAGCTCACTCCACGCTCACTTCTCCTAAGTTTTCACGGTGAGATGGTTACAGAATCGCACTGCTGGGCTCAGATCTGAGTGTTCTTACACAATGTCAGTGACATGACAATTCTAGATTTTTCTTGAAAAAACTACTTTGTTGTTTCAAAATAACAATCTTCATTATGCTGAATCATTTCATGTATCCCACTAGTTCCTGTGGCGGCATCTACATCGCCAAATACGAACTACGCATCAATGACATGACGTCACGCAAACCTGCATCGCGCAATTAGACTTTACCACGCGATTAGCATATATACAACGTCCCAACATCAACCGCTGGGCAGTGGCCCACCAGACACAACACCCGTCTGGTCGGAGGACCCTCCCTTTTCTATGGAGGATGAGTGAACTTTACACCCTGTTCCTCATGCCTCTAAATTGGTAACCCCGAGCATGAACGTCAGCGCAGCCTTCGTGCAACTACATCAGCGTGACGTCATCAGCATCACTTCCTCAAGCTTTCGAGCGGCGAGTCACACAGCCAGCCAGAAGCCACGGCTTCAACGGGTATCCTGACCACCAGCATGCAGCGGACGCGCATTCCTGGTCATCACCTTCAGCCTCAACCTCAACCCAGCGCTGTACACTCCGACTCACTGGAGCATAACGCAGCGCCACCCCGACTCACTGGGGTATCACCGCAGACAGTTCCGACTCACCGTGAACTATGCGACACCCGGTTCCGACTCACTGGAACCACAACTGGCACTGGCAAGCATCGCAAGATACACGACTCAGCCCACTATCGACCTCCGGTCTCCGGACGGGAGTGATGTGGCGGCATCTACATCGCCACATACCAACTACGCATCAATGACATGACGTCACGCAAACCTGCATCGCGCAATTAGAGTTTACCACGCGATTAGCATATATACAACGTCCCAACATCAACCGTTGGGCAGTGGCCCACCAGACACAACACCCGTCTGGTCGGAGGATCCTCCCTTTTCTATGGAGGATGAGTGAACTTTACACCCTGTTCCTCATGCCTCTAAATTCCTATCTACCACATGTTATTAGTCTTTGCTCAAAACTACAAACAGACTCATATTTAAAAATGCGACATTATTATTACCTACTATCTACATAACACTAAAAAATGAAAAGTCACCGCTCACAGTTCCCACGTCACGCCAGCTCGTTCGGGAGCAAGGCAGGGATATAAAAATGCCTCCGACCGTCCTTGTACATTAATAAAACCTTTAATAAAATGGAGTTCGATCACTTTGCGATGCGCGTTCGCTGGTGGCCGTAGTATAAGGAATATTTTCAGATGAAAATTAGGTTACTTGAGTTCAAGTTTATTAAAATAGGAAAAATAACTATGAATATGAATATGCGAATGCAATTCTGGACGAGCTTATAGGTTAGTGTTTACAGTATCAGTTTTTGAAAAAATTAGATCCAATCATAGATATACAGGGTGATTTTTTAATGACCAGCCAAATTTTCACAGGGTGTTCTACCCATGAATATGAACAACTTTCACTATGGGACCAACTTTGAAATCGCAAAAAAAATATCAGCTGTTTCATACATTTTGATCGAGTAGGTATTGAACTTTTGTAGGAAACCGCTGGTTTTTTTTTTCGTGATTTCAAAGTTGGTCCCATAGTGAAAGTTGTTCATATTCATGGGTAGAACACCCTGTGAAAATTTGGCTGGTCATTAAAAAATCACCCAGTATAGAATACCTACTAGAATAATCTTATTTACGAAAAGCTACGAATACGAATTACGAATTTAAATACAAAAAGCTTAATATTGTGTTGAAAACAAACTTTCTGGTCGATGACTTTCTTGATATTCAGGAAAATATCATTCAGGACATAAAAACGTTGGGCATGCTGTGGTACTATAAGTGACGGAGTACATCTACTTTATACCTGATGTTGCCCTTTATTTATGTGTCATGTATTGTGTACAAATTTTGTTGGAAATCCCAAATCAATAAATAAACAAAATAAGGAAAATTGCAGATCTTGCTTTCTTGTTCAGTGTTTTAAACGGATCTACTGACGTCCCTGAGTTGGTGGGCAAGATCGGGCTTCGTGTACTGAGTGCATTTCTTAGAAGACCACGTCTTCTCCATGTGCCTCAGGTTAGAACTGTATACAGGCAGAACTCGTACGTGATAAGAGCTTGTCGTACTTTTAATGTGGTGTGTCAGGATGTCGAGTTACATTTATTTAATAGTAGCATTAAGAAAGTAAGGAAAAGTTTGAATAATTGTTTTTTCGATATATGTATTACTATTTTTTTTTGTTTTTAACTTTTTTTTATTGTATTCTTTGAGCGTGAGACTTTAGTTATCTCTCACGTTGCTGTTTTCTCGTATTTGCTAATGTTACTTACTTTAATCGTTGGTGGAAGCTTGTAATTGGCCATCTTTTACACATTGTACTTTAAATATGGAAGTATATTAGCTGTAAGCTTTCCTAAAATTAATAAAATAAAATAAAATAAATATTACAAAAGTTTGGATAAGTAACTGATGCATCATATCAACGAACATTTGAATTATCTGAAGACCCTACATATACTGCATTTTATACTCGATATATTCAGAAATATCATTCCTCACACATTTAAAAAAGAAAAAAAGCCTGCATTAAAATATATTCATCTGAGATAACACTTTATAATGACGTGGGTCAGTTCGGGCGGCTAGAACAAACAAAATCGTACTCGCGCCATGGTTTTTTTCACCTTTTCATTCAAATGAAAGAAATGATGTGTTGTTGTTTCACTCACTCATACAACAAACGTGTGCGTGCAGGCAGGATGGAACAGGGATTGGAAGCCAGGTAGGTGCCGTAACGTCTGCCACGGCAGACAGAATGGCACCAGCATTTGGATTTAAATTCTGGAATATTTTTTTGGGTTATCTATGATATTATTAATTGGATTGTAATATAAGTGTTTTGATTGAAATGTGTTTTGGAAATATTTAGTTTTTATCAGAAGCAAAATTGTTTTAAGCAGGTAGGTACTTACATGCATAATGTCATGATCGTTGGTTCTACTTTTGGTTTTTTGCAGATTTAAGAACTGATGCCTGTTGGTGCTATCACTAGCACGAGCACAATGGTGAACTGTGAAACGGCAGCGTCTACGCTACGTCAAACAGGAAAGTTCTTAATCTTGAAGATTGCTTTTGGAGTTAGCTTTTGATGAGCAGAGTAAGAGAAGTCGCCTTTTCAAATGTGTGGACCGTCGAAGCCCAAAGCACAAGAGAAGTACAAAATTAATCATCTAAATACATCATTATAATATTAAACACATTACGTGCAACTGTCACTAAATGTGACTTCAATAACCAAAAACGGTGACTTCCTAAAGAAATACAATCGTAATCAAATCAAATTACAAATTAAATAGCGGCCGTGACGTCACGCACCATATGCCACTGTTTGCGTTTGATACGATCACAAAAATTTATATTTTCGTATCGACAATACTGTTATCCAACATTCAAAGCTCTTGGATGTATTAAAAATATACTGGCAGTAATTTATTTCTGTATAAAAAGAAAATGGTGGAAAAGGGTTACTGTCATCCTTGTGGGCGATGAATATTCTATTTTTAAACTTATGTGTCGCAAAATCGTCGCAAAATAGACAACCAGAGTGAGATTGATTTGATTGGTAATAAAGCGAAAATGATTGAAAATCTGTCATTTTCAAACATCGATAAATCTACTGATATTATGCAGTGCGTCCCGCAACTCGTTAAGAAAAATGTTACGTTATCAAATAAATTACCTTGCTCTAAGACTAATTTTTACTTGATAATATGACTAGAAACGAATCCAAAAAATAACCACACAAACTCAAGGCTCTCCAACTCAAAATAATTCCTTTTTATTTCCAAGACCTACAAACGATCAAATTGAAATAACACACGAACAACGTTTGCCATAATAGGCTCTATTCAGCAAATCAAAGCTGTATGAGTGGCGTTTAAAGCCAAGTGGCTTTCCATATAGGCTTTTGATCTATATGGAAAATCTATGGGGTATTTGGAACAAGCTCCCCTTCTCTGAGTATAAGGGCTTTTGAGGTTTTGGTGTCCAGTCGCTTTGGAACCGCTGGACCGATTGTAAAGGTGTAAACTTCAAAGGCTAGTTGTTTCTCTATAAGCAATTAAGGTATGTCGGGGTCGATGATTTCACTTGCATGAAAATTATAATTTTGAATAATGCATTACATTAAAAAACTTGTTGTTCAATCATGCTTACTTGAATTTCATTTTCAAAGAAAACATATAGGGAACAGTGTCAACTATTGACAAATTGTAGATTAAAAAACTTGTGCCATCTAAACCAAGAGCAATATTTTTTATACGAGATCAAAACGGAACACAACATTCCGACCTCACGAGAAACTTCCCTATTCCCTATAATACCTACAATTTAGATGCTTACGGAGGTCAGAAAGTCATCTATATACACGTCGAACAATTTTCTGTTACATTCACATGATGCTTCCTAATGTCCTTCACCATTCAGGGCGACCCTCAATTCCTTAAGTCCATAACAATCGGTTACTAAATGCACAATGGCACCCACGTTCCTTGTTATAACCTGTCGAACAAGTAACATTGGATTTTGTCGAAACCTGCTCATACCCTGTCGCAGGATCCACCTCTCTCTTTCTTTTAAGAGAATTTAGAAGAGGACGGTAGATATAACTCGTTTCCTAATCTTTGCCGCGGGCAGTTTGGTTAGGATCTGACACGGTCCGACGCCTATCTTTAAGGGGGTGACCAGACATTGATAAATATGATAAGCACCCTTTTACGTATAACGTTGTTTTCTTAATAAACTTGATTTTGTTGTGTGGACGTATTATTAGAAGTCAAAGTTTGCTTAGTGACGGTAACAAAAGATTATTGTTATGCCAAAATGTGAAGCATTGTGTTCCATCTCCAAGGTCTGAGTCATACTGGATAAAAACATTTAGATATAAATTCCCACCATGTTATAATAAAAATGAGATAACCAATTTACCGGACATAGCAACCAAACTCTCGAACTTACTGCAGCCGTATTACAAAAAAAAGTTAGGAATATAGAAAACGATTACCAAAACGAGAAAGAATTAAATTCATGTAATTACGAAGACTGAACTAACACCTTACCTATTAAAGACAGATACGACAGTAACAAAGCAGATTACAATATCGTTTTACATGGACAAAAAACGTAAGGTGTAATACATTGTGAGCAATGTTCGGATAACATTACATGCGACTGGTGGGCGGGAACCGGATGTGTATGATAATACAGATATGAACAGGGGAGTTTCACACCCTGCGATTGAATTTAATACCGATTTCAAGACAGAATTTTTACATTATCAGAAGAAGGTGCGAGATCTTTTTCTTGTTGTAAGTAATCTTATATCCTTATCAATCAACTAAGCCCATCGCAGTCCACTGCTGGACATAGGCCTTTCCCAGGTTGCGCTCAACACCCTGTCCTCTGCCTTCCGCATCCAGTCTGTCCCAGCCACTTATACGTAGTTTCAATTGAATGATAGTTAGCACTAATGGAAATGCATGTAAACGTAGTAAGGTGTACGTATTTCTAACTGGATGGTATGCTTATTTTCTATCTCTTCTTACCACCATCGGTATTGGTACCTACTTTCAACAAGGAATTTAATCCATACCAATTCCCAAAGCCCGACCACTCGACTCAAGTAATTTTCAAAAACATCCACAATACATGGACCAAATAAAATAGATACAAAGGACTTTCGTGGCACATTATATGACAAATATATTATTCATTGGTTGATGATGAATGAACGTCAGTATGGCGGTCAGGCCAGACTCGCTGGAACCGACCATTCACTAAGAAATAACCAAAAAATTTAACATTATTTATCTATACCGATTTTGTCGTGTGTATTAAAATACAAATGTAACAATGGAGAGGTATTGTTGGAAACAGCGGGTATGGGCTGAGGATTTTTAAGGTTCCGTATAATTCTTATTATTTAATTTTAAACACTTTTATCTTAAGAAACAGGTACTTTTAAAACTTACTTATTATCTTATTAATTAGAATATAGGGCAAAATAGCACTTAGAAGAATCGATTAATTTATATTAAGACAGCTGGATTCAGCAGAGGTTAATTACGAATTGGTATGGGCAGAATTGACCAATTTCAATTAATTACAGGTCAAATCAATCCGTGTTATTAGGTACTAAATAGGTATAGGTCCAACAAGGTGCATTGGTACCTACCTAGATTCGGAATATATCTTGCACTATCCAATTTACAAATATTTCCACCATATCTAATCATATTTCTATTGGAACCTCTACACACAGAATCCCAAAGATGTGAAGGGAATTTGTTTTCACCGCCATCACTGCCCACAATACCCAGTGGGGCGGAGCGGGAAAAAAGTCATCAATGAACGAGCAACAATACGCGTTCCTCAGAAATCCTGGATTTACACCATACATGGACTGGCGTGAAATTTGCTCTTTCTCGGTACCCACTCTCTCATTACATTCAAGACAAATACTATACGTGCAACAGTAGCAGCCGAAAACCTTTGTGGAATATTCCATTGTCAGCTCAGATGAGTCTCGAAATTGAAATTTAATGGAAATATCAAATGAATCTGACACAAGAGCGGGTTCTTTGGCCGATGTTTAGCCAATAATGGCGTTTGTTACTTGAAAATGTATTGTGAGTTAAATTAAACTTTGTGTTGCTATAATGCTGTCTCGATTTTAATGCGTTTTATATCATTTGAATTGCTATCGAAAATTATATTAGAATTCTGTTAACTTTGGTTGGAGATATACGATATTGTGTTTCTGAAGAACTGGGAGAAATGGAACGGATATTATTTTCTTCGTAGTTTTCTAGGTAATTGAATATTATAAAATGTTTAGGGGGTAATCACAGTTAACTATTCTGTTGATTTGTTTATTAACTAAAAGAGATATGTATATATACGTGCATGATACACTTATAGCATGATAATGCTGTGGAAACAATATTTATTTATTAAAAACTTTACACCACACCACTTAACACAAAAAGCACAAATATATTTGGAACTATTTAGTGTACAATGGACAGTCCTATCGATCTCTGACAACCTTAATTTTTTTATATGGAATAATTTGAATAAAATGTAAAGTTATTTTTTATAATTTGTTGGATTTACATCATTTTATGCAATTACAGATAAATATAAATAAATAAAATATAAATAAATATCCTTGGACATTTCACACAACGCCATCTAGTCCCAAGCTAAGCAACCTAATGCTTGTGTTATGGTAACGAGATGGCTGATAAACTACTTATATACATTTTTTTTTTTTTTTGTGAAGATGAAGTTTTGCATTCTACAAGTGTTAACATCTTCGCCACGTTCAATTCGGAAGAAGCCCTTTTCACCAAAATTTTCCCCTTGGGAATCCTTCAGAATCCAATAAGGCATATCCATATCTGTAATTTAAAAAAAAAATAAGTGCTCAGTTACTACTTCCAGGGAAAGTATGATTGATAGGGCAGATATATGTTCATAATTAGGTATTACAAGTCTCGTCTTAACATTTAAAGAGGAATTTAAGCTATAGACTTATAAAATTTTAGCAATTTTTTAGTGGATTGGTAGTACTTCAAAGTAGCCTATTGCCACTTAGGTATATGGTGAAATGTTCCTACTATTTACACCACTTCTGCCTAAAGCTTTGAGTAATATAGGCGTGATGTTATAGATAACGTTGCTTACCATCGGTTCCATATCCCACCAGCAGAACAGCATGTGTAATGGGAAGATTCTTACAACATTCTTTATCAGTAAGAACGCCATTCTTGTAAAATTTTAAGGAATACGGAACGATACCTAAACAAAAATATAAATATATTTATTTATTCAAATACTCTAAGCACATAAATGTACAGAGGCGGATATTTGTCACCGTATAATTATGAACTTCGTTAATTTACAATATATCCATGGGAAACCGACATGGGAATTGTGAACTGGTATCAAACTTGCTTGCGACGTAACGCACCTTGCGCTAATACTAAATAGCCTGCCTAGCTGAGAGCAACTTCGAAGTAGCGCTCGATTCGCTCGCTCGGTTAGCGTGCTGTTGGTCACATTTCTAAACTAACCAAACCCATTTCAGCCAGTTCACAATTTTGCGACAGTTTATAATATAACGGAAATAATACTGATAGAACTAAACGGTTCTCACAATCTTACGGAGACATGCTCATTAGTTAAGCGCTGTTGTTTGAGTTAAGTTGATTGAAACGGTATTGAAATGTTTGACAGAGTCAAACACTTTGGCCAGATAATAAACAAATATGTAATTTTGGTGAACAATATCTATTTAAAATCCAGTTTTTTTTTGTGCAGTACTACTACCTGTTGACGTTCCGATATTATCGCACTATTGCAAGCACTTTTGCTAACTATTCTAATATTTGTTTTTATATTATGCTAATAGTAGTGTTACTGATTTTAAATTAGTTTTAACATAGTTGACTCACCAACAGATAAAGGTCCATTTAGGAATAGCAGTTGCTTGAGTTTTTCTGCTGAAGTAATATTGTACGAGTAGCAATCCGCAATCTTGACTGTCACTTTGTTCTCATCGAATTTGCACATTGTTTCAATTCCATCTATACTTTCATATGGATAGTCAGCTTCGGCTTGAAGACCTCCATTGTCAATAATCCACCTGAGGGAAACATGAATCACACAACATTTTAAATATTAGACACATAATAATTACATTTATGTATCACACTCTTATAGAAGGTCAATGTTAGACGAAACTGCAATAGGCTGAGTTGATTGATTGATTGATTGATTATATGAAAAGTTTTGATCATGCTATCTTGAAGTACCATGGTAACTTCTGCCATGTTTGTATCACCTTTTAACTGTCACCTTGACATACCACCATGAAAGACCTAGTGAAGACCCGAAAGGTATAAAGAGTTTAGTGTATTGGACTTCGATACTTTCGATTTTATCGATCTCCGAAAGTACCGATACTTTCGGAGATCGATAATATAAAATCAAATATATCCATATTTGATTTTATTTTATCGATCTTCGCAACTATCCCGGTTACGGCCCATAAATACGGTCATTAGGTTACTGTCCCGTGCTGTCTCATTACTAGGCCAAGGCCAAAAGTCTCCCTCCATTCCTTCTATTGGTCACGATTCTACACTACTTCTATCCAATTCTTGATCGTCTCGCCATCTCCTTCGTGGTCTACCGCAGCCTCGTATCACTGTTTCAGGGCGCCAGTCGCGAACCAGGATCGAACTTATGGTTAAGCTTATTAAAGTTTCCATACAGCAATACTACCTAATTCCTTTTTCAACAAGGTAATTTATAATTAATGAGCTTAAAAGAATTTCAAGTTACCGAAAAGGCGCAGCAAGATCTCTTGCACCTTTACATCCATCTGCCGTTCCATCACAGTCAACAATTTGTTGTTTAGATAACTCTATCAGCTTTTTGTTCTTTATAGCGTACTGGCCTTCTATGTTACCTGCAAATAAATATCTAACGTAAATTAAAATTCAAAATATTTATTTGCAAGAAAATACATAGTTTACAAGGGAAGATCTTACAGTCTTAAAGTCATTGTATTCTGCCTGCAAGCAAGCGTGCAAATTATTTATGTTTACGTGTCTTAATTATTATGCAGATTACATTATTAGTACCTACATCTTCTATCTATACTTCTATACTAATATTATAAAGAGGTAAAATTTGTATGTAAGTTTGTATGTTTGTAAGTTTGTATGTAGGGGGTAATCTCCGGAACTAATGATCCAATTCTAAAAAAAATTTCACTGGTAGAAAGCTACATTATTCCTGAGTGCTATAGGCTATAAATTATATTTATATCATGCACATTAGCCGAGCTATCACAATTTTTGTCTAACAAGTCGGAAAGAAATACGTCTTTAAACAGACTTTTTTGCATGCGCTGCCTAAACGGTTGTTTAAAATTGAGAACAATGTATGGCACTCTGGTCCGTCTTAAATAATTCTACAAAAAAGTCCGCGGCACCATATTTCTATCTTTTATTTTATTTTATTTATTCGGAAGAACAAACAATTACACATTACATATTACAAATAAATAGAAAATAAGAAGTTATACAAATGTGCAACCAACAACGTTCTCCACAGATACACAAAAAGACAAAGACAATATTGATAAAGTAAAAGTCGGACAGAATAGAAGAAAAAAAAAATACACATAAATTACAGCAGCAAGGAACACTATAGAGATTTACAATACATTTTTGATTGTGTCAAGCAAGATCGTTCTAAATTTTCCAACGGATAAAGCAAATAGATCCAAGTTAGAGAAAAGCTTATTAAAATTGCCTGTGAGGCGACGTAGAGGTGCCCGCAAGCCTGCATTCGTACGACTAGGTGTGACGGCGAAAACAGGTCGTGCGCGCACCCCACGTCCCTGAATGGTTCTAGGGACAACATAGCACAACTTGTTACAAATATCCATACAATCATATGAGTTGTTACACAGATCGTATAGAAACATAGTTTCTAGAAAGGTACGTCTAGACTTCAAAGAGAGCAAGTTGTATTTTTCCAGTAAATCGGTATAGGGATGGTAAATACGACTTCTAGAACAGCGGTAATGCATCGTTTTCAAGAACTTACGTTGTATACGCTCGATACAGTCAGTATATTTATTATAATAGGGACTCCACACCGGCACCGCATATTCCAGTTGAGACCGGATTAATGATCGATACAAATGTAAATAAGTACTCGGGTGGACGAATTCCGTGGCTGATCTTATTACGAATCCATACATACGATAAGCTTGACTCACGATTTTATCGACATGTGCGTCCAGGTGCAGTTTATCATCGAGCAGTATTCCCAGATCACGGATTGTGTTAACTCTGGCCAAGACTTCAGTTTGTAGCGCATAAGGGTGTTTAAATTGGTTTTTGTTTTTAGTGAAGCTGATACAGCAACATTTGGGAATACTAAGTTGGAGTTTGTTTTTAATACAATATTCTACTAGGCGATTGAGGTCTTGTTGAAGTAAATGACAGTCTAGTATTGATCTAACCGGTCTAAAAATTTTAAGGTCGTCCGCGTAAAGTAAGAACTTAGTGTTCAGAAAACACACATCGATATCGTTAATAAACATCACAAACAACAGAGGTCCGAGAATTGAGCCCTGAGGCACCCCTGACGTCACGTTTATAGTAGCGGAATGGAAACCATTGACAGCTACTTTTTGTGTTCTATTTGTCACATAAGAAATAAACCAACGTAACAAATCCCCGCGGATACCGTTAAAGGCTAGCTTCTTCAAAAGCAATTCATGATCAACCTTATCAAAGGCTTTTCGAAAGTCGGTGTATACAGCGTCCACTTGCACACGAGAGTCCATACTGTTAAATAAATAGTCAGTGAAAGTTATCATATTAGTTGTTGTAGATCTTCTTTTTACGAAACCGTGTTGTTGCTGTAGTATTTTGTCATGGACAATCGGATACAACTGATTGTGAACGAGTCTCTCGAAAAGCTTTGACAAGGCCGACAGTATAGAAATGGGCCGGTAATTTTCAACGTCCTGTTTAGGACCACTCTTATGAACTGGAGTAATATTTGCCCGCTTCAAAACTTCTGGAAAAGTTCCTTGACTTAAACATGTATTAAAAAGAATACACAATGGTGCACACAACGCGTGAGCCGCCTTATTAAGGAATATTGGTGGAAATTATATTTTACCTTTTATACATCGTTTATTGTTTTAAAAAAGTATTCTTTAGACATACTTACGTTTGGATGATTATTTAAACAAGGACACATTAATCCTTATCAAAATAAGTTATTTTATGATCACAAGGACATCATGGAGATAAGATTTGTAAAAATGCAGATATCTTTAATATACATACAGGGCAGAGGAAAAATTTTAAATTTTTGAAAGAGCGGTTTACAACTGTCTAAGAACCAAGCCCTGTTTAATACCCGAATGCAGCGTATTGGAGCTTAGAAACTCTGTTGGTATCGGTCAAGTTACCCCACATGATTAGTCCATAGCTTAGAACAGATGACAGTTACCATGGTAAGCTGCAATAGCAGCTTCTACAGATATATTTTGTCTCAGCTTTTTTAAAGCAAACACGAACTTATCTAGTTTCTGACTTTTATGCTCCACATGGCTTTTCCAATACAGGTTTTTGTCTACATGAATTCTTAAAAATTTTAATTGTTCCACTTGTTGTACCTTTTCACCATTATACAGAATACCCAAAGTTATACAGAGTACCCAAAGCTAGCTATTATAAGAGTTAAATTCAAATAATTTGGTCTTGCTAACATTTATATTTAAGTTATTTTTTTGCATCCAACTTAATAGATCATGTAGGGTCTTTTCCGTAGCTGATTTGTAGTCACTTTTATCCTGACATCTTATGACAACTGTAGTATCATCTGCAAAAGTATATGTTGTAGTTGGATCTAATATTTGGGCAGCTTCTACATAATTGTGTATCTCTTTTCAATGTATCAGACAAAACATCAATATCTTCATCCAACGGCATAGATTCGAAGGAGTTTTCGGTAGATATGTTTGCCTCAAAATTGTCGTAATTGTCTTTATGCGGCACAAGTACCGGTATTTGAGAAGTATTCTCACTTAAAACAAAATTTTGCATGGGAATCATCTGTTGTTGAGGCGAAGAAGGTTTTTTCCTAAGTGTTATATTAGAAGTAGCGAAATCTACATTTGAATCCGTATAACGTTCATGATAAATATAATATGTACATACCAGTTACACTGAATGCGTAGCAGCTCCCACAGTCACCCTGTATCCTTGGCGGATTGACCGCATTATACTCTCGCCAATCAAACGACTTCGGCGCTTTAACGTCGGGTATGTCTGCATCGGTCAGTTTCTTGCAGAATAGCGATCTTTCGATAAGGTGTTCTTGACTTCTTAGACCGGTGTGCAAAGTCAAGAACTCTTCGATATTCAGGTCCATAAATTGCGTTATCCCTGAAAGCATACTTTCACAATATGAGCTAACTTAATATGCCAGGTTTGCCAGGTACCAAAACTTCTCCTTGGGATACACAAGGAATAAATTGCGTTCTAAATCATTATGTTGCAAAATGAGTCTGTTGTCATTTCAAAAATAGCTACAGACAAATACTATAAATCTTATATTGCTAAAATAAAAATCAAATAATTTGATCGTGTTACCGAAAGTTGCATGATCACTCTCCTCGTTCATTTGAATGGCTTTTTCCAAATTGTCCTTAAATATCGCGAACCTAGCTTGCTTTTCTTCCTCATTGGCATAGTGTTTGTCGTGTTCTTCTATGAAGATTTCGAAGTAATGCTCAGCATTTTCAAGATCAAATAGTGCCTTGGACCAAACAACTTGTGTGAGGCAAAATACAAACAGAAATAATACCAACACTGTCATCGTCAACAGATTGTTTTCAAGAGTGATCATTAGAAGACACATTTACTATTTTATACTAAAATAAAATTGCTGCGCAATTAGAATTATCAAAATGTTTGTATTTGATTTATTGTTCTATGCTAAACATTTCTCTTATACGTCATTTTTACTATCTGATGTTGGGCACGTGTATAACTTTGACGATTCACGCAACTTTACCCACATGTTAAAAAAATTAACGACCGCGTATGATGGATATGTAAATAATTAAATACTGACCTATGATGATGTTATCCTATTTATCACCAGCTTCAAATCTAAAACCTTGTTTCATAAATCAATTTCACAAAACATTTTCATAGATGTTTACCAAAACGCCTCCCTGTGAATATCATTGAAGAGCCAAAAGATCATTTTATCAATTTACTGAAGTTTTAGATGTCTTAGATCTATTGCGGGTACCACGAACAAACAAATATATTCTTTTGGCAGAAGTAATTCAGACACGTGTGTATCTACTGTGTAATGCTAAATAGCACATAAAAATATACGGAATTCTAGATATCTAAAAACTGAACTTTTATGTATGTTTTAAATTTCACTAGGAAATTATTGATGGTATAAAAACTAACAAAATGTTGGTATTGTCTATTGAATTCAGTCACAATGTCACCAACATTGTAATTGTTTCATGCGTGTTGGGTTGCGTTCACGGTTGCTTGTTTAGCAAAACCATATGATCTCGAAGAAGTCAGGTTATATTTTGAGCACTTCATAGAGGAGCACAACAATGAAAACGAGAAGCAAGATTCGAAATACTTATTCAAAGAAAATTTGAAAAGTGTCAACTATATGACCGAAAAAAGCGATAATGCTGTTTTTGGTAATGATAAATTAATTAAAATTCTTTTACCGACTCATAATTTTCTTTCATTGTGTTCAGGATAAATGTTTAGTTTTATTGTTACCCATTTTTTTGCTTTTACTTACATTTATTTTAAGCATAAAGGACTTAAAACACACACACGGATACACGAATCCCAAACTATATTAATACTATAACAATTAAGCAAGAAGACGTAGTATTTGGAATTGTTTCTACTCTTTATAAACGAATCTATAACTTAATAATTCCATGAATTTCAGGTATAACTAAATTAATGGATTTGCCCCAAGAAGAGTATGTAAGGACTTACACTGGGTTGAGAAGAACATTCAATGAAAATAATTTTTCGGCTTTTACTTACGACTGTGACCTGTTGACTGATAGTGACGTCACTGATGTAGATGTACCGGCGTGATTCGACTGGCGAGAGCATGGCGTCGTCACTCATGTGAAGAATCAGACGAAGCAGCGTGGAAGCTGTTATGCTTTTACTGCCGTTGGTTTGTATGAGTTAGATTTTAATATGAAGCTAAAAAAGACAAAACAAGAATGTGGTACTATTTGGTGATTTGGGATATATTCCGACCACCGTGGTCCTCTTCATCAAACTCATCATCTTCCTGCCCTTATCCCATGTTACTTGGGATCACGTTTCACGTCATCACGTTTTCTTCTTCCATTCTCCCCGGTCAACCGTCACGCTATCATTCACTCCCTTCTCTTTCATATCATTCCTCACACAATCCATCCATCTTTTCTTTGGCCTTCCTCTGCCTCTTCATCCATCAACATATATATTCATCACTCTTTTAGTCACATGCGTTTCGTCTCTCCTCATCACATGCCCATACCAACCCAAACGATTTCCTTTTAACTTTTCTGTCACTGGCGCCACTTTCAAACTTCCCCTTATATACTCATTTCTTACTTTATCTATTTTCGTCACTCCACACATCCATGTCAACATTCTCATCTCCGCTGCATGCAATCTTTTTTCATCCGTCTTCTTCACTGCCCAGCATTTCGATCCATAAAGTATGACAGGCCTTATCACGGACTTGTAAATTTTTCCCTTTAACTTGAGGGGCATCCGTGGGTCGCAAGTTGTTCCTGTAACCTGTCGCCATTTCATCCATCCTGAGTTGATCCGGTGCGTGACGTCTCGGTCTACTTCGCCATCCCATTGGACAAGCGACCTGAGGTACCGAAAATCGGAGCAGATCGGTAAGGGCGTTCCGGCAAGAGACATGGGCACAGGACCCGAGAGGCCGCCAAAATCACAAAACAGATACTCCGTTTTGGTCCGACTTACTCTCAGGCCAACTGTTTCCAGTCTTTTCCACCACACCTCCAATCTACTCTGGACCTCTAGGCCGCTCTCGGCAACCAGCACAATGTCATACCAGCATACACTAGGGAGCCTCTTCCTGGATATCCGAAGAAAGAGCATCCATTATCAGCACGAAGAGGTAAGGGCTGAGTGCAGACCCCTGGTGTAAGCCGACCACCACATCGAAGCTGCCAGTAGTGCCTACTGTAGACCGGACTTGGGTACTGCATCGACTGTACATCGCATGAATCAACTGCACATACTTCCCTGGCACACATTTATTCTTAAGTGCCCACCACAAAACTTCACGAGGCACTCGGTCGTATGCCTTTTCGAGGTCAACAAATACCATGTGCAAGTTTTTATGAGTACCTCTGTATTTCTCGCACAGCTGGCGAATAGCAAAAATGGCATCTGCTGTTCCTCGACCAGGCATAAAACCGAATTGGTTTTGCGAAATTTCACTCTCTTCTCTCAGTCGCCTTTCAATAACTTTCTCCCTAGCCTTCATACTATGTGACATTAGCTTTATTCCTCTATAGATGTTGCACTCCAGCACATCACCTTTGTTTTTAAAGATGGGCACCAGCGAACTGTTACACCATTCGTCAAGTATGGCTTCTTCCAGCAACAACTTATTGAAGAATAACGCTAACCACGTCCATCCATCTACCCGTAATAACTTCCATACTTCGACTGGTATTCCGTCCGGACCTATTGTTTTACCATTATTCATCCCATTTACTGCTATTCTCACTTCATCCATACTAATTATTCTCACTAACCCCTCATTTACTGGTTTACTCCCAAGCACACCACTCCAGTCATTCTCCTCATTCATCAGTCTTTAAAAATAGCCCTTCCACCTATCCTTAATTTTCTCATCATCCGAAAGAACTGTTCCAGTTTCGTCTCTTATAAACTTTATCTGACAGACATCCCTCGTCTTCCTCTCTCTAGCTCTAGCAAGCCGGTATAGATGTTTTTGGCTTGCTGGATTATCCAGTGTGTCATAAAGCTTGTCTTGGGCTTTTGTTCTCGCTATGGCCACAGCTTTCTTGGCTTTTTTCTTTAGAGCATTATACTCACTCTTTTTTTCTGCTTTCAAACTAACATTCTCATCTTCAACACTCTGCCATTCCTTGAACTTTCTCTTCTTATTCTGCAACACATTCTTTATTTCTGTCGACCACCACCACCCCTATCTATCGTACCCTTTCCTTTCGTCTCTCCTAAAATACCTCTCGCTGCACTCCTAATATACCCCGCCATTTCATTCCAACATTCATTTACACTTCGATCATTCATGTCCCCCATATATATCATCTTATCCACAACTCGCTCTTTAAATTTCTTCGCACAATCATTCTTCTCCAGCATATTATGCCATTTTATTTTGAGGGGAGGTCGCTCTTTGTTTTTATTGGGCTTTATTTCTACGACCATTTCCATTACTAGGAGTCTGTACTGTGCCACAAGGTCTTCTCCCGGTAGCACTTTGCAGTTTTTGACGTGTTTTAAGTTCATGCTTCATCAAACTGCACATTTTTATTTTAATTTCATGTTGGTGTGATCGAAATGTTTATTGGTATGTCTTGGGTACCTAACTAATACAGTTTTACCTTTAGAGCAGGGTCCTGACTGACTGACTATTTTATTAGTCATACCTGACACGAAAAATGGAATGTGATCACGATGTGGTATTGTGTTAAAGCTTACTTCAATTGTTCTTGAAAGTTTACATTTAAAGTGCTGCTTAGAGTAACTGTTTCTTTATCTTTCAGGAAACATTGAGGGTCAGTACACCTTGAAGTTTAAGAAGTTACAGGAATTTTCTGAACAACAGGTTGTTGACTGCGGTCATATGTTAGGGTGTAGTGGCGGATCAGCGTCCCAGTCTTTTAAGTAATTGGTGATTTTATTTATTTATCCCGACTCCCAAAAAACACTACAAAGTGAAAAATAACTTTAATTTCGGAAGTCGGTGGCAAAACAAACCAAAGTAAATAAAAAACCAAAGACACCGACTTCCGAAATTAAAGTTATTTTTCACTTTGTAGTGTTTTCTGGGAGTCGGTTGTTTTTTTTTTTTGTAAAAAGTTTTTAAACAGTAAAAATAAATAAATAAAAACCCCAATTACTTAAAAGACTGGGACTTTTCTGGGAGTCGGTTGTTTTTTTTTTTTGTAAAAAGTTTTTATTTTTCACTTTTTAGTGGTGCCTACCACACACAAATCTGAATACCACTCTGCAAAATTAAATTAGAGCGTCATCCACATAGACTAAATGGGAAAATACGTATTAAATTATTGAAACTAACTCAAAAGCTCCTGAAGATATTTTTATGCGACCATCTCAGAAGTACTTATACAGTTTTAAAGCTTCGTCATAGTCGCTTAACTATTTTAATCGTGATATCTTATTGCCACCCGTGAAATACTTAAGTATCATCGTTGAGGAGTTCCCGTGGCCATCTGTGGTCTTCTTCATCAGTTCTACTTCACCAGATGATACTTTCTGAATGCAAACGCTTGATTTGTTGATGAAAATACCAAAATCGCTATATGTATGCCTATAATATTTGAGGAGTTCCCTCGATTCCTCATGGATCCCATCATCAAAACTGGATTTTGATAAAAATGGGACCAATCTGGATATAGTATACCCTTGCAAATAAAAAAATAATTTTCCGAATTGGTTCATAAATGACGGAGTACTGAGGTACATATAAAAAAAAAATACAACCGAATTGAGAACCTCCTCCTTTTTTTGAAGTCGGTTAACAAATGTCCTTCTGTTTACTCAATTCTCTCTTATTCGGTCTTATTGAAGTTAATGATTTGACTTCGACTTCCACAAAGAGATTACAGACAGTTTTACCTTCGTCTTCTTTATGATGAATCACTGACAGATGGACATGTTATTATTCCATTTGACATATTTTTTAATTTATTTGTTAACACTCTCTTGGTCGTCACCAGCAGTCAGCCTCAACCCGGCGCTGTACCATGATATCCGACTGACTGGAGATCACGCAGCGCCACCCCGACTCACCGAGAACTATGCAGCACTTGGTTCCAAGTCGCTGGAACCTCAGTTGGGCCTGGCAAGCATCACAAGATACACGACTCAGCCCACTATGGACCTCCAGTCTTCGGAGGGGAGAGATGTGGCGGCGGCATCTACATCGCCACATGCGAACTACTCATCACACTGATGATATCACGCAGAATCCTGCATCGCGCAAACCGAGTTTATCGCGCGACTGGCATATATACAACATCCCCTCATCAATCGTCGGGCAGTTGCCCACCAGACACGACACCCGTCTGGTCGGAGGATCCTCCCTTTTCTATGGAGGATGAGTGAACTTTACATCCTGTTCCTCATACCTTTATATGATAATGATAACACACAAAAACATATAAAAAACCGGCCAAGTGCGAGACGGACTCGCACACAAAGGGTTTCGTACCATATTATATGTTTAACAATCGCAACGATAACTTTGTATTTCATAATGATACTGTGAATTACAAGTTTATTTTTTGCAGTTGCAGAAAATCGCCCATATTTAAACAAAATACCTTACGAATCGCCGTTTTTAGTATTTCTTCATTAAGTACAGTATAAGGTACATTATATAACAGAAGCTCTATTATATAATGTACCTTATACTGTACAAAAACGGTATAAAATTAACAACTTTTACGGCAACCTATTTCTTCATTTTAGAAGATAAAAATATAAAAATATCTTTGTACTCGACTCGACGAGTTCTACACAATAACACCCCACACACAGGTTATTTTTTTTTTTCAAAATGAAAACTTTTTTGTATGGAGACCGCCCCCTTTAATTTTAACTTTACTTTATTTTTATTATTTGTTGTTATAGTCGTAATAAAAATACACAATCTGTGAAAATTTCAACTCTCTACCTATTAAGGTTCATGAGATACAGACGGACGGACGGACAGCGGCAGCTTAGTAAGTTTGTACGCACAATATTGAGATACTAGCTAGACTGCCCGTGGCTTCGCCAGGCGTGGATGTCTGATTTCATGGGTTTTAATTTTCTTATTATTGTTTATTTTTCATCAAAAGTATAAATACTGAGTTTCAAGTTAATCGGACTGCGTTTTAAAAATCTTCCATACAAACTTTAACATCCCTAAACACCCTTTGAGGGGTAGTTTTGAAAAACTAATAATGAAAAACTTTATTACTTACATAAGCAAGTATTTGTGCTAAATTTCAAGTTCATTAACCAAAACAATAAGATTTTCCATGTAAACTGTATCCCTGTTTTCACCCCCACAGGGGTAGAATTTCCAAAATTGTCTGAGATGTTTCCATAACTTGGGTCAAACATTATTTACACCAATTTTCGAGTTAATCAATCCCCAATAAAATCCTCCGCTGTAAAATTTACTATTCACCCCTTTTCACCCCTTAGGGGTAGATTTTTGGAAACCCTGATAAACGTTACTTAGTCTTCATTTTTGGTCTCAAGTACAAAAACTGAGTTTTGAGTAAATCGGACCGCGTATTAAAATTCCTCCATACAAACTTTGACATCCATGAATCCCGTCTTCTGGGGTCGCGGGTTGTTCGAAAGAGATACCGTGGCCCTGCTAGGCAACTGAAGAAACACGGGGGGGTTTTAGTCAGTAACAGTATGACACGACCTTCCGCTCCACCCAGAGCGGGAGAAGTCATTTGATGATTTCCCTTCCACAAAAAAAAGGGGGTAGTTTCGGAAATCTAAAAATGATTAATTTTATAGTTAACTTATATGGATATTCGTGCTAAGTTTCAAGTCTAATAACTCAAGAGATAAGATTTTTCATACAAACTTTCATCCCCTATTTTATTCCCTTAGGGATGGAATTTTCAAAAATTCTTCGTTAATGGATGTTAACACTATATAAGGTATCTATGTGCAAAAATTCATGTCTCTAGGTCCAGTGGTTTGGACTGTGCGTTGATTATAATCAGTCAATGAGTCAGTCAGGAATTTGAATTTTATATATATAGATTTACAAGACCATAAACTTCTGATAGGTTTTCCTGTAATCTATAGGTAAAGAACTATTTTCTGTATTTTTTTCAAAATTTTAGGCTTAGTAGTTTCGGAGATAAGGGGGGGGGGAATGGTCAATTTTCGTCTATTTTCTTAAATAACTTCTAAACAATTAATTTTAAAATTATAAAAAAAATATATTTAAGACTCTCACAGTAAGGTCTTTCATTTGATATGTCACACGGTACAGTTTGCAAAACTTTTTTTTTAATTGTACTTATTTTTGCCCCAAAAGAGACCCCCATATTCAAAATTCATTTATTTACGTTACATATCCGTGTTTGGGTTACTAAAATACATATGTATACTAAGTTTCAACTTAATCGGTTCATTAGATTCGGAGCAAATTGCTGTGACAGACGGACAGACGGACAGACAGACAGACAGACAGACACACGAGTGATCCTATAAGGGTTCCGTTTTTTCCTTTTGAGGTACGGAACCCTAAAAAAACCGCGACCGCAACTAGAGGTTCAAAACAAGCTCATTTTTAAAGCAGTTTGATGGAGTTGGTGGCAGTTATTTTAGTTCAATCTCAGATTAGATGCCTCCAACTTTTTTAAGAAACTCTATACAGCAACGCACACTTGCCAGTTTCGTATCACATCACCTCGATCCGAGATCAGCTAGTGAACGAGCTTGTTTACAACTTGCTTAGATATTTTAAAGATATTACGGGTAGTCAGAAGCCCGAAAGTCTGGCAACCAGTCTTACCAAGCATTATCGTGTTTCATCATCATCATCATCGTCATCATCATCATCAGCCTATAACAGTCCACTGCTGGATATAGGCCTCTCCTTTTCACGCATCGTGTTTACTCCATGTAAAATACTGGTATTCAGCTGTATCCGGTAGCCGACGCCAACATTGTTGGGAACAGGCTAGGAAGATGATGAATTGATAAGTTAGCGCTTGATCTGTGACTTAATAAAGACTTTTGACTTGGTTGACATCTCGCTCGTCTATAAGAACCAGATGACAGGACAGTATAAAATGTCGTTGTAGTAATTTTTTCTATGGTTTCCTCTTGGATACTGAACCGGACCCTGTGCTGTGGCACGCAATTTAATGAACACCTTGTATAGGACCAAACAAAATACCTGGCAAAACTTTTACGGGTCATAGGCTCCATGTATCTTACTCATGAATATGAAAAACTTTCACTAAGGGACCAACACACTGAAATAAAAAAAAAACAACTATTCCCTACACAAGTGCAATACTTACACGATCAAAATGTATTGTGCGGCTGATTCTGGGTACAGTATTAAATAATAAATATATCTAAAGATTTTTGTAAAATTTATGGGAAAAACCACTTTATCTCTATCACAGTTTTTTTAAGCAATTGTAAAATTCCACGAAAATAAAGGACACAAAAACAAACAAGAAGGAAGGGTACAGAACGGATCCAGTTTGTGAAATCAATTGAGATTATACTGAAACATAATCATAAAAAAAAAAAATTGTGGCGCAGCCTGGGAGAGGCTTATGTCCATCAGTGGACTGCGATAGGCTGAGTAGATTGAAACAGACTTAAACGTCAAATGATGTCAATGCAATGATTACGGTGGATGGTCATTAGAAGAAGGAGCTCGTGGCTAAGTAATAACAGCCGCACGGGTCGATCCGTCAGGTTAAGCTACGCTTGCCGGGGTTGGTCAGTGGATGGGTGACCATCTTTACATAGCGAGATTCCTCCGTGCCTCGGAAAGCACGTTAAGCCGTTGGTCCCGGCTGTTATTCGTGGATCTTTGACAGTCGTTAGGGGTCGTCAGAAGCCCGAAAGTCTGACAACCAGTCTTACCAAGGGGTATCGTATTACCCAGTAACTGGGTTGTGGAGGTCAGATAGGCAGTCGCTCCATGTAAAATACTGGTATTCAGCTGCATCTGGTTAGACTGGAAGCCGACCCCAACATAGTTGGGAAAAGGCTAGGCAGATTGATTTTTGGTCATTAGAAGAAGGTTAGAGTTTTCTCTATTTTGCTAATGCCTAGTTCAGGTAGAATGTAGGTATTTTATAAACGAAAAATAGATGATAAAGTATAACCGTAGTTTTTGGCGGCCATCTGCAGTAGTTATTATTTATTTTAGTACACGGAGGACTTACAGCTTATAAATAATTAAATATATGTTTATTGATCCAAAGATATACATACATAGACACAGGTTGTGTAGTTACATGCTAAGACTAAATCAACTGACAATGGACACTAGGGGCAAAAATAATGGTAACAAAAATTAAATCCTGTCACCTAAACTAGGGATGGCCTGTATCTTAGGAGACAGTGTTTCGGCCGAACTGAACTGTAAACCTTAGGTTTCGAGAGTCGATGTTAATCTGCCATAAGACAAAAATGTGTGTGAGTTGGTGTCATTAGTGTCAGATGGTTAAACAGAAACAATCTAGATTAATATCGAGATAAAGATTATATTTATAATATTGAAGAAACTACAAAAGACACAAATTAGAAAAAAAATAAAAATAAAATGTAGCCTGCCAGTATTCAACTTAGTTCGGTCCAAAAATTACATTAAGTGAAGTTTTATTAAACACTTAACTAACATGTATGAAAGCATTAAGCGACGACGGCTGTCGCCATGAAGTTATTCATCATGTCGCAAGACAGCGCATCTTCACCGCGGTGCATTCTGAAGTAGCCTTCTTCCCCAAACGACGTGCCCCAAGAATTCTTGACGATCCAAAACGGCACATCATTGTCTGAAATAAAAGTAATTTCAGCAACACATGAATGAAAATGAAAAGTAACAGATACGAAAAACCACTAAAATCCCGAATGGCACTTTAGCTATAAGTAGCTTGGGAGTCTTTAAATCACGAAGGTTACTTCCAACCAAGCGTATGTGGCGGCATCTGCTTCGCACATACAAACTACGCATCACAATGACATGACGTCACGCAACCTGCATCGCGCAATCAGAGTTTACCGCGCAACTAGCATATATACAACATGCCGACATAAACCGTTGGGCAGTTGCCCACCAGAGACGACACCCGTCTGGTCAGAGGATCCTCCCTTTTCTATGGAGCATGAGTGAACTTTACATCTTGTTCCTCATGCCTCTAAACGTACACCAGAGTCAGCTGCACCATCGCGAAGCATCTGACAAGACAGCGGCCAAACGGGGCATAATTATAAAATGAAACACTAACGTACCTGATCCATATCCTACGAGTAGGACTCCGTGATCTATACGACCATCATCACAGTCCGAATCAGATATAATTCCTTTTTCATATAAATGTAGACCGGAAGCCTTGATACCTTCGAGAAAGAAACATACAGTTAAGCTTTTTGTCTTGACTATTAAAAACGACTTCATGAATTCAGTTGCGATCTTTCTGGGGGTTAAAACACTCACGAATCTGAACAACTTTTAGCCGACGTTCGCGCCGACGTAAAAATATCGCGGCGGGAATTTATCGCGCACTGGATTTTCAACTCTCGGTGTTGAGTCGACCTTCGAGAATCCAACCTAACAACAACAGAGTGGATCCCAGCGCGTCGAAAAAACACACTGTTGGATTTTCAACTCTTGGCGCTAAGCAGAGCGTTGAAAATCCAGTGCGCGAAAAAAATTCACCGCGATATTTTTACGTCCGTGCGAACGTCGGCTTAAGGTGTTCGCGAGCACACTGTGGCCACCAGTGCGCTAGCGAACATTTTAAAATATATGGAAAATGTTGCATTGCATGTTACCTCACATTTTGTGTTGCAAATAATCTGTACCCAGCTTTATACGTTTACATCAAAATAACGAAAGTGTGGGAACCGTTATTTTTCTAATGTTATAAATCGAGTATAGTGGTCGGTAATCTGAATGGCTCGATAAGATTTAGATGCAACAGTTCAATAAAATCGAATTACTATAAAATGTAAATTAAATAAGATAATTCACCAATCGAGATGGGTCCGGTGTGGTGCAGCAGTTGTTTCACTTTCTCTTGTGAGGTAAGGTTATAGGAGCGGCAATCTGTCACCTGGACCTTCACTTTGTTTGCATCAAAACTGCAATTGTTCGATTTTCCTTGGTAAGGATAGTCATCTACAGACTCGCTTCCTCCTTGCTCGACCAGGTACCTGTCAACATGACCGTCAGAAATGGTGTCAATAAGATACAGGGCCTGTACTGGGCCTTAACTAAGCTCTCATTGACAAACAAGGCCAAAAAGTAGTCGCGTTGCCATATTAAAAAAAAACCGGCCAAGTGCGTGTTGGACCACGCGCAGTAATAGGGTTCCGTAGTTGCACAATAATGCGGACTAAGAAGAGGGTCTTTATGTTTTTAGGGTTCCGTACCTCAAAAGGAAAAAACGGAACCCTTATCACTTGTTCACTTGTTTGTCCGTCTGTCTGTCTGTCTGTCTGTCTGTATGTCAGTCGGTCAAGACCGTTTTTCTCAGGAACGCGTAAAGGTATCCAGCTGAAATTAATATCAAATACGTAAGTCTATGGTCCCTTGAAGTTCTAAAAAGATCAAACTTCTGAGTAATTCATCAACTCGTCCCACATGTTTACGGCCCATTTGGGACGACTTGACGAAAATCAAAATAAATAATATTTTCATTCTGCAAGTCGTCCCACGTTTCTTTTTGAAGTCAACGCAATAACAAAATACGGTCATTTATGCGACATTTTTTGATACTCGCAAGTAAATCAAAACCTATAGAGTACTTCCCATCATCCTAGAATCATGAAATTTGGCAAGAAGCAAGGTCTCACAACACAAATATAGGAAAAAATCCGAAAATTGTTAATTTGTAATTCTATCACATAAAAAAATATTTTCACAGTTGTCAGTGTGTCAAGACCCTTTTTCTGCAGAACGCATAGAGGTATCAAGTTGAAATTAATATCAAATACTCCTATGGTCTCTTGAAGTCCTCAAAAAGCTTCAAGCTCAAGCTTCTAAGTCAACGCAATAAAAAAAGCCATTTTGCGACACATTTTGATACTCGCAACTGTCGCAAGTAAATCAAAACCTATATGGTGCACTTCCCGTTGACCTAGAATAATGAAATATGGCCAGAAGCAAGGTTTCCCAGCACAAGTAAAGGAAAAAGTCCGAAAATTGAGAATTTGTAATTTTATGAAATACCTTCTTTTTTTTTTTTTTTTTTGATATCCAATGTTAAGTTTTGTTTTTGGGATAAATTCTTATCAACTACAGAACTCTTCATTGTGCGTGGTCCGACACGCACTTGTCCGGTTTTTAGGTCTATTATCACCAGTGTTAAAAAAAATCTGAGAGTCTGATTTCAAATTTACCTAATCGTTACAAACGCCAGCAGGTCAAACCACCCGAAACTGTCAAATTTTCTCAATAAACCTTGAACCTAATGCTTTAGAAATAAACATGAAAATCTCAAAAAATCAATCTGCCTAGCCTTTTCCCAAATATGTTGGGGTCGGCTTCCAGTCTAACCGGATGCAGCTGAATATCAGTATTTTACATGGAGCGACTGCCTATCTGACCTCCACAACCCAGTTACTGGGTAATACGATAACCCTTGGTAAGACTGGTTGTCAGACTTTCGGGCTTCTGACGACCCGTAACGACTGTCAAAGACCCACGAATAACAGCCGGGACCAACGGCTTAACGTGCTTTCCGAGGCACGGAGGAATCTCGGTATGTAAAGATGGTCACCCATCCACTGACCAACCCCGGAAAGCGTAGCTTAAGCTGACGGATCGACCCGTGCGGCTGTTATTACATCGCCACGAGCTCCTCATGATCCAGATGAAAATCTATTAAAGGTAATTTTGACAGATTGTAGTAGCTTGATGTGCTGGTGTCTGTACATGATTCGTAATTGTCACAGATACAACACACTAAACGCAATTCTGCACTATTAACATTCTTTTTGAGGTCAGTAAACCTCCTTCTCCTCTCTCTCTCCTTCCTTCTTTCATGATTTTAAATTACCGCAAAGCAGTGCTCATATATCCACCATAACATCCATGATCTGTTTTGTCGCAGTCTACAATCTGCTGTTCAGATAATCTTATCAGCTCCTTGTGTTTGATGGCGTACTGGCCCTCAACACTACCTGTAATAAAATATTAAAAACATTTTATAATAATACTTCTTTTATTATACACAGTTTTAACTATATTTCAGAAGCCTATAGACAATAATTTAATTCTTTAATAAAAAATTAAAAAATATTGGTGCCGATTTTCTTGTCAGAAATGCCTCTAAACTAGACTAAAATTAATTTCGAAAGTCGGTGTCTTTGGATCTGTATTTTAGTTTTTTGTCACCGACTTCCTAAATTAGTATATTTAGGGGTGTTAGTATAACTATATTAGTAACATGCAGGAACACTAAAAAGAAAGAAAAAGAAAATCACATTCACAGGAAGGTATATCAAACTTTGTTGCCAACATGTAACTTGGTGAACCTCCTCATTTTAGGCCCATCCAGCCTCTCTGCAAACACCCTCAGAATGCTGTTGCTGCTTCCCCCTACTCAGGATATTACTGAGGCAACTTTCTTCCGCATTATCGCAAAGTAGTCGTCAGTGTGCGCATCAGCGAACATACCTGATGCACTACAATAAGATGGGAGCCTCAACGTGTGACTGACACTGGCATGGCCACCATCAGGGATTTTCATTTTGATAACACAAAAAAATTGTCGCTAATTAGTCGAAATTTGTTGCCGAATTGTTGTTTGTTGCATAATTTGTCGGTCACTGGTTCAAAAGTTAAAGTCGTCTTACAATTCTTCAGTAACAATGTGGCCCAAATATTTAAAGTGGGCAACTCTCTGCAAAGTGAACCATTTAGTTTTACAGGAGGGAAAAAGGGTTGGAATTTTATTCCTCCCTCGAAACACTAACAGCTCACTTTTTGTAGGAATAAATTTTAGGCCGTGCTGTTTGGCATACCCTTCACAAATGGAGAGTAACTTTCTAATTCCACTGATAGCAGGGCTCAGCAGCACCATGTCGTCTGCATAACTTAAGTTATTTAACCGGCAAAGCGGTAGCGGTACACCATACTCCATCTATATGGCATCCGACATGAGTGCTGCTGAGCTCAACAAGCAGTTTATTGACATAAATATTAAAAAGCCTCGGGGAAGTTAGACCTCCCTGCCTAATGCCGCACTCGAGTTTGTACGGATACTATCTGACGGAGTTCCTCTGCTTGTCATACCAAACAGATAATGTAGACACTAGATGCAGTAAGAACGCTCCAGAAGCTTCTCCCATAAGACATTATAAGAAACCAGGTCGAAAGCCTTGGAAAGGTCAAGGAAACAAGCATGCACAGGTGCTTTCCAGTCAGTATAATATTTAACAGTATGCTTCAAGCAAGTATAGCACTTTCAGTAGATAGCCCAGCATGAAAACCAAACTGTGTGTCATGTAACTGGGTGTACACAGGCCAAAGGAATTAAGTAACCAGACACGCACACTACAAAACTATATCCTACTGTACGTACTGCTCACAATGACAGCCTCGCACACATCCCATTCATAGAGTGAGTGCGCTGACGTCTTTTAAATGATAGTGTAACATAATTTCGCAATGTAGGATAGTTGCTCTCGTGGCGCAACAGGTAAGCATTCAACCTACAGTGACTGAATGATCTGAGTTCGAGCCTCGAGTTTACTAAAATATTATTTTTGAGATTTTGTAATTTAAAATGAATATACTAACTGAATAAAGCGATATTCTGACCAGTTTGAGAATCTACCACAAGTTTCTCGCCTACTTAAAATTATTTCCCAGTTTAGAAGCTAACTACCCGCTTTAAAAATATATTCCTGCCTTTAATTGTGAACTTATGTAGTCAGTCTGCATTAGCAACTACACATTATACTCTTTCTTTTGCACTTGAAGTTTGTGATTGTGATATATTGATTAATTTAGACCATGCATCATTTAACAAGATTTCAAAAAGCTCAGATTATTGTTTTGCATGAGAAAAAAAATATTTCTATTAGTGAAATCGCAAGGCGCCCAATGCTATCGGTGAGTGAAATTATTATTAGAATGTATTAATTTATTATGTCACCGTGATCCCACCCAGTAATTTTATTATGATTGTCTGTTGTATCTCATTTAACGAATTGTGAATATGAATAGTTGAATCTAATAGGAAATGACACCGGAATAGTTGAATTTAGTATAATGAGTGGCTATGCAGTTAACAAATAAATACAATTTTTGTTAACTGCATAGCCACTCATTATATCGATAATTATTTAATCATTTCCATTATTGGTTTACACAGTATTATAGTAATAGTTTTTTATCTGTGTTTTGTAATAAAATATTCAAAAATAATGAATATGTTTGTAAATGATTAGATAATAATAATAAAATACAATTTTAAAAGATTTCATTTTTTATCTAAAATATTTAAAAATGTAAATTGCATGTATGGTAATTAAACAAAGGATTTCTATTCTAAATAAAGTATAATAATACTGTTTAATACTTTTTAGAAAAAATAAAAAATCATCATTATATTATATTATTTGTTGTTTGTTTTTTTTATTTGTGTCATTATTATATTATATTATTTTTTATAAGTATGATATTATGTATTTCCTAGGTCACTCGCCCTGCCTTTTTATTTCCATTTTATCGTATTATAATTTTTATTATTACTGACCACTAGCCTTATATATCAATTGTATTTAAGTATATAAATATATATTCTCTGCATTGTATTTATATTGTGTAACTTTTATTTCTTAATTTATAATTTGGGAGGTGTATGTTTAGACCTAATATTTTCACTTTTTTTTTTGTAGAGAAAAACCGTTTGACTGTGGGTGCATTGTCACTGAGACAAGCGAAATAAACCGTCGCCTGCCTGGACCGACACCATTGGCTTACACAAATGTTTCGCCTCGGCATCGTGCGTGAGATTGTTGCCACCCATACATCAGATCCATTCGCTTAGACCAGCATAACAGCAGCAGCACACAACGTCATTATGCAAACTGTACGGAACCACCTGCAAGCAGACGGTTTGACATGTTGCAAACCGACGCGTAAAATTTTGTTATATACCGTGCACCGTCAAAATCGCGGAATATCGGCACTTCGATTGACAAAACAATGTCGTCATAATTACTGATGAAAAATGTCTTCGTCGAAAATCACCACCGACTTATCGTAACATACATATTATATACTACCTTTAAATTTCAGACATTTTAACGTTTTTAAATCTATTATTTTCCTAGAAATAATTAATAATGGTTGGTAATAATTATAATACCTACTGTTCCCGATACAGGTGGTAAATGTTTTTATTTTAATTTTAATTTTCAAAAATGTAGGTAATTCATATCTGTATATAACTGAACTAGCGACCCGGCCCTGATTCGCACGGTTTTTACGACTTGTTAAAACATGAAGGTTTCTATAATATACAGGGTGTTTGGTGCATCGTTTGCCAAATTGAATTGGCCGAAAGAAGAGGTCATTTGCTATCGCTTCAGGCTCAAGTACTCATTTTTGGCCACACCGGTTTTTTTATTACAACTTTCTAATTTTTATTTTGAAAAAATCCAAAACTCAGCATTAAAGCTTAAATTAAAAAAAAAGTTTTAAGTGTAGTCGTCAAATTTCATTTTTATTTACATATGTACTGTTGTATGGCTCTATCAAATTTAAAATTACTTGCCAGTTACATCTAGTTTTTTTTTAATAAATCACAAAGTTTTTGGAAAAATAAAAAATGAACTTAAAACTCAACTTTAAATAGCTATAAAAAAAAAACTAAAAGCGATCGGGATCTTCGAATTATTTTAAAAAGTTCTCTAGTCTATCCCCTTTCCAACGGTATGCAATGTGTTAAAAAACTCTTTTAATATCTTTAATAATTAGCTAAATGTGTAGTCGAGACACATCAGGCTGATATTGGATATTACGTTTAAAACACTAGTTTTCGCATAAATTACATGCTATTAGTAGATAGATACTGTTATCTCACGTCTTACGTAGTCTCTTATCTCGTTCTTACATAGGGAACTTTCCTCGAAATTGAAAAAAAAATACATTATTACAAAAATAATCATTTATTAATAAGTAATTTAATTACATACTAATCTTACAAGTCTTGTTCAAACTGTCTACCACTATTGCGTATGCACGCGCGACATCTTCGTCTTATCTCAACTGTAGTGGTGCGTAAACGCATTTCTGCTTTGATCGTCATGAAAGCCGCCTCAATGCGTTGGACTAAATCATCTCTTGTCTCAACTTCCGTGGCGTAGACGAGTTCTTTGGCCCGTCCCCAGACGTAAAAATCCAACGGAGTTAAGTCTGGAGAACGTGGAGGCCAAGGAATAGGGCCATCCCTCCCAATCCATGAGTCCGGGAATGCATCATTCAAGTACTCCCTGACGGTTATTCTCCAATGAGCGGGACAACCGTCATGTTGGAAAACAAAAGACCTGTCTTCACTGAAAATTGGCAAATCAGCTAATAATGCGGTTTTCACTATCATTATCATGATAGTGAAAACCGCATCAAAATCTGTGGCGTTAGAAGAACAACGCGGCTACACAGACAGACATGAAAAGCGACTTTATTTTATAATAGATACCTAAACGAAATACTTAATACTTTCACAGCATATTTAGCCATAATAAATTAAGTCGGCGGTACTGTGTAGGTAGGAGTGTGTGAGTGATGTTATTGTTACTGGATCAGATTATATTTGTTATCTATGTGACATGTTTATTCACTCCGCCCATTGTTGTATACATATTATATAATGGTATAAAAAGATGTAATAGCATGTTCTAAACATATTGTTGTATTTATAATAAAACATGTTCACTTTTGATGTTCTTTTTTTTAAATAAAGATATTTATTAAAAATGGTTTTATTTATTTAAGCAATTTTAAATAAATAAAACATTTTCTTAACAAAAATTGTTCTAATTGCTTTAGCTTAAAATAATAAATCGCAAAAAGAATCATCACTTCAGAGATTTGAACTCACACCGTAGTACTCAGAAGTATAATGCCTTATTCGTTGGGCTACGAACGCTTAAGTTTTCAACGCGAAATTATGTTATACTATAATTGAGAAGACATTAGCGCACTCACTCGCACATGAACGCGATCTGTGCGTGAGGGCATTGTGTGCTGTAAATGAATCGTTTTAACAGTAGCAATACAGTTTTGTAGTGTCACGCACACTACAACACTGGTTACTTATTTCTGTTGCAGACTGTACCTACCGAGGTGTGAGTCCAGCACACTGTCAAATACTTTGGCTATCACAGTTGCCAGTGAAATAGCACCAAATTAATGGAACGCACTTACCAATTGCGCTAAAGGCATAACAACTTCCACATTGCCCTTGGCTTTTAACGGGGGTGACGGCATCGTGTTCGCGCCAGTCGAACGACTCCGGCGCATCATTATAGTTGATGTCTTTATCAAAGAAGTATTCACAACTGCTGTTCTTGCCAATGGAACGAGAGTCAGGTGAAAGTCTCAAACAGGTTAATTTTGATTTGAATTCTTCTTGAGATAAATCCGAAAATTGCGTTATACCTGAAAGAAAATCGAAATGTTGTTATTGTGTATACTTACCAAAAAGAAATAGGACAATAAACTTTGGACCGATTAGATAAAATAAATACAGATTTTTTTTTACCGAAAACCGCGTGTTTGCTATTCTCGTTCAAACTGTTTATATTTTGCAAATTTTCTTTGAATATTTGGAACCTGGCTTGCTTCTCGTTTTCGTCAGCGTAGTTTCTTTTATACTTTAGTATGAAGCGCTCGAAGTGCAGTTCGGCATCTTCGAGTGCGTATGGCGCTGGTGCACGGGCGGCTGACCGCGCAGCCGCGAACGCAAACCAACTGACACACAATAATAACAACATTGATGCCATGATAGTTACTGACGAGAGCAACTGCTACAACCACGTTCTACAATATTCTTAACAGTACAATCGCAGTGTTATATACCATGTTTCTGGGCTAAAGAATTCTAAACGTTGGCATTCACTTGAAAAATACCTATTTGAATTTTATAGTTTGTGATAATATAAATATTTTAACGGTATGGTATGGTTAAATTCCTTAAGATAACAAGTTTATCTATCTTTTTTTTCGAGTAATATCAGCGTTTTAAAATCTATTATATTTTATGTTTAGGTCGTAGGATGATTTGATAATTCGAATTTTCGCGAAAACCCCAGGAATAATGCGAAAACACGGTTAATTAGATAATGGTGAAAACATTTCTCAATCTTACTGGAAAAAGATAGGGTTTTTGTAAAAACACAAGTCGCTCTAAATATTGCGAAATGAAACGTTAGCTATTATGAAATAAGAAGGCTGATTGGCTGTTCATTTTTGTTTGTTTGAACGCGCTGGAACTACTCGTCGGCTTTGAATTTTTTTTAGACATATTTAATATCACGCTAAGACCCTTAGGTGCCTAGCAAAAAGAAAAAAAGACAGAAAGAACGCTTAGCGAAAATGCGATGCGACGGGGTGGGTCGAGAGAACAATAAATTTCACGCGTACGAAGTCGCGGGCAGAAGCTATATATACAATATATAGGTACATACATATTACAGACAAATAAATAAACTGGAAGTGTCTGTTGTAATGTCTAAATAATACATTTTTACGAAATGCAACATTGTTTATTCTGCACAAATAAAACGCACATTACAGTACAAAAAAACTTTAATTCAAATTTTTTGTATATCTGTCTGTTTGTTTTTTTGTTGCGGCTATACAAAATTAGTTTTTGTTTACCCTAAACCCGAAAAGGGGTCATTGTACTCATCATTTTGAACAACTTTTTCTATGGGACAAACCTTGAAATCACGAAAAAAAATCAGGTGTTCCATACATTTTGTCGATTTAAGTGAACATAAATGTATGGAACAGCTGATTTTTTTTTCGCGATTTCAAGGTTGGTCCCATAGAAAAAATTGTTCAAAATGATGAGTACAATGACCCCTTTTCGGGTTTAGTGTAAACAAAAACTAATGTTGTATAATCTCCGAAATGGCTGGACTGATTTTGACGCCATGTTCAATGGCAGATAGAATGGGCTACTTTTATTTCAGAAAAGTAATTAGGATTCTGCGCAAGAAAATTAAAACCCATGAATCCGATATCAACGCGGGCGAAGCCACGGGTAGAAGCTAGTATTCAATATTAATTGATTAGACTAATATTTGAAATGTTTATTTAATGTGCATCGCTGATTTTATTAGTTAGTTATTTATTTTCATACCTGTAGAAATAATTCAGCGTGCAAGTCCATCAATATCATTCAGCTATGCGATGGTTGTCTACATTATATCTATACAAATAAATGAAATTGAAGTGTCTATTTGTAATGTCAAAATAACAGCTTTCTACTAAATGCATAATTATGAAAGTATTTACAGTACTCATAATAAAAAACAGTTTTTAAAATTTTAGTCTGTCTGTCTGTCTGCCTGTTTGTTCCGGCTAATCTCCGAAGCGGGTCTACCGATTTTGATGGGACTTTTATTTTGGAAAAATAATTAGGGTTCCGCGTAAAAAACATAAAATCTATGAAACTGTGAACAAAAAGTTTGATGTTTGATTTGAAAAATTCTTTTCAATACACTTCCTCGAAAACTGGTTCATACCGCACTACGATTATATTCACAATGCAATGTATGTCACACGCGTGCGATTTTTTATTTTCCCACCCGTGTGCGGGAATAAAAATTTCCACAGATAACTTATACCTAAGTATACTTACTTAGTCCAAATTGGTTCAATGCCTCTATTCACAACTCTCTATTCGGAAGTGAATGTTTTTTTTAATCTCGGCAAAGAGCTATGCGTCTTTAAGGCGTTAATGTTTTTTGAATACATATTTAAATAATGTTTATATACAACGTGTAACGTTAAATGCGCAAAACCTCTTGGGGGGTCATTGTACTCATCATTATGAACAACTTTTATTATGGGACCAAACCCATTTTGACGAATTATGCGAACATAAATGTTCTGACCAGCTGATTTTTTTTTCGCGATTTCAGGTTTGGTCCCATAGTAAAAGTTGTTCATAATGAGGAGTACAATGACCCCTTAAGAGGTTTTGCGCATTTAACGTTACACGTTGTATAGAATATTATCAAAAACCATGATTATTGCAATAAAAAAAAAACGTTTATGAACCAATTAACATTTATTTCTGTTCTAAATTCAAAAATATTTGAATTTTCTATTTTTAATATTAGGCTGTTTATCAGCTTTATACCTTTGCTTCTCTTTGAACCTGGCGAAAGCAAAGAGCGGAAAAAAAAAAGAAAATTTTATCATAGTTTTCTATTAATTCATGACAAAAAGAATTTCCGTTATTTTATATTATTTCTTCAAAAGTGTATTGAAAAACGTCATTTGATACACGTGGAAATTTGTTATAGCAGTTCTCAGCTCAAAAACAACCTCGCCTACGGCTCGGGTGTTTTGATTCCGCCTCGAATGCAATAACAAACTTTCTCCACTTGTATCAAAATGTACTATTTTGCATTTGGTAGCCCAATTCTCTAGAATGTTATAGGTAATTTAACATCACGCTACGACCCTTAGGAGCCGAGCAAAAAAAAGAAAAAAGTCTGAAAGAAAGAAGTTATAGCACGGACGGGCGATGTAACGTGGCGGGTCGGGGGACGAGGGAGTTTTGCCTTAGCCTGAACCGTTCAGCGTTTTTTTATGAAACTCCATACAGCATCGCACTCCGTAACGTCATCTCCTCTCCTTGGGATCAGCTATTCTACGAGATTACTTACAACTTATTAAGATATTTGACAGTCGTTTTCTAGGAATATGAGGAGCCCGTGGCTAAGTAATAACAGTCGCAAGGGTCGATCCATCAGGTTAAGCTACGCTTGCTGGGGTTGGTTCGTGGATGTGTGACCATCTTTACATACCGAGACTCCTCCATGTCGCAGAAAGCACGTTAAGCCATTGGTCCCGGCTCTCAGTCGTAGATCTTTGACAGTCGTTACGGGTCGTCAGAAGCCCGAAAGTCTGACAAGCAGTCTCACCAAGGGGTATCGTATTACCCATTTACTGGGTTGTGGAGGTCAGATAGGCAGTAGCTCCATGTAAAATACTGGTATTCAGCTGAAGCCGACCCCAACATAGTTGGGAAAAGACTAGGCAGATTGTTATCTTGGGGTATGCATAACATTGTGTCACTTGTTCGCACTGCCAACCGGATGAAGATGGAAGAAGAAGGAGGAAGCCTTTACCCAAGAGGGATCTACATCCAAGAAAAATAGCTAACCAACCAGACTTACACTAGATTTATAAGTTAAATGTACTATCATGATCATGACTAACAAACATTTAGAATGTACAATATTTGATGTGGAAATAAAAGGCTTTTAATTTTTTTTTAAATTTATTATTTGTTTATTGTCTATTTGTATGTACCCAGGAAATGGCGTCTCGTAGGCAGCTGCCAGATGTTAGACTGGAAGCCGACCCAAACCACAGAATAATACAGATGTGACACTCCGCAGTTTAGGTATGAAGCTACAAGTATTTTGGTTATTTTGAGAATATAATATTTAGCGAATCTAATATTTTGAGAATCTGCTATTTTGAGAATCTAATATTATGCGAATAAAGGAACTTGTAGTTGAATATAACTGTAGGTAATAAGCGTTGTGCGACCTGAATTGCACTTTATTGTGTCGAGTTAAGAGTCGCTTTTTATTTAAATGATTTTGCGGAGTGTCCCATCTGTAATAATCTGTGCCGCAACATTGTTTGGAAAAGGCTAGGAATATGATGAATTGATAGGTTAGCCGTTTGATCTACGATCGAATTAAGGCTTGTCCGTCGCAAAAAGCGCGGTCACTGTCGAACTGCATAGAAAAGAAAGAGAAGCGCGATGACACAACGCTTGCAAAATATGAAGTAATTATCGATTTACAAAAAATCTGTTGATTAAACTAAAAAAGTAATTACAGAAATCATTCCTTATTAGCTTGTAAAGAACTGTATAAATTTATGAACACTTTTAATGAAAACTGTAGAAGTAATATGGTAACAACTCGAAAAAACCGGACAAGTGCGTGTCGGACCACGCACAATGAAGGGTTCCGTAGTTGAAATGAATTTATCCCAAAAACAAACTTAACATTGGATAGGTATCAAAAAAAAAAAATTATAATTATGTCATAAAATTACAAATTCACAATTTTCGGGCTTTTTCCTGTACTTGTGCTGGGAGACCTTTCTTGTTGCCAAATTTCATTATTCTAGGTCAACGGGAAGTACCCTATAGGTTTTGATTTACTTGCGACAGTTGCGAGTATCAAAATGTGTCGCAAAATCGCTGTATTTTTTATTGTGTTGACTTAGAAGCTTGAGTTTTTTAGGATTTCAAGAGACTATTAACCTACGTATATGATATTAATTTCAACTTGATAACTCTATGCGTTCCTCATAAAAAGGGTCTTGACACACTGACAACTTTGAAAATATTTTTTTATGTGATAGAATTACAAATTAACAATTTTCGGACTTTTTCCTATATTTGTGTTGTGAGACCTTGCTTCTTGCCAAATTTCATGATTCTAGGACGACGGGAAGTACCCTATAGGTTTTGATTTACTTGCGAGTATCAAAAAACGTCGCATAAATGGCCGTATTTTTTTATTGCATTGACTTAGCAGTTTCATCTTTTTAGAACTCCAAGGGACCATCGACTTACGTATTTGATATTAATTTCAGCTTCACGCGTTCCTGAGAAAAGTGAAACAAACAGTTCAAAATATTTTAAACAAGAGTTTTTTTTTCTTACGAGCGATTTATCAAATTTTTTATCAACACAGGCCTGGTATAATTCATTGCTAGACTATTTTTAAATTAACCTGAGAAACATTTACAAAAATCGATCAGAATAACGTACTAGTTACAGTTAGTTGTCAGTACTTACTATTATAATATCCAATCCTGTGAATATACTTACTTTTTAGGGTTCCGTACCTCAAAAGGAAAAAACGGAACCCTTATAGGACATCACTCGTGTACACGTCTGTCTGTCTGTCCGTCTATCAATGTTTCTTTTTAAAGTTATTTAAGAAAATAGACAAAAAATACCATTCCAAAAGGCCCCCCCTTTTGGAATGGTAATTTTTGTCTATTTTATCTCCGAAACTACGGAGTCTAAAATTTTGAAAAAAAATACAGAAAATAGTTATTTACCCGTAGATTATAGGAAAACCTATAATAAGTATGTGGTCCTAAAAGAACATGGTAAATCTCTCAATATTGTGAGTCCAAACTTACATTTACAGTAGGAATATATTAGACAACATGTTTTTCAACTACAATGTTAAGTTTGTTCTTGGAAAAAAGTCATCTCAATTACGGAACCCTTCACTGTGCGTGGTCCGACACGCACTTGGCCGCTTTTTTTTTTTTGTAATAAAATGAAACCATAATTGCATTGCTTGATATATTTAAATGTGTTCCCAAAACCCAAAATACGTTTAAATAGAAGCTTGTAATCTTGTAATCATTACTTAATTATGGATGATGACATGAATCCATTATTTATGATTCCACACGAGGCAACACCTTCTCCGCGCTGTATTCTGATGTAGCCCTGTTCACCAAAAACTTCGCCCCATGAATTCTTAATAATCCAGAACGGAATGCCGTTTTCTGAAACGCAATTGTTGTTAAAATTACAGGTCGCTAGTACGTGGAGGAGCTCGTGGCTAAGTAATAACAGCCGCACGAGTCGATGCATCAGGTTAAGCTACGCTTGCCGGGGTTGGGCAGTTGATGGGTGATCTTTACACACTGAGACTCCTCCGTGCCTCGGAAAGCACGTTAAGCCGTTATTGGTCCCGACTGTCATTCGTCGACCTTTAACAGTCGTTACGGGTCGTCAGAAGCCCGAAAGTCTGACAACCAGTCTTACCAAGAGGTATCGTATTACCCAGTTACTGGGTTGTGGAGGTCAGACAGGCAGTCGCTCAATGTAAAATACTGGTATTCAGCTGCATCCGGTTAGACTGGAAGCTGACCCCAACATAGTTGGGAAGCTTGAAAGGCGAGGCAGATTGATTTTTAGTACGTTGGATACATTTTAACACATTACAATTCCGGGAATTATATACGTACCTGTACCGTAGCCCACCAGTAGAACTGCATGGTTTACGCCGCCCACATTGCATGTTTCATCCGACATTATACCTCCGTGATAGGACTGAAAGTTGCTAGCTTTGATAGCTATCAAAAAAGCAGAAGAAATAAATTAGGTTTAGTGCTATTATACGGTTAGTCCCGCTATGCTCTAGTCCCGCTATGCTCGACTCGTAAAATACCTACTAAAAAGTTTCGCTATGCACGAAATTCTTCGATTCTACGTAAACAATGGAAGGTACAGTTGGAAAGAAAAGTGTTTGAATTCAAGTTAAATTTTTTATAGCGCTATTCGTATAAGTTTAAGCGTCTGTAAGTTAAAATTTGTTTTGTCTCGTTCTGACAATCAATGACAGATAAATTTCAGAGCGAAATGTTTATGAATAGAGCTGTAAGTCAATACTGGACTCACAAAATTTAACGAACACACTAACAATTTTCTTCATCACTGCCCGCGAATGTGATTTCGTGCATAGCGAAACTTTTTAGTAGGTATTTTACGAGTCGAGCATAGCGGGACTAGTATAACATCTATGACGATTCACCGGTTATTTATTTATTTGCTAGCTGCGCCCCGCGGTTTCACACGCGCAGACCGGGATAAAAAGTAACCTATGTGTTAATCCAGGGAGTGATATGTAGATTCGAATGACGTTTTTGCGAAGGTCGCCATTTCGAAAAAAATTGCGAGTGGTACGCCAGTTCGAAAACTCATTAAATCGAAAACCGCTATATCGAATGACGTTATCGCGAAGGTCGCCATTTCGAAAAATTTTGCGAGCAGTACGCCAGTTCGGAAGTCATGGTATCGAAGTTCGATGTTGAGTTAATTTGTTTTTTTTTTCCCAAACCAAATCAAAAGAACATGCTCTCTGTGTCTCGTCTCATTGGGGTCGTGAGTTCGATTCCCAGACAAATTAACTCATGACTTTCGAACTGGCGTAGGTACTGCTCACAAAATTTTTCGAAATAGCGACCTTCGCGATAACGTCATTCGATATAGCGGTTTTCAATTTAATGAGTTTTCGAACTGGCGTACCATTCGCAACTTTTTTAGAAATGGCGACCTTCGCAAAAACGTCATTCGAACCTTTATATCACTCCCGTTAATCCAGGGTGTAAGCTATCTACATACCAAATTTCATCCAAATCGGTCCAGCCGTTTGAGCGTGAAGAAGTAACAAACAGACACATACACACACTCACAAACTTTCGCCTTTATAATGTTAAGTGTGATTTATATACTTCTCAGTACCTAAATGGTACATTAAGTTCTTAATATTAATAAACAGTTTCACATATACAGGGTGTAATTGTAAACAGTGGCAATCTTTTAAGGAGTCATTGAATTCATTATTATGAACAACTTTTATTATGGGACCAAACATGAATTCGCGAAAAAAAATCAGCAGTTCCCTACATTTTGATGAATTATGCGAACATAAATGTACTGAACAGCCGATTTTTTTTTTGCGATTTCTTGTTTGGTCCCATAGTAAAAGTTGTTCATAATGATGAGTACACTGACCCCTTAAAAGATTGCCACTGTTTACACTTACACCCTGCATACTACTGTTGCCGGTGTAGAAATATTAAAATTAAAGTACAATTCTATACAATTCAAGTAATATCCCCAATAACATATTTTATATTAGTTTAAAATGAAAATATGTAATAGGTCATTTTTTATACTATGTCAAGTTTTATATGTAACATTTTTATTTTAGGTATTATTATACCTAAGTATAAAATGAAATACCAAAATTTACTAACTATATGATTCAAATGGTTAAGAAAAAGAAAAAAAAAGTTAATATACAAACACAAAGTATTGATAAAAATGTAAATGTCAAAATTTATAATTTAAAAATTCGTTAACTCTTCAAGCGTCACAAATATCACACATCACGTCAATAGTCACAATTATTGTCTAAAATACAGGCAAATATTGTTTTTCTAAATTTATTAGTGGACAACACTCTAAATCTTCAACAAGTTACCCCAACTTGTTGAAGATTAGGATTGCCATGCAATTGAAATTCATGCTGTACAAATGTAATCTCTGGCTATATGCAACTAATTTATTTGGGCTTCTGCCCTTAACTCTTTTATAAGTGTGTTTGTAGTATGTAGTACTTACCAACTGATAGAGGTCCGACTCCGTACACTAATTGTTTTACTTTTTCTTGCGAAGCAACGTTATACAATTTGCAGTTAGTAAGCCTTACCGCTGCTTTGCCTGGGGTAAATTGACAGGCTTGCTGTACAGCCGCGTAAGGGTAATCAGCTTCGCTCTCGATACCGCCCTGCTGAATAATGGTTCTGTGGACAAGTTTAATTATTATTATATTTTGGGTGCTAATTATATTTGACGACACGTTTGGCGCAGTGGTTGAGCGATTGACTGCTGCGCAGCATGTCGCGGGTTCGATTCCCGCACGGAACAAATATTTGTACGACCTACAAGTATTTGTTCCGAGTCTGGGTGTTTGCTATCTATAATATGTATGTATTTACAAAAAAAAATGTATATAAGTAGTTTATCAGCCATCTCGTTACCATAACACAAGCATTAGGTTGCTTAGCTTGGGACTAGATGGCGTTGTGTGAAATGTCCAAGGATATTTATTTATTTATTTATTTAATTAATGCAGCTTTTTTTAAAATGTCAGTCTCGTCTTCAAATATATTTAGTGTCTAATGAATTAATAGGTCAGCGACCATATATTGTAAAACAAGCTACTGTTAATAATATGACGCAGCATGGTGATAATTCTTAAGCAACAAAATTTGTGATATGTCTGCGCATTGACAGCTTCTATACTAAGTGTATCGACTGCATGATTTAAAAAATAATTTCAACATACTCTAATTTCATATAGTCACCTATATTTTTCTATTATGCTCCTGTTTCTGTCTGCAGGGTTTAAAGGAACCTAACTAAACCGAACCTCGGAGTGCCCCTGACGTCGACCATCTAGGGTTATGGTTTTCGTCAGCAGTTCGACGTACGTAGGTATTATTGAAGCTAACTCAAAAAGTACCCAAGCAATGATTATAAAATTTTATATGGGACCAACTACCCTCTCGAATAAAACAAAAAAAAAAAAAAAATCCAATCTACTCTGTAAAAAGTTATGCGCAGCATAAAAAAAAAATATACGTGTCGACTGGAGAACCTCTTCTTTTTTTCGTTGGTTAAAAATATAAGGGAAATTGTAAGTGTTAAGTTAAGCTAAGTTTTTTCATAAAAAATAGCAACACAAGCGCGGGAGTTTACCTAACGCTCGCAAAAATTATTGTCATCAAAAACAATAATCTGCAACTCTTGTTTGTTTGTTTTTGGAAATGTCGTTTATGACAAAATCAGGTTTTTCATCAAAAACCTAGGCTTTGATCAAGAATCACTCCGAGGTTCGGTTTGGTTAGGTTCCTTTAAACCCTGAAGATGGAAATAGTTTAATAAAAAAGTTTTTATTTTGTACTAGCTTCTGCCCGCGGCTTCGTCCGCGTGCAATTTCTTGTCCTTCCAACACACCCCGTCGCATCGCATCGCCTGCCCGCTATTACGTCGTTATCTGACTTTTTTCTTTTTGTTTTGCTCCTAAGCGTCGTTTTTTTTTTTTTTTTATCCTTTATTAAAAAGAACCAGGTTCTTAATAATTCATTACAATCTAGCCTACAAGACTAATAAGCAATTTTAATCTAACTTAATTTTTTACGTGATAATTATTTTAAAACTTAGAATAGTGTTCATTGCACTTTACACAAGTCCGTTCCACTTTCTTAGAGTCTAATATAATAATATAAACACTTTGTTCATGTGTTATATAAGTGTCATTGTCACTATTATTTCTACACTTTTTACACTACACTAACTCAAAAGGTTTTGTTCGTTTTAGTCTTCGCACTATATTAGGAAAGCGCATGTTAAGAAGAACAGACAGGAACTAGACATGCGTTTTAAAAACATGTATTGGTTGATTGGACGGAATTCCTGCCTATCGATTCATAATAAAATTCTATTATATAAGCATATTCTTATGCCAATATGGACATATGGCATACAACTGTGGGGCTGTACTAAACCGACCAACATCAAAATCATACAAACATTCCAGAATAAGGTACTCAGGAGTATTGTTAATGCGCCCTGGTATATAAGAAATGACGACCTCCATCGTGACTTAAAAATGGAACCCGTTACCAACATAATTCAAAAATTTGCTGAGGCCCATGAACACCGACTCCACCAACATGTGAACATCGAGGCAATTCAGCTGTTAGACCAGATTAAGGTCCGTATTACAGAACGTCACTCAATACTCAAGCATTACTTAAAACTAGATTCAAGCCATTTGATTGGTTGAATCTAGTTTCAAACTAGATTTAAACAAAGATCAGTGCTTGAGTTTCCTTCTGTAATACGGACCTAAGAGTCGTAACGTAATATTTAATAGCCTTATTAGCCTTTCTCAAGAATTAGGCTATTAATATTACTCGGCTCCTTTTTAATAGCCTATAGCTTTCCTCAAGAATTAGGCTATCAAATGCAAAAAGAGTTTTTTAAACCCGACTTCGTTATTAAACAAAAAGCTCCAGAGATTAGCGCGTTAAAACTTAAAAACCAACTCTTCAACTTTATAATAATAGTGTAGATAGTGTAATATAGAGTATAGACTAGGTAAGGTATCCCTTCGGAGAAAACATGCCAGATTTTGTAAACATAATTGTGTGTATAGCTGAGAACTCTGAAAATATGTATTTACCGAAAGGCACCAGTCATATATCCACCTTGACATCCATATGAATTTCTGTCACAGTCAATAGTCTGTTGTTCAGACAATTCTAACAGAATCCCATGCTTGGTTGCGTATTGACCCTCGATGTTTCCTAGAAGGATAAATTTATCAAAATAATAAATATTACTGCCAGCAGACTTTAATAGAGTCGGCAACAAACAAATATAACTAAATAAAAAGAAACAAATAGTCCTGAGGGAATCTCAGTATATATAATAGTACTATGGAGGGAAGCCTGAGGGCCTAGACAAATGGCATTTGCTTCGGAGCGATTCTATTTCTACAATCGCTACAGTTTCAAAGTGACATTGACATGATCACGTGACATTTCGATAGCTTATGTCAACCCCATACATTTTTTGGCTTTTTAGGCTTTTCTACTAGCGTCATCGCTAATCGAAGGTTACTTTGTTGCAAGCAGCAAGCTTTTAAAGCGTTTCGTGTTTCTGCAATGACTTTCTACAAGATAAGGTTTTCGGTAGCTTCATCATCATCGTATCACCGAATGACGTCCACTGCTGGATATAGGCCCCCCACTTCAAACACTTCGGTAACTTGTGTCCTAAGCTTGTGTCAATGCAATGCATACGTTTTTGACTCATTTAGTATGTTTTTGTTTTTTTCATTAGCTCTGATCGAAAGTCATTTTATACATAGCCTCAGGTAAAAACTTTAAATATATTTTATTAAGTATGTATGTATTAAAAATTATAACCTTGCTTTAGGGATAAGTGGATTAATAGTAATTTTCGTCACAAATCAAAATCTATCTATCTATCTTCTATATAAATAAAAAGAGAAGTCCTGACTGACTGATTGACTGACTGATTGACTGACTCATCAACGCCCAGCCCAAACTCTTGGATCTAGAAAGCTGAAATTTTGCACAGAGATCCCCTTTATAATGTAGACAAGGAATAAGGAAGGAATTCCCGGTAGTACGTTCCCGTGGGATATTTTCCGACATCCACGGCGGGCGAAGCCGCGGGCAAAAGCTAGAATGTAATATACTCACCACTAGCACTAAAAGCGTAGCAGCCTCCACATTGACCTTGGTCCTTGACGCGAGTGACAGCGTTATGTTGACGCCAGTCGTGCGACTCAGGCGCATTGTAATTGGGAACCTGATCGTCGAATACATCGTTGCAATCTGCTCCAGTCAAATTTGAAGGACGTGTATCTCGCAAACCAGTGAAATATTTGATGAATTCAGCAGGAGTTAGATCACTAAATTTTGTTATACCTGAAATAAAATATATTTTAGCACAAATATTTTTCTTCCAACTTTATGTCAAGAGAAACTATATTTAATGTTTACATACCAAATACAGCGTGTTCACTTAGTTGATTCAGAATGTTAGCTCTTTCTAAGTTTTCTTTGAATATTTCGAACCTGGCTTGCTTTTCTTCTTCGTCGACGTATTGTTTGTTGTATTCTTGGATGAAGCGTTCAAAGTGTAGCTCGGCATGTTCGCGCAGGAACAACTCGGGCGCAGTCCTGGTCGCCACAAGCGCCGCTAAACAAGAACTCAACAAAAACAACAACGGTGACATTATCGCTCAGACAGAGACAAAACCTAAGATAGTTTAGCAAAGAAAAACTGAAGCCATTTATATACCCGTTTGATAAATGAAATATTCGGCAATTACTCTTATCGTTTTGGAAATATGCTAAACGAAAAATACTTTTTACTGAATTTAAATAACTCCAAAGTTATATACTTTGCATTCCCTGTCTTTTATCGAAAGTATACTTTAATAATATATAATTGTTTGTCTGTTTTGATTAGGTATTATGTTTATCATGGACTTGATCCTAGCTTGAGTAAGAATTTAAAATTTTATTTAGGTTCAGTTTTATTAATTTATCTCATATTCTAGTCAGGAAATATCGAGTTCATAAATGTGAATATTATCATAAATGTAATTAGCTGCCGAGCAAAGCTAAATTGAATATTGGTGTCATAAGTCCAAACCTTGAACGTTCGTTCGTAAGTAACTTATCTATGTCATTAATTACTTACCTACACGAAAATATTTTTTATAGCCTTTATAGAATACTTTGAAAACCTTTCGTAACTTTGGACATTTATGTAGGTATACTTTAAATTCTTTGTTGAATATTCTTATCTATTCTTTAATTGCAACTTAGTTTAAAACGCATTATTTTGATAGGGTATATTGATAAAAGAGTACAATACCTTCTCAACCAGTTGCCTGCTGATATAAGAAGTCAGGAAAATAAAGTTAAATTTGCCAATTTGCTTAATATAAGTTGTTCTTTTTCAGGGGTTTGTAAGCTATTTTCTTAGGAAAGTGGTTTGCAGATTTTTGGGGGAAGGGCAAATGAGTAACTTGGTATCAAGTGAAAATTAAGTATCCGCACTAAACCTTTTGTAAGTAATACCGTTATGTACCGTTCCCACAGACAAGATATCCTAAGATTTTTTTGTAAAATGTAACAATAAAATAAATAAATAATAATAATAATAATTGGATCGAAAATGTCGTTATTGTTAATTTTTTTTTGTGCGCTTTGCATTTCCACTGCCTGGGGGCCTACTCCCTAAGTCAGTCCGTCTTTCCGTCCGTCCGTTCATCTGTCCGTATGACATTACGATCCATCAAAACAAGTGTAAAAGTTAAATTTTTCGGACGGGCTAACTGCACATCGGGAGTAGGGATAACTGGCAAATCATGTTGTCATTCATACTTTGTTCGGGCCCCGAACCAATCATCCATCCGTAAGTGATACGGAGTAAGAAACGCCCGTAACGAAGGCCGAAACTACGGGCTTCGTGCTTAAGGAGTAGGCCCCCTGGTCCGTACGATCCGCACCACTGTACACACCCGAAGCCGCGAAACTACACTTTGAGAACTTCATACAAATACATGGCAAGCCAAAATGAGAAGCAGGCTCGGTTCGAAATATTCAAAGTGAACTTAGAGAAAGCCAATAGACTGAACGAAGGGCACGACGACGCTGTTTTTGGTAAAAACAAACATTTAAAACACTTATTAAACCGAAATCTAAGCAAGCTAAGCTAAGTAATATCAGCCGCACGGGTCGGTCGATTAGATTATCTTTACATACCAAAAATGTAATAATTGCAACATAGTGATTTGTGAAGTACTTGCATTCATCCAAAATAAAATGCAAGTGATGGATGAGGAGAGTATGGTGAGGTTGTGCACTACGGCTTTCTCCGTCGAGGATATAGAAGCCGCGAAAAATCTGCTTTTTGATTCGATTGCTACAACCAAGCGCAAAATCTCACGGAGAAGGGACGGAAAATCGAAGAGAGACCTTTATGATATTATAGCGTTGCTTAAAGTGATTGATCCTGAAGAAGTACCGATTTTTGTTGCTCGAGAATTGCAAAAGTTACCTCCGGTCACTTTTGACCACATAGATGTTACAAGGCTATTGAAAGATCTTATATTGTTGCAAAATGAGCTTCAATCAGTGAAAGAAGGCTATGTGACTAACGAGCAATTTGATGAACTCAAAAAAGAACTGACGAAGAATGAAAATCCACCGTGTAAAGTTAATTTTAAAAGAGGAGGTGGTAGTAGAAATAGTTTCTGGTTGGACAGTGGGCCAATGGGCCTACCGCACTACTTAGAAAAAACAAGTCAAGGTGCGTTATCAGCTGGTAACGAGACGCCCATGGATTATTTATCATTGTCGCCTGCGAGTGGAAAACATGATCCTAGCTCGCTTGGGCAACAGCGACCTGCGCATGACGAAGCCCCCACCGCTGCTCCGACGCAAACTGATAGTGTGCAGCCAACCAGGTTGCGAGATGAGCTTCAGTCAGTGAAAGAATGCTCTAAGACTAATGAGCTAGTTGATGAATCCAAAAAAGAGCTGACAAAAAGCGAAAATCCACCTTGTAACAGTTCACAGAAAATTGTTTTCAAAAGAGGCGGTGGTAGCAGAAATAGTTGTTGTTTAGTCGGTGGGTCATTGCGCCTACCGCACTACTTAGAAAAATCAAACCGAGGTGCGATATCAGCTGATAAAGAGAGTGCTGTTGATCTTTTATCCTTGTCGCCTGCGAGTAGTAAACATGACCCGCATGTCGAAGCTTCCACCACTGCTCCGACGCAAACTGATAGTGTTCAGCGAACAGGGTTAAATTCGTCGGCGCGGTTTATTTCGCAAACGCATAATTCGGGCAATAAGTACAATAAACAGGATGAAAATGAATGGACCATTGTACAGGGAAACAAGAAAAAGTATCGTTTTTCTGGTAGCAGAGGGAGAGCTGCGTTGGATCCTAATACCAAATTCCGAGCAGCAGATATACAGGTTCCACTGTTTATTACTTATGTTGATAAGCAGGTATCTGAAAGTGATATTACTGAGTACATTCTATCTAGGACACAGATAACAGTGACACTTAAGAAAATAAACATGAGTAAACAGAAAAGCTATAACGCATATAAAGTGTTTGTACCACAACACAAGTTAGCGTTGTTTTTAGATGACAGTCTGTGGCCAGAAGGTGTGTCCTTTCGTCGTTTTGTTTATTATAGCAAAACGAGTAGTTTTGTGAATAGTGTGAATGGTGAAATAACAAAGCAATCAACATGAATGTTCAAGGCAACATTAAAGCTACGTTTTTAAGTTTTAATTGTAAATCTATCAAAAGATCAATTGACTGTGTTCGAAGTTTATGTGCGTCGGCGGATGTCGTAGCACTGCAGGAGACATGGTTGCTCCCACATGACATCCCACTGTTGGGCACGATTGACCAGGAGTTCGCGTACACCGGTACGTCGGCCGTCGATACCTCTGCTGGCATCCTAAGAGGAAGGCCGTTCGGTGGCGTGGCGCTATTGTGGCGTAAAGATAGGTTCAGCGAAGTGTCTGTCATTGAGTGTAATAATCCACGTATTTGCGCTATAAAAGCGACGGCAAATAACCGCGTGAGTGTTGTGTTAAGTGTTTACATGCCGACGGACGGGATGGATAATTTACCCGAGTTTACGGATTGTTTCAGTGAGGTATGTGCTATAGTTGAAAATATTTCTGTAGAGGCTATATTTGTACTAGGAGACTTTAATGCACACCCGGGGGAACTTTTCGGAAAAGAGTTAGATAGTCTATGTGAGGACCAACAGTGGATATGTGCTGACATTAAAAAGTTAGGATGTGTTTCTGATAATTATACATTTGTTAGTGACGTGCATGGGTGTACGCGGTGGCTCGACCATTGCGTTGTTAGTCGGTCTGCTTGGCAAACCATTACAAATGTATTTATTAAATACGACACTTTTTGGTCGGATCACCTACCGCTTGGTATTGAGTGCGACTTGGATCTTATTATAAGTAAAACTAGTGTCAAGAAGGCTACGTGTAATAGGGTTACTTGGGGTATTAAAACCAATGAGCAAATTGATAAATACAGAGATTATTGTAATAGTAAATTTAAGTTACTGGATTTTCCAGACGAATTCAGGCAATGTAGTTTTGATGTTTGTAATATTATGGAGCACAAAAAAAGGCTTGACACAATGTATGAGAATATCGTATCAATACTATCAGAAACATGCATATGCAGTCATAAGCATGAGAATAAATCACGCATAAATCGTACAGTAATTGGTTGGAATAAACATGTAAGCGAGGCGCACAGGGATGCCAGACTAAAATTTTTGAATTGGGTTGAGCATAATAAACCAAAGGTGGGTAACGTCTATAAAGATATGTGTGAGAGTAGAAAACTGTTCAAAAGAAAGTTGAAATGGTGCCAAGACAACAATGAGCAAATAAAAATGGACATTATTGCTCAACATCGTTCCTCAAATAACTTTGGAGACTTTTGGAAGGCAACAAGTAAGTTGAAGCCTGGCATACCTGGGAGCGTGGGAGGTGTGAGTGACAGTAAGGGCATTGCTGATCTGTTTAGAGAACACTTTAGGGTGAGTTCCCCGCTTGGTCCTTCAAAGGTGATGCCTGATGATGGGTTGGTCGTGGCGGGTGACTTATTTAATATTACAGCTAAACAAGTGTCTAGTATAATTACGAAGATGTCCAGAGGTAAGTCACCCGGTCACGACGGGCTCAGCATTGAACATCTAAAGTATGCTGGAGTTCATCTGCCGCGCATTCTGGCAATGTTCTTTACTCTATGCATGAGTCATTCATACCTGCCTCCTGACCTCTTGCGAACTATTGTTGTACCAATTGTTAAAAATAAAACGGGTGACTTATCCAACAAAGAAAATTACAGGCCAATTTCATTGGCTACAGTAGTGGCTAAAGTGCTGGACGCTGTGCTTGACTCAGAACTTGAAAAGCATCTCAGCTTTCATGATGCTCAGTTTGGATTCCGCCCCGGACTTTCTACTGAAAGCGCCATTCTGAGCCTGAAGCACACCGTGCAATACTACACGGAGAGGCGTACACCTGTGTATGCATGTTTCCTCGACCTTTCAAAGGCTTTTGACCTCGTGTCATATGATCTGCTGTGGTCTAAACTTAAAAAAACGGGCGTACATGCACAGGTGCAACGGGTCTTCCACTACTGGTATGCCAACCAGACCAATAATGTGAGATGGGCAGGCAGTCTCTCTGACGTGTACGGTTTGGAGTGCGGGACGAGGCAAGGTGGTTTGACCTCCCCTAAGCTCTTTAACCTTTACATTAACGACCTGCTAGCTGAGCTCGGCAGCACTCTTGTCGGTTGCTCAATTGATAATGTGTGCATGAATAATATTAGCTATGCGGATGACATGGTGCTGCTGAGCCCAGCTGTCAGTGCAATAAGGCAGCTCTTACTGGTCTGTGAGAAGTATGCCCTTAAACATGGTCTCCTGTATAATTGTAAGAAAAGTGAGTTCTTGGTCTTCAGGGCCTCTGGCCAGTGTCCGTCTAGTGTGCCCGCCTTAAAACTGAATGGTGTTGAGCTAAAACGGGTCATTCAGTTCAAATATCTAGGGCACTATGTCACTGAGGATCTTGATGACCAAGTTGACATTGAAAGGGAACGCAGGGCATTGGCGGTTAAATGTAATATGCTGGCACGCAGGTTCGCTCGATGTAGTAAACAGGTAAAGGTTACACTTTTTAAAGCTTATTGCCAAACCTTTTACACGAGTAGCCTGTGGGTCAGCTGTACTCAAAGGTCGATCAATGCTCTGCGGGTCCAGTATAATAATGGATTCAGGATGCTGCTGGGGCTGCCCCGCTTTTGTAGCGCTTCGCGTATGTTTGTGGAGGCTCGGGTTGATGGCTTCCACGCCATAAGACGTAAGCGAATCGCCTCCCTACTAAGCAGAGTGCGGGGCAGCACTAACAGTATCCTTCAAGTAATTGCTGAGAAGTATGACTCGGCAGTCATGAAGGCTTTCGTTCGGATTCTGGTTGGATAGCGTGGCAATCTATCCATGAACTCGAGCGAGAGGTTTCATGACTACACACCTTTTTTATATACCTTGTTTTATGTCTTGTATTATGTCTGTACTAACATAGTTTTTTAAGAAAATTGTGACTAACAAATAATGGACTTTGTCTGAGTTAAAATAAATTAAATTAAATTAAATTAAATTAAAAACCCTCCTCGCTTCGGAAAGCACGTTAAGGCGTTGGTCCCGGCTGTCATTTGTGAATCTTTGACAGTTGTTACAGGTTGTCAGAAGCCCGAAAGTCTGACAACCGGTCTTACCAAGGCGTATCGTATTACCACAGTAGCGGCTGTGGAGGTCAGATAAGCAGTCGCTCCATGTAAAATACTGGTAATTGGGAAAAAGCTAGGCAGATGATGATGTGTTAATCTTCATTTCATTTGAAGTATAATTGGTCCTACGATAATGCCTTGTGGAAAACGAAAAGTAGCGGATTGTAAGCAATTGCATTTTTAACATTGGAAATGTTTTTTCGATCGCTCTGGTATAGAAAGTGCGAGTTCCGTTATTTCTAATAGTCAATATAGTTATTCGAATTAAATAGTCAAATATTTCTTTAAAAAATTAAAGAAATTGGCTCTAAAACGGTCATATTTCTGCGGTCACATTAGGGACAATGTACCCAACATCTAGTCGTATATAAGAATATTTTTTTAAAAAAATTCTCATGTTCAGAAAGGTGGCTCCGACTATTTTTCGAAATTTAAAAAAATAGTAACTTTTGGAGTTATGACGATTTTAAGATCTAGGTTTGTCTCGGGCGCGCTCGTCTAGAAGTAACATATTCGGGGTTTTAGTCGATAAATAGCTATATTCGTAATGTTTTTGTAATTGTGTTGCTTTTTACCCGACTGCGGCGAAGCCGAAAAGGAGGGTTATTATTTGTTTTTTTAATATCATCACTTAAGAAACTAGTTTTTAAGAAAATTATGGTTTACAAATTATTAAATATTTAATAAGTAATGTTAATGTGATTTCAATAAATACGTATTTTATTACTAGGCGTCCCACCCTGTGCACCTGAAATTTTGCACACTTATCAGGTGTAGATCCAAAGTTTCATCTTTTGTAACTTACAAGTTATTAGTTTTATACCCAATGCCCATTTACATCCAAATGGGACATTATGTAATTTAAAATAAAATGCTAAAACCAGCTGAAGTCAACCACGCTAAGAAACATTCTTAAAAAAAATAATTCATACACTAATCAGAAAATTTAAATCTTAACGGAATCTAAAACTCAAACAAGGAACACATTCTTATAAGAGTATATTATAATTATACTACACTACTGCTACTGTTCAAAAGCTGTGTTCTCACAAGCGAAAAATTGGTCGCTGCGGGAACCGACTAATCCGGGTTTCAATAGCGACATTGTCCCTGTATCGTGTGTAACGCACTTTATTGTGGCTTTAACCAATTAATTTTGTCACTCGACTAGATGATCACGCGTGGGTAAATCTGAATGACGTACCACAAAATGGTAGTGTGTATAGGATGCGTATAAGCTAGTTGTCAGTGGCTATTGTTTTTTTTTTCTTTTGGTAGATCGTGGAAAATTAATTTCATTAAGATTTTATTTTTGAAAGTTGCACCTAGGTGCATTTGTTAGTAAAAGTTTTTAGTTTATTTCCTTGCGAGAGGGATTTCCAGGGCGGAGGACACATTTTTACCACACTACATACCAACATTAGACACATTAGAACTTATTTTTTATCCAAGGAAAAAAAAGGAGGAAGTCCTCAATTCGACACGTATATATTTTTTTATTTTTTTATTAAACACGGTCATCACATTTAATACAATCTTTGTGATGTGAAAATCAAATGTTACAACAATGAGCTCTTACACACCACGTTTTTTTCAGGCACCGTCGTAGCGCGTATAACGCGTTTGCAACGCAAACCGTGCAATTTCTCAAGCTTGAGAATCGCCTCGACGCGTGCTAAAAAACTTCGTGTGTTTTCGCCTAAGAGCTTCGTTTCCAATCTACTGCTCGTACTTTGTATTCCATAATTCTCTTTCAAACATATCGGTAGCTCAAAGTGAAGCTAAAAAAAAACAACTCAAACGGACTTCCTTAATCCGACTTTGCACACAATACGACGTTTACACTTCAACGTACACAAATATATAAAGGTTTTAAATAAAAAATATATCCCAGAGGATGTTAATGAAACTTTAAATAACAAAGAGGATAAGCCTGGTGCCGCTATGTCTGATGCTGCAGACAAACGAATTGAAACCGATGATATTTTGAGGAAAATTGCAACTGAATAGTAAGTGCTTCTACATAATGATATTCTGCGAAAGGTCTCGCATGAAAAGAGATTTGGAATTAATGAATGACTTGAAGAATTACAGTAGTTTTATTGAACATGTATTGAGAGTTAAATGATAAATGATAAATGATAAATGATTTATTTTCTGTAAGTAGGTTTGTACAAACACTTTTACACGTCAAACATATTTTTTTTTAAACTAGATGAGTTCGACGTTTCCTATCTGACTACTCTGAGAAGAAACGCCGAAACAAACTCAGAGGTCACAGTCTCTTTTAAAGTCCAGACATAATCTTGGTCAGATCATGTGAAGACCATGTAGATTGCAGTCTGAAATGGTCTTTTGATGAAAGAACCACACAGATTGAGTGGACCTGTCCAGTCAGTGCACGCATTTGTCAGTAATCGTGCAGCTCAACTCAAAACTTAAGGAGCTTAACGATTCGACGAACAATACCAAAGAAAAGACATTTGGGTAGGCCGCATAAATTACTCAAACTGTCAGACTATAACTAAAACTGAGAAAAGGATAAAATAAATAAAAAACAATGATCCACGTAGTCTTCACATTCACAATAATTAAAAATAGTATAAGTAATACTTTACAAAGTAAATATTCATGTCATTGTATAGAATATGTAAAAAGGTATTTAAATCAACATTAATAGTGTAAATTTATTGGAGCAGCTCAATCCCAAGCCTTTTTGTCCTCAATATAGTCTTTGACAGTATAAAAGGCTTTCTGACAAAGTTTCCGCTTTATACAATTTTTGAATTTATTAAGGCTTAGTTCTTGAATGTGGCTAGGTAGTTTATTATAAAAACGTATACATTGGCAACTAAACGAACCACTTATTTTCTTAAGCCTGGTTGTAGGAACAACAAATTTGTGTTTGTTTCTAGTATTCACATTATGGACGTCACTGTATTTTTTAAACAAATTGATATTTTTATGAGCATACAAAAGATTTTCATAGATATACTGAGAAGGCACAGTCATTATATTAATTTCTTTAAATTTATCTCTGAGGGAGTGTCTGGGACTTAATTTGTAAATTGAACGAATAGCCCTTTTTTGTAAAACAAAAATTGTCTGAATATCGGCGGCATTTCCCCACAACAGAATACCGTACGACATCACACTATGAAAATAACTAAAGTAAACTAAACGGGCTGTCTCTAAACAAGTTAAATCACGAATTTTCCTAACGGCGTATGCTGCAGCGCTAAGCTTTTTCGACAATTTATCTATATGGGGGCCCCATTGAAGTTTGGCGTCCAAAGTTATGCCCAAGAACACTGTGGTATCTTCGGGAATCAACTCTTCACCCTTTATGAGAACACTAGTTTTTACTTGTCTAACATGAGGTATAGTGAACTTAATACACTTAGTTTTTTTCTCGTTAAGAAGTAGGTTATTAACATTAAACCAGTTAACTACTTTTGCGAGGGCGCTATTTACATTGTCAGTAACCAGCTGCTGACGTTTGAGTTTAAATAAAAGTGAAGTGTCATCTGCAAACAACACTATATCATGATTATCCTTTATGAGGTAAGGCAAGTCATTAATATAAATAAGAAACAAAAACGGGCCAAGAATTGATCCTTGGGGGACCCCCATTGTTACTACGGATCCGGGTGATCTTTTCCCGTTAACATCAACTCTTTGAATCCTATCACTTAAGTAAGAAGTGAGAAGATCCAGAGAGGCGTTCCGGATTCCGTAGTGATGCAGTTTCCTGATTAATGTTTCATGAAGAACGCAGTCGAATGCCTTGGACAAATCACAAAAAATGCCCAAAACATCGCATTTATCCTCCCATGCATTATAAACATGACCTAAAAGTTCAACACCGGCATCAGTAGTCGAACGACCCCTTGTAAAACCAAACTGTTTGTTATGTAATAATTTATGTTTATTAAAAAATCTTTGCAGTTGATCTAAAATAACTTTTTCAAAAATTTTACTAAAGGTAGGTAGCACTGAAATAGGTCTATAATTAGTAGGGTCAGATGTACTACCCGATTTAAACAACGGTATTATTTTACTATATTTCATAAGATCAGGAAACTCACCACGGTCAATACAATTGTTAAAAATAACTGCTAAAGTAGGTGCTACAATGTTTATAATTGATTTAGCAACGTCCACAGAATTACCCCATAGATCAGCAGTCTTTTTAATATTTAATGTGTGAAAGGTTTTAATTATGTCTCTACAGGTAACATATTGGAAATTAAACTCAGAATCACAAACTGAAACGTTTTCTTTAAGTAAAGACTCTGCAGCAGTGGGTGATGACCTTAGAGATTTAGTAGTTGATACGGGAATCTCAGCGAAGAACTTTTCAAAGGCCGCGGCGACTTGGGAATCTGATTTAATTATGTTGTCATCAATAGCAAGGCTGTAGTCACTACTTCGGTTGCTTGACCTTCCTGTTTCGCTATTAATGATATTCCATGTCATTTTTATTACATTACTACTATTTTTTATTTTTGTACTCAAGTAACGTGACTTGGCCATACAACAAACTTTTTTAAATAATTTAGAATAGTTCTTAACATATAAATTAAATTCAGCAGTGTTAATACAAGTCCGTTCATCATACAACTCATAAAGTCGTTTTCTACTTTTATGTATACCAATGGTGGCCCAGTCACTGAAGCAAGTGTTATTATTAACCGAGAATGCCTTTGGAATGAAAGTGTTATCAAATTGTGTGCAATACATATTAAAAAAATCATTATATTGTTCATTAGGGTCATCATTAGTTGACAAAAGTGGTAATTTACTCAAAAGTTTAGTTTTAAATGATTCCAAACGATCAGCTGTTTTTGGATTAACAGTGATATCCTTTTTAGTATTTTTTTTTATTAGATTTGGAATGGTAATCAAGTTGAGTATGGTTATAATAGAATGTGAAAGGTATACCTTAAGTTGGTTAAATGAATTCTGAAAGTTAACGGGACCACGTATAATCTCACCTCGTTCAAATAGCCCTACTGTTTTATTAGACTATGTATTTTAACTATAGTATAAATGCGAAAGTGATTTTGTTTGTTTCCCTTTCACGCTAAAACGGTGAACGGCTTTGGATGACATTTGGCACCTGGGTAGACCATGACCTGGGACAAAGGATACCTACTTTTTATCCCGATATTCCCACGGGATCGTGACATACGGGTGAAACCGCGGGGCGCAGCTAGTTTCACATAATCAGAAGGAGCGCAAATTTCTACAATTTGGTGTACCTACACCATGTAATGCTGTTAAGATCTCTGGAATATATATTTGTCTGGTCATCGATGCTAAAATGGAATTAGGAACACAAGCAACCGCAATGTACCCAAATACAGTTGATCTTAGAGATTAGATCTTAAACACTGATAGACTGATCCAAATACAAGTTTCAATGAATGAATCTACAAATGACCGGACAATACCAGGATTACAGGAACGCAACATTTAGATCCTGACAAACATGAATGAAACTGAATATAAAGTTCATGAATGAACAGCGGAGCGGTCTCCTGTATTGTCACAAATTAAGCCGCATTTGTAAATATTTGTGAATGAAATTTAGATAAGGGATTTCTTAAAGCTCTGATCTGTACTTCTGTAGTGCTTCAAATGAGCCGCTAACAATACAGAGGAAGGCTTAAATAACTTTTGAGTTTGGATGAGGAGACTAAGTAGCAATTCCTTGTTATTTTCGGCTTTCTTTAGTAAGTAATATTTGTGTGGTTATCTAGAAATGAAAGGAAAAGAAAACAACCTTACGTGCATAAAGAATACTAAGGACAATTTTTAATTAATTTAAGATACGTATACAACATAAGATGTTTAAATAAATCTAAGGCGTTGAACAGTTAAATTTTAACAAAATGTCATAAAAATAGAACACGAGAAATTGACAAAACTGACACAATAAGAAACAATGCAACATTCACGATAGACATCTCTCGGTAAACAAGTCACAATTCAGTATTGATGTCAGCATCGTAAGCGCCTGAACGAGAGGCGAGTTAGCTGGTGATACTATTTGTGCTGAAGGTAGGTAACTTACGGCAAATAACGGGTGTCTTTGCGGCCTAAGTTAGTGTTTGGGCACAACAGGAACAAAAAGCCTCAGCAATTCAGCCACAACTGGACAATCGGACTCACCGCGCATAATACGGCAAGCTGTGATAAGTAAGAAGTAATTACTCCTCACTTCCATAGAATTAAAATTTAGTACGCCAGCTAAGAATTTTGTAGGATAAAGAAAAGGGTATTAGTATTTGGGGTATTGTTTTTTGTAAAGAAATCTAAGAAAGGCCTTTTATAATATCTCAAGAAATGAAGGTATGTATTTTTAATGGGAGAGTTTATTAACCAAATAAAAATTAATATTTACAAGTATAATACAAAAAGGAACGGAAATAATTATAGGGCATCGAAAAATTCATCCGCATCGCTGTCGAAAGGAAAGATGCCCAAAAGGCTTGCAGCATTGCCACGTTGTATAGCAATGCTAATTCTTTGGCCAAAAAATAGGCAGCCCTTTGGTCACATGTAGAGTCGACCAACCGCTTGGCGATGTCCCAAGAAATTAAATTAAATTAAATGAAATTGTTTATTCTGTAAAAAAAATAAATAAAAATAGGCTAAATCAAGTCGACATTTCCTAACTACCAGGGTATTACCTAGAAGAAATGGCGAAATAAACTCAGGGGTCAAAGTCTCTTTTAAAGTCCAGAAATAATCTTGGTCAGATCATGTGGGAACCATGTAGATCCATGTCTGAAATGGTCTTTTGAGGAAAGAACCATACAAATTTGAGTGGACCTGTCCAGTCAGTGCAAGCATTTGCCAACAATCGAAAGAAGTAAGGCGTAAGTGATAAGTGATTTCATAGGGATTTCAAAAATCACTGCATCTGATTCTAGGTTCTTCTAGTTAGACTAAGGCCATGTAAATTAGTTTAATGGCCAGTAGGTTGTAAGTTGCTTCTCATATATTCCTAAAAACAAAGCCTAGTTTCCGGTATGAATTGGCAAAAGTAAGTTTCGTGTCAAATAGTACTCTGAGATCTTTGACAGAGTTGACACGAACTATTGGTTCCTCTCCTAAGAAGTATTGAATATGCCTGGAATTATGTGTACGACTCAAAGCTATACTCGTAATACTGAAGGATAGAGTTAATGTCCTTTTATAAAGTGTTGCTGAAGTAGCATATTCCTCCATGCCATATACTAATTTGAGATCATCAATGGATAGCTAACTGACCAATACAATGTTATTACTGCTTTCGATGTGTTTTTGTATGAATATGGTAAAATAGTACATAGATATTACAAGAAAGGCCGAATCATTTGCCGTATCAAATTGTTCAAAACGCAATAAATAAATTACCGATAGCCTCTCCCTTTTCTAAATGGAATTTGTGAAAATGTTTTACCGAAATCTTTTAAAGTTTGTATATTTTTCTTTATCATAATTTCTAAACTTCCAAAGTAAATTCAGTTCTAATATTAAAACTTATATTTTTCCTTGTTTGTTTGAACTGAAACCTTACAAATCGAAGCAAGGGTAACAAAAGTCGACGTGAGGTGAAAAAGTTTAATTTCTAGAACAATACCAACATTTTTAACTAAATGAGTCGTAGTTGAAAATATAATATTTTAAATTAAAGAAGCAAATTCTGTGTTTAACACAGGCATAGCATAATCAGCCTTTAGTGTTCTCACTGCTGGGACACAGGCCTACTCTGTTCGAGAGGGACAGGGCTGTAATCTACCACGCGGGCCCAGTGCAGGTTGCTACTGTTGATAGATGTCACAATATGGCTTCGAATTCTTCTAGGACAAGCCGGTTTCCTCACGATGTTTTCCTTCACCGTTTTGAGAGCAGTGGTGATGAAATTATTTACACAAAGTAAAGCGCCTGCCGGGGTTCGAACCCATGACCTTCAATTCATAATCCGAGACCAACACCAACAGCGCCACCACTGCTCTCCACAATAATTAATGTGTTTATTTTACTTGAATTCAAAGTTCAAAAACAGATTTGCGTGTCAAAAGTACTATCTACTAGTAAGGGTTATCCTAAGCTTTAATTTTGTTTATATGTAGCTGTAAATACGCTTAAATGTAGATGAAGTTAAAAGTATCTGTTCATTATATTAACATAATAACGATCCGCTAGAAATCGACATCAATAACATTGGTGGCCTTGTTCTACCAACTGCTCAGTGAAGACCACCACTCTTATACGCCATGCTTCCCTGGTATGTACAAGTCTGAACTAGGTTTTACTGGCGATCCTCTGAATGTCATCCACCCATTTGGCAGTTAGTCTGCCAACACACATGAACACTCCTTGTGCCGTCAACTCGGTAACAATTCAGTTAGGACTTGAGAAATATTTCATAGGAAGAATCAATTGGTTGGAATTCAGTGTACTTATTACAAAAATTCTTAGACTTAACAGATGCGTTCGACACCTTGCAGCACCAAGCAACATTGAAACATCTGTCAACGATGCAAGTTAATTTTATGGAACTACAAATATCCTTCCCTTGTTACTTTATTGTGCATACAAATAACCTTAATTCAACCACTTAACTTCCGGCAGAAGAAGACTCATTGTGTAATCAGTAGAAATACTGACCGGATGATGATTGTGATGAAAAAGCACAGGAATATGACTCTTAAAGTGCAGAAGTTTAAGATGATAATAGTTTCAAAATAGAAAATGAGAGTAACAATTATAATAGTAACAAAGTGATGAAATGGAATAAAGGTGATGCAAAGATATTGCATGGGTTGTGTATTGTATGGGACGGGATGTGTCGTGCAGGGATAGTGTTTGAACCGTTGATGAATGAATGCATGTGGGGACAGTGTCGTATTGCAATAAATATTATTTGCGTGGGCGGATAGAGAAATGAGTGGAGTAGCTGTTAAGGCCCTGGTTCCAAGCTTGGTTTAGCTCGGTGTGTAAGTGAAATGGCTTTATGGCTGTCTAGTTTGACGCACGAGATAGAAGATTCTCACGCGCACCGGAATTATGTCGTAAAAGTGCAAATAAAATCGTATAAAATTAGAAATTAACTATTTAATAAAAAGTAATCCATCACTGGATGCAGTTTGGAATTTGACATTTCATGGTATATTTTTAATTATAATTATAATTGCTACTGAAGGGATAAACAGCTTTTAAAGATTATTAGGAGGTATGTTTAAAGATTTTTTTGGTGCATTAAAGTATGTTTAATCATGTTTTGGCTTCCATCACTGTATGCGAAAAGGACTTGAAAATATCATATTTTTTTTACATGTCAAAATTATTTACGATTTATGAGATACACAGCTTTAAAAAACCACCTTTTTGATCGTTTTCAGGAAATCTGCGCCTTAAAAGCAAAAAAACTTTTGGTAGGTAGTGAAAAATAGAAAAACAGTTAAAGATACAGCAGCTACGGGTAATAATAATTGTCTCATTTACTAGAACAATTTTGCTATACTCATGGGTACCTAGGTGCTTTAAAATGGTGTATCTATTTTAATCCGTGATAAAGCTATGGAAATGAAATCACAGCGAGCTTTCTCATGAGAGCATATTGTCAATTTGTCATTAAACTCAGGTGTAAGAATTGAAAATAACTAGATGTTACAGGTAAAACATCTGGGAAAAAGATTAAAGGGCATTTTTTTTTAAACTGCTACCTACTTTGAAAACAGCTTACTAATATTGTTTTGGATATTTTAGGAAATTCTTGATTTAGTCGAATGATAAATTTTACGAATTTTGCTAGGTATGTTTTTATTTTTATTATATGGAGCTTATTTCAAATAATATATGTAAATAAATAGTAACTTAGATACGTTTTGGTCATGACCGTTACCAAATAATAAGGACAGTACTGCAAGACGTAAGATGCCACATTTCAGGATTTCATTTTGTTACTTTTTTTTTTAAATTTCAGTTGGCAATTTAAGTAAAAACGAAAACTAGTCTTTTGAAACTATTTAATAATTACTCGACACTTCTATGTTATAAAAATGTTAATTATTTGCAACTTGTATATATGGGACATCCCATAAGTGGGTTGGTAGACATTTTGACGAAAATGCCCTAAACGCAAACGTAGGCGACTCCACAAACTTTGTGCTCGCACAAATCACGGAAGACATTTATAATTTAGTAATATTAAAATGTTTCTCATTGATCCCATTCAATAGAGCACGAACAATGCCACAATAGGTGTAGGTAACAATGACAACTATAGCAAACACGCGATGGACACCAAACATTTAGAAAACGTCGCAAAAGTCATCGATCGAAATTCCAAAATCAAAATCTATGATCGAAAATCCAAAGTCGATATTTGTTCGGATTTCGGAATTGACACAGGGCTATGTGGTACTGAATGGGTTTTTATTGTTAGTAAAAGTGGCATTGTTGCGAATAAAGAGTGGCTAAGCATGGCTTTTGTGTCCCATTGTGGCGGGTGTGCGCGCACAATGACTTGATCACGTTTAGAATTTTTGGACAATTTCTGTCTGTTTTTGCAACGGGTTGCACCTTGGTGCTCAGTGACGGATTCTGGGAATTTATTTTGGGATTCAGAAATGTCTTACTGATATATTTCAGGTAATCCATTAAATTTTACATATATACAGGGTGAAATTGAATTCATGGGCATCGTTTTAAGGGATCATTGTAGGTACTTATCATTATGAACAAATTTTACTATGGGAAAAAACCTGAAATCGCAAAAAAAAACTGCTGTTCCCTACATTTATGTTCGCATAACTCGTCAAAATGTAGGGAACACCTGATTTTTTTGCGCGATTTCAGGTTGGGTCCCATAATAAAAATTGTTCATAATGATGAATACAATGACCCTTTTAAAGTATGCCAATTATACTTTTTAACATACTTTACGACCAAAAGGTTTGTAGTTAAAATATAAACTTTTCTTTATATTTAAATTCCACTCTATGTTCACTAAAAAGTACAAAATAAACATAATAACTCAAAGACTTACGCAGCTAACAACTACCTACAACACAAGTTTCAAAAGTTAGCACATAATTTAAACGAAATTACCAATTTAAACCACGAAAAAATCACCCACCTAACTTATTCTACCAAAATCCGTCCCTGTATAAATTAGTGCCAGTTACGGGGTGGTATATTTTTCCGAAACTACTTGTCGCCTGACAATGTGGCCTTTCATGCGCATCGGCCATACTCCCGCTGGCACAAACGGGGGCAGAGATGCGCAAAATATGGGCTCAACGTGGCTCGATGGGCCCAATTGTCGGACATTAGCTGCACAAAGGACGAAAAATTTTGAATTTCGATCTACGCCGCGCTGCCGCACTATATTTTCGAGAATTCGATTGTTTGATTTATGAAAGAAATTTTCGTATCAATGAAATTTCTTTTTTAGACTATACTAGCTTTTGCCCGCGGCTTCGCCCGCGTTTATTATACATATAAACCTTCCTCTTGAATCACTCTATCTATTAAAAAAAAATCGCATCAAAACCGTTGCATAGTTTTAAAGATCTAAGCATACATAGTGACAGACAGACAGCGGCAAGCGACTTTGTTTTATACTGTGTAGTGAAGAAATATAATATACACTAAAAAAGACTATTTGAATAAAATTAAGAGTTAGAGTTTTCGAAATGCATTGGCTCACTTATATCAACGCAATGTAAGAAGTCCGTTTGGACGTTTCTCATTATACATGCGATAACTTTGTATGAACGTCTACGTAAGAAATCTAAAATCGAATTCGTAATCCTAATTAATTACTATGTTATCCATACCCTATAACAATGAGTATCATTCGTAAGCACCAAGTTTTACTTTATATTGGAAAAATGTACACAAAAACACGAATTAATCGTTGATTAATATTCCGACAGGACGTTATTACAATGTCATGTCTTTGGGTTCGTGGCCGTAGAGTTGTGACCGTTCTAAGCCGTTTTTTAACCGAATGAAATCGATGTTCTAAAAAATAGATATTTTTACAAACGTTAATTTAGAAAATAGAGAAACATATAATGTTAGAATTTAATTGAAATAAGATGGGCTATTGATTTTTGAAGTGTACTAATCTGTTGGCTATTGTTGTGCGGGTATGATACTTAATTTCTACGTTGGATATGATTGTCATCTTATACCACTAGATGGCGTTACTTTTGGTATAGCTACGATCCATTTCTTTTGTCAAACATTGATTTTACATTTAAAGTTATGAATTCATTAATTCCTGTATTTATGTAACGTCAAATCGAATATTTAAAAGAATTTTAGAAAAGGTTTGTATTTAAGATGTCAATTAATGATAGGTACTGTTTTACCAAACGAGGTGGCGCGCCGCATCCGGTCCCCACTCTTGATGGTTGCCGGCGCAGCGCGTTAGCTCATGGGTCAGTCGGTTACTAGCTGGGCTCCAAGCAAGTGATATCATTTTAAGTGTTTCGTGTGCCTAAAAGTGAGTTTTATCGAAGAAGAGCCAACAATAATTAATGTATTATAAAATGTTTAAACAAATAAAAACAAAATCTGATCAAATATATTTTTAGCTTTATTTTGATATTTAATAACTACTAGGTACGCCACTGGCTCATAATATACAGTGCATTATTATACATAAGCCTCTCGGAAGAAATAGGTATATCGAGTTTTAGTTTAGGTCTTGGTTTGGTTTTGAAACTTGACCAAATTGAAACTTAGTTGGGATTTATGTAATAACTGTTAAATATTACAAACTCGTACGTAAAATAAAACAATATGCCTCGATAATCAATTTTAAAGAATGTAGTTCAATTGTCGATTACAAACTCTAAGTATGATAAATCAATAATGTCTCGAGAATCGGTTTTTAAAGCAACCGATTTTTATTCCCCATCACTATCACAATTGACAGCTGTCCAAGCGGACTTCTTAGATTGCGTTGATTATAAGAGATTTCACTTCACTGTTTCGATTGAATACTAGTGAAAATTCTACCATTCACTTTAAATGGTTACAAACCATTATTCTATGAATACAGAAAAAATAATAACGTTTCGAATAAAAACACGACAAAAGTACGTACAGTTGTCCACAGCAAATAAAGCATAAATGTCTACTAACCGTTATCACAAAAATATACAGCAATTTCGTCAATTCCAATAAATGTTGGTAGGGCTAGGGCTACTATAATAGAACAAATTACGACAACAGACTATCAATTCTTAAAAAAATGGCTCTGTCTTTTAGGCTAGTAATTATCCCCAAGAACCATTGATAAGTTCTCGCTCAACAAATAAAATTACATAAAAAAAATAATTGCAATTAACATCACTTTACACAATTACTAGAAAAACTCCTGCGTTGTACGTTTGTATGTATTGTTCGTGAAAAATGGCATTATCCGCTTTAAGTTGCCATGTGCAGGGCTTCAGGGCATCTTGGTGTGGCTGGTGTGAGTTGTGGGCGAAAGCGATTAAAGCGCTCAAAGATTATGATGACAGTTAATTTAATAATACTTACTGATTCATTGTGTCAAAAAATCACAAAATATCAACACATACATACCTGTATGTGTTGATATTTTGTGATTTTTTAAACGTCGATTGCACACCCAGGTGTTCAGATAACAATAAAATCTATTGTGTCTGCTAATTGGCATGCGACGGGTTAAGGGCACGCTAGTCGCTCATTCTTCCATACAAATGTAGTTTGGCAATTACTCGTCTGTTTGACGGTGTAAGTTTAAAACTAAAAATTATTAAAATTTATCTCGTCATTATCTACCCCCGTATGGAAGCAAAATCGGAAAATAAATTATTGGTTTGGAAGCTATGAGCGTCGAAACTTCCTTATTTCAACACTTATTTTAACGCATCTTTGGGCGTAAATAAATAGCTCCCGGAGTATGAAAATGGCAAAATTGTTACCGTGCAGGCATAGATAATTTATTGAAGAATTTAAATAACTTTACTTTAAATAAATACTTAAAGAAATTTTTTCATAATATATACGCCCAAAGGTCTGTTCATTAAATTTTATGGCATCGTTTTCGTTATATATAATAGTCTATTTCACTAAATACATAAAAACTAAATGAATAAATAAGGATGGTATTTAAAAGTACTTCAATTTATTCCCATTTCATTTACCTAATTTTGCCTGTGTTCCACCAAATATACTGAATGTGCACCAAAATATGTTCATTAAAATATGTCATAACGAGCATCTATTGGATATGGCGCTCGGCGGCCGCTGCCGCGGCACCGCTCGCTTCGCTCGCTCGCCGTCGCGCGTTAAGGGTCACTGTTCTAACCTAACCTAACCTAACCCAAATGATTCTAACCCATATGATTCACCAATGTGAAGTTTCGGACGCGCGGGTGTTTTGTGTAACATTCAGGAATATTTGGTGCACGATCAGTATTTTGATGTACGGATAATATTTTTGGTGAACACAAAAATATTATCCAATAAATAAAGTAACAAAATATCATACATATTAGCCACGCCACCAACTAGTTCGAGCTGCCGACTAGGAGCTCCTTAAGCCAAGGTAGATCCATGAATGGCAAAACACATAACCTGAATAAAAATATTTTAGTTGCAAGGCCTGAAACGAAGTGATCTTTTATTGAAACAATTAATGGTGATATTTTTGTGAATGACAATAATTATTAATGTCTGTTTACTATTATTTTCACTGTTATCACGATATCTTTTATAGTAAAGGTACCAATAGCAACCAGAGTGGAATGGAGTGCCTTGAACCATGGAGTTTCTTGCCGGCTCTTCTCCATTAGAATCGACCAATTTGGAACCGTGCACCTAGCTTCTGGCGTTTCATAAGTGCCCATGTAGGTTTATGTGAAATAAAATATTTTCAAAGTCAAAGTCAAAGTATGCAATTATTAGTGTGTTTTTTGGTGATACAGTAGGTCTTACAGTTAGGTTATAGTGACTCAAAAAACTACCCGATAGCATACACTATTTAACAATGTAAGAATTTAAAATCGATATTACATGCAATTAAACTAATAAACATTTCAGTATTTAGAATAATTACATTTTTTTAAAATAAATATTTAGAATACCTACAGTAAAATTATTAATCTATATAAATAAAAAGAGAAGTCCTGACTGACTGACTGACTGACTGATTGACTGACTCATCAACGCCCAGCCCAAACCCTTGGACCTAGAAAGCTGAAATTTTGCACAGAGGTTCCCTTTATAATGTAGACAAGGAATAAGGAAGGAATTCCCAGTAGCAGGTTCCCTTGGGATATTTTCCGACATCCACGCGGGCGAAGCCGCGGGCAAAAGCTAGTTATTATAATAAATATTCAGATTACAATTAATAAGTACAGTTTTTGAATTTTCAAGCATAAAATACATAATTAATTTATCATTTAATTTATTACATTTTGTCAAGAAGGAATTCGTCAATGGTGTAGTAGCATTTTTCAATAAAAAAATTATTTAGTCAAAAATAATTATTATTTAGTTAAATTATTAAAATTTTTCATTTTGATGTTGATTTTAGAGCCTTCAAATTCTTCGATAATAGTGTGCAAGCAGATAGCGAAGCGATTATGTTAACTCGCTTATCGCTCATTCCTTGAACCATCCACACACACTCACTGGACAATAGTTTGTACAGCAATTTGCAGACACAATTAACAATTGAAGTGTTTCTGCTTTATATTTATAGTATTGACGCCATGTGCTTTTTTATTCCGTCTCACTAATTCCCGCTTAGGGCTCCTCTGTTAAATGAAGCTATTTTCTTAATATAACTGGAACAACACGGGGCTAAAGAGGACGTATAAATAATATTTTATTTATTTTAATATCGCATTCATAACAGATTGTGTACCTAGGTTCTTTCAAAGAGCTAATAGTGTAGCTGATCGCACAATGCTGTTTCAACCTCTTGATATTGAGCGTTTGTGTGTGAAAAATTACTTTTAACTCGATTTCCATTGATATTAAATCGCTAGGCAAATATTTGCAAAAAGACACAAAAAAAAAATATTTTTTAACCGCACGCAATGATTTTGTAGAGAGGTGAGACGAACTCACTTTACGTAAAGCTCACAAACTGTCACTGCTTATAAACTTATAATCATTTGCACTCGCAGCGTATGTAGTGAAGCTACTGCGTGGCGTGGCGCATAACCCGGGAGTGCTGCGGCACCTGGAACTTTGCGTGCCTGACCGGTACGTGTGGAGGCGGCGACGGCCGCCCCTGCTTGCTGTTCCTGCAGCCAGAACCAACTTACTGGCGAGGACTCCTCTTACTAGAGCCATGCGTGTGGTGAACGAGGTTCACGAGAGGGTTGATGTATTGTGGTGCAACTTGAGTGAATTCGCAAAAGCTGCATTATATATAACATGTTATTTAGATGTAGGTTAAGATTTAGGATATAGTATCTTTGTAATTTTATAGGATGTAGATTTAGGATTTAGCATGTAAGGCCACGCTATCGAATTGGATCGCAGATCTGTAATGGTAGTTGTAGGTAAGATTGCTGTAAATAAATAAATAAATAAATAAATAAATAAATTATAATACATACCCTTACATACCCAGATCTTACATAACTCAAACAACTAAATAAAACCGCTTCAATCCAATAAAACATATTCAAAATCCAAAAACAAAAAGCACAGTGAGAGTACATCGTAAAAATCCGAAGTTATTCATTTTTCCGCACGCAGTGACCTCGTACCGTGGAGCGCGGATTTACTTTATAAATAACGCACAAATGAGACTGCTTGGACGCGCGCTAATCCTGATTTACTGAGGTACGGCCAGATAGCCAGTGATATTCTTCGGTAGTGTTCATATTGACGTGGGAAATAAAATGGGAAAGAAATATGTAAGTCCATGTAAAAAATAGTTGGAAGTTTATGTTGGTGCTCAGAGTCTATTGGGTGTATTTTTTTTTATGTTTCCGCGGTTGATGTATGATTTTAAGCTTGTTAAATAAATATAATCCTTTCCAAGGTTTTTTATTTCTTTTGATTTTTTGTGTCATTTTTTCGTTTAGTTCTATCCAAAAATCGTTTATCCGAGACAGACCGACATCGTATAGCTTCTCTATAAGGGATTAAACATTTTTAAAGTTATTTCTTTTGCTCATTCTAGGGCACCACTTTTGTTATAATAATGTAAAGTAGATAACACTTAAAACACAACAGTTTTTCCAATTCCTTGATAAGTCATCATAAAACTTCTTGACAGGGACGTCTCCTGACAAGCATCAATAAGTACACACTTTTTAGAGTTCCGTACCTCAAAAGGAAAAAAGCGGAACCTTTACAGGATCACTTCGTTGTCCGTCTTTCTATCAGTCTGTCAAGACCCCTTTTTCCCAGGAACGCGTGAAGGTATCAAATTAAAATTAATATCAAATACGTAAGTCTAGGTCTCTTGGACCTCTAAAAAAATAATCAAGCTTCTAAATCAACGCAGTAAAAAAATACGGCCATTTATGTGACATATGTTGGTACTCGCAAGTAAATCAAAACCTATAGGGTACTTCCCGTAGACCTAAAATAATGAAATTTGGCATGAAGCAAGGTCTCACAGCACAAATAAAGGAAAAAGTTTGAAAATCATTAATTTGTAATTTTATCACATAAAAAAATATTTTGGAATTTCTAGTTTTTCTACTACAATGTTAAGTTTGTTTTTGGGATAAATAATTTTCAACTATGGAACCCTTCATTGTGCGTGGGCCGAGACGCAATTGGGCGGTTTTTAAAAAAATTCCAAATCGAAGATTCACACGAATAATATGCACTCATCTTTACTTTCAGGATCATAGCTCATAAGATCATAATATAACGCAGAATTAAATTTCAATTCCTAAACCCGTGTCCACACAGGCGAGTTTTGTCGCAAAGTCGCAAGTCGCTACGTCAAGTGCGTTGACTGGTCGCGTCTGATATATGCGTCGGCAATTAATGGCAGGACATAAATAATATTGACTGTAAAGTAAATATCTATAGGCTTAAGTATTGTGAGGGATCTGCCTTTGGAATTCTAAATGAGGTTTAGGAGTGAATTCAATTGGTGTTTTGTGTACGCAGTGCGACGAATTTTATTTATTCTTAGAGATCTTAAGAAAAATAAGAAACGGTCGTGTTTTGCTGTGTCTGTTTGAGAATATTAAATTAAGTTGTTATTTAATAAAAAATATCTACTTAAGGCTAGTAGAGAGCTAACTAGCGCCACCAATGACAATAAAATAATAAGTCTGAAGATATGGAACATTTTGAAATTTCCTATGCTCACATTTTTAGTCAGATGAGGTAGAATTTTTTGTATAAAAAAAATCAACACTAAACTTCCTAGGTTCAAAGTTATAGGAGTTAAGAGGAAATGTGGGTGCTCTCCATACAAAAAGGTTTCTGGGTAATGACCATAAAGCAATGATTTTTTACAGAAATATAAATATCAGTTACTTGTATGCCCCTATGTTTTCCTTTTTGATGATATATTATTTTTATAAGAACTAGAACCCTCCAAAAATGCTCAAAATTGCCTATTCAGACCGCTGTCAAGAGACGCCTAGTGTACCAATTTGACAACTATTAACGGAAAAAGAAAAACATAGGGGCATAGTATATCATTATCCATCTTATTCAGTTGATGAAATATCTTTTAAATTGGTCCAATATTGGAGGAGGAAATAGGCGAGAGCCAAACCTCGAAATGTGACTTTTTACAGAGGCTATTTAGTCGGATCTGCAGTTGTCCTTATCACACGAATTCGAGAGCGGAGCGCTCACAGAGCGACAGCAATACCTTCTTAAAATACCTAATTTTCAAAAGTCTGTCCACCCGCCTTTCCTCTTAACGCCAAAAACTACCGTTTTTTTGTTAACTGCTATAATTTCGAACCTAGGAAGTTTAAAAAATTCTACTCATCTGACTAAAAATGATAGCATAGGAAATTTCTAAATGTTGCATATCTTCAGACTTATTATTATTATTTTTCTCAATGGTCACATGAAGGCATCAAATAAATACTTCGTTTAACTTTAAACCAGCACAGCAATGATGAAAAGCTACAACCAATGAATTAAGCCACACGTTGCGATATTTTGTTCTATGTGTCGGCACAAGGATATTCACACATGGACAAATACTTTTGTATTCAGAATATTAGCCCAAGCCATGGAAACAAATTAGTCATTCAGCGGGCTAATAATGCAGCTGATGAAAGCTCAGCTTTTTATAATTACCATCACTCATAGAGGCACTTTCATTGCTATTACCATCACTCATAGAGGCACTTTCATTGCTATTACCATCACTCATAGAGGCACTTTCATCTTTCATTGCTATTGGTCTATACTTTAATAGGCAAACTCCCGCCTTCAGTATGCGCTCGTCCTAACATTTTAGTGTACCAACAAATCACTTTCCGTCTTCGTCTTCAAATTGTTATTGATCATCCATTGTGTGGCCATGCTGTCCACACAATGGATGATCAATGATGATGTCCTGTCTGCTGTTTGGACTCTTACGGCAAAGGCGTGAAGCTGTGACGTATTGGAATAAACGATTACGTTTGCACGTTTTCTTGTTTTTAATGCATTGTGGAAATTGTTTATAGGGGGTAGTGTGCGATTTAATTTAGTGTTTATTGTGAGTCTCAGTTTGTCTTCATCCGTTTTTATATAAACGTGTGTATGTGTGTTTTGTTGTAAATTAACAGAAAAGTCACAGTTGTATTTCATAAATTGAAGCCGTAAAATCTCCGACTCCTAAGATACAGGTCTGCACCTAGTTTAGGAGCCTGGAAAGCTGACAATAATTTTAAACTTGGTAGTACAACCTACTGTTTCCATAATACGAGTATATGATAAGTACTGTGTTGTTGTTTTTATGTAGTAATAAACTTGTTATGTTATGTTATGTTGGTTTAAACAGTTCTGAAAATATTTAATTATGATGAGACTAGCTATTGTCCCCGGCTTCGCCCGCGTTTATTATACATATAAGTCTTCCACTTGAATCACTCTATCTATTAAAAAAACCGCATCAAAATCCGTCGCGTAATTTTAAAGATCTAAGCATACATAGGGACAGACAGACAGCGGGAAGGGACTTTGTTTTATTTATACTACTATGTAGTGATAGTGATGAACAGGCTAGCCTGTTATAGACTATAGTTGAATGGACATACGACAAATTTCGCCTCAAGTCTGCTATTACAATAGTGTCAGAATGGTCTATCATAGATTTCATAATTGTTGATTTTGACAAGTTTGGTAATCTACTAATATAATGGCATCATAATGGCGTCATTATGACTTTCCAATGGTCAACCACTGACACTCCATTGTATGAAATTATGAATTTAGCAGATTACGAACTTTTAGCAAAATGACAATGCAGTGACAATGGGATCGTGTTGGAATGTAAAAATAGCAGACTTGGGGCCCTGGTTTATACTAATTTTGTTTCATGAGTAGACAGGATTAGTGGATTAGTACCTAATCCTAATCCTAACTATAATAATATTATAAATGCGAAGGTGACTTTGCTTGTTACGCTTTTACGCTAAAACGCTGAACGGATTTAGATGATACTAGCTGACCCGACAGACTTTGTCCTGTCTTAGCTATGAATATTCCAATGTAAACCCGCGAAGTTCCCGAAGGCACAAGCTGAGAACATTTTGAATTGTGTAAGAAAACTTAATTTATATTTTAAGAATTTAACTACGATTTTTTGCTGAAAAGTAAAATACCGGAATAAAGTTAAAGTAAAAAAGTCCAAAATATGAAAAAGATTAATAGGAGCTAACATATTTGAAAAAAGAAAATTGTTTTGAGTATGAATGTCGATGGCTTTAGGAGTAGGGGAAGACCAAAGAAACGATGGATGGACTGCGTGAAAGATGACATGGCTAGAAAGGGAGTGACTACTGAGGTGACGACTAATAGAGAAGTATGGAAGAAAGGGACATGTTGCGCCGACCCCAAATAAATTGGGATAGTGCGTTTGTATTTGTATCAAATCTCCACATATTTAGTACAGTGGTGTTAGTAAATTAACTCTGTAACAATAAACTGTTTAGAAGTTTCTTTCATACTAACCTTGTCCTGCATCCGTTCTGAAGTGGCAATTGATTTTTATTTTACAATATTACATAGCTGACCCGCCAGGCGGTGTCCTGTAAAATTTGAATAAATCGAACGGCGGGAAAACAACTAATTATAAAATTTAATTGAATTTGGAATTCTAATAGAATGAAAGATCGGGAATCTTTCATTCTATTACAGCCCTGTTCAAATGTTTTGTGAAAATGAATTTTCTTCATATTTTTTTGTGACTTTTCCTATATTTTTAATAGTTATTCTGCTATTCGGGACGAAGAAAAATACAACAAATCAAAAACCATGAAAATCCGTTAAGCCGTTCTCGAGTTATAAGTGTTCGAACAAACCCGACTTTGTTTTATATATTATACTAGCTTCTGCCCGCGACTTCGTCCGCGTGAAATTTCTTGTACACCCCACCCACCAACCCCGACGCATTGCATCGCAATGCCTGCCCGCGCTGTTACTTCGCGCTCGGCTCCTAAGGGCCCTAGCGTGATGTTAAATAGCCTATATACTTCCCCATCGCCTGCCCGCGCTATTACTTTGCGCTCGGCTCCTAAGGGCCCTAGCGTGATGTTAAATAGTCTATATACTTCCGCATCGCCTGCCCGCGCTGTTACTTCGCGCTCGTCTGCTAAGGGCCCTAGCGTGATGTTAAATAGACTATATCCTTCCGCATCGCCTGCCCGCACTATTACTTCGCGCTTCGCGCTCGGCTCCTAAGGGGCCTAGCGTGATGTTAAATAGCCTATATCCTTCCGCATCGCCTGCCCGCGCTATTACTTCGCGCTCGGCTCCTAAGGGCCCTAGCGTTATGTTAAATAGCCTATAGCCCTCCTCAAGAAGTGGGTTATAAAATGCAAAAAGATTGTTCAAATCCGACTGGGGTAGTTCCAGATATAGCGCGTTCAAACAAACTAACAAAAAAACTAAATCTTCCGCTGTATTCCACCGACATTTTGCACAACGCCATCTACGGGTAAATTGATAAAACGTACGCTCTAAACATGTTTGCTCAAGAGCAACCGGTATGAATTAAAGTTATTTTGCGTTTTAGTAATTTTATATTATCTCCGAAACTGTATGACCAATTGCCATACTGTAAAGGCCAAAATCTCCATGATGTCCTTGTGATCATAAAATATTTTATTTTGATAAGGATTAAATGTTTTGTTGTTTAAATAATCATCCAAACGTAAGTATGTCTAAAAAATACTTTTTTAAAACAATAAAAGATAAAATATAAAAGATAGAAATATGGTGTCGCGGACTTTTTTGTAGAATTATTTAAGACAGACTAGACTGCCATACATTGTTCTCAATTTTAAACAACGGTTTAGGCAGCGCATGCAAAAAAGTCTGTTTAGAGAGGTATTTCTTTCCGACTTGTTAGACAAAACTTGTGATAGCTCGGCTAATATGCATGATATAAATATAATTTATAGCCTATAGCACTCAGGAATAATGCAGCTTTCTACCAGTGAAAAAATTTTTAGAATTGGATCATTAGTTCTAGAGATTACCCCCTACATACAAACTTACAAGCTTACATACAAATTTTACCTCTTTATAATATTAGTATAGATAAGATTTGCCACATGGGTAGACGATGAACTATGTTAGGACAAATAATACTTTTTATCCCATTTTATGAACACAAATTCTTGACATTGTCAGCTGAAAATACTTTCGACTTTTGACTCACATGGCCACTTGAGCGTCTTGATATCGATACCATGTTTTGTTTTCACAGTGCTTTTTAGCATTGAATAGTAGCACCACAATAACTAGCTTGACTTATATTTTTGAGAAAATTCCATGAAATACGCTAAAAACACACTTTATGAAAATGAATTTGCATATTTGCTTGTTTTCCATAAGATGAAATTTTGATACGCTTGTATTAAGTATCTATCGCTCGATTTTTCGGGCAAGAGGCTTAGAGTAGCCTTTTTCGCTGCCTCTGAGACTTCTGGCGGTGTCGAATTAATAAATTCATCATTACTTGACGAAACTTTCAAATAAAAACAATACAGCGAAAAGAAAAAGCGCAAGGAATAATTTTTACTTTGTGGCGGATCTACATCGCCACATACCAACTACGCATCAATGACATGACGTCACGCAATCCTGCATCGCGCAATTAGAGTTTACCACGCGATTAGCATATATACAACGTGCCGACATCAACCGTCGGGCAGTAGCCCATCAGACACAACACCCTTCTGGTCGGAGGGTCCTCCCTTTTCTATGGAGGATGAGTGAACTTTACACCCTGTTCCTCATGCCTCTAAACTGGTGACCCCGACGTGATCACAAATTAACGATGGGCGCGCATCAGCCCTTTTTGGAGTTCCGTACCAAAATGGTAAAAAAGGAACCCTTATGGTGTCACTCAGTCTGTCTGTCTATCTGTCTGTCTGTCTGTCTGTCTGTCTGTCTGTCTGGATATCTCAAGAACTACTAATGCTATCAACTTGAAATTTAGAATAGTTTTAGATGACGTTGATATCTTTCTTATTTGCAAAATAGTTGGGCTATTTTGTAAATAAGAAAGAAATTAAAATATTTATATTTTTTTTGCAACAGGGACTGAAAGGGGGTCTTAAAAAATCAAAGTGGGGCTACTAGGGCATGTGGGGTATCATATGAAAGAGCGCTGTTTGCAAATTCTCAAACATTTTTTCTTTTTTTTAGGCCGCACAGTGTTCGACTTCTGATGAAAAATGTAAAAAAAATACCGTTCCCCCCCCCTTTCTCCGAAGTTTGCAAAGAGAAAAATCTGAAATTATTCTATGTGATAGAAGTTTATGTAAAGATTACAGGAAAAATAAAACGATGTCTCTAAATAGCACACTTTTTCAGAAATTGGAACGGAACCCTCGGTGCGCGAGTCCGACTCGCTCTTGACCGGTTTTTTAAAATAAATGAGCCTCTAAAACTTTTGTTCTTATAATTATGTACGCTATTTTTAATAAATGTGCCTCTTTTTAACTTTCTGGTCGCAATAACTAAGCTAGGTAACTCGGACCAAATGGATTATGTTAGGAAAAACGTGCCTTTTAAAAACTTACCAATAATGATCCTGAAATCTGTTCCATTCTTGCTCCATAGGCTTCTAGAACGATCGTCATCCCGCTTATACTTCACCTACTGGTCTAGCAGCACGCACGACACGTGCATATCCGACTAGCTGCCACAAAAGGGCGTGCAACTCTTGCGCACTTAACCTAATGTAATCTCCTCTCTCTCCATTTTCTCATGACCACACCAATATATCATTATTAATTATACATTCATACAGTAGGTAAACATGAAGTATTGTGTCCCATTTTGTCTATTTTTGAATTAAAATAACTGCCCACCGTACTAACTACGTTATAATACAGCTAATTATGCTCTATGGTAATTCCATAGTGTAATTCCCTACAAAGGGTGTATAATTTTTGTATGGAAGTGAGTTCTGTATGGGAATTTGAATGGGTGAGTGTCAGAGTGATTGCATTAGCAGGATTATTTGATTTAGATTGTCGTTTTATGACAGTTTTTTTTTTGTCAAACTATTTTTTATTAAGGATTAAATTTTGTTTATGGTTTTGCTAAGTTGGACTTGTTTGGCGAACTATGGCGTAATTGTATTAAGGAATAAGAATAGTTTAACTAAAACGGTTTCTGGTTATATTGGGGACAGTTACTTTTTTTTTGGCATTTCTAAGCAAGGACATGGAATATGTTGTGCTTGTTCTGTTTAATATTATTTTTAGAATGTCTGTTGGGAAACGAACAATTAGATAAATTAGCAAAAACAGGAACATATGAAGGAATATCTGTCAGTCATCTACCCTTCTTCACAGATATATTAAGAGACGTTAAAATAATTTGCAATAACAGTTGGAAAGTACACTTTGACAAAAGATCTGAAGAGAAGGGTATATGGTACAGGACAATTCAGTCTGAACAACCAAGAATTCCTTGGTTCTCTGAAGTTAAAATAAACAGAAAATTGTTACAAAACAAGCATGCGCCTGCGATCCGGGCACATTCCATTGAATGCGTTCGGGCATCTGATGAAGGTGGTTGATATCCCAAACTGTCTGATATGTAACATGAGGGAGGACACCTACCACGCTGTGGAGGAGTGTGCTCGGGTTGGGGCGGAACGGAGATTTTTGGAATCAGAAGCGGGACTTAGTTTAAGGGATGTTGGCACGTGTAATTTGATTTTGTCTAATCCAACATCCCAATTAGCCATTAAGTTATATTACTTGATTGTTAAATTAATTAAGTTAAGATCTTAGTAACTTACCTGTTTTGTATCTATAAGTATATTGTTAAACTACGAGGCTGTCATAATCGCTTAGCGATTAAAGCCTTTTCCAAATAAAGATATTAAAAAAAAAACCTTGGGAAGCTTATGAAACAACATTATAATAACGTGTTAATTATTTAACTCATTATCTGCCTAGGCTTTTGCTCAACTTTGTTGGTGTCGGCTTCCAGTCTAACCAGATGCAGCTGGATACCAGTATTTTACATGGAGCCACTGCCTATCTGACCTCCACAAATCAGTTACTGAGTAATACGATACCTCTTGGTAAGACTGGTTGTCAGACTTTCGGGCTTCTGACGACTCGTAACGACTGTCAAAGATCCACGAATGACAGCCGGGACCAACAGCTTAAAACATGCTTTCTAAGGCACGGAGGGGTCTTGGTATATGTAAAGATGTTCACCCATCCAAGGACCAACCGCGACAAGCGTAGCTTAACCTTCTTTACCTAACAATCAAAATAGTTTTTTTCTAATCACATTAAAATAAACGAAACTACTATTATAAACAAGAAAAGTTACTGTTACTACAAACTGAAATTTTTATAACATTTTAAACTCTATTCAAGACTTCCGACACACACATACTTTACAAGTAGCAATTGCATCAAACTTTACAAAAACTTACTTCCCACACCCTAAATTAAATCCAATTCTCAAAATTAATCGTGTGAATATAATCTCCAAGCGCACAGCGATGGGCGGGCCGCCCAGCATGAGGAGAACCACCTTACCTCCACGCTCCCATGCACTCCTGGTCACATTCCTGCAGTATGTGACCTGGGTGGGTCTTCACACCACTCCCATGGTCTCCCGCGGTGGTGGGTGTGACGACAAGGTGGCTGAGGGAATATTGTGATAGGGAAAGATCTAGAAACGTATGTTGCAATTTGCTGGAGTTTAAAAAGGTTGGCTTCATTCAATTTGAAGTTTGAATTACTTAATTTCTGTGGGAAATTTCAAAAAGGAAGGGATTTTTTTTTTTGTAAAATATTTCCACCAAATATTTGAATACATTGACTTGGGTAAATACATAGGTAAGATTTCAATTAGCTGTTAATTGAAACAACTGGACGTCATGGGGCATTTTCTCAGCAGTGTGATCATTTGATTAATTATTCAGATTTACTGCAACAGAAAATCTTTAACATGTCTCAATTATCGCTCTGTAAAACTAATATCAGTCAAGGCACTGGATAGAGAACCCTAAACCAACTATAAAGTAACCTATCCCATAACACACGTAATCACAACCATAATATTATTAATATATTCGTCACTTAAAACGATAAATTAAACTTTAATAATGTACAACAATTCCCATTGAAGAGAAGACAGCGGGGCGTCCCCCATTCTTGGTTAGAACTTGCAACTTTACCAACGCCTCTACTTCAGTAGGCGTATCTTCACGCAGAGAAGATTGAGGACTAGGCAGTAACAAACATTGTTAATGCTAACTTAGAAGTCAAGTTACACGTTAAGTAGAAAACAATAACAGTTCATGAGAAAAATGGGCGGGTTGATAGAAGTAATGAATTTGTTGTTAGAAAAAAGGTGAAGTGTAAAAGGCTTGTTTTGTGTGTTCCCAGGTTTTAAATGTGAAGCAATTGATGTAAATGAAAAGCGTTTAAAATATGCTATGGCATCTGTTGTAGGAACAGATGTTAATACAGTTTTTAAAGCAAATGATTTTGTGTAAGAATCTAGCTTGAACAATAAATAATCGAAAAAGTGTTTTGATTCCTTCTAGTAATATATATAATATACTAGAAGCATAGAGCAACAAGGCCACGTGGGGCCGTGTTGCTCTATGACTAGACGGAATCAAAACACTTTTGGATCAATGTTACCCCCGTGGGCTAAAGTAATGTGAGTTTACGGTAGATCCTTACATAAAAAATCATTTGCATTAAAAACTATATCAACATCTGTTGTGTATGTCTGTATCAACAGCATGTGTGTAACATAACATGTGTAACATAATATGTTGACCAACATTGGCATAGCAAATACTTTACATATCTAAGGAAATAATTTCAACGAATGCAATGAAAACTAAAGGCACATTCGCGATATTTCAACAAAAATACTTCATTTGTTTCCTTTCAATGCTTCTATGATAAATTGATAACTAACCATCTTCGCTATCAATGGAAAAATACTCCTTCGAAAACCAAAGCCTTGCATCCGGACAAAATCTTCAATCTACCAACAAAAGAAATAAAATTGATCAGCAGTTTACTCCAAAAGGGATGCCAGGATTCAGGTGTCAAAAGTGAAGAAAAAAACTATAAACCCATTCATTGAAATCCGACGACGTATCAAATCTCTTTGTCACTAAAAAGAAAAAAGAAAAAAAGAAGATACAAAGGCTTGTGCACGCAATCTTAGAATCCAATATGGCGACACAATATCGTATGTTATTTTTAGTAGAAAAGCTACTGTGAGAATTAGGCATTCATCTGTTTTTACAGTGTTAGAATCGATTTTGGGGTTTACACTTGCAATAATAAGGCGGTTTGTTTTGTTGCAATACCTGTGTTATGCAATCATCATAGAATTACTCATCCTTTAAGCGACCCATTTCATATTTACAAACTACAAAGTTCACTTATTTATCATAATTTTTCATTTCTTTATTTCCAATATTACCAACTTCGAATTTTCCTTACATGAAAATTAGACTAGTAATGTTCTCATTGGCAAGCATGCTTTCGTATGTTTTCTCTGCAATATTGTTAACTCTATTTATATTCAAATCAGAAAACTTAATGAGTATGAAATTGACGATTTCCATTCCCTAGAATAGCTTGTAGACTTTATATTGGGCTATTTATAGGACAAATCCACGGACTATGGAAGTCCCAATAAAGTAGTACATATTTACATTTATCGCTCGCTAACATCTCGACTACTTACCAAAACGAACCAAAATGTAATATAATGAAAATAACATAAGAATCGTGTCCAACCAACATTAGTTTTCGCGAAATCGCTTAACGAAGTGGAATTTAAACGTAAATCGATAAATTCGTGAGGCACGTTCATTGATTTGTCTGTCCGAGCGAAACAGATCTAAAATTGAAGACTTCGTTTCTATTTCCAGTAAAAAGAGCAAATTCCACTTAAAATTCTGATAGATATTTGGTAAAAACAGATCAAATCCATTTACTACAAATACTCAACAATTGGTTAAGTATCCATTATTGCATTAGTAAGAACTTTTATCGATTTGTCTCAATACTAATGAAGCAATGGACGACAAAAATACGGAATCGTAAGCCATTGTACTCAAACAAGAGCTTCAAAAGAAGGATGCAAAAGAAAACATACCTATATCACTTCGTTCAATGATACCATTTTTTTTGTAAAGAACTGTCTTTGACTTTTTAACATTAACTAGTTTTTTATAATAAGAATAACACAAGACACTCTCAAGACTTGGAAAATAAAATAATCATTCTTGGTTTGGCGTGACGTTAAATGAAATTGGCTTCTAAATGAATCATAGGTACTAATGTAATGCTACGGCCAGACCTGAGCGTCAAGTAGCGGGATGCGGGACGCGACCCCGGAGCGTCTACAACGCGAAACTTTTGCGTGCACACCTGCGCGACTACAACGCGAACCGCGAACCTCATTTTTAGTGTCAATATAGTCAATGAAGCCGCACGTCTATAGTTAGTTTAACACCTAAATTGTTGTCCAACAATAAAAAAACCGCCGCACGAAAGGACTGTAGGCCCTTTGTTTTCATCATTCGTACATCGGAGCTGACACTCACACTTTTTTTTTTGCAAAGCCGGCTACCTTAATCACTATTCATAAAATTCTCACTTTTTCCCGAGTAGATAAACTCTACGCACATCTCACCACAAGACGCGCGCGTCCGACTGCGTCCCGCTTTGCAAACGCGGTCTTCCCGCGTCGCGGTCGCGCAGGTGTGCAAGGCGCCGTAGGATAACATGGGCAGCGTCCGCCGCGCGACTGACGCTCCCGCTTCGCAGACGCTTTGATCGCTCAGGTGTGGCCGAAGCTTAAAGCTTCAGCTATTGGTCAAACTTTATGTTTTGGAGCAGATCTTGAAGATATTTACAACTTTAGAGTTACATATTCAACGACGATCACGTGTCTGAAAACACCGCTATCTGTTCACTTGAAAATTATAATCATATTTTTCAAATGCTTTTTCCGACTCTTCGATCATCATCATCATCTGCCTAGCCTTTTCCCAACTATGTTGGGGTCGGCTTCCAATCTAACCGGATGCAGCTGAATACCAGTTTTTACATGGAGCAACTGCCTATCTGACCTCCACAACCCAGTAACTGGGTCATTTGCGATACCCTTTGGTAAGACTGGTTGTCAGAGACTTCCGGGCTTCTGACCCGTAACGACTATCAGAGATGCACGAATGACGTCCTTTCCGAGGCACGGAGGGATCTTGGTATGTACAGATGGTCATCCATCCACGGACCAACCGCGGGAGCGTAGCTTAACCTGATCGATCGACCCATGCGGCTGTTACTACTGTGGCGGCTCATGCCTCTAAACTGGTGACCCCGAGCATGAACGTCAGCGCAGCCTTCGTGCAACTACATCAGCGTGACGTCATCAGCATCACTTCCTCAAGCTTTCGAGCGGCGAGTCACACAGCCAGCCAGCATCCACGGCTTCAACAGGTATCCTGACCACCAGCATGCAGCGGACGCGCATTCCTGGTCATCACCTTCAGCCTCAACCCAGCGCTGTACACTCCGACTCACTGGAGCATAACGCAGCGCCACCCCGACTCACTGGGGTATCACCGCAGACAGTTCCGACTCACCGTGAACTATGCGGCACCCGGTTCCGACTCACTGGAACCACAACTGGCACTGGCAAGCATCGCAAGATACACGACTCAGCCCACTATCGACCTCCGGTCTCCGGAGGGGAGTGATGTGGCGGCATCTACATCGCCACATATGAACTACGCATCAATGACATGACGTCACGCAAACCTGCATCGCGCAATTAGAGTTTACCACGCGATTAGCATATATACAACGTCCCAACATCAACCGTTGGGCAGTAGCCCACCAGACACAACACCCGTCTGGTCGGAGGATCCTCCCTTTTCTATAGAGGATGAGTGAACTTTACACCCTGTTCCTCATGCCTCTAAACTACTTAGCCACAAGCCCCTCCAACTACCCGATCATGAACTTGCTGATTACATTATGTAAAAACGAAGAACGTTGTGAGCAATGGGCAACTGGGCCTAATTAAACGAAAATTCTTAACATCAAACAATATAATATTTACAATAACTGCATCTATATTTAGAATGCGATCCCGTTTGTCAGACTCACGCGCGTCAAATCCAATATGGCTGCCTCTGACAACCGTCATTGTTCAAACAGAAACGACACAATCTTTTTTTTACCTTTTTCTTTTATCTTTTATTCTATTCTTCGGACAATGGCGGCGCGCTGTGCCCGTGGTATTTTACTTACCTATGTTTTTCACTTTGTTTTTGGAGGGCGTTGAGTTTTATTACCCGGCTGAGCTAAAAAATATGTTATGTTTTTACACCTGTGAATGTGGAAATTAAGCTCCCTATTCCATACCTTCCACGTATTGTTTTGTTAACAAGACGAATACAAAACATTCAGGTACCATTAGGTGGTACGAACTACGATTGTATGAATCACTGATAAGTTGATAAGTTGATAACTCATGGACTGACGACACCGTGCTTTGATCCTTACTCAAGTTAGCAGCTTAAACACACGGAAGTGCAGCTAATATATAGGTTATAGGTTCGATTGTCAGTACCTGAACCATTGCTGTATGGTTCACATACCGAGCAATCGAGATTTGTAATTTCGTTGTGTGTGCTTTATTTTTTTTCTTTTGTTTTATTTTTAAATTTTGCTTTTATGATCCTTTGTTGGTAGAAATAAACGCTTTCTATTCTATTCTACTCTAATATTCAAATATGGAGGATGTGAAACAGTTTAAAAAGAATTTGGAAGTTAGAGAGTTAGAATGTGAGAAACATTGATCGCTGACTACTACACGTGCTTTTCTGACTTGCCTTACAATACAAGTTATACGGGCCTGATATTTTTACAACACATAATAAGCTAAACCGTCTTCTTAAGATCATGTTTAGTGCGAATATTCGTTTAGTACATCATTGTGATGTTAGCACACAAAGGGGTCAATTCTTAAAACATCTGGTGTCATATCAGCATCCTTGCTCGTCGAGTGTCTAATCTCCTAATTGTACAAACTCAAGGCCTCGATTTGCCACCATTGTCGTGCGACAATAACACAATGGCGTCTCGCATATTATCCATTCATATCATAACGTTTATAAATACGTTTCACGGTGGTATTATGGACGTTGTCTCGCGTCTCCCCGAGGATATCCAGTAACAAAGAATCCATCATAATAGCCGAAAGTTCGGTACGCACAAAGCCGTTCGCAACCCGTCATTTTCGTACCTATTGGCTATTTTATGACAATAACTCTATTGTTGTCGAAAGGAATTGTCGGAGTCTTATTGTGTCCATCGGAATTCGCGAAACTGGAATTGTCTCTGTACGCTAACGAAGCTGGCTTGGGGCGCACAATTTTCTCGTCTTGCGCAGATGTTCGGAATCGTGACCTTAAAAATGATTGGCCAATTTTACATCATCTTTGTTTCAATGACAAAGGTTGATAATGTTCCCTGTATTATCAGAGGAGTAAAGCTGTTCACCGGTATTGTTTGCGACAACCTCGAGTCAAGCTGTGCGTGATAATATTTAGTTTTTTCACGAGCTGGCCACCATTGTGGTGTCTGGTCGGCCTGGCCACTTGAAGCATTCTTTGTACAGACGGCCATGTAAAGAAATTCTAAGGTGTGTTTGTTTAAAATCTCCTTTCGGCTTCTGTAGGTTTGTGAATGGCTTCTGTTATATAAACATGAGCAATTATGACGCTATTGGTTTTGTGTGCTTCTACGTATGCCACCATTTTGTGATGATCGTTGTATGTTGGCTTACTTAGTTCATTCGTTATAGCTATTACAATATTTTTGTCTGAAGTATAATGTTCCATCTACGAGTAGGTACTCTTGAATCGAACAGAAGCTTTCAGCAACTAAATTAAATTGAATTCTGTAGACCAGATTTAAAGCCTTTAAAGTTGTTTGTGGGAAACTAAATTAAGTCGTGAGTTTTAATTCATGTCATTGTCACCATCGCTAACAGGCTTATTTGGATGACGTAATCGGAACAGTATTATTTATTGGTTTGGCAGCAAACAAAATATTATTCGCCGTGAGAATATCCGTAGAATCAGACACCCCTAGTGTGAAACTATAACATTCAATTCAGAAAAGGCATTAGACTAGAAAAATTAACTGATCCTATATCTCAAAACATACGGAATTATTTTTGCTGCACCGGACTTTTAACATCATCAAACTTTACATTAGCTCCTATCTCGTCTACATAAGACTCAGTTCCGTTAGGATCTTAATTTTTTTGACTTTCAGTATATGTTGGTATTTCGTTATCGTTTATCTATTGTATGACACCCTTTGCTTTTATAGAATTAGCTTCTCTTGTCTTATTACGATCGTGGTCAGATAACAAAGGGGCTTCAATGGGATTTTAATATGGACTTTAACTTTGATTCTATGGTTTGAGTAGGGAACTAAAGATGGGTTCTATATGAATCCCATTTTGGGAATGTTATGGGCTGTTACATAAATGAAAGCTTTAATTTTGATAGAATTGAAAACTCTAAACATTATGAAAATATCAGTGCAATAATGCCTGTAGCAAATAATTTAAATTATATTATGATGACGACAGCTGTAAAACACAGAACAAAAGTTTTACTAGCAGTCTTATTTTCCTTGAATCAAAATGAGTATGATGGCGAACTTTAGATGAACATAGCGTTACAAATAATAAAAAGCGACACACAAAAGCCTTTACAATTTCATCTTGACTTTAAAAGAGTTATAATAAATTGAAACTAAAATTAATGTTTCAAAAAGAAAAAAGGTTTTGACTTCCAATTACATACACGGGACTGTTTCAAGAGGCATTAACCACTCGTTTACAATCCAAGACGTTAATTGTACAATTATTTTTAACTATTGTATTAAAACGAACGGTAGTTGGTTTCTTTGGCATTGTGAGTGGCACGTGGTACGCAAAGTACCACTTCATAGTCCACTCATTACTGTTTAATGGGCTCGAGTAGAAAAAGTCTTTACTTGAAAAGTAGCTGACAAAGATACCAATACCGCTGGCGAAGAATATTCTGAACCGTATGATGATGTAGCAAGGGTGAGAAGAGATGAATTTCAAAGCGTTGCTGTCATTGTGATGAAAGATACGTTATTTAAATTTGACATTTAGTATGTCAGATAAATTGTCGACCTAAAAATTGGTTGTTCGTATTCACTGTCAGTAATTACTTTGGTTGTACCTACTGTTCAGTATTTTAATTTGAATAATGTTTTTCGTCTTTTTAAAATGGTGACTCTGTTATTTTTGTAAGTATGTTTAGAAAATTAGTTTTATTCTATGTGTGACGTATTATAATCATTAGTGGAAGTGAATAATTGTGTGGTGAAAACTTTTATTGTATAGAAACGTTTAAGAAATCTCTTTGTGTTTTAATTGGGTTTCGAAATCGTCATTCCCAAGTACAAATACTTTTATTATTGCATTGGTATCTAGTTCTTATGGGCATAGTAATTCATTAAATGCGGTGAATCTTTGTCTGTAAACCAACCACAAAATCTTGATACGAACTGTGATAATCTATGCTGATCTTACAATTGTAATACTAGCGAAGATACACAGCCACGCATATAATTTATTGAAATAAAAGTTTCGTCCATACTCAACTCAGTGTAGTGAATGATATGAATTTAAGGCTAAGTACCCTAATCTAAAGTAAACTATTTCAATCACATCATTTCACAATCACCTTCCCAACCTAATTACAATCCTACCATACCTAACAATACACTCACAATCACTAACAATCGCTCACTAGACGATTGTCTCCGAGCTTCTTGGGCAACAAAAAAGGACATCAATAGCCCACGAGTGTTACCAGTTATATAAACGTATTGTAGCACACAAACGAGTTTTAGAAACGGACCAGACTGATCGTCGCCACACGCTCCGATACATTTAGGAGTATTGAGGTTTCAATCCTTGCTGAGTTGCTGAGTTGCTGAGCTCTTTTCTTGGTCGATGTATGTACAGATTGAGCAAAATACGGAACTAGTTTATGTATTTCTATAAAAATATTCAAATTCCTGTTCATTATCATTAAGTTTTGAGTAGATGTTATTCTCCATTGGCGCTTTATGAATCGATAATACATAAGTCTAATCCAATGATAGATACTTTTGATATAGGTATTCAAATTCGTTTTTTTCTTTGTTGAGATTATAACTTAAGTTTTTGCTGTCTATTAGCTATTACAACAATGCCGTCCAATTCATCATCATTTATCTTAGTATTTTATAGTACAGTATCATCGTAATCTGATTTAGTTTGTGTTGTTTCTACTGCTGCTGCTATAAATTGAAACTTATCTCCGTAAATGGATATTTATAATATAAACAAATTTATAGTTAAGTCATACTCTTTAAAGGAATGTCTTAACTTAATAGTTAATTGAGTATATTCATTACGAATCGTATTGTTCTCTTACAAATAAACAGATATAATGATATTATTATCATTGAGAGTAAGAAATTCAGTAAGAAAGAAATGATCAAGCTCATTGTCGTCTGCTTCGGAAGCCCAGGATGGTCCATTGTAACACCTTCAAACTGCTGTGTCATTTTAATCAAATATCATACGTTATTTATCATCCTACCCTCTTTTAAAATCATTCTTAAAATAAACACAAAGAATGCGCTCGAAAGAATGCGTTATAAAAATATGTAAAGGATTTAAAGGTTTTTAACAGGTGTACGAGGCAGTTGCCGCTTTGAATCTCAATATGAAATTTTGAACTTACTTCATTTTGTGGTAGAGTTGGATTTTGTTTGTTAGTAGTTTGGTTGTAAGCTAGTGTCCACGTCGCTTGCTCAATGAAGGTTTTTTCTCTTCTCTGTCTACTTAATGTTATTTTGTTTTTATTATATACATATGTTTTTTCCTATGTGTGAGCGGCGCATTCCTTTTGATTTCGTATGTACCTGTGTTCTATCTTTAGTAGTTCGATCGTATCACAATAAAATGGGTGTTATAGAACTTAATAGATGGATTATTTTCGTCGTTTTTCTTTTGTTCGTTATCTTTTGGTAATTAAAAGTGTTTGCCGCTTTTTGTGGTGTGTTGTAAAGATATTTAGATTTAGATACCTGAATACTTTGAATTCTATTGTTTAATTTTTCGGATTTTTATTATCTGGGGCTGGTTACTGTAATTATTTGGAACTTGAAAAAGAACCGTTTTCGGTCTTTAAACCTATAAATTACTATAATGGAAAGAATAGGATTATCTTGTCCTATACAATAGGTAATTCAAGAGAATATCTCTTACAAAAGTACTTTTCTAATATTACAACAGATTTTATTTAATATTACAAAAGAGGAAATAAATAATTATGCTTCCAAAGGCACCGCCACTTATAAAACGGAAATATCATATCATATCCTGAAACTATTATGATCCATAACTCCAAAATACCCTACTTGTATGCGCATGAGTTGATTTGCGCAAAGAAATCGACTCCAACCATCCGAAGTAATTTAGCAATCAATAGCGCCGATATAATATACGAAAAAAGTATAGATACTTGTTTTTTTAACTTATACAATAGTATGATTTCATATTTATAACATTTTCAGATTTCTATAAAAAAATCTCAACCTATCTTATGTCTTATGTCCTAAGTATAAAGTGCAAATTCAAATGTAACATCGGAAAATATTACTTCTAAATCATTAAGCATGGTTCACATGCGCGGGTAAATGACGTCGCGTTTAACAACGCCCCATTTAACCGTATCGAATAAGTTTGCACAACAATCGCTCTTTACTCGATTCGACAGTTTTTTCCGCGATTTTTAACGCGTTCATTCATACTATTGTTTGATAGACAATATTGCTTGTACTAAGCTTTTATATCAGTTTGCCGGCGTGTAAATTCGATTATTTTTATTATACAGATGGTCGCTAATGGTCGTGTTTACCCGATTTCGATAAATCACGATCTGTATTGAGAGCATTTATTAAATGTTGCTGTTTCATTATGTTTTTGGTGTTTGATTTATTTTAGTTATTTACTTTGGCAATCTATCATTCATGTTTGGTTGAAGCTTTTTAATTGTAGCACTTTAAGCTGCAAAGGAATGAGAGAAAAAAAAACAAAAAATTTGTTTCTTAAAGTCGAGTCAATTTTCACGATTAAACATAATAAACATAATAGTAATAGGTATACTAAAAGCATCTTATTAAAAATATTAAAAACAAAATAAAAAGCTTCAAAAATTATCAGCTACCTCGACGAACTTTTTACAATCACCATTTTCCACGGCGAACAACAAAAGCATATTTTAAAAAGCAAAAATATTCATAATATCAGTTTAAGATTACCGGATACGGGGGTGACACGTTAAAAAACCCTTTTTCGAGTGTTAATGCCGTGACAAATGTAGAATTTATGCGGTTGTAGTGGTTTCGAGCCACCCCGCTGTGCGTGCGCTCCTCGCCTTAGGTCGGCCATTATGAGACAAATAAAATAAGTATGGACGTAAAGGAGGCCGCAGACCAGTGCGAAATGGTGGCTAGAAAAAAATGTGTTGTGTGTTTTTCGAAACAGTTTTAAATGTTGAAACAATGTTGTGTTTTTGGAATTATTATGACGTTTATGACATATTGCTTTATGAGAATGGTTTGTGATTTACAGTGTCTGTCCCTTTCGGTGTTTTGTAATAAAATATAGGTAATAAGGGTTTCCTCATAATACAATGTTCATAATTAAAACCAATTCTATTTAATTTCTTCTCGCTAATGGCGTCATAATTTTACGACAGTTACCTACGCTTTATGGCGCAATTTTACCATTAAACAAAATTTCAAATAAAAAACTTGCAAAACATTAAACACTACTTAAAATAATCGTGTTTTCTTGTCCAAACCAATGCAACCAGTCCACAACAAAACCTCCACCAGTATACAATCTCCTTTACCAATAACACAAAAAATCCATATTTTTACGCATGGCTCCATAATGATGCGGTTTGCCATCATTCGTGGCGGAGGACAGGGACATATTAGCGGATTGCTCTTGATGCAACCTGCTGGTCTCGTGACGTCATTACTAAACACGGTAGCTTGGGTCAAGTGGCCGGGAACGCGGCATACACTGCCAAAGTGTGCCGCATGGGAGGAGCATGTGTCCTCGTATCGGAAGTCGGAGCCGACCTGTCGCTGCCGTCGGCATCGCTCGTTCAATGGTCGCGAGCGCCGAGTCTTGGGACGTGGTGATATCCCTCTGCAAAAGAGTTATCTCGTAGAAGGAAACTGCAGAAAGGGTAAGGGAGATCACAAGTGCTCTCCCGTCTCTTCCAGTCCCCCTATTGGAACAGGGACGACGGAGTCGGGGACATCCATCGCCAACCATTCCACAGAACCCGAGATGGTGGCGCGTAGTGTTCCACGTGCGCTTCTCTATGACGTAACGGGGAGAGTTCAAGACCTCACTCCTCCATGGGACGTGGCTTGCCTGGCGTAGGCCATCACCAGTCCGGGGCAGCGGAAGTCGCATTCGCACGGGCAGCCCTCGACGGATGTGTACGAGAGAACATCGGTGTGGTATTAATGAGTAAGTGTCTGACAGACACCTCTGCCCACCCCAGGATGGAGGACACCGATGAGGATTTCAAGTTGCCGGGGAAGTAAGACTTTGTAGATGTAACTTCTTATAATGGGTGATTCATTTGGAGTTACTTTTTCCAAAACTAAAAAAAATATGAATAAAACAAATTTATCGGGTAATCTTTATTATAATACAAAAGAACCATTCCTTACATTTACTTTTTAAAGATTATTTCTTTCAAATGTTGTCTGTAACTGCGATTAAGGTGGTCCGTCACTGTCAATGGTGACCGTTATCGTACCATGATAACGGACTATTTGTTTCCTGAAATTGAAGCCCGTGATCTTCAGAACTTTTGGTACCAACAAGACGGCGCCACTTGCCACACAGCACGTGAAACCATGGCTTTGTTGCGAGAAAAATTTGGTGAACAGTTAATTTCGCGTTTCGGACCAGTCAGTTGGCCGCCTAGATCCTGTGATATCACACCCTTAGACTTTTTTCTGTGGGGTTATGTAAAGTCCAAAGTTAATATGGATAAGCCGCGTACGATTAATCAACTGGAAGCCAACATTACTCGCGTTATTCGCCAAATACCACTGGAAATGCTCGGTCGGGTCATCGAAAACTGGAACTCCAGAATGGACCACCTTAATCGCAGTTACGGACAACATTTGAAAGAAATAATCTTTAAAAAGTAAATGTAAGGAATGGTTCTTTTGTATTATAATAAAGATTACCCGATAAATTTGTTTTATTCATATTTTTTTTAGTTTTGGAAAAAGTAACTCCAAATGAATCACCCGTTAGAACTCAAGCTTGTTCCAAAAGCTGTACCTAATTCCGATGCTAGGAATGTGGTGTGTTTCTTGGGGCTTACTATGAGCTCTTATAGCAGAAGTTGAACGTTTCCAGTGAGAGAGAGTGACGGTGCTATAGGTCGTATATAGCTCCGTCTCTCTCTCTCCCTGGAAACGTTCAACTTCTGCCCTGCTATAAGAGCTCATCTCATAGTAAGCCCCCTGAACTATTTTTAGTCGACTTTAACGAATCATTAATGGCTCCTGAATTACGCAAAATGCGAGGAAGATATTGATACACACCTTATGAATACGGCAAAACTTGAATGAAGCTTGCAGATTAGCAAAATTTTCTTATAAGTATTGAAATAAATTTTATTTTCCTCTTCAAGTAAGTATTAATTATATTATACATTATTTTTGATGACAAACGAACAAACACGACAACGCAATCAAAAGCCTCTGTATTCGTAATCAACATTATAGCTAAGCTACACCTTACCGTGACATAAATCTGTTTTACTTAAGACCTGAAAAAAGTTCACACACCTAAGCTTTTAATGCATTTGCTATCAATTAACCTGAAAGACAACCTTATTCTTCACGCATTAAGAACGATATATGTTTTACCAGCTGTAAAAAAAGTTGGTATCTAAACTTAATTTAATTTGCACGGCTTTGTGTTGATTTATCACGAAATGGATTCGAGGCGACATTTTTAGAATACTTGTTCTGACTTCTGACCAATGTTCTGTCATCTTTTAAGTTATTGAGATTATTATTCATCATTTTGGCAATTTAATTTGGTAAGCCTATTTATATAAAAGGCATCTGACAAAAACTGACAAGGATCTATTTTATGAGGTCTTAGCAAGGCCAGGTGCACTCCTCATTTTAGGTATAAAGCTACAAGAACGCGGCGGGCTCGACCTGTCGGGCTAATTCAGTGCGGGCTACCGCGCACCGACCGGCTCGCACGTTAGACTTCTAGTTGAATATAACTGTAGGTAATTAACGCTGCCGCTGGGGTCGCGGGTTGTTTGAAGAAGATACCGCGGCCCTGGCATAGGCAACTGAAGGAACACGGGTGGGTTTTAGTCAGTAAAAGTCTGACACGCCCTTCCGCTCCACCCAGAGCGGGAGAAGTAATTTGATGATTTCCCACCCTAAAAAAAAAAAAAAAAAGGTAATTAACGCTGTGCGCCCTGAATTACACTTTATTGTGTCGTAGCAAGAGTCGTTATTTATTTAAATGATTTTGCGGACTGAATCTTCAGTAGGTACTTGTACTATTATGTATTCTGTGGTCTTAGTCAGAAAACCGCAAATCTAGTTGAATATAACTGTAGGTAATTAACGCTGCCGCTGGGTTCGCGGGTTGTTTGAAGAAGATACCGCGGCCCTGGCATAGGCAACTGAAGGAACACGGGTGGGTTTTAGTCAGTAAAAGTCTGACACGCCCTTCCGCTCCACCCAGAGCAGGAGAAGTAATTTGATGATTTCCCACCCTAAAAAAAAAAAAAAAAAGGTAATTAACGCTGTGCGCCCTGAATTACACTTTATTGTGTCGTAGCAAGAGTCGCTATTTATTTAAATGATTTTGCGGACTGAATCTTCAGTAGGTACTTGTACTATTATGTATTCTGTGGTCTTAGTCAGAAAACCGCAAATGGATTGCTTTTCGTTTTTAATCCCCTACTTATCGAAATTCCTGATGTGCTATCGTTGGTCATCATAACCAACGATCAAAATAGCTTGAATTCGTCAAAGAAATTGGTGTAGTCTCTTAGTATAAACAAAATACTGCTGAATCAGTATTTTACTAGGTAAATATCTCACGTAGAATATTTGTAAAGTTCTCAGCAAAGCAAAATCGGGCTATTTGGCACTTCACAACAAAAATAATTCTTAATTTCATAATTACATTTGTTCAAGATAAAAATAAAGCCTTATTATCATGTACCAATCTGCCAGACCACCAGCCCACTCTCACGCTCCTGAGCTGGCATAAAAATGGCATTTTGACATTTACGTCAATCTGACACATCCGGAAGCCATCTTGGAATGTTAATCGAAAGCGATGGTATCTGTTAATAAGACATTGTGTCACGCTGTGTTATCGCATGTGTGTGCCCAGCTTTATAATGAAGTATTTTAGTATTGTGTATAACAATGTTGTAATTGTGACACTTTTGTTTTGGAGATAAGGAATTGAGTGGAAATGAGGTGGGGTTTTTAGTTGATTGCTTTAAGTGAGAAGATGAATGATAATATTGGAACTAAGGGTACCGTATTAGTGGTTGACACAGTGTCTCAAAACCCTGCAGTTAAGGTGATATGTAAAAGGTGAACTGGTCGGGAATAAGAAAGTGACATAGTTAATTATTTCCACATGCGGAAAAAGAGAGCGCAACATTGTGTTGGAACCAAAATAAAAGCGCCAAACCAAATAAAAATTGTAAAAATAAATTAAGCTATCTATCAATACTATACTTTGATTTTTGTGATTGGTTTCTTAAGCCGTGTAAATCAAATAAATAAATAAATAATAATTAAATATACAGGGTGTAAGTGTAAACAGTGACAACCTTTTAAGGGGTCATCGTACTCATCATTATGAACAACTTTTACTATGACACCAAAACTGAAATCGCGAAAAAAAAATAGCCGTTCAATACATTTATATTCGCATAATTAAATAATACCGTCAAAATATAGGGAACAGCAGATTTTGTTTTCGCGATTTCAGGTGTGGTCCCATAGTAAAAGTTGTTCATAATTATGAGTACAGTGACCCTTAAAATATTGCCACTGATAACACTTACACCCTGTATATCAAAAACATTTTCAGCCAGAGTTTCCGATTTTGAATGCAATTTTTCATGATTTTACTTGATATTAAAATTACAGAAAAAAAATATAAAAAAGTAGAGATCTTTTCGGAATTAAATTCTTCCAAGGTTTAACACAACCGCGTTTTCCTTCAGTCACAGTATTAATCAAATAGTCAATAAACATAATATCCAAATATGAAATCCATACATGCTTAATGAATGGTTACCAAAAAGCCACCAATTTATTTTGGTATCGCCTTAAAGCCACGTATTGTAGTAAAAACCTAATTTTCTTACATTTTTATACAGACTATTTTTGCAATTGTGACCCTGTATTTGGAAAAAAAGGTACTACCTACGCCCACATCCTCCGCCAAGATTAAGCACATTTCAAGATATCATCAAAACGAACCCACCTTTATCGTAAATCCTCTTGTTAACCCATTTTCAGCACCAGTTACAACAACCAAAAAACTCTTGAACAACTCATTTACGACATACCTTCATGAATAACAATCATTTCACATGTTTATAGTGGCTACTGTGCCCAACAATAAAACGGTACAGACGGACGGACGGACTGACTGAATGATATATAGGCACCAATTAAATGTGTGTCGTAAGTTCGCGGTCGTACTAATGACGGCTACCGGGCGGCGGTCCCAAGCAGAGCAAGGAACGGGGTAGAGTTGACGTTTGTCCGAAAAGTGCTAAGTTTTTTTTTTTGAGATTTTTTTAAATTATATTTATTTCCATTATTTTACAGATCTCCGAATACATTGAATACTTTGTCAACGATTACATGATTTATAGTATGGGGACCGCGCTAGAACGCATGCGCGGTTGACTCCGCAACTATAGTAACATAATCCACTTCACGATGGTTTTCTTTCCCTTTTTCGTATTTCTATAAAGTCTGTGATGGTTTCGGAGCCATTATTTTGTCAAGTTTACTTTTTGGTAACTTTGTTTTTTTTTATATAAAAACTACCTATTGCATGAGCGTAGATAAAGTAGTGTATGAAACTGCACATAACTAGGTATTAAAACACTAGTGTTGTAATACCCCTTATTATGTAACAGTATCATAAACTACTATTAAGTTACTTTTCCGTTAGACAAGACTTGCTGATGTTTCTGTATCCAAACCCACTAGCAGTTGCACCAACCAAGGTTAACCACAAACGAAGACTCAAAAGGCTTGCAATAACAGACCTATTAAACTAGACTATAATATGCCTTGCAAGTTTAATGCAATTAAAGAGGATTCTTAATGAAGAAATTTCGAGGTATTCCACATTCTCTGCAAAGCCCTACTCACTCCACGTCAGCTCATAGACTGACAGATTGCAGATCAAAATAGGAAAGAAAAAAAAAAGTTACTTTTCCACAGCCAACAGAATAATTTCTTATTCACCCATTTCCAACTCGCTCCAACACTGGTTACTTATAATAATTATTATAAAATGTCCATTCTAACGCCAAGTTTCACAGAACCTTTATATCATTCGGACATATTTATAGTAGCAGTAAACAGTTTTTAATTAAGGTTTTGAAAGCGATGATCGCCTGCCTGTTTACGAGTTATATCGGCCAATTAGTGTTTATATATGGTTGTTGAAACACCTCCAAGTCTTTCTAGCCCCTTGTTGTTTATATCCCCAATTTGATAAAAGATGCAATCTGTTAAATAAAACACCAAGAAACAATAGTTTTAAAACAGATGCCTGTTTTTCACGCAAGACAGTATTTTGTTTATAATTTTTCGTATATTTGCAGGGGGATTCTCAACTAGGGCTTTCAGTCTCGCTGCATTTCTGAGTCCCGGGAAAAAAAAATCGAGACTCGATGCGGTCTCGAAATTCCCGGGAAAAACGAGACTTTCGAGACTATTTCAAAAGTGGCTTCCATACTTATAGGCTAGGCATTTAGGCAGTCAAAATAAGATACTTCAACCAAGTACTTTATTAAACATACCTACAGTAACAAACTCAAATTAAAAAATCAAAAATAATTTTTGAAAGTTTCTTTTGGTTTTTTTATAGTGAACACGTAAGAAACAAAGGGCGTTTCAGTTGTTTCAGACAGAGAGGACCTGATTTTATTACAAAAGTATCCTGTGTTAGAAAAAGCTTTCTCTGCTTCTAAGCTAGTGAGGGGTTAGATATTAAGGCTGTTTGTAACCACCTTTTACAGTAACTATAGCATCTTTCTGATAGAAAAAAATACACAGTAATCTACAATACATAAGAAGTGATTTCATGTGTCCTGAAATCTATTTTAGTTTGTAGAACTAAGGGGAAAAAAGGCTAAATCCAGGTCTATTTCGGTCTATTTTTTCGAGTTGTTACCATATTACTCGTACAGTTTTCATTAAGTGTTCATAAATTTATGCAGTTCTTTACAAACTAATAAGGAATGATTTCTTGTCATTACTTTTTTAGTTTAATCAACAGATTTTTTGTAAATCGATAATCACTTCATATTTTGCAAGCGTTGTGTCATCGCGCTTCTCTTTCTTTTCTATGCAATCCGACAGTGACCGCGCTTTTTGCGACGGACAAGCCTTAAGTAACTGTAGCAATGGTGTGGCCCCTATTTTCAAAGAGAGCTTTTTCCTCGTGAAAGGCTGATTGCAAGTCATGGATAGACATGGAAGTTATATTCTGACCTTTGTCTTCTGAGGGGTTTAAAAAATTATTAAGCTCACATTTCAGCTGTTCTCCTGTTGTTAGACTTGTGAGCTCCGCAATCGTCGCATCATTTGGGTCGCTGTGGTATTTGCGGGATAATTTTCAGATGTTTTTTTAGTTGAGTGTGGATTTATTTAACCTTTCGTAAAATTGTTTTAAAGACATTGTAATTTCATCGTTGCTTAACGTTTGAAAGGCGCTTGCATGCAGCTTTTTTTTAAAAAACTGAGAAGGACTACGCAAGTATTGTAAGACACTTGCCTCAATCAGTCTATTTTCCTTAATACGGGTAGGTACGCAGTGAATTGGCGAGACTTACGTTCAAAGAACTTTGTCGTATTTCTAATTTCTGTAAACAGAAATTTAGTGCATTTGTTAAAAGAGTAGCGTCTCGCCTACACAGTACATAGTGCTTCTAAGGCCACTTTGATGATACCAAGTGAATTTGAGATTGCTTACAATGTATTATACCTACTCCTGATGCAGTAAACTCTACTCCGGATACCTACTAGGTATATGAATTAGAGCTTTTCGGGCGAATATCTTTATTTTAAGAAATCATTCAAGAATTTCAGCTAAACTGGACCACCTCGTTTTGTAATCAATTATTAATTCTAGTTCTGTGTGGAACTCTTCTGTTACTTATTTAATACTGCCAAGTGACTTAATTCTCAAAAGTCTCGTTATTCCCGAGACTGAAACTATCAGTGTCGAGTCTCGAAAATACCAAAAAATCGTCGAGACTCTCGAAATTTTCGAGACCGAGATTCCCGGGATGAAAGCCCTATTCTCAACACATCATTTCGAAACTCGAATAATGCCAGTGACAGTTATAGTTATAAAAACAAGTGACATACCTATAAGTTTGTACGCACAATATTGAGAGATTCACCATGTTATTTTAAGACCATAGACTTCTTGTAGATTTTCCTTTAATCTTTAGGTATAGAACAAATTTCTGTATTTCTTTTTCAAAATTTTAGGATCAGCAGTTTCGGAGATAAGGAAATGGTCAATTTTCGCCTTTTTTAGGGTTCCGTACCTCAACAGGAAAAAACGGAACCCTTATAGGATCACTTCGTTGTCCGTCTGTCTGTCTGACTGTCTGTCAGTCTGTCTGTCTGTCTGTCAAGACCCTTTTTCTAAGGAACGCGTGGAGGTATCAAGTTAAAATTAATATCAAATACGTAAATCTATGGTTCCTTGGAGTTCTAAAAAAATCAAGCTTCTAAGTCAACGCAATAAAAAAATACGGCCATTTATGCGACATATTTTGATGCTCGCAAGTAAATCAAAACCTATAGCGTACTTCCCGTTCACCTAGAATTTGGCAAAAAGCAAGGTCTTACAGCACAAGTAATGGAAAAAGTCCGAAAATTATTAATTTATAATTTTATCACATAAAAAATATTTTTAAGTATGTCATCCGTCAAGTCCCTTTTTCTCAGGAACGTGTAGAGGTATCAAGTTGAAATTAATATTAAATACGTAAGTCTATGGTCCCTAAAAGTTCTAAAACAATTAAGCTTCTAGATCAACACAATTAAAAAATACGGCCATTTATGCGACATATTTTGATACTCGCAAGTAAATCAAAACCTATAGGGTACTCGCCGTTGACCTACAATCATGAAATTTGGTAAGAAGCAAGGTCTTACAGCACAAGTAACGGAAAAAGTCCGAAAGTTGGTAATTTATAATTTTATCACATAAAAAATATTTTTAAGTATGTCATCTGTCAAGGCCTTTTTTCTCAGGAACGCGTGAAGGTATCAAGTTTGAAATTAATATCAAATACGTAAATCAATGGTCCCTTAGATTTCTAAAAAAATCAAGCTTCTAAGTCAACACAATAAAAATACGGCCATTTATGCAACATATTTTGATACTCGCAAGTAAATCAAAACCTATAGGGTACTTTCCGATGACCTAGAACCATGAAATTTGGCAAGAAGCAAGGTCTCACAGCACAAGTAAAGTAAAAAGTCTGAAAATTTATTATTTGTAGTTTTATCACATACAAAAAAAATCACAAATATCACAAAAAAAAAGTTTTTTGTTTTCTTTTTCTGGCAAAATGTGGGTGTACTACAGGTACACCTCTGCCGAACCCTTCGGGGAAACAAGGCGTGATTTTATGTTTAAGAATAGTGTTTTCCGAATACAAACTTAAATATGCAGTTGGAGAATTGTCCGTGACGTATATCAATGTATGGGCGAAAATGTTTTTCAACTCAATGAAAAATTCTTTTCAATTACGGAACCCTTCATTGTGCGTGGTCCGACACGCACTTGGCCGGTTTTTCTTAAATAACTTTAAAACAATTTATATTAAAATTATTAAAAAAAATATTTGAGACCCTCACAGTAGGCCCTTTCATTTGATACGAGTATGTCACGCGGTATAGTCACAGTAAAAATATCTAATATTGATAGATATTTTTACTGTGGTATAGTTTGCAAAAGTTATGTTTTTAATATCTTGTTTGCCCCCCAAACATGAGCCCCGTATTCAAAATTCATGTATTTACGTTACACGTCCGTGTTTGGGTCACAGAAATGATATGTGTATGTTCAACTTAATCGGTCCATTAGATTCGGAGCAAATTGGCTGTGACAGACGGACAGACAGACAAAACAACAAATAGTCTTAAAAGCACAGCATAAAAGTGTGACAATTTTAGTAAGTCAAATCTGTACTTTCGAAAGTTAAATTAAGTTCTCAAAATAATTTCAATAGATGTATCTAGGTCACCTAAATTATTAGACCAAAACAAAATAGGGCACAAACAGGGGGATTATATTACACAGGGTGGTATCAGGATAGTAGTTAGGTCTACCCCAGTCTTGTCCCCCCCCCACCCCCCCTCCTCCCGACAGACCGACCATTGGAGCCGAGTTTCTGAATTGTGTTATAATAGTTTATCGATTTTGTCAATACAATTGAACGTTTTGAATGTTGTATTGTAGTGATCAAAATAGCAAAGTTTATAAGCATTAATAACTATGAAAAGATAGCTGTTTTTGTTGTTTTTTGGAAAGCAAAAACAATTAGCAATTGAACAATTACCAATTATGAGATCTCTAATCAATAGACCGGACCGGACCGGAGTAATCGACATTATCTTGCAGAATAAGCAAACGTGGCAGTGGGCTGGCTATGTGTCTCGAAGGACCGATGGCCGGTGGAGCAGACGAGTCCTAGAGTGGAGACCGCGTATCGGTAAGCATAGTGTGGGACGCCCCCCAGCTAGATGGACCGACGACCTGAAGAAAGTGGCTGGGACAGACTGGATGCGGAAGGCGGAGGACAGGGTGTTGTGGCGCAGCCTGGGAGAGGCTTATGTCCAGCAGTGGGCTGCGATAGGCTGAGTTGATAATCAATAGAATTCTGTAACGAATACAGTAACAATGTCTTCAAATATCTACGCTTGTTAACTTTACTTAAGGCGAGTAGTAATGCCAAATAGCGCCATCATTGAGAAAATAATCATAAGTCTGGAGATATGGAACATTTTGAAATTTCCTATGTTCACATTTTTAGTCAGATGAGGTAGGTCAGGTGAGGTCAAAAAATCAACACTAAACCTCTAAACTAAGGCTTCGAATGTAGGAGGATTAGTGGTATTTTTTTATACATAACATTCTACCGAGGTTTAGTGTTGATTTTTTTGATAAAAAACATTCATACTTCATCTGACCAAAAATGTGAATATAGGAAATTTCAAAATGTTCCATATCTCCAGACTAATGATTTTTTTCTCAATGCTAAAAAAAGCTAGTTGGCATTACAACTTGCCTTAATATTTTTACAGGAATTGACAAAATTATTTATACATGCAACATGCAACTAATGACCATTCAAACATGTTAGAAGCATGGCATTTCTCCATTGGGTTTAGTGTTGATCTTTTTGATAAAAAACATTCATACTTCATCTGACCAAAAATGTGAATATAGGAAATTTCAAAATGTTCCATATCTCCAGACTAATGATTTTTTTCTCAATGCTAAAAAAAGCTAGTTGGCATTACTACTTGCCTTAATATTTTTACAGGAATTGACAAAATTATTTATACATGCAACATGCAACTAATGACCATTCAAACATGTTAGAAGCATGGCATTTCTCCATTGTGAAGATTGTAAAACCAGCATTTGTTGAGTAGGTTGTCGTTTACCGTTGATTGATAATGATGATGAGTTTTAAACTCACAAAATATAGCTTTTTTGTTGGTACGATAAACACTAGTACTCCCACTGTATACTCCCACGCCGGGGAGGCCTAACAAACCCATTTTATAGAAACGAAAAAGCTATTAAACTGCTATAATATAAATAAACTTACAATAAAAATGAAATCATAAAAAATTGACAATCATAAAAAGCATCTAACATTTTTATATATACACCTACATTATTTATCTAAAAATCTACATAATATACTTCAACAGAAACCGCATATTGAGCGTTGCCTATAAAGTTTTGAAATTAAAATTAATTGTTACAAGAAGTCGAACGGACATTCTTGGCATAACACCTCCTGTTGTAAAGTTCGGTATCAATGACTCGCGTCAAAAGGTACCCTATTCTGTTAACGTTGCCTGATGACGAGTGTAGCGAATCGATAAAAATGTCGAATATCTCTGGAATGTAGATGTGGATAGGCTTTCGTTTTGGTGATGGAGAAGATTTAATTAAGAAATTAATTATTTCTTTTAAAGTGGTTTTTTGAAGCATCTGGTATTACCCGCTGCCTGTAGGTACAGTTTCACCGTTTAGATTAGGGCTACCCGCTGCCTGTAGGTACAGTTTCACCGTTTAGATTAGGGCTTATTTTACTGGTGGCAGAGCATACACATACCTAATTATGGGAGTGATATATGTAGGTTCGAATGACGTTTTTGCGAAGGTCGCCATTTCGAAAAATTTTGCGAGTGGTACGTCAGTTCGAAAACTCATTAAATCGAAAACCGCTATATCGAATGACGTTATCGCGAAGGTCGCCATTTTGAAAAATTTTGCAAGCAGTACGCCAGTTCGGAAGTCATGGTATCGCAGTCCGATGTTGAGTTAATTTGTCTGGGAATCGACCTCACGACCCCAATGAGACCAGACACAGAGAGCATGGTCTTTTGATTTGGTTTGCGAAAAAAAAAAGAAAAAAAGAAAGACAAATTAACTCAACATCGGACTTCGATACCATGACTTCCGAGCTGGCGTACTGCTCGCAATTTTTTTCGAAATGGCGACCTTCGCGATAACGTCATTCGATATAGCGAGTTTTCGAAATGGCGACCTTCGCAAAAACGTCATTCGAACCTACATATCACTCCCCCTAATTATATACCTAGGTACCTACCGTAGACGTTTGTTGCATTGGTCAAACTTATTCCGTCTTATTACAAAACGAGGTTTTTCTTCTGTCATGATTTAAACTATCGAGCCAGTTTTTGTAATAAGAACCTAGCTGTGATAGAAATACAGTTCTAACAAAACTGACAACTTAGTCCGGTACTAAGTTGTCAGTTTTGTAAAACTGACATCTTAATGTGTCAAAATAAAGTTCCAAATTCAAAAAAAGCGTCCATGGTTTAAAAATAGTTTTGAAGATGAACCTTGTTTTGTAATAAGACGGAATATGTTACAGACCGACATTCTATCACTCAAATATCGAATTACTTTTGAAGAAAAGCGGAGCTAGCGTTTGTTCCAGGGAGATGACACATTCTAGCTACAGCAACGATGGAAGTATGATATTTATTAAGTTGAAACTGAGTGACTATAAAATATATAACGGCCCTCGGTCCTCTTGACCTTCCTCTACCTCTTTAATATAGAGCGTAGCTATCCCCCTTACAGTACCTGCATTACTTACTAGACGCCCGATCCATTCGTAAGACATCAATAAAGAAAATAAAAGAAGTAAATCGGAAATTATCAAATTACATTATTTAGTCTTCAGGAAAGTTTTCATGGGCAAAAGATCAATACTAGTCCGGTCAATTTAGACCAAAAAATGAGAGTGAAGTTACATAAAGTCCCAACAAGCTGAATTTCAGTGAAATTGTTCAAAATATAATTATAAACAATGTCTAGAAGTTCCCCATCATTCCCCTGTAAGGAAAAAAAAAATTCAAGGTCAAAGGTAAAAAAAATGAGTTTTTCGCGATTTTCAGCAAAACGGAAAGTTTTATCATAAAAGTACTTCAGACAAAAATTGTAGATCATAAAATTATCATCATCATCATATAATACTTTTTTTCTTACGAGCCACTGTTTCTGAGATATAACGATTCATAAAGTTATAAAAGTTGTTATCGTCATAATATACATGAGTACGCCACGTATATACATCTAGAGTTGTTATATTAAAAAAAAAAAAAAAAAAAAAAAAAAGAAGCTGAAGTTTTTAAAAAGAGTAATTCAACTCAACAAGAAACCACGTTAAAAAAACGCGCTAAGTACACTACCTCATAGGTGGCGTGGAAACGTGTGCATATTATGACGATAACAACTTTTATAACTTTTTGAATCGTTATATCTCAGAAACGGTGGCTCGTAAGAAAAAAAGTATTAATACATTTTTATTGATAATTTTATGATCTACAATTTTTGTCTGAGGTACTTTTATGATAAAACTTACCGTTTTGCTGAAAATCGCGAAAAACTCATTTTTTTTACCTTTGACCTTGAATAAAATTTTTTCCTTACAGGGGAATGATGGGGAACTTCTAGATATTGTTTATAATTATGTTTTGAACAATTTCACAGAAATTCAGCTTGTTGGGACTTTATGTAACCTCGAATGTCTAAATTGACCGGACTATACGCAGGTGAAAACAATTGGCACGTATGTATCATTTACAAAAGTATCAAACACACATTTCTTCTGTGTTATTGCCATTGATCGACTTAATCAGCTTACCGACAATAAACGCAAATTAATTAATTCGCACACGACAACATTCAATAATAAGGCCGCGTCAAATCTCTTGTCATAAAAATTTAAACGGACGTATCATAAATTTTACGACGCATAAAATTCGCTGTTATTTGAATATCCAATACTGATACCTATAAAATGGGACAGACGGAACAGATAGGTAAGTACCTAATAAGTTTATGTTTTCACAGCACTCAGGAAATAAACCTACACAATTACACATTTTAACAAATATTCGCTTTTTTAAAACTTAGACGAATGGCATCCATCTTGCTTGACCAAATTAGATAACTTTTTGACATGACATTCGTCTAACAAATGCTCACATTATTACCTAGTATCGAATTCTTAACCTGGAAGAGTTCTAAGATGGATTGCGGTCCAACCTAGAATCCGAAAAAGTCTGAGTGAATCCGGGTTAGATAGCTAGTTTATTATAATCTCAATCATTACGACTCAAGGGCACAGTGCGGTTTGTTTTGGCGTTAAAATAAAAAATCCAAATGAAAAGGGTTGTCATTTTAAAGAAGGATAGTAAACGATTTATGGGTTTGGTTGAGTCGCTTGAATTATAATAATTTGGTTATTAGCCATGGTTCATATAGAATTTGGAAGGAATGTCGGCGAATCATCTTCCTGAGATAGAAATAACTTAGTTTTATGATCAAGTTATTTTTAATTAAGATAGAGACCACATTAGATAATTTATTTGCAATTTAAAAGATTTATGGTTATTAGCAGGCTATCCGCGTAAAACAAGAAGCTTGGTATACCATGGAAGAAAAAAAATGTACCGTGCGCTTGGTCGGTTGGTAGCCAATGATGAGTTATGCCAAAAAACTTTTCAAAGTCACACACACACAACAATAACGACCGATACCTGGGGACTTAATTGATAAAGAAGAGGTGATACAGTAATGTGCAGTCTAAACCACAAAACAAAAACGGCTCTATCAACAATAATATTCGCTGCCACGTTTTGAAGGGACACAAAAATACCTGACTAACATATTGCTTACGCCACTTTACGAACGCACCGTGACGATACTAAACAAATGACAGACAAAACACAGGTACAAGAACAGACACACAAGTATAAATCAGCTGACACAATAGGTCATACAGTGTGTGATGAATTATTAGCTGTCGCAGACAATGATGGAAGGAGACGAAGATGTTTTTGGACCAATTCTGACATAATTGTGTCTTTGAGATGCAGAAACAGTCAATAACATATATTTGACAGTAAAGAATATCTGTGTGGTGAGTTTGTGAAATCCTTACAAAGTGCTTTCGTTGTAGTTCAAAATTGATGGTCAAATATTTAGCTTCAGCCAGTAAAGTCTGCCACCATTTAAGTAAAATGTGTATTTTTTTTTTTAACATGTCGCAATGTCAGTTGCAATAGGTTCCTAATATAAACTGGAAAATAACAACGGTTGCAACGAGAGCTTTTTTTTTTGGAGATGGGAAATCATCAAATGACTCCTCCCGCTCTGGGTGGAGCGGAAGGGCGTATCCGACTTTTACTGACTAAAACCCACCCGTGTTCCTTCAGTTGCCTATGCCAGGGCCACGGTATCTCTTTCGAACAACCCCCGGCTTACAACTGGAGCTGAAAGCCAGAGATCATGAGTTTGATCGCCTAAATTTGCATCATTGCCTGATACTCTACCTACTTCTAGCACAAATAGTTAACAAGAGTACTTAATATATAGTAATGAGCCCGTCATAAAATATTTAAAAATCAGACTGGATCTTACACATCTTCGTTTGTTGCCAGCTAGCAAGTAGAGCTTACCAAACTGCGAGTGTCCCACACTCATGACACAATTCCTGAATGCACGAGTAGTTCTTCTCGAGGACAAAAAGCGTAACGAATCAGAAACAGGTAGAATAACAAAGACAAACACGTATAAATCAGACGGTCATACGGTGACCGGTGAATTATTAGTTCGTTGTGAAATAATGGCGGCGGTAAGACAAAGATTTTGTGTGTGACGTGGTTTTGATAGATGGGTTCAGTATGTGAGTAGGTCACATTATTAAACCGATTTGCTTTGATATTGTTTGTTCTGTCATAAAGATCTACTTAGAAATCATAATCAATCAACTTCGTCAGCTCATCGGCGTCTTTTTAGGGTTCCGTACTAAAATGGTAAAAAAGGAACCCTTATGGTGTGACTCAGTCTGTCTGCCTGTCTGTCTGTCTGTCTGTCACAGCTGAATATCTCAGGAACTACTGATGCTATCAACTTGAAATTTAGAATAGTTTTAGATGACGTTTACCCAACTATTTTTCAAATAAGAAATAAATAAAAATATTCGTATTTTTTTTTGCAACAGGGACTGAAAGGGGGTTTTAATTTTTTTTGATGCCGCATAGTTTTCGACTTTTGATGAAAAATGTAAAAAAAATACCGATCCCCCCCCCTTATCTCCGAAGTTTGCAAAGCGAAAAATCTGAAATTATTCTATGTGATAGAAGTTTATGTAAAGATTACAGGAAAAATAAAACGATGTCTCTAAGTAGCACACTTTTTCAGAAATCGTAACGGAACCCTCGGTGCGCGAGTCCGACTCGCTCTTGACCGGTTTTTTTTTCATCTACGAACTACCTATCATGCACATTAGCACCACGTACTGCACTACGTGCGTACTTCAGACTTCTATTCTAAGCCAGATTCTGATATTTTATATTTATTTATTTTATACATATATACTAGCTCTTGACTAAGTAATAACAGCCGCACGGGTCACACTTGCTGGGGTTGGTCCGAAACCCCCGTGCTTCGGAAAGCACGCTAAGCCGTTGCTCCCGGCTGTCATTCGTGGATCTTTGACATCAGAAGGCCGAAAGTCTGACTACCAATCTTACCAAGGGGTATCGTATTACTCAGGCACCGGATTTTGAAGGTCAGATAGGCAGTCGCTCCATGTAAAATACTGGTATCCAGCTGTATCCGGTTAGACCGATCCGGTTGGAAACCGATCCTAACATAGTTGGGAAAAGGCTACGCAGATTGATTCTGATATTTTATTTTTTCTTACCATTGCAATCATTTGAATGGAGTATCTACCTAACTAAGCATGTTTATCGTGATTCGAATAATTTGAATTAACCTGCTGAGTATTGCTCGGCTATAATGCAAATCTATATATGCGTTATTATTCGGCCTTCACAAAAAATTTCAAAGCTTTTTGGCAAACTTAATTATTTCAGTGGCATTCACAACGATCAAGTTATAAAAAGAAATTGTAAAGAAGAACGTACAATTATGTGTTTTTTCTTAGAAATTTTATTAATTCATCAGAATCTGACATTTCCTGTGAATGAGAGAAAACATATTACAAAGATAGAATTAAAATGTCGTTGTATCTAATATGAATCTACAAAGAAATTGGAATATTGCCGTTTCCAGGCTAACGAACTTACAGTCCATAGAGACAGAATTATTTATTTATTTAAAAGTTTTTGTACACACATTTATACAAAAAGAAAGAATCAGAAAAATACGTACAAAGCTGATGGTATATAATTTCTCAAAGAAATAGTTGTTATGAGGTCTCATATTGAAAACGCAAGGGTTTTGTTGCGAATATCTTTTAGGATATTCGTTCCAACTCTAATGATTAAAATCCGAATCCACCTGGTTATGCTGATTTAAGTCCTGACGTTTTGACTTCCATTAAAATTGTATCTTCATCAGCATGCAAGTCAAAACGATCACAGAGCTTGTTCGTTTTGCTAAGGAACCCTGAATTATGACAAAGCGGGAGTGTCGGCCGCGTCTTTTGTCAACATCAGGCGTGTTATCATCCGCATCTTAAAAGCAGATCGAACAATAAGTGAATCTTAAGCGCTCGCCTTATCAACGCTATCACGGATACGGTTAGGTGTGGTTCTGATGATGTAGTTTGTGATTTTAGTAATTTTATCATTCTTATTTGGTAAAAAGTCGTGTCCTTCTGTAGGTATGTAATGGAATCCTTCTATGAAAATTGAACCAAAATTATATTAATTGGTTATGAATATTCACGTCCTGTGATTGTAAATTTTCATAATCAATTAGGTAGTTATTTACAGTTAGATTTAGAATTACCGTTTTTGATTGAGTTCTAGGCTTCAAATAGCTACGGTATCCAATTCAAAACAAGCTTTTTATGTATACATAGCTTTTTTATGACTAGTTTACACAGTGCGAGCTAGCGTGCGAGTCGGCCGGGGACCATCACTCACATGGCAGCAACTCGCACATCACTCGCTTCATTCGGACGCTTTCGGCAGCAGCTCCAGTTAGTCGCAAGAGACTCTTTCCAACCACGGAACTCGCAAGAGGCAGCTACACTCATAATGAAAACAGCTAAGGGAAGCCGAGCTACTGACATGCGAGTACCTACACAGTGTAAACCAGATCATAATATTTTTAATTCAAATCCCAGTAGTGAAACCCCACCTTAACAAGATCAAAAGTGTTCCGCAGCATCGCTGTCCTGCCCAACCTTTATATTAATATTATTTTCGTAAATATTTTGCGTCGATCGCAACACTAAGATTATGACAGTCGTGAGATGCACCGATACTATCCAATGACAATCGATTTTATTTCCAAAACAATTGTAAATCGATACATTGACTCGGTTTAGTGTCATATTGTTTCGTACAGATATCTGTTTTATCGATTCCCTTTATGTGAATATCTCGGTTAGATGTAAAAGGGTCTAATCGCGTTTCTTTTTGGTCATCTACATTATCTTTTTAAATATGAGGGTTATTTGTCATAATGATTTTAGGCGCGAAGGTTTTTGGTCGGTACTTTTAACAGATTTAAAGAGATTCTCAAGATATATAAATATCAAATTTAAGCTTTATTTTCTATATTTACCTACTTAATACGACCTATCATATGAGTCAATGGAGATTTCAACGTGGGAAAGTTTATAAAGAAGACATCACGAAGATTTTGATGAAAATAATGAGAGTAATATAATTTCAAGTATGAATTTCAAATGACTAAAAGCCTAACACAGGGCTCTCAAAAACAGATTCCCAACTGCATAAAAACCGGATAAAATCCCTATTCTTTTTAAATCACGCCATAATAAACACGCTTATTGTCGGTTAAATAAGTTTCAAACTCTAATATTTCTGATACGGGATTTTTCTTTTATTTCTTTTCACTGCACTGTGAGGTTTTATAAGGTGAACTGTTACCAAAAAGGTTGAATGCGTCTATAGTAAGTATTGTGGCACTTCGGGCAGTGATCAAACGACAAAGACGCTTAAAAATGTACTCTAATACACCAAGTTAAACTTTCTCTTCACTTTAAACTCTCATAACTTTATAGTCACCGTCATAAGGTTGGTTTTTGATTAGATTTTTGATTCTGAGGTCGGGTAAAAATGAAAAAGTAGTGGTTCTCATGATAATGTTATTATTCGAGGCTTTGGAACGAGTGGGCTGGTGATCATAGCCTATTCTGTTGGTGGAGGAGTAAGCGTAAAGTTCTTATTGTAATAAAAGCGGTCAAGTGTGAACAGTGTGGTTCAAAGGGTTCTCGATGTGGAGGATACAAATTGGATTACCTTTTAATCCTGTTGCAGTTATCTGTTAGTTGGCGGTTTTTTGTTATGGGAAATGATCTCATTTTCAGATCCATGGAACATGAGTTAAATCAAAATAGCAGTAAGATATGTCAACATCCCATCCAAAGATTATATAGATACCACAATAAACATGAAACCGATAAAGATGATAATAATGAGCCTTACGGTACCTATAATCTTTTATAGAGCAAGTCCACTAAAGGTCAACGTACTGCTATTACATACAAACACTATTTTCCCATCATGTTACCGAGGTCCCACTGCATCATGGAACCCTAACCATTATTAGTTAAGCTATACAAACATTTTGTGGTCCAAGCCGAGATTAAAGTTGTAACGTAGGATAGTCAAACGCTGTGTATGTCACCTAGCCGACTTCACAAAGCAGATAATTTACTTATGAGAAACTATCAAAGGGTATAATCATTTCTTAAGTGTCCAAAGTCGGGTTACGTTAAATTATGATTTAATTTGTGAAGGTTGATGGTTATGCCTATAAAGTAGAGCCAATGTTGAAAAATTTACCTTTTTAAGGTAGTTACTTTGGAAAGTAATGGAAACTCGTATGTTCTATAATGTGGGAATCAATGTAGGTGCATCTACTTGCAGAGGTCATTTGAATATTGAGTGAGAAAAAAGACAAGACTCACAAACTACACACAATATTTTGCTGCCTTTGGAATAACAGTGAATGCTTAAAAAATTAATCATCCTGCGCAAGATGCTTTGATGAAGTAGCTATAACAGAGCATTTATATTCTGTAGCATTCTTCTAAAACACCTGTTTAACAAAAATCAATCCTTCAAACCACCGATCTGCATTAGATAAAGCCATCCAACCCGAACCGAATCAGACCGTCAGAATCGAAACAAAAAACCATTTAAGAAATCGTTGACATTACTCAAACCGGGACTCGATCCCTCCCCCTCATGGCCGCATTCCTTCGCGACTGCGCAGACGCACCGTCGCCGCACACACACGTGTGCGCGCAGGGACGCAGAGAGGTATTTGAATTTAGAATTTATAACAGCGACCCGATTGGTTTCTTGTTGTGAGTCATAAAATAAGGTTTATGTTGTGTTTCGGGATTGGGATAGAAATTTTCAAGTATAAGTAAATTGGACGAATTTTATTATTAAAGAGTTAAAGACTGAATAAAATTATACTTAAGTATCTGCTTTAATTATCCAATTACGGACTCTAAAACGGCCATTTTAATCATTTATTTTTAACGAAGAGTCGGTAGGTACGAGAGTGGGTTGCCAATCATAGATAGATTAACAAAATGAATATTATTGAAGTGTGAAGTGCAGACCATAAATAAACTATACCTTTAGAAGGCCTCATTCATATCACCATTGGACAACAATACGAAAAATTACGATGGCAAAAATAATTTCACACATTTACACTACGAAAAATTTATGTCGCAAAAATGTTATACAGCCAATAACTTACTAATTCAAACATTAATCCTTATAAGTTTCACAGGTATTGTGCACCAACACAGCCGCCCACACGAAATTCGCATAAATATGCATTCACACGCATAATTCCTGTCTCGGCATGTCGGCATAAATATGGAGAGTGCCTTAGCGTTTTACCAGATTCAAATCTATATAAAATATGCGTACTTACCTAGATGATGTTTTGATGGTTTCTGTTTTGGTGCTTCATTGATTTAATCCGATTCACATTGATGATTTCTTAGAAGTGGTTTTAAGTCTTGATGTCTTTTAACAGATTTTGCACATGGCCTATTTCCAAAAACAATGTCTTGAATTCTATGATGTCTGTTTTCTTCACTAATCAGTGATGCATTTGTTAGTCATGACTCATGAGTACTCATGACTCATGTACAAATTCAGTTTCGGCATGCATTGTGGATAAAATTTTTGCTTCTTAAAGAAAGCTCCATGTTTACCATTATTGCGATTGGACAAGCAATTTCACCGTGATCTACAGACAACAACTCACTGACAGCATAATGGCCTTTTTCTGCCATTAAAATAGCTGCTCTATTTTCATACAGGTCTCAATGATGACTCCATTCACCTTTGTGAATTTCATAGTAACCAAATGCCACTGTTAACAAAAATGGTGGACAATACTCACCTTCATACAAACCCTTATAATGGAATTCCCGCTAAATTCGCTCCAAACGCCCGCAGTGTCGCCCAAACGCGTGAAATTATCCAACAATGGTCGGTAATGATCCTTTACAAGTGAAGAAATAAAAATAAATACACAAAACATTATTCCTGATATATTTTACTGGTGGTTTTTGATTTTCAACCCTATCATCCGAAGCACAGATTTCATATTCCATTTCATCCGTTTGCAAAACTGCACTGACAATTTTGAATTTGGACAAACTTTTAAACGCAACTATCGAAACTGTCTATCGTTCTTATCACAAGTGTGTACGTTTCAATATGCTTCAGCATCAACAGCAAATGTGGTAATTTTTCCACACCTTTCCTAGTCATTACGGCTAGATCCGCGGGGTGCTTCAGCAATTGTTTTGCGAACATTTTCTGGATACGGCGATTTGTGTCGTTTGTAATACAAAAATAATGTGTTTTGTTGTACAAAAGGGTGGCTTCCGCTAACCTACAGTGTTTAGTTTTGTGGCCTACCCATCAGATGCGGGCGTCACAGCGGGTTGATTTTGGTCACAATTTGTTTGTATTGTACTTATTGTATTTTTACTGATTTTCTTAAAGCTATTGTTGATGCATTTTACGACCCATAGCTGTGGGAGACGCTTGTGTTTGAAAGAAAGTATAACTGTTCGGTTTTGTTTCACAATCAGCGTTGAAATTGTCTGGAAAACCAAACTATTTAAATACATCGTCATGGTTGTCTACCTCAGCAGGGAGTTCTAGTGGTTAGAACATAAAACCAGCAATATCTGACACCATTGTATTACTTAATGCCTTGGAGTTGTTATTTGTAAGTAATACAGCGTCAATTGTCCAAAGACACGCAATTCAGTTTATTTAGTAGCACTGCCACTACGGCTAGCAATAACAAGATAGGTTAAGGCCTAGCACCTCGTGTTAGGCATTATAATTATATTATGTCTAACCATGCACTAGCCTATGATAGTACAAGGTTATACATAACATAATTAAAAGAGACATGATCACTGTACTTAAAGATAGGTACAGAATATAAAACATCTTCCATTGCACAAGATAATGCCCATCTTTGGAAAGGAGCTTTTCCGCTCAGCAATAATATTATGTTCATACGTATTTGGGGCAAGCATGAAAGCATGATTCATATTTCAAGTGCATTAAAAAAGCATATTTCAAGCATTACTCTGAAAGACATAATTATATCTAATCATAATTCGTTCTTTGGTCGGATTTCACAAATTTCATATGTTCTTTGATCAAAAAGGCAGGTGCACAATTAGATGTAACCAAACAATACAGATCTACAACAATTAGTGCAACAATAGTCGCGCGCGCAGCTCCAAGGTATGCAAGCGCAACATGTTGGACAGTTTCACTTTTGTTGATCGTTGTGTTGTGATTTATATGCATTCTGTTCGGTTGGTTGGACTTCCGGCTTTTAGTGGAAATCAAGGGCTGATCATTTGTTACCATTCTTATTAGCAAATTGCATAATACAATTTTGGTTACCATTTCTAAGGTTTTTTAGCATAAGATACTTCAGACTCTTCAGAGGCTTCCTTATTCATACACAACACACACATATACACTCCACGCACAAAACTACACAATCCTTCCATACAAATAAAATGTCAAACTGTATGTCAAACTCTGTATGTTTCTTCGATAAATAAAGATTTTTATCATATTATTATTATATTATATTAAATACACGTTCGCACGTAAAATTACTCAGTGATTATATTATTCAGTTTAAAATTTTAAGTTCTATATAATTTTTAATTTAATAAAGTATTTTTTTCTTTACTTTTAATTTTAGTTTTTAGTTTGCTTTTGTCACGACTTTTTCGTTAATGCCTGCGACACAGTATTATACTAATGCAGTTGTTATCGAACACAGAGTTACTGTACACTGAGTTTTTCGTTTCGATATTCTTTTTTATTTATTCTAGCTTTTAATTCTATGTAATTCTATTTTTCTCTCGGTTGTAGGTACTTTTGTGTTAGCATATGATGTGACCATAATATTTTCACTAACATTGTGGTCTTTACTCCATGCTATTTTACCTTTAGAACAAGTGTTGTACAGAATGACAATATTAGTATATTATGAGTTTATGACATAGGTATGTATGAGTTACTTATTAGCTAGACTCCGCATTGAAAATATCCTTTTTCACAGAAATTCTCTACACATAAATAAAGTAACATAACCTTAGGAATAGCACGTAAAAATCTCACAGGCACAATGCAATTTAACAAGCACGAATAAAATATCGACCACGAAGTACCTGGACTCCATCCACGATATCTTGACCCCCTCTTGAGTTAACATCTTCTTGATATCCAGGTCAATTTAAATTGGACTGAATAACACCGTGGATGGACCATTATAAATTGACCTCTTCTTCAGAACGCGGTGTTACCCCAATAATGTCAATCTAAATTGGTGGGAGTACTGCCTATGTTATTTACATCTGGTAAGGTTTTCCTTACAATTGGAACGGCCGATTCGTTGCGAATATGGATCGTCTCTTGAGAATACTGTCGAGGGCATCGGTGCTAGGATATTTGAGGAAGTTGATTTGTTATAAGTATATGGTAATTGTTGAGGGGTTGAAATAGTCGCTATAGATTATGAGGCGATAGAAGAAAACATTGAATTACCAAATATCAAAAATTTAAAAAGGTACAGTTACTGTTCCTTATTTTGTTCATGAATGGTCAAGGTGACAGACGTTGGTCACAGATAACTGATGAGTACCTATAGATACTAGAAAGGTTTTTGTAGTTAAATAAAGGTAAACAATCTTGATGTGCCTTTTACACAAACACATATTAAACAAATAAGGGCGAGCGCGCATTGCGGTGCGTTTTTCTACCGCATAATCTGTGAAGTATGGAATGTCTTTGAAGTGCGCGCACTGCGGTCATGCGTTTTGTTACTGTAGGCCCCGCCCAGTGCGGCAGAACTACCGGAAACGCACCGCAGTGCGCGCTCGCTCTTAACTACTGCTTAAACTAATGGTTCAATTGATTTGGTAATCGTTGCTGTTGTATTTTTTTTTTGTAGTTGCATTTTATTTTTAAACTAAGGTAAAACCTCAAATAAAAAAGATTGACACATTGAAAGACACATCAAGATTGTTTACCTTTATTTAGCTACTTAACCTTTCTAGTATAGATGTTCTAATTTGTAGATAAAAAAAACAGTTATTTTGGACAGAGATTACTGAGTTATTATATGTATATTTAAAAATATGAGTTTTCGTGTGGTTATTATCGACTGTCGCTAAACAGAGATCCACAGCGGCATTGTGCCGACATCGGCACGACATTTACATAAAAATATATTTCACATCAACCTGACCTTTTCCCGAATAGACCTTTACTTTTGGAACCAGATGACCCACACTTCCGTTGAAGCAAAGGCTTTGGATACCATAATAAAACAACAAATCCTAATATTGAGAATAAACAACCACTAGGTACTAATATCAAGAATAGTTCTCGATAAGAGGCAGACCTAAGTGTAGATGTATGGAAGGAAGCATAAAAATAAAGACGGATTGACAGACGATAGATGATCAAAATTAATGAATATAGAACTTGTAAAACTTTTTATTCGACAAAAAGCGGAAAGCGGCAACGCTAATATAAATGCTAACATAATAGATATTGCTGTTAGAGACAGGACAGGAGAAATGAAGATGATCTAGAAAGAAGAGTTGAATAAACAAGAAATATTATGTCCATTGAATGGTACAAAGACTAAAAACAAGGTACCCAAAACAAAACATTACGTCACTGTCGCCATCAATAATATTTTTTCCTATTCTTCCAACACTGTTCAACATCAAATTTCCATACATTACCAGGAGCGCATGATTTCGAGTAGATTTTTGATAGAATCAACAGAGTGGGCCTCGGTGGAGTGGTGTCGCCGTGTCGATAATGTCTTCCCCTCTTAGACCCGTTTGAATACGGAGTAAAATTTGGTTTACCAAAGTTCCCGTTTTCAATTCAACGCCGGAAAAGTTATAGATTGTTATTTTGTGAAGGGTTTGTGGGTACCGGAATTTGATTTAGTTTTTTTTCTGTGATACTGTTTGTTTTGTTTTCATTTAGGCTAGGGAGTGGTGAAATTAATATTCTTTGTCCTCCATCCTATCAATATTCTTCAGGGCCTATTTCATTTTGCAGAAACTGATACATTCTACAATATTTTTTTAAATGCCTGAAAGTGGCTCAACACCCATATATATATAGGTATATAATAATATATCTAATATTGTAAGTCTTACATCATTTTGCTCCATTTTACAAATTGTTTCTGTGTTAATGTTTTACTAATATATTTTGTAAGTATATTGTTACCAACACTATGAGTCTTTTTACTTGTAATGAATGATTAAATTAATTAATTAATTTTAAATATTTTACACTTTTTTTTTAACTTTCATATATTTTAAATATTTTATTCAACCTAATTATATTTAACTGTACTAATAACAAGCTGCAAACAATTATTCCTAAACAGGTTTAAACCAACATCTATGAATACTCCTAAATTAAATTTATGACCATATCATTGTCTAACTATCACATTTAGACGTCACTAAAAAGCATTCCCAGTGCACTAAATCACTCGATTCATTGGAACAAACAGGTTCTGCACCTCATAGTCTGTTGTCTCGACCTTTAGCGGGACATAAACTTAATAACAAAACACACTTGACATTATATCTTTAAGCCACACGCGGTGTCTTTAATAAAATCAACCACTCCAAAAAACCCATAAAGGACACCAAAAAGTTCGTAGACACAGTTCAAGAAATACTGGCAGCTGACAACACCGTTCTCAAAGTGAATTATATTATAGTACATTGTTATCACGTAGGCAGAGACGTCGTTACAAACAATAAAAGTAATTTTTACGAGTGGCAACCCCTTCGTTAATAAATTAAAAAGTTAGCTGACTAGGGTGGTGAAACAATGCCACTTCACCCTGTTACCAAAGATCTAAGTTTCGTCGCCCTAAGGTAATAAGGGTGTATAGGGCTGCTATAAATTAAGAACTAATGAAAATCCTTTTGAGGGGATTTATTCATTCCATTTTATAAATGAAACCAAACCGAGTTGAAATACTGCTATTGTAATGGGTTGTTTAAGAGCGAAGTTGTTATATAGGTTTTCATCTTTAATTCTTGTCTTTTCCGTATTCTTATTTGGTGCTTCATTAGTCTGGGGTTTCACTCTTTTCATTGGTTTCATAGGTGGTGAGAACTTGATTCAGGTCATGAACAGAACATTTGGTATACTTAAAATGCAAGTAAAGGTGGCTTCCCATTCGGAGTTCCAGATATGAAATAGCAGTTACATATTTTTTTTGTTTTCTGGTGAATGTAACAATATAGAATAGCTTTTCATTCTACCGGATTAAAAGAATAATAGCGACGAGATTTTAAGCGTTTTTCAGAAGCCTTGCCCTCTTATCCTTTAAACGGGAAAACAAAACAAAAAAGTGACGCAATCTGGTCTCATAGAAACAAACAAACAATTCACAAGGAAACTGTTACTTAACGAAAAGTTACTTTTATTTCAAAATTGCGTAATATTTAATCTTTTTAATTCTCCCACAAAAGCTCAACCCTATGTTATAGTAACATCTGATTGGGTGCATACAGTTTTGTCAAGTACCCCAAATTAATTTTTGAGAACAAAATCCATTAGCGAATGGTGCTTTTTTCTTCAAATTGTACAGGGTTGTCCCATAATTTACGCGAAACTCGATTGAAGTCGTTTTTAAACGCTAGGGCGGCGATTGCGAGTTGCGTAAGTACATATAAACAATTTACATCCTCACCTGGATTTACAACCCTTACGTATTAGTCATCAAGGTTGAAAATTGTGTGGGTTTTAGTTTCTGGTGTGAATTTATAAGTTTGTACAGCCGTGTTTTCTTGTCAAGTCTATGATTTATAGGCTCCAATTGTCTATAGTTGAATGCGTGTAAAGAGAATATTTCTATTTGTATCGTTATCCATTTCTTTTTGTGTTCCTACGTGCGGGTTTACATTTAATTCGGTATTGTTGCCAGTGGCATTTATTGCATTCGATTTATGGCCGCTAAAGGGTTTTTTTAAGTCACTAGATGTGTTAGGCTTTTAGATATTTTTTATTGGTTTGAGGTGTGATATGTGTGAATATTGTTTTGTTGTGGCTCTGTGGCGTTTAAATTCGGAAGTTTATATAAGCAGTAAACTCTGAATAAGATAATATTTGTGTACGCATCGTTATTAGATTCCTGAAAAACAAAAAATCTGTTTTATTGGCTTTTACTTTATGAAATAAATCCATCCAGCACTTGGCTGCGTTTGGGACTTGTCGATGTAATAGTAATCCTTCTTTAAAAATGCAAAATTATTAGCTGTTACGTCTCTACATTTGCTTTTACATTCATTTCGTCCTTGCTCTTTTCTCCTCAAGTCATCCTCTTTAATTTATTTATACACTACCCATTATTTTCTGTGCTAGTTTTTCATCATATACTTTCCAGTATCCACAGCTGAACATGAACATAACAAAACATTGAAAAAAGATCCATTTATGCATTGTCTCGCTAATTAATAAATAAACACAAAACAAATGCCAATCGCAATAACACTCTATTGACAATCATCCATTGTAATAAATAATAATACGCATAATAAATCGAATACAAAATACGTTTTCAATTAAAAATGAAACATAATTACAAAAAAATAAAAATGCTAACAAAAGATTGTACCGGCGATTCGCAAACATGGCAAGCTATTGTTTCGAAAAACATCAGCTGTGTACATCGGCACACAATAAATGTAATACCCCATTCCGTATTCATATAGGATAATCCACACAATAAACCTTGTGTGCGACGATCAAAATAACTATAAAAATACAATAAGCAGCTTATACATGTACCCTTAATGTGTGCGCCAGTGTACACGAGAGAGATGAAGCTATTTGAGAGAGAAGGGCAAAGATACCGAACAAACGTATTCAACTTTTGACTCAATAATTTGTTTGGTCACGGCTTTTCATGACACACGATAGAAAAGCGCTTTTAAAGGTGCCTAAAGCGAAACTTAAATTATTTTATAATGGGTCTTGATAGCTTTACCATTTATCAAGGCTCTTTCATTATGGTTCAGACTGGATTTGTAAAGATTCTACGTGAGTAACGTTTATTGTAAAAGATTGTTTGACACTGGAATTAACGAGGTCCTGGTGCTCTTAAGTGATGGACTGGAACTACTTAAAAAGCTATTTTTGAAGGGAATCTTCAAGATATACAGGGTGAATTTTTCAAGTGGGCGTGGATGGCTAAATCCGAAATCCGATGAGGAATAGCGAAAAGTACTCAAAGGAGTCTCGGGCTCGATTTTGATAAAAACTAAAAGTGTATCATTGGATTTTTGAAAAATCAATATTTCTAGCCAGGAATTGAACTGTTGCTTATGAAAGAAAAACGCACACTGTATTATTACACAATTCGCTAGTGTCACTAATAAGGATGGAATTCTGGGAAGTAATAATATACGGCAAACTAAAGGAAAGAGCTCATTTTTATTAACAAAATAATAAACCTTTACTGATTAATTGTTCAAAATGATGACCATTGTCAGTTTTCAGTATGGTTTTGACGTCTCAAGGATTTTACTGCATTCAGCATTACAATATTCCTCATAGTTTCGAATTTGGCCAACCACGCCCACTTGAAAAAATCACCTTGTATATTATAGCTATCATGATAACTATGGGGCGTACTTACATTGAAGATTACAAAATTTTGTAGTTCCATCATTATCGTCATCGGCCGGCATCTTCTTGCCCTTGTTACGTAACGTAATTCCATATTTTAACATATTAACAGGGATACACAAACAGACGTTGTCTTTGCTGTTTATATCGATTCCTGTCTTGCTATCTCTTGTTTCAAAAATATACTACGTAGTTCCTAGGCGCCATTTTTCAACCGTTAAAAACGTTAGCCTTAAAATTCGAATTTTAAACTTCAAATCGATTCCAATATGGCGGCTCATTGTTACCAATTAGGTGAAGTGTATCGAAAAGACTTAATCCTATTGGTTCATTGTTAGCTCAATTATAAAGAGCGTGTGTGCTTTATTGTACTAATAAAATGTTTGTGCTATTGTGTTTGGAATTTGGGTCATGTTTGTAACGGGCACAATGTTACGTTTACGTAATATTTTACGTGGGTGTGCTCAGTTATTAAGGAAAATGTACGTAGAGTACGTATGTAGAGCGAGAAATTTTCACCACGTGTACATGCTCAAATAAAAATAGAAGAAGTCATTAACAAAGATGTTTTTTTTTTCATTATTAAAGCAGAATGATATTTGCTGTCGTACCAAGGCGTGACAGCAAATGTCACATTGAGAAAATAGGAACCAATTAGAACGTTTATTCTCGGTTGGTCAAATCTCCTCCAATAAAGTCCTGTCCCTTACAAATATTGTAACTATCTATATCAACCTCCAAAAAAACGATATATTTTCGTGACGTCACATAAGACCGGTACACATCTGCCCTTTATCGTCTTCGATCTAAAGCTGCGCTTAGCGAAAATACTCATTTATCTTAAATACGATCTGGATGTGCCCTAATCTGTCTTTTGTTGTTTTCTTGTTTGTTTGTATTGGGGATGTTTTGTGCAATTAGCTGATAGTTTAGTGTGAATGTACGTCAAGGATTATTGCTGTAAAAAATAGGACAGATGATGTAAATTGATTTTGAAGTTTTAACTGCTTTAATGGTAGGTGGAGTGTAATAAATTAATAATATGCGCACGAACAATCAATCAATCTGCCTAGCCCTTTCCCAACTATATTGGGGTTGGCTTCCAGTCTAACCGGATGCAGCTGAATACCAGTATTTTACATGGAGTGACTGCCTGTCTGACCTCCACAGCCCACTAAGTAGGTAATACGATACCCCTTGGTAAGACTGGTTGTCGGACTTTCGGGCTTCTGACGACCCGTAACGACTGGCAAAGATCCACGAATGACAGCCGGGGCCAACTGTTTAACGTGCTTTCCGAGGCACGGAGGAGTCTCGTTGTGTAAAGATGGTCACCCATCCACTGACCAACCCCGGCAAGCGTAGCTTAACCTGATGGATCGACCCGTGCGGCAGTTATTACTTAGCCACGAGCTCCTACTATATTATGCGCACGAATTCGCACGAAGGACATTATGCGATTTTATTTTTATAATAGCCACTAATATTTAAATGTGACGGATGAGCTTGCTGTTAATACACTGGCAACAATAATATGGTTTTAAAAACATTTTTGATGAAACAGAAAGTTTTTTCTTCTTCAGTTTTGTTCTTAAACAAACATAATAAAGTCATACAAAAACAGTCTTATCTCTAAATTACTTACACATACATTCACTATCAACAATCAGAACAAACTACAAAGTACAAACAAATCAATAATCAGTGATATCGGCCGCCATAACGAACATCTTTGTCGAAACTTGGACTTTTATCATTTTCCCTTGCCCCTGCCGATGACAGTTCATCTAATTGATTGTTGTTTTTTTTTTCTATTTTCTTTTTTCCCTCCCTCCGTCTTGGAGGAAAATTTAAAAATCGCTTTCACAGTCCGTTCTCAAAGTTATGATTGGGAATTCAACTATTTAAATCGAGATTGGAAATATGCAAATGAAAACAGACCTATTGTGTGTTATCTGTGCGCCAATAAATAGTTGGGATTTAAGTTTTTTTAAGAGATTTTTAATCTGGTGTGACTTTGGTGTGTATTTTTTTTGTTAAGGGATAATTATTTGGAAAATGCACAGGAAAATGGCATTCTGTAAGAATCATGTTTAGGGAAAACCACTACGCATAAAGGATTCATATGTTATAAAAGCATTTGTAAAAAATAGTCATAACTTTTCTGAAAGGTTTTTAATTTGTTCACTATTTTGTTAACCTGCATAATGGTTTCCAGTTAGGTACACAAATAAAACAAAAAGGTCTTACGTTATTTTCCTAAAATTAATAAGTATGCCACTAAGAACCATTTACCAAACAAAAGAAATAATATGGTTTCATTATCCTTAAATAAAATGCAGACGACAAACACATTTTTTTTCACCCTGAACAATTTGGGACTAACCGTAAAATTTTCCAGAACCAACTGCAATTAGCTATTCTCTGTGTGCCATAACGTTCCTATTATGTCGGCAGTGAAATTATACAATACTCATTACTGTGGTTCCGAAACAGCATGACGTTTACAAAATCCAACCGAACACCGAAGCTATCCCCAAAAGAACAAACAATAAAACATATATTCTTGTAAACGAAACTTCAAAAATTGCAGTTTACTGTGACCTCCAACTTCGAAATATAAAAGAAAGAAAGAATAATTAAATGTCCACAAACATCTTTGTTGAAAACAATGAAGGAATAATGTAGTCACCAAAAATTTCAATAGCACACAGTGGAAACGCCAAAGGACGTTAAAACAACAGCTAAGAATAGTTGACATGGCCATGGAATGTCTTTCTTTCATAATGTTCCTCTATTGTGTTTAGATGTCATAAAAATTAACTTTAGAACCATCGGCGAAAGCTTTGATGGTTCAAGATATTACTTTACCTCCACCAATTCTTCGAAGTCCTAACGCCTTTCCTCATCCTTCCTTAAACTAGGCTCTCTGATCTTCTCCTAAGGTTCAAAGTCATTCAACAATAGTTCATTAGTTATGCACAATGGATTCAAAGTTAATGCTTTTGTCTAAACAATTACAGTGTGTATTGTAACAGACATTCATTTGTGTTTCTTGTTCTATTGATACCAAGTTTTTGTTCCTTGGGTGTCCGAACCACATCATAAATCAGCCGTTACAGGCGAATGTTATATTATTTGCATACTTCAAAAGTAAATTGTGAAGGATTTTGAACTCTATCATTGAAGTAGTAAAGTTCTTTTGCAGTCAGAGAGAAGTAAAAAAAGGTTGGTGAGTAAGGTTTGCGCGCGCGCTTCCAAATGATGCTCTTTACTATTGACGTTTCTATTCAAGCTATGTGCGATGTCTGATGTTTTTATAAACGATAAATTTTCAATTGTCAGTCTCCATTGTGAATTGGCGCGTTCTTACATTAGTACCAACTTATGCATTCTATTCCTCGAATCTCTCTGTACTAACATTGACTTGGATTTCTCAAAGATTTTAAGTCTTGAAGCAGCAAATGTAAAGTTTGTTCTAAATGAAGTCATGCAACATTGTTTGGTATTTTAAAGGCATTTTGAAAACGTTGATTGGTGTGGTTTATTTAGTAGAATGAAGACCTCAGGAGGCAGACAGCATACAGAAGTAAATTGCCTATTCATAGCTCGTGACTGATCGGACGGAACCCGGAACAGTGTGTAATCATATAGTTACGCGTGTAATTATACTTATTCATGTCTCTGTTAGAATGTACCGTTATATTATAAAAGGCTTCAAATACTTTCTGCTCGAATACATGACTGGATAAATAAATAATGTACAATCACTCTTTGTACTGTACTTCTTCAATGTTTAGTTATTCTATTTGTACGTACACATAATGTTGCTTTGCTAATTTTAGACGTCGACTAGGAGATTTTGACGTGCTTATTGCTGTACTGTGTAGTACCTATATCAAAACCATATGTTCATTTAATTTAAAAGCGAGATTCAGCCCTAAGATTATTCATCCGTCATTGTTCCTACTGAACTCTATATTATTTGACGCGATATTTTCGATAAAGCAGCTGTGAGCTCACGTAACGACTAACTTAAATATGTTCGAGAATGCGATAACTCAGAAACTTTTTCTTTACAAAACAATACATCCGACCTTTTACCAGTTACTTTCCTAATGAAATAAAACAATAACAGATGAGAACAATTAGCTAACACAAAACAAAACTCGGTATGACTTAATTAAGAAAGTTGAACTTTTAGGAACTTATTCATTACAAAGGGAGAAGGTTCACCATATTTTTTCAATTTCTATTACGCAGCCTGCGATAATCTACTTTTAACCAACTTTTTAAAAAAGGAGGTTCTCGATTATTTTGTATGTAGTACAATCATCGATATTTTTTCAATTGTGGACCGATTTTGAAAATTATTTTCTAATTTGGTAGAAACAACATGCGCGGTAGTCCCTTATAAATTTTCTTAATTTTGCTTGGGTAGTTTTTAACTTAGCTTCTATAATTCGTATTTTTTAATTTAGTACAATTATGTTGATGGTGTTTGTATATAATAACTTCCTGTCACTGTTACATATTTACATACATAGTAAGTAGACTATGCGCCGCGCATATCGAAAGTGAAGCACCGTACCGATCTATGTGTGCATGATTTGAGTACCTGCAAAGACGCCGTCGCTCGTGTCACGTAATGGCGGCCGGTCGGCATACTATGATGTAAATGTGTGCGCGAGGCGTGTTTGTACAAACGGTCCGGCATACTTACTGTGCTTCACTTTCGATATGCATGGCGCGGAGTCCATCTTTTTTTATAAGTCTATGGTAGAGGTATACGAATTTGTGTAGGGCAGGTACCACAACTAAAAAGTGAAATATAAAAACTTATGTCAAAAAAAAAGAAACTTAGATTGTATAATAAACAAAAAAGTTATATGAATTTCATAACAGAAGGAAAGAAAAGTTTTTTGTGAAAAATTTTGGGTAACTTATGCAACTTGTCGAGTTGTTGAATCATAAGAATTTCTCTATTGTCAACTGTTTAGGCGTCGCCAACACTGGTGGTGCTAAATGTCACTGTTTCTTTTTGTTTTTCATTACACAACTCTTTGGAAAGTAAGTTTTAATCGTGATTGTTCGAGTTATGCTTATTGCTCACATTGAATAATTTTTTCATGGTTTTTTTGTAAAGAAGTTGGCGTGATTACAAAGTCGACAATGATATCTGTTATTGTTTAGAGTTGGAGAAGACTATGGATAGAAAAGGGCTTTGTTTCTGAGTTTAGAATGCAATTGGATGTGATTAATTTAACTTAACGAAATCAAAGGGGTATCCAGATGAAATATAACTCTTTGATCACTAAGCGATAGATTCATTTATTTATTTATTAATAACTAATTTATATTTAGAGTTAGGACCACTCATACAAGTTATCGGTTGTTGGAAATCTAGGTTCTAATACTTCAATAAAACGAGTTACTGGCTTTTTAAAATATAAAGATTATTATTAGCCAATTATAAGTCACTAGGAAGGTTATACGTCCGTCTTTATCAAGGCTCAAACATGAAGTAAGGTAATAATAATGGTGGGTAGTATTTATATAATAAGTACCTACGATATATCGATTATTGCAGAATCGACTAAAGATTGATTTTTGTAAGTAAGTAAATCAATTATATCAACACGCCCCCTCAAAAATTGATCTACCTAATTATACAAACAAAATAAATCAAAGTAATACCTAAATGACCGGAACATATTCACTTCCTAGTGTTTGCTGGGAAATACATCTCATGGTCCAACATTTGCTGCCAAGGATTAAGGAAAACCCAGAAAACCTTAATCAAACCATTTCATTAAATTATTCTTAGTAATAATTAAATTAATCATAAATCATATTATTATGTAGAATCACAAAACATTAAATCAGTATCTTATTCTAAGCCCATTTTACTTCTCATCTCTTGAAAAGTGATAGCGGGTCAGAACATCTGCCAACTGCTGAACTGTTGGAATGTAATTTTATTTTATTACATTTTTTTTTTTTTTTTTTAATCTGTTCCTTAGCTAGATGATACTTTATATCTATGTTTTGTGATTGGTTGGATTATTTGCAATGCGTATACAGGCATTGTTATCCTCATATATTATGATAGGTTTACAATAGTGCATATTAAATTTATTTAATACTGTTTCACGTACTGTATGCACTTTGATCTAATGGTATTTCATTACATGCTTGTAATTTTTTATACCAAGAAACATTTTTTTTTTTTTTTTTTTTTTTTTTTTTTAAATCTGTCTAAAATTATTAATTGTTTCAATATCAGCACATACTATTATGTTAAAACACCTTTAAATAAAATGACATAATTATATGCTTAGGTATGTATATCTCCATTGTCTAGCAAATATTTGAATGAAGAATTTTGAAAACCTTTTTCTTTATGTGATCTCTCAAAGACTTCAAACCAACACCTAGCTGCCTGTTTCAGCCCGTAAAGTGCTTTATTTAATTTACACACATAATTATCTGGACCAGAGATAGCCTCAGGGACTTTCATATAAATATCTTCCTTTAATTCGTCATTTAAGAAGGCAGTTTTGACATCCCTAAGATGAACTAGCAAATTAAATTGATTCACAAAAGCAAGATACATCTGAAACTGCTATCGCTACTCATGCTACTGGTGCGAAAGTTTTATTATAGTCCGTGAGGTATTCTTGACTGAAACCCCTTGCAACAAGTAGTGTTTTTTTTTATCTTAAAGGTTTTCCAAATTCATCATGTTTTATAGGAAATATCCATTTACAATAAATTGACAATGTTTTTATTTTCAGCTCTTGGTACTAAAGCCCAAGTATTATTTAGAGAATTTAGTTCGTCCCTAATTGCACTTTCTCACTGAGATCTGTTTTGATCTCTTCTAATGAATTTGGTAGGTATTTTACATTTTACATAGAATAGACTGAGCACACAAAATGGCAATCATCATCATCGTCTTCATTATACGAAATACGCGGACGATTTTTGGCCTATTGCTTTTTCTAACGTCAGGATTTTATTTGTGTTTTCTCCTGGTGAAGACGGGTTATCAGAAAGTATTCATATCAATTATTTGCTTCGATTCAATTAAATTATCATGGTTTAATTTGCGAATTTTACACTCGTGTTCATCAGATTTAGTCCATAGACGTATCCGATTTAGAACTGTCAGAGTCATTAGACTTGACCGGCACTGACTTGGATATTATTACATCATCAGTTTTGCCGTGAGAATGTTTAATATTCCCTTCAGTACTCATCAGATTTAGCCCATAGACGTATCTGATTTAGAACTGTCAGAGTTATGAGACTTGACCGGCACTGACTTGGATATTACACCATCAGTTTTGCCGTGAGAATTTTTAATATTCCCTTCAGACTTGAGGATTGACCTGGATTTAAAAAATCCAGTCTCATCAACAATAACATCCCTGACTAATATGTAATTTTTCGCACTCTGGGTTCCAAACTTTACAGCGTTTGGTTCATAACCCACAAGTATCCCTTTCCATGATTTTTGATCAAACTTGGTCTTACTGCTTTTATTATTGAACATGCCACATTTCGAATGATGTTTTTGAAAGTTTCAAAGTTTTAGTTGGGGTCAAATTAATTAAATAATCAGCAGTCAGTACTGCGTATAGCCCCAAAACACTTTGTTTAATATTGAGCGAGCTTTTTCAGTAATGATTCTGACCATACATTCAGAAACGCCATTCAACTGTGGTGTTCTCGGAACTATTAAATGATATTATTTTTTTTTTTTTTTTGATATCCCTCTACACAATAAATAACCCTTCATTTCAGTCGATAAATGTTTGCCACCATTATCGCAGTACAAGTTGACTAATTTTAAATTAAACTTAGCCTCGCTTTTAGCCACGAAATCTTTAAAAACAGCAAACATATCTGATTTTTATAAGTTAAATAGGTACGTAACAAAGTATACCTAATGCGTATACTCATTAACAAAAAGTACAAAGTAGTTTTTTTTTTATTTGTCGTTAGTTGGGGGTATAAACAGTAACAATAGTCCAAAAATATCTGAGTGCACAATAATAATAGCTGTTTAACATGACTTTTATTTTTGACCTGATATGAACGGAAATCGCCTTTGGTTCCTATTTATACAGGCCTCACCTCCGTGGGCCTCACACAATTTATCATCCAGGCTCGCATAACAGTTTCGATTTGGCCGGTGTCATCAACCATTTTATTTTTTTTTAATTTCAATGAATTAATTTTTTTCTTATTATGACCAAAGCCATAGTTTGTACATATTTTTATTATTGCATACTTGAGAAACAGATTGACACTTATTTACAGATGCCATTAAGTCTACAGCAATTAAATTATTTTTTCAACATACCTTGCATGATAGTTTTATTAACCTTACGTATTGTGCTCCTTGCTGGTCGAAAATGACTGTCAACCCAGCACGTTGCATTTTCGTTAAGAACCGCAGGTGGTACCGCAGCACAGAAGAGCACGTCCTCCAAAACTTCTTGAACGCTCATGTTGCTGGTCACATACATCGTTCCCTGAAATAAATTCACCATTTTTAGCAATAGAAATTTTAATGGCGTTTGCAAGACGGTGTGACTAATGAAAAGATCTTCCCTGTTTATAATATGGTCTGATGCTCCAGAAAAGTAACTTTGCTTCCATCATGATTTCATGATCCGCTTGATAGTCTGCCATCATAAAAGCAAAGCCAGAAAAATTGCTCGACGTGGGTGTTTCACTGATCTCAACTGCCTGGACCGTCCTTCTCATATCCGTATTTTCTGCTGCTGTCGTTTTTCACATGCTCCTTGCGGCCACAATGACAACACTTCATGAACTGTGACTTATTCTTCTGCTTGTTAACCTTCCAGTTGAAGCTATTATTCCCTTTATTATTTTGAGAATTATCGAATTTTGTTTTTCGAAATTCCTTTCCATTTTTCCCTTCAAATTGCAAAACTTTTGACACTGGTATCACTGGACTCATTTTTAAACTTGACTTCATGATCCAAAAGCCTTGGTTTAACGAATGCTAGCATTAACTTATCCTCCGATAAAGTTTCGATCGCAGTTATCACGCCATCATAAGATGGGGGTAGGTTGAACAACAAATGAGCTACCTCGCGTGGCGTGGTTTGGCGGCGGCGCGGCGTGGCGTCGGTACCCTATAATATACTGTAGTCTTTGGTGCCGGCTATCAATTCGATGATGAACACTTTTTGCAACTTTTATCACGTCCATTTCACTTGACAATGCCCATATTTTTTATTCAAATTTTAATCACTTATATTGCAGTAAAAACGTAACCTGGGCCCATAACCTGTTGGAAATCTAGGTTCTAATACTTCAATAAAACGAGTTACTGGCTTTTTAAAATATAAAGATTATTATTAGCCAATTATAAGTCACTAGGAAGGTTATACGTCCGTCTTTATCAAGGCTCAAACATGAAGTAAGGTAATAATAATGGTGGGTAGTATTTATATAATAAGTACCTACGATATATCGATTATTGCAGAATCGACTAAAGATTGATTTTTGTAAGTAAGTAAATCAATTATATCAACATCGGTCAATACTAGTAATTACATATGTCATACAATCATATAATTAGTTATAATGGAACTAGACAATTTGATGAAATTAAATGAAATGAAACTACTTTATCTGTGGGACTCCAAACCTGCAGGCATCATTAGCAATTACAGCATATTATACACAATTACTTGTAATCATTGTAATTATTTTATCTCATTTGATATTCTATGGTTATCCTCATTTATAGATTACCATATTATCATTTATTTTTTAATCAGTACTATTTTTATTTCATGTATTTATTTATCATCCTTACAAGTACAACATTACACACACATTACCTATATTACTAACATATTACATTTAACATATATTATTTTTTTATTTACATTATTATGATTACCACTTATGTTTAATGTTGTACACTTTTATTTTTTTTCTCTTTTACATTTTATGACATTTATTTTATGGTGTTTGATTACACACTCTTAACACCCTCATTTTTACACCCTCTTCCACAAACTTTCTCGCCTAAAACGCTAATCGCTTCAACTTTGTGAAGACGCTCATTTGCCTTTTCAAGTCACTTTTGTTCGAAGCCGACGATGCAATGTCACTTCGCCGAAACTCTCAAAACAACTTTATCAATGTTCTTTTCAAAATTAAAACTTATGATCGGAGTGTTAAAGTTGGAATTTGTTTGGAGGTTTTTCTCGTCAACTTTGATGTAGATGATAACAGAACAAATTGAGAAGTGTCCTGTTTAATTAGAAGTTGCTTCGGAAAGATGTCTGTCTCTACCGACGTGGATAACACAAGGACCTCCACCAATTAGTTAATGGTTAGATTGTAGGATTTTAATGAGATTTTATCTTTGGTAAAATGTTGTGTCTTTTATTTTGGGTAGACAACGAGTTAATAGGAAGTGTTTGGATGGTGTCGGGTACAATTTAATTGTCACTATTTTTCTTTTTCTTATCTGATTTGGAGGTTCATTGAAAACATCAAAGAGTTATTAAATTAAAATTTTATCAAAAATTCGTAGCGTAATAAATAATTAATGTTCAAAATCTACAAAATGTGTAGGTAAGTTTTGAAAATGAATTACTTACCTATTTCAATCTAGAAACAAACATAGCTTGGAGCTACAACCGAGAGATTTGTGACAACACAAACTATGGCGTAATTCAAAGAGAAAAGAAGAATCATCTCTACAGATACAGAAATGTATTAGTTTTCAAACGATATTTAATACAGTTGCTGATTTTTAGGGTTCCGTAAAAAGGAATTAACCCTTATGATGCGACTCAGTCTGTATGTCCGTCTGTCACAGGATATCTCAAGAACTGCTAATGCCATCAACTTGAAATTTGGAACAGTTTTAGATGACATGCCCAACGATTTAATAAGAAAGAAATATATAAGGTGTATCTATTCATACATGAAATCTCTTAACGGGTCATTGTACTCATTATTATGAACAATTTTTATTATGGGACCAAACATGAAATCGCAAAAAAAAAACAACTGCTCCCTACATTTTGATGAGTTTGTTATAGATAAATGTACTGCACAGCACATTATTTTTTTCGGGGTTTCAGGTTTTGTCCCTTAGTGAAAGTTGTTCATAATGAAGATTACCCTTATCTACGAAGTTTGCTAAAGTATAGAAAAATCTGAAATTATTATTATGTGATAGAAGTTTATGTATAGGTTACAGAAACCACAAAACGATGTAGAGACATCGTTTTGTGGTTTCTGTAACCTATGCTACTAGGGCATGTGGGGTATCATATGAAAGTGGAGCTACTAGGGCATGTGGGGTATCATATGAAAGTGGAGCTACTAGGGCATGTGGGGTATCATATGAAAGAACGCTGTTTGCACATTCTTAATTTTTTTTTTCTCTTTTTTAGGCCGCCTAGTTTTCGACTTTTGATGAAAAGTGTAAAAAAAATACCGTTCCCCCCTTATGTCCAAAGTTAGCATAGAGAAAAATCTGTAGTAGTCTCTAAGTAGCACACTTTTTCAGAAATCGGAACGGAACCCTCGGTGCGCGAGTTCGACTCGCTCTTGACCAGTTTTTTAAATCCAAATGAAGCTAAATGTAAGGGAAGAGAGTTATTTAGTTTTTCGTTCTCGGTAATAATAACAACTCCACAAGACGAACGTAAACGTGATCTTTTGTTAACCAACCGCTTGGCCGATCAAAATTAACCATTGCTAATTAATTAAATAAATTAGCACTAACCGAAGCGCCGCCGCCGTGGTTAACTGAGTAAAAAATTAAACGAGTGAAAAGCTTAATTAACGCGACGAGGTTTTAATATCAATATTTTTTTAGTTTAAGACACCCTCTTTGCGGTTATGCAGCAATGAAGATAGATGTGCGTACTTGGTATGCTCTGGATGTGTTTGTCTGGCCTGCTTATAGTGTTACCTTTGAGTATAGAGAGAGCCCATACTGAGTGTAATTTTAATCACCATTAATCTTTTAATGGGTCATTGTACTCATCATTATGAACAACTTTTACTATAGGAACAAACCTGAAATCGCGAAAAAAAATCTGCTGTTCCCTAACATTTTGACGTGTTATGCGAACATAAATGTAGGGAATAACAATTTTTTTAATGACACCTGTATAACCTAGGCTTTGATGTCGTTTCCCAAAACTTTAAACCTCGAGTCATTGCGATTATGTTTGCAATAAAATGATAAACTAAGCGTGGTTTTGATAGGAAGGCTATTAAAACCATCAGCATGTTTTAATCGTTTATTTAGTAATTAAAGAGATTTGAGATTGATTTAATTTGACTTGAGATTTGTTATCTTCCAGCCGAGTTTCAATAAAATAATACTTTTTCTTTCTTTCTTTTTTAAAATAATATAAAATATATAAGTACGTCGGAGATGCAGAGGGATTTTAAATCCGAAATATCATCGGTGTCCGCCATGTTGCACGTGGTTGGAGCAGAATCAGTGCGCACACCCTGGATGTCAATTGTGTCGTGTCTATTCTATTCTATTGCAATGGTGTCGATGTCGTCAATTCTGCCAATGTCAGATGTGTTGTGAGAAAACTAACACACTAGTCTCACCTTGGCATCTGACAGATGTCAAAAACGCCACACGCGACAGTTCATTGACAACCCCGACTCGAACTACTGACTCAATGACAGCTGATTTGATTGATCGACTAAGGTATCTCCAACGCTAATAGATGGCGCTACTAGTACGTAAACAAGCCTTTTACTTCACTCCTCCGACATAATATTTCTAAAGTATTATGGGAATTTGTCTATAAATGACATAGGGGTCTTCTGACACTTTCTGTTCAGAGGTGTTACGACGAATACCTACATGAAATGCAATCTGGTCATCAGGCGTTATGCTTCTGTTAGTACCTAGCTGTCTTAACAATATAGTTTTGATATGACATTCCACCATATTTCAGGTGTTTGCATTACGTCCTACCTACCTAAAAACTGCATTGTGGGAATTCAGGCTGCTATGTCAGTCAGAATCATCATTCTCCTGCCCTTATCCCAATCTATTTGGGGTCGGCGCAACATGTCCTTTTTCCATACTTCTCTATTAGTCGTCATCTCGGTAGTCACGCCCTTTCTAGCCATATCATCTTTCACACAGTCCATCCATCGTTTCTTTGGTCTTCCCCTACTCTTACAGCCATCGAAATTCATACTCAAAACTTTCCTCACGACATTTTCCTCATTCCGCATCACATGCTCATACCATGACTACCGATTTCCGCAAAACTTTTCAGTCACCGGTGCCACTTTCAAACTAGCAATTCAGAATAGCAGGAAATAATAAAAAATACCACCTCACCTGCTGATCTAGCTCAGCACCAGCCCAACTACTCCACGCTATAATTGCACAAGGCGCGGGTGGAAGCGTCGGCAGAAACGCTTACTAATTGCCATTGAAAAAAGGCGAAAGCCCGACTGAAAACATTCCCGAGCAGCTTTGATGTATTTTTTTTTACTAAAACCGAGCCTTTTGCCCTCAAAGCTTGATAAGCTACACTACCCTTAAACTCGTAATAAGGCACTTTGATGCAGGTGTGACGTACTCACACGTTGAAAGAAGAGTGTCGTGTCGACCTACCTTTATGCGCGCCATCTTGTAAAATGTAAAGGTTTTTCTTGGCTGTTGTAAGTTCTCTGTTTGCTTTTGAGGCCAATTAAAGTTTTTTTTTATTGGTGGTGCTGCGGAGTTTTGTTGTGACGAGGAAAGTACTTAGGAGAGATGTTATTAGTGGTGTTTTTGGTTTAGAAGTTTTGGAGTTTTGTATTGGGTCAGAGCGACAAATATTAACAGATAGCTGACCCGCCAGATGTAGTCTTGTCAAAATTTCAATAATTCATACAAAAAACCGGTCAAGAGCGAGTTGGACTCGCGCACCGAGGGTTCCGTTCCGATTTCTGAATATAAAAAGTGTGATATTTAGAGACATCGTTCTATTTTTCCTGTAATCTTTACATAAACTTCTATCACATAGAATAATTTCAGATTTTTATCTATGCTAACTTTGGACATAAGGGGGGAACGGTATTTTTTACACTTTTCATCAAAAGTCGAAAACTAGGCGGCCTAAAAAAAACAGCATTCTTTCATGATACCCCACAAGCCTCACTTCGAATTTCTAAGACCGTTTCAGTTCCAGTCCCTGTTGTAAAAACAAAAAAAAAACTTTCTTATTTGCAAAATAGTTTGGTAAACGAGACATCTAAAACTGTTCCCAAGTTCCCAAGTATTAGTAGTTCCTGAGAAATCCAGCTGTGACAGACGGACACACTGACAGACTGAGTCACACCATAAGAGTTCCTTTTTACGATGTTGGTATGGAACCCTAAAAAGGACGTTCAGTTTTCCCGAATTTTCCAATTTTCCCAGCAACTTACAATTTTTTTCTTTCCGTAAGAACCTGATTCAGACTATTACGAACATTTTAAAACAATAAATAGTTAAATCGGTCGAGCCGTTTTCAAGTGATGCGCTTACAACGAACATCATTTAATTTTTAGGGTTCCGTACCTCAAAAGGAAAAAAACGGAACCCTTATAAGATCACTCGTGTGTCTGGCTGTCTGTCAGTCTGTCACAGCAAATTTGCTCCGAATCTAATGGACCGATTAAGTTAAAATTTGGTACACATATGGATTTTTGTGAGTAAATAAATGAATTTTGAATATGGAGGACTTTTAGGGGTAAAATAAGAAAATTTTAAAAAAAGTTTTGCAAACTGTACCGTGTGACATATCAAATGAAAGGGCTTACTATGAAGGTCTCAAATATATATATTTTATCATTTTAAAATAAATCATTTTAAAGTTATTTAGGAAAATAGACGAAAATAATTTACCATTACCCCCCCCCCCCTATCTCTAAACCTAAAATTTTGAAAAAATACAGAAAATAGTTCTATACCTATAAGAAGTTTTTGGTCTTAAAATAACATGGTAAATCTCTCAATATTGTGAGTACAAACTTACATTTACTGTTGGAATGTATGGGAGAACATGTCTTTCAACGTTAATGTTAAGTTTGTTCTTGGGATATTTCATCCTAACTATGGAACCCTTCATTGTGCCTAATCCGACACACACTTGGCCGGTTTGTTATTGTTTAGAGAAATAATAGATATCAAGGAGCCCGTTACTGATTTTGGAACAAGTTCAATACCTAAATGGATTGTTGTCACATGCATTTAATTCACTTTTAAACTTAGGAAGCGATTGTCAACTCTGCACAAACTAGTTGGAAAGGGAACCTGACCTGACCTTTTCTGATGTCAACAGAAGAGTTCAACGCTGGTAAGTGGTAGGTAAGTCCAATAATCCAAAACGCTGGTGAACGTAATCCTAATAAATTACTTGTAAGCTATAAGTAACAGTAGGTATACCTTCTCCATTTACAGTCGTTGTGAAATGCCCACAATGCACACAATTCTATATATAATATGTATGTATTTACAAAAAAAAAATGTATATAAGTAGTTTATCAGCCATCTCGTTACCATAACACAAGCATTAGGTTGCTTAGCTAGGGACTAGATGGCGTTGTGTGAAATGTCCAAGGATATTTATTTATTTATTTATTATTAATGGTCATTCATTACAAGAGCCAAAAACCAATATGAATTTAAATAGCTTATTATTTATTATACTAACCCTTATTATTTGCCGTAAACGGTTGCGAAACTTCACTTTTCTTGAAACTGTTACGTACATGTCACAACCAAAACTTACCCCAGACTGTTGAGTTTGAGTTTGTGTGACCGGTCATTCCTGTACCATAAACCCCCACGCAATTATAACCTTAATTCCTTACAGCTAAAGTCTATAATCCTGTGTAGAAATTCAAGTCAACATGAACTCTTTTTGACCAAGGGCAGGTCTTTATCACTTAGTACGTTGACACATGAGGTCATACAACCTGAGAAATATTACCTGAAGTCGTAGAAGTGGTTGTATAATATGTATTAGAAACAATCACAATAATAATTGTGAGTTTTCATTCATCATACGAGAGTAGTATTGGATTGACTTTGGAGTGACAGTTCGTACGTTCATTGACTGGCTGTACAAGTGGTTTGACCTGCAGGGCTAACATGGCAAGCACGAGAAAACGAGATATCACGATTTATCGAAATTTGTCGTCGATTCTGACGTTATTATAATCCCTAACATGAGCGTTAAGCTCGAGTAAATTCGAAAAAGGCACTTTGACACTTCTCTATCTCGAGACGAGAGACCGATGTAGCAAGTTATTAAAAACAAATCATTTATATCATAGCAACATCGGCTTGAGGTTCCGTTTTATTTCACTCATTTTTCATTTTTTTTGCATGGAATTGGTATGTACTATAATGATTTTACGTGCACCTCTTTTAATACCTATTTGTTTAGTTTTTCATAAATGTTTTTCATTGGTGCCGAATTTAAATACAAAATGACGGAAATGAAAATTAGTGGCAAATAATATACATACCTACTCACTTGATAACTTAACATAATCAGCCTATAATGTAGGTACTGCTCTAGGCATGCCGGTTTCCTCACGATGTTTTCCTTCACCGTTTTGAGAGCAGTGGTGATGATATAATTTACACAAAGTAAAGCGCCTGTCGGGGTTCGAACCTATGACCTACAACTCGTAAGTCAGGGCCGTTACCACTGGGCCTCCACTGCTACACTACACTCACTAGAGAATCACCACAAATGACAATGAACTAGAGATTTTAGTAATTATGTTGCGAAGGTTTGTTATTGCACTGTCATAACTCCCTCGATTTTGTTAATCACCATAATTGGCAAAGTGACTGGTTATTACCTACTGAAAGGGATGCTCATCTACGTTATAGTGTACCCCTCCGTCACAGTTTCTCTCGCGGCCGCCGAAAAGAACATCATTCCAATATAAATATAGTTTAAAACTAAGTATTTTCATTAATAATCATCATCATATCATTCTCCTGCCCTTAACCCAAAAAAACTTGGGGTTGGCACAACAATTTTCATTAGTAATATAATCACACTATATATAATACTATAAAGGCGAAAGTTTGTGAGTGCGTGTGTGCGTGTATTTGTATGTTGTTAGTAGGCACACACATAGGCTAGGTACTTTTTATCTCGGTCTACGCGGGTGCAACCGCGGGGCGCAGCTAGTGTAAAATAAAATTATGACTAAAGTACGTGAAATTATGAGACTTTAGTTCATTTTAGTTTTTTTTTTTTTGTATCATAATTTTGTCTACTCGTCTCGTCGTCAAAATCGAGGACGACTAAACGAGAGACGAATCGGGGATTTTCTCGTGTTTATTGTCAAAATTCTGTCAAAAGTCGAGTTATCTGAGGTGCCATGTTAGGGTTTGTCTTTCTCGACAACAAGTTTGACAGAACATTGTATGGCCGCGCTGTCAGAAAACGAGAAAAGCTTTGAACTGTCATAAAATTACTCGCGCGAGAGCGAGTAATTGTCGCGTGTGTTCATGTTAGGCCTGCTGGAGAGGATTGTCAGAAGCATTGACCTTAGTGTAGAGGGATGGGTTTTCTTCTAGAGGAGTAATAATATTTTTTTCTAATAGAGTATAGCTCTTGCCTTAGGAAAAGACTTTAATAATGAATAATAATACCAGCCTATACTGTCCCACTGCTGGGCAAAGGCCAAGCAGTGATTACCACGCTTGCTCAAGACGGGCGATTTGCGGCGACGGGATATTTTTTTTTTTTTTTTGAGGGTGGGAAATCATCAAATAACTTCTCCCGCTCTGGGTGGAGCGGAAGGGCGTGTCAGACTTTTACTGACTAAAACCCACCCGTGTTCCTTCAGTTGCCTATGCCAGGGCCGCGGTAACCCCTTCGGACAATCCGCGACATAGCTTATACCCTGGATTAACACACAGGCTACTTTTTATCCCGGTCTATGCGGGTAAAACGGCAGGGCGCAGCTAATTAACAATAAGCGCAGGTTTACTCACGATTTTTTTCTTCGGCGATGTCAGTAATGTCAATACTCAATACTCAATACTCAATCATTTATTGCATTCCACAATGTTTATGCTTAGGTGGTAAGTATACATTTGTAGTAACAATCGTGGACCCTGTCGGGCACAGCAAAAAAGTTAGAGAGAAGAGGACTTATATAAACATGCAAATTAACTTAATCTAAGTAAAATTAGGGTAACATTTTATTAATTATTAATTAATCTAAATTATTTATTATGTATTCATTTATATAATTATGTCAGTTAGTCTATGGATTTGTCAATTAAATATTCTTCTATACTATAATAACATTTGTTTATTAATATTTTTCTTAATTTATTTGTAATAAAAACTTTTTTACAAAAAAAAAAACCGACTTCCAAAAAAAACACTACAAACTGAAAAATAACTTTCATTTCGGAAGTCGGTGTCTTTGGATCTGTATTTTAGTTTTTTGCCACCGACTTCCGAAATTAAAGTTATTTTTCAGTTTGTAGTGTTTTTTTTGGAAGTCGGTTTTTTTTTTGTAAAAAAGTTTTTATTTTTCACTTTTTAGTGGTTCAGTTTGTAATTTATCTAAGTTACAATAACCCAATGTCAACTGCTCATCACGTTTTACAAAATATTGCTTTTCCCGATGCAGGGACGTTAATCGTTGAGGAGTTCTCCTAGTAAGAACCAGGAGAACTGGAGCTCATGGTGAAGTCACCATTACCATTATGCATTTTGACGAGCATAAACCATATTAAAGTAATCGAATCGCAACCTGTGATATACTTAGATATAATTGAGTATTTCCGATGGCCCTCTGTGGTCTTCATCATCAGTTCCAGTTCACCGAATGGTATTTTCCGAGAGCAAATGCACGAGTTACTATAAAAAATACCGAAATCGATATAGGTGTGCCAATAAAATTTGAGGGTTTCCCTCGATTTCCATGGGATCCCATCATCAGATCCTGACTTGATGATCATGGGACCACTTGGGAAGTATACCCTTTCGAACAAAAAAAGAAAAATCCAAATCGGTCCAGCCATTTTCGAGTAATCGGGGAACATACATAAAAAAAAAAAATAAAAAAAAAAAAAAAAAAAAAAAAAAAGGTTCCGACGAATTGAGAACCTCCTCCTTTTGGAAGTCGGTTAAAAATAGCAATTTTCTTTTCATTTCTGAGTACTTCAGGTAGTTTATTATACATTTTTATCGACATAACCAGTGGACTAGATGAGTGCATTTTTAAACTGTCTGAGATAAACAGCCACGAGCCCCTCAAAGTCCCTAAGCCTGATATGTGTGTGTATGAATTTCCCTTGCTTAGAGCTTTCCTCCAGGTTGGTAGCTGGTAAGCAGCTGGAGGAGTTGCTGAGGATCGAGATGAATGGCGAGTGATTCAAAACACCTGAGTCCAGCGGTGAACTGCTGTAAGCTGTTGATGATGACAAGACCTTACCTTTAAACCGAAACACAGCATCATCTGCATTGCCTTCCTCAGCTTCCAGTCTAACCGGATGCAGCTGAATACCAGTATTTTACATGACGTGGCTGCCTTTCTGGCATCCAGAGCCCATAGTTACTGGGTAACACGATATTCCTTGGTAAGACTAAAAAAAAAAACTTGAGAGGTGTCAAGGGACACCCGGATGGAACGAAGTTCCTTTCGATTAATTAGTGAAGGAATTGTAACAAAATTTTATTTTTATACTTCATCATCATTATCATCATCATCATCATCATCATCATCATCATCACTATCATCATCATCATCATCATCACCATCATCATCATCATCATCATCATCATCATCATCATCATCATCATCACCATCATCACCATCATCATCATCACCATCATCATCATCACCATCATCATCATCACCATCATCATCATCATCATCATCATCATCATCATCATCATCATCATCATCATCATCATCATCGCGACACCACACTGTTCAATGCGAAATAGAAATGAAAATATTTGGCTTGCTTTCTATAAGAGAGAGAGAGAGAGAGACAGACAGAGAAACATGCGCACGCCGCGCCGCACGGCTTAGCTACCTATAGCAAAAAGTGTCGTGACAACTTTTCGTGAGACTTTTTTCCGTCTAGCCCCCTTTCACAACGCGCGATAAGGAACTTCGTTCCAAAAAAAACAACAGCAAACCAACAATGTCAACATTGATATCTGTAATTTTAATGGTGTGCATAATAAAGAGCAGTCTGGGAACAGTTTCTTGAACACGCTGGGTTCCTCGCCCTGTTTCACGAAAACCACCAGAGCTGTGTCCACCATACGATCCAAGCCGTCATCTTCTATGTATTCCTGTAATTAAAAAAATACCGGTCAAGAGAGAGCCGGACTCGCGCACCGAGGGTTCCGTTCCGATTTCTGAAAAAGTGTGCTATTTAGAGACATCGTTTTATTTTTCATGTAATCTTTACATAAACTTCTATCACATAGAATAATTTCAGATTTTTTCTATGCAAACTTCGGAGATAAGGGGGGAACGGTATTTCTTTTTTAAATTTTTCAAAAGTCAAAAACTATGCGGCCTAAAAAAGAGAAAAAAAAATTAAGAATGTGCAAACAGCGCTCTTTCATATGATACCCCACATGCCCTAGTAGCTCCACTTTGAATTTTTAAGACCCCCTTTCAGTACTTGCTGCAAAAAAAAACATATGTATTTTTGTTTCTTTCTCATTTGCAAAATAGTTGGGCAAACGTCGTCTAATGTTCTAAATTTCAAGTTGATAGCATTAGTAGTTCCTGAGATATCCAGCTGTGACAGACAGACTGAGTCGCACCATAAGGGTTCCTTTTTACCATTTTGGTACGGAACCCTAACAATCTTTTCTATTCTAAGACTAAACCAAACCCATACACTGAGACACAGCAACGCTGCCTAGAACCAGACATGGACATGGCATAGACATTCCGTTAGGATTGTTTTCTCTATGACCTCTACTTCCAAAACTAAAAACCAGTGCTTCACCACGGACTATAAAAAAAAGAAGGACTCCGCGCTACGCATATCGAAAGTGAAGCACAGTAAGAATGCCGGGACCGTTTGTACAAACATGCTTCACGCACACATTTACAACATAGTATGCCGACCGGCCAGGCGGCCGGTATACGTGACACGACGGCAGTGGCGGCGTCTTTGTCAAATCACGCACACATAGATCGGTACGGTGCTTTACTTTGGAAACGCTTGGCGCGGAGTCCTTCTCTTTAGGGTTCGGTACCAAAATGGTAAAAAAGGAACCCTTATGGTGTGACTCAGTCTGTCTGTCTGTCTGTCACAGCTGGATATCTCAAGAACTACTAATGCATTTGAAATTTGGAACAGTTTTAGATAATATTTACCCAACTATTTTGCAAATAAAAAATAAATGAAAATATATGTATTTTTTTTGCAACATGGGCTGAAAGGGGGTCTTAAAAATTCAAAGTGGTGCTACTAGGTCATGTGGGGTATCATATGAAAGAGCGCTGTTTGCACATTCTCAAACATATTTTTATTTTTTTTAGGCTGCACGGTGTTCGACTTTAGATGAAAAATGTAAAAAAAAATACCTTTCCTCCCCCTTATCTCCGAAGTTTGCAAAGAGAAAAATCTGAAATAATTCTATGTGATAGAAGTTTATGTAAAGATTACAGGAAAAATAAAACGATGTCTCTAAGTAGCACACTTTTTCAGAAATCAGAACGGAACCCTCGGTGCCTGAGTCCGACTCGCTCTTGACCGGTTTTTTTTCTAGTCCGTGTGCTTCACTTAACTATTATAATTAATGTGTCGGACTGCCTAAAAAGAGTCGGAACAATAGTTTTAACACCTCGCTGTGTCGGACGGATGTGGTAGGAGCTCCGCCCCTCAATTGTTTAGCTCTAAACATAGTTATAACCAGCTCACTCTCGAGCCTCGTACACCCACGGTACGGAATTATTAGAATATGTGATCCTACTTGCTTAGGGGGGCCATGGGGCTGAGGAATCTGGGATTTTAGTTAGACGGATACCTGGGCCAATTAATCAAACATTATTATTAAAAATCTTCTTCAGTACCTAATAATAACAAGAGATTGTTCACTTATTTGGTAAAGATTCAGTTTCATGATGTGTAAAAACAAGAAAAATACATTTTTGATAATTGAAGTTAAAGCTCTTTGGAGGTGGCCGGGTAGATTCACAGTAAAAGCTCTTACAGACAGAGGCGATATCGCGTCGCTCCTGTGTGTATGGTCGCGCGATTCCATAGAAATTGTTCTACGGATATAATATCGCAATATCGCGTCGCGACGCGATGTCGCCTCTGTCTGTAAGAGCCTTAATATGAAAAAAAACCAGCCAAGTGCGTGTCGGACCACGCACAATGAAGGGTTCCGTAGTTGAAAAAAATTTATCCCAAAAACAAACTTATCATCAGATCCCAAAAAAAAATAATTTTATGTCATAAAATTACAAATTCACAATTTTCGGACTTTTTCCTTTACTTGTGCTGGGAGACCTTGCTTCTGGCCAAATTTCATTATTCTAGGGCAACGGAAAGTACCCTATAGGTTTTGATTTACTTACGACAGTTGCGAGTAGCAAAATGTGTCGCAAAATGGCGTATTTTTTTATTAGGTTGACTTAGAAGTTTGATTTTTTTAAAACTCTAAGAGACCATAGACTTACCTAATTAATATAAATTTCAACTTGATATCTCCACGCGTCCTTGAGAAAAAGGGTCTTGACAGACTGAGAGACTTGAACATTTTTTTTATGTGATAGAATCGCAAATTAGTAATTTTCGGACTTTTTCCTTTATTTGTGTTGTACGACCTTGCTTCATGCCAAATTTCATGATTCTACAACAACGAAAAGTACCCTATAGGTTTTGATTTACTTGCAAGTATCAAAATATGTCGCATAAATGGCCGTATGTTTTTATTGCATTGACTTAGAAGCTTGAGTTTTTTAGGACTCTGAGGGACTACATACCTACGTATGTGATATTAATTTCAACTTGATACCTCCACGCGTTCCTGAGAAAAAGCGTCTTGACAGACTGACAGACAGACAGACAGACGGACAAACAAGTGATCCTGTAAGGGTTCCGTTTTTTCCTTTTGAAGTAAAAAGTAACACCAGTACATAAAATCCGGACAAGTGCGTGTCGGACCACGTACCATGAAGGGTTCCGTAGTTAAAAAGGATTTATCCCTTAAACAAACTTAAAATTGTAGTTGAAGAACATGTTCTCCCATACATTGTTATACGTTCCGGCCATTCTCCAACTGCAAAGTTTAAGTTTGTAATCGCAAAATACTTCTTCTTCTTCCTTTAACTGTGCTATGAGACCTTGCTTCTTGCCAAAACATATGGCCGTATTATTTTATTGCGTTGCTTGTTTAGAGTTCCACAGGACCATAAATATACGTACTTATTTGATATTAAGGCCCTGATTCCAAGCTTCGTTTAGCTCGGTGTGTAAGTGAAATGGCGTTATGGCTGTCTAGTTTGACGCACGAGATAGAAGATTCTCACGCGCACCGGAATTATGTCGTAAAAGTGCAAATAAAATCGTATAAAATTAAAAATTAACTATTTAATAAAAAGTAATCCATCACTGGATGCAGTTTGGAATTTGACATTTCATGGTATATTTCTAATTATAATTATAATTGCTGATGAAGGGATAAACAGCTTTTAAAGATTATTAGCAGGTATGTTTAAAGATTTTTTTGGTGCATTAAAGTATGTTTAATTATGTTTTGGCTTCCATCACTGTATGCGAAAAGGAATTGAAAATATCATATTTTTTAAACATGTCAAAATTATTTACGGTTTATGAGATACACAGCTTTAAAAAACCACCTTTTTGATCGTTTTCAGGAAATCTGCGCCTTAATTTCAATTTAATACCTCACACGTTCCTGAGAAAAAGAGTTTGACATACTGACAGACAGACACAGATGGACAACGAAGTGATCCTATAAGGGTGCCGTTTTTACCTTTCGAGGTACGGAACCCTAAAAATGATTAGAGGTGCGACTTACCTTAGATATTTTCTGATGAAGATGTTTCCTATATTGAGTAGGAAATAAAAGCACAGACGATATTTTGAAAAATTAAATGAAATACCTATATTTTTTTTTTTTTTTTTTGATAAACAGATTTATGTAATGATGTCTGCTGGATAGATTCTTCTCCTTCCTTTTCAATCAAAAAATGTTTCAAATAGTTTCCAAATACCTACCATTAGAGATAATCGAAGGAAAACTTTGTCTGATTATCCCACCTACGTACTGAAATGATGGTGTTCCTGAGTAGAGACGCGTACCTGTATACCTGCCTATACCTGTTCCACACAATGAATCATTGTCTACAACACTAAACTTCTGTTCAATAGTTCTATTCCGGCCAAGCCTGTTGAATAATTACTTTTCCGGCTACCGTTGCCTTGGAAACCGAGGTATTAAGAAAATTAATATAAAACGAAATCTTAAAGGAATTAAGAAAGTTAAGAAATAATGTCAATAAAAATACGGGCTGGTAAAATTAATAAAAAAAAATATAATTTTTGTGTTAGGTATTTAAAAACAAGCCTAATTTTCTATTCAAATTAATCAATAATCACACTTTGACCAGGAACCATTAAATAGCAAAATTGTCGACACCATGAATAGGAATATCTACATAATTTTACATAATAGAAGAGTTTAATAAATTGAGATTTATTATTAGCACAAAAAGGCGCCACAAAAAAGTCGCCTACACATTTATCATAATAATAAAAGCTATCGTAGAAAAAAAAACCTCTGCATGAGTTGCGTTCCACGGCTTTGAGTCGCCGACGACGATCGAACCATTGTTTTCAAATCGGTAAAAGATCCAGTTCCGCCACTGGAACACACCGCATTAATTACACGTAATTGAATTTCGAATTGGAACGATGACATTTAAATTTTGGCGGGATCCGTTCACTCGGTAGTGATGTGCAACAAAGACGCCGATTGCCACAATCGAGACCTCCCGCCGCTCGACATAATGGTATATTAGAAACATCGAATAGTGAAATGTGTGTAATGAGAATTATCTGGATTGCTTCTGTTGTAACGGCAGGCTTGAGACTGATACACGCTTTTATTGTAACATGAATAGCATTCTTCGCTCCCCTCTATTCTAAAAGATTATTTTATATTGTACTCCCTTTATTATGAGCAAAATAGTAATCAGTTAGTTTATTAGGTGCGTTACTTGCAGAAATGCTTGGGAACTCCTTTTATTCTTGCCCATAAAAGACGCGAACAACTATTTCGGTAAAAAGCTATTAAGATACGCATAAAAATTTAATGGCTATATTTTGTATTAAAATGTTTTGGTAAGTTATTCTAATTTATACAAATATTTTACATGAGTAAAATAATCAAATAAAATCTTCATTAAATTAAAATTCAGCTCAGCGGGGGGACTTGAAGCGGGTATTACCATGTTAATTAGCGGAAAACTCTGTGCGATGTGCATTCATCTTCGTAGTGATTTATTGTTGGGTTCAGTTCACTGTCGACTTTATTGTCTTGATTATAGAGTCGATTATTGTGAAGATTTGTTGGATTCTTGACAATCGGCGGATTGTCTCGCGTGAATGCCTACATCCCCGGTAGTCGATGCGTCCACGTGGGACTCCCTGCGGGGCCGTTGATTGCCGACGAGTGTCGTTTTACGCCGATATGGACAACACTAGTGCCAAATTCAAAATTAGAAGTGTTATTAGTGTGATAAATGAAATCGGGGTGATATTCTAATACTTTCGACTGTGTACGTAAATATCTTTTATAGGTTTTTAAGTAGTTTTTATCTATTAATTTGAAGGTTCATGTATGTAAATGAATTTATAAAATTAAATAAAAACGTCTAATCAAAAAACTATTTAATTAAAAATGTAATAAAAATAGTGGTTTATGAACAATATTTTTCCGCTAATTGATGTTGTTGCAGAATATTTTAATAATTTTTGTTTTTGCATTGAAATTATTAAAGATTAGCTAATCTTACGAGACATGACAGTACGTATTTTTTTCTTACCTACCCTTGTCTGTTTCCCAGCTATAATTGATACCTTTGTTTACAGGGTATAATAACGCGCAACAAAACTAATTTGTTCCCCATGCCCTCCCCATGTTCTACCGTTAAATTAACTTAGAGAATCGAGTAATTTGCGTGTATCGTGACTTGGTATATTTTCACTATAATTTATTATAAGCATCGAAGTATTTCGGATATTCTTCAAACAGGTGGCGTTCTGGTTATTGGCGTGAATAAAAAAATTGGCGGCAATATTAAAAAAAAACGAGATAACTTTAGTAAAATAATTTTCCATTTTTAAAGATTTTTTATCTTTAAAAATGGAAAATTATTTTACTAAAGTCTATCTCGTTTTTTCTTTTGATGATATGACATATCCCGGAATTAACGCACAACCTCTGGTTCATAATGATGAGTCAACGACTGCACTCATCATTATGAACAATTTTACTATGGGACCAAACCTGAAATCGCGAAAAAAAATCAGGTGTTCCATACATTTTGACGAGTTATTTATGCAAACAAAAATGTAGGGAACAGCTCATTTTTTTCACGATTTCAGGTTACACGATTCTTGACAGTTTTTTCTGCAAAATAATATATTAAAAAGCGGTGTGCGTTTTTATTAATACCAAGTTTATAATAATACCAAGTTAATTAAGGCTGTCACATCACTAACAGTAACAGCATTTACAGCTGTAAGTGCTGTTACTGTTAGCATATTAAAAAAAAACTACAAAGAGGGAAAGAAAACGAGACGGAAAAATTCGACACCAATATAAACACTAACTTATAAATACTAACTTGTGTATATTTTAAATTTTTATAAATATTTTTAAATATTTATTATATTTTCAAATAACAAATTTTTCTATATTTTTTTAAAAACAAAACCACGTTTATCACTAGTAATTAACACATTAAAACTAAAAATCATTAAGTTGGCAAAGGTAGGTCTAAAATGCCGCCTACCGAATGACGCAGCACTAACCAACGGTCATTGTTCTGACGTGTTATTCGAACAATAATTAGCAGGCGATACATAATTTCACGGGAATTATAACGTTATTAAAATTGGTATTTTATCGCCTTGATAGATTTTGTTGTGATTTTTTGTTGGAGGCGTTAATTGAAAATATGATTCAGATTTAAGTTGCTAATGTGCTAAAATGTGCGAACTAATTGTACCGTTTATAATAGGCACAGTTTTGATTGAGGTAGAGGAGGTGAATTACAAAAATGGCAGATAATGTATTTGATGGCGCAGGAAATAGCGCCGCCTCGTTTTGACTGGAATCACCGAAAAGGTTGGATAAGAGTGACACAGGCTGGTGACGCTGACGAGGAACCGCTGTCGAACCACAACGAACTGCTGTATTCCGGCACAATCCTGAAGATACTAAAGCTGCTGAACCACTAATACGATGGCCACTGTAAAGGTTATCCTGCGCCGTTACATTCTTAAGAGTTGCCTTACTAAAAAAAATAACATAACAATCTGCCTAGCCTTTTCCCAATGTTGGGGTCGGCTTCCAGTCAAACAGGATGCAGCTGAATACCAGTATTTTACATGGAGCGACTGCCTATCTGACTTCCACAACCCAGTTATTGTCTAACACGATACCCCCTGGTAAGACTGGTAGTCAGACTTTCAGGCTTCTGACGACCAGTAACGACTGTCAAAGATCCACGAATGACAGCCGGGACCAACGGCTTAACGTGCTTTCAGAGGCACGGAGGGTTCTTGGTATGTGATGGTCACCCATCCACGGACCAACCGCGGCAACGACCCGTGCGCCTGTTGTTACTTAGCCACAAGGCCCTCTCTTTAAATTTAACTTTCAATAGGATCCATAAATCAACTCAAAGTAAGTTCCACAAACACGGTGTATAAGTTGAAACAACGTATGTAGTCCGTCTGTAATCCGACGCGACAATCTCCGAAAACATTGTTGTGCTGAAAGACGACGAATGTCCAATGAAGTGAGGAGTCCATGTTGGAAAGAACCAGTCAGTTTAATTGAGAAGTTTAACCAGATTTCCTGTCTCTTTTTTTGACCCGCAATAAACCTGTTTTTTTTTCAATGTGAGTAGCACTCACATTGAAAAAAAAAGACAAAAGAAAAAAAAAACAAAAGAAAAAAAACAAAAGAAAAAAATAAAAAAAGAAAGAAAACATTTGCAAGTTTGAACGATATAAGTGACTAATTAAGCTAACACGAGAGGAGACAGTTGATGAAAACAGCCTTTTTTTTGTGGATGGGAAATCATCAAATAACTTCTCCCGCTCTGGGTGGAGTGGAAGGGCGTGTCAGACTTTTACTGACTAAAACCCACCCGTGTTCCTTCAGTTGCCTAAACAGAAAATAATACAGAGCTCAAAACTAGCATAACAGCGCATATATGAATCAAACGTCAAATGACGCACAATGGGAGCGAATACGCACGCACACACACACACTCACTCACACCACACACACATCACATTTACACAAACATTTACATAACATCACATTTAACAACATACAACAACTGAAATCACCTCTCTAGTCTCCACTCTGGAATCCGTACCCCGAGCCCCAAGATACAGACTAACTGTCTAGTTTGGGGCTCACTGGCAAATAACATTATGTAATCTAGCTATAAGTAATATTTTAAGCTACTCATGTCGTCTCAACTTGTTTTTAACATGTAAACCTGCTTACTGTATTACCTGGACAATAAACTATTTTTTTTTTCGCATATTTATTTACAGGAGCTCTTTTAAAAACATTGCTTTTACCAAACATTCATTTACCTAAACTGATTTAACTCTGTTACCTTTCGTAAACCTGCTCTAAATTCAACACAGAATTCGTCGTGCGACCACAACATAACACCATCCAGATACCATCCACATTCAAACATCGAAACCTAATTTCCTGTCTCAGATACAGCGTGCACGCCGGTCTAAGCCTAAAGACAAATACACGAACAACACCACTGTCAAACGACCTGTCACCCCCTTCTGGGGTATCCACCAACCAACTGATGGAGGGGACTTGTCATAGAAATACGCGGGTCATGTTAGACTGGACACGTTGACCAAACAGTCCTAGAGTATTGTGGGGTAAAGGAGATCTGAAAACTGAGTGTTTGATGTGTCTCGATTCGTCTAACGTGCTCAAGTTGTTAGATTCTATAGGGAGAGTAGGTACTAGGACGATCGACGGTTAGTTAGTGCGTATGTCGATAGTATTGTGTGGAAGCTGGACAAGTGGACACATACGTTAGCGCGATTTTGGAAAGGTTGTTTGGTTAAGAACGGATTTAACTGCAGCTTCGCGTAACCACTATGTCTTTTATTTATTTTTACCTTTACAGATCTTAACCTCATTAGATTCTTGTGCGCAAATGTGTCCCATTTTAAGTGTAGGTTGTAAGTTTCTTTCGTTATTGAAAACGCAAACAATAGCAACGTTAGATAGAACTTTGCATTCTTTTTGTATCGAGAAAATTTCATTGTATCGTGTATTCCTTTTCTAACATACACCAAAATGTTGAATCCCTATTCCATAAACCTAATAAGGTACACGATAAAGAAAAAGAACATTTTTTTCAATACTCTCACATGATCCAAACGAATAATATTTTATAACGATTTACGTGTCCCAAAAAACGTCATGATCCATGTCTTGGTAAATTCTTTGATTAATAAAACTGCTACGGCTTCCGGTTCTCTTAACTGTCAATAACGGTCAAGTATTCATGATATCCAATGCCCCCAAAACGTTATGTCACTGCAATCGATAAACTTGAAACGACATAATTGATTCGTAAAAACATTCTTATCCCAAGCGATTTCTGCAAATCCAAAATTTATTTTCCTTCAATATTTAATTGAATGCTCCAAATGATATCAGACAGTCACATACTCACGATGAGCCACACAATGTCTTCCTGGACAATACCTTTAATTTTAAGTATGACCCTTTGTCCGAAGTCGGACGAAGTATTCTGAAACCAAAGTCCGATATTTTGACCAGCAACAGTAGCCTTGACGACAAAGTTCTCGAACTTCGAGCCGAGTTCGGACAAATTTTTGTTTAAAACTTTTTTTTCTCGTAATTACTGCATAAACATTGGTCTCGCTGGGAACTGTTGCCAGTTGGCAAAACGTGGATTTCGATAGAACCCCCTTTTAGGTTCAGAAGTTTGTTGAACAGCCATTCTTTCGGATTGGTTCTTCAGAAAATTTGTACTACTAATGTTGCTATGTTTTAGCTGGTGGAAGAAAGCCTATATTCGGCCGAGGATGTCTATCCCAAGTCACATGATTTACAAGTAATTTCTCGGTTTTCCGTAGCAAGCGTAGGATTAGTCTGGACTAAAATTTTAAAGGCACTCGAAGTTTTTCTCATATAGGAAGCCTTAAAACGTACTTGTAAGTTTAGTCTGACTCATGAACTTGGTATAAAAGAGGTTACATTTTTTTTTTCTCTGCATTTTTAAGCCACGTTTACTACCTTAATCTGCTGCTAAATCTTACATGGCATATTTTTTATAGCTGCTCGTTATTGAGGGTTATATCATTGAGGAAGCTCTATGTATCTGATTTAACAAAACTAACAAACAATCCACATTGTGCATCTACCCTACATTCATGAATACTCCTTAATTCTTCCCCCAATCTTGGCGAACTTCTCACAGACCCAAGAAGTTTGCATCTCATATCAAAGTCGCATTAGCAAAAAATTGACACGGGAACTTTTGATTGACGTGGACGTGTGTATAGAAATGTTTGGAAACCAGACAATAGATGAGTTCATAGGTCGTTTTGTTGACTATAAGGAACCGACCTTCTTTTGTCAAAAAAGACAGTGTCGCGCTTTGGAACAAAGATGGTAAAATAAAGGTGAAGGAAACAAATTTTGTTAGACATGTTACGAAAAAAATTGACAAGGACAATATTTAATAATGTTGGACGTATGAATGTGACGATTATGATGCATTACTTGAGCTGTCTTAATCGGAAAACAATAGATTGATGTGAATGGGAGTCTAAAATTATGAATGGGACTAATTTTATAATAATATTCGTTTGTTTAGTGGCTATAGGGTAGCAATGGCCAAACGAGGTCAAATAAGTCCAAATGAAATTGTGCGATTGTGACGTCCATTGAAATAGACTGGAACAAAACAACCTAACTACTATTTCATATTTCATTGTGTGTTTTTTAGGAGGACACAGCAGTGAAATGCCTAGGAGCTATCTTTAGGAGGACACAGCAGTGAAATGCCTAGGAGCTATCTTTAGGAGGACACAGCAGTGAAATGCCTAGGAGCTATCTTTAGGAGGACACAGCAGTGAAATGCCTAGGAGCTATCTTTAGGAGGACACAGCAGTGAAATGCCTAGGAGCTATCTTTAGGAGGACACAGCAGTGAAATGCCTAGGAGCTATCTTTAGGAGGACACAGCAGTGAAATGCCTAGGAGCTATCTTTAGGAGGACACAGCAGTGAAATGCCTAGGAGCTATCTTTAGGAGGACACAGCAGTGAAATGCCTAGGAGCTATCTTTAGGAGGACACAGCAGTGAAATGCCTAGGAGCTATCTTTAGGAGGACACAGCAGTGAAATGCCTAGGAGCTATCTTTCCAAAAAATCATTGAAAGTTTTTGACAAACTTTTTCATGATGATCCTGTTATTTTTTGAGGAATTGTAAGAAACAGCTGATGGCATTAGGGTCGCCTCCTAGGTCATGGGGCTTAAAATGACTATCGAAATGTGGGTGGACTACAGTGGCAACTCTGCCCAACCTTTCGGGGAAACGAGGCGTGATGTATGTATGAAAACAGTCCCATAGTTAAAAGGTAGAAAACTGACGAGTAATACGAATTTCGAGCTTCCAAAAATCTTTAAAAAATTCACTTCATAATGAGATGCTGACCCAACGGACTATCCTGGGAATAGTACACTTCGGGCCATAAATATTATCCGTTATCATACAGTTATTAAATCAGTACGGATCATAAATCTAGGACAACGGGAGTGACCACCTCGTCCCACAATATGGCGTACTCAAAATTACATTAAGCCGTGTTACCATAGCCCTTTATGAACTAATAATGTGCACCACAGAAAAGACTTTGCATATAAATCTCCTAATTACTCGATTCATAGTGAACTAATCTCGACTGGGCCTTTATGGCATTTGCATGGGGTTTTTTTGGGGACAATTGAGAGTGATTTAGGGTGACCGGAATCCTGGCCGTGGACCGTGGATAGGAAGAGGTGTCTAGTTTGTACAGACGGTCACGAAAGTGTTATGGGATAATCTTAATTTTTAATTAATTTAAATTCAGCAACATTCGTTCTTTCTGCCTACCCCCATGGTAAGAAAGCATGAGTTTATGTATGTCTGTAAACTCAGCAACTGACATGAATTCATGATGCAAAATCAGCAAAAAATATATAGTATGTACCGTATTAGGCCCTATGGATAAGAAATCGTAAAGTTATTCTTGGTAGGGGAGAATCTTACGGGTTCGCGACACCGCGACACCTCGACACCACGACATGCTACGCATAGTTTTATGTTTAGTTTTCACGTCTGTCGGTAATCCCCATGACTCTTTTCATTTCTAATTCAGAAAACAAATAAAAGTTTTAGCAAAGTGACTGCTGATTCAAATGACTTTGTTTCACATTTTGTTTTGATTGGGAAAACAATAAAAGCACTATCCAACCCTTTCACCACTGTGTCCAATTTTATGTACCTTTCCAACCACACCAAACTTTACGACTGTACATATAACTTAAAAAACCAACTGCTCGTGACACGCAATAAAATGGATTAACGCAATTGAATTGCCCTTACGTTTCTAGCAAGCCCTTACTGTCCCCGGCCCTTACGCTCGCCCGGGCCCATTCACACAAGAACTTATTACATTACATATAAATTAACATATTATTACGAAGGTGACACATGCATTTTGTTACAATTGTACTTTTCTAAGATTTATATATGTAAACACGAACGTGAGACAGTAAGTGGAAGGATGCGTTCTATCTCATTGTGTTCAACTATTCATTTGCTTATAAAGGGTAAACTAACGAAGTATTGTTGTCATGAGTTATTTTTTGGTGATTTTTTTTTCTATTTTTTCTTTCTTTTTTGTGAACCGTTGATGTCGCGCTATTTGCACGTAATCTAGGCTGAATGATGACGCGTATTTTTCACTTTTGTTCGCGATTGTACGGTAAGTTAAAATAGATTATGATCTATTTAATATTTTTAATTAGGTTCACTTCTTTTCTGGTCGGTTACTTATTCTTAGATTCCTGTTCTTAGATAATTATAATGGATGAAAAGATTCTGTTGGTTATTGTAGTCAACGGTATATGCTGAAACTTGCATATCATGATGCCAATGTTATATTACTTAATTACTGGCTTCGCTTATAAATTTTGCAGCGGTTTACTTAAAATAACAATAGATACATTTTTCTTAAATTTTATTTGAGAGACAAAGATTTCTTCACCTACTCATCTGATATCACAAATTCATAGAAAAAGATACAGTAGCACCTCGCGTATCATTGACCAACAAGCGACACTACTCTGAAATATAATTGACCGAAAAATAAACAAACATTCACTCTCACCGAATAATAAACAATAGTTACCTACTCACTCATTTTCATTTACACATACTCTCTAAACTTCACAATTCAACAATTTATTTGCACTACACTACACCAAATTACACATAGTTGCAGGAAAAAATACCTAAAATCTAATCTCATTAGGAACAACAAACACTTGAACATTCACCACCCGCTCTCGACTCAACGAGCCAGTTTATTTGGCACGCACTGTACACTGGCGGACAATTAAATCGCAAATAAAATTAAACACAGTGCGATGGATTATCGCGTATTATCGCGTATTATCGGGGGTGGTTTTTCGTTGCAGTTTTACAAAATAAATAGGAGTGTGAAGTGGTGTTTGGTGCTGGTATTATTATTTGCTGGGTGATTTTGTTTGGTGGGAGTGTAATACTAATCGGTGAATTGTTTATTTTCTCACATAACTAATCGTTTCCAATAGTTCTCAGGGAGAGCGTGTTGCCAATTCACTTAGATTATTTTCTAAAAAAGTAATTTCTGTAATCGATTAATAACTAAATCCAAAATAATAACAAAATGTATAAAAAATATTAAACCATTTTTACATGACTAACTAGTAGATAATTATAGTAAACTTGTGTGAACCTATTTTTCTTTCTTTCTTTCTTATCTTAGTCTTTCTTAGTCTACAACGTAAGTGCAAACATACAAAAATAATTACAATTATTATACAGGGTGTAAGTGTAAACAACTTATCATTATGAACAACTTTTACTATGGAACCAAACCTGAAATCGCGAAAAAAATCAGCTGTTCAGTATTATGTTCGCATAATTCGTCAAAATTTAAGGAACATCAGATTTTTTTTTCGCGATTTCAGGTTTGGTCCCATAGTAAAAGTTGTTCATAATGATGAGTACAATGACCCCTTAAAAGATTGCCCCTGGTTTACAATTACACCCTGTATAACCAATCACATTAAAATCTCCCGAAACCAAAACAGATCCCACCAATTAATTAAAAAGCTCCGTACAAATCGTTTACAAGCCAGTTGTCAGCACGCTCACTGCCTACCCCTCACTGGTCCCACTTGTGGGCTAAACGAAGCTAGAAGCATATTGTTTGGACCATAGTTTAAGTTACCATCAATAATGGATGTCCCCGTTTGTTGAGGGTGTCTTTAAACATATTGCGACGATATTGGTGTGTTTTGAGTACATTGGTGGCTGCAAATGTTGTGTAACCCAATGAAATTATACAAATAAAGAGGTAGATATGGCACTAGCGCGCGCCAATTGTTGTAGACAAATTCAGACAATTGTTGTAATTTGATTTAGTCCGTGTCCGTGGCGTGACAATATCTAAAATGCCAAGCTATCTGTTGCTGTATCATACGTTCCGTAGTATCTATCGCAGTCGTAGTTGAAAACTACTATACATCTATAATATTATATGTAAGCACATTTTTGTAATAACAACGCAACAATATCCGAACACCGCGTCGCTCAGTAAAAACGTAGCATATCTTTCCTTTATAATATCATTGGTATAACCTAAAATTAAAGACATTGATGAGTGTCCTTTTCCTTAAAAACCGCATAGCTCAATACTGTTTTCTAAAGAATATGCTTGTGTTTTAGTGTTATTGTAAATTAAAAGGAAAGAATTCCAGTAAGGTCTAAGTTCTTCACTCCCAGTCGGATTATTTGAGATTGTGGTGATTTAAAGTCCTTTTGTTCAATGACAATAGCATTATCCTTTGAGACCGATCTTATTGAGGCCTATTTTCTGCAATTGTGATTATGGCAACTGTTTTGAAATGCATACTTAGCTTGTAATTAATTCGCCATCGCAAAATTTTCGATCTAAATGTGAGCTTCGTCTAACAAAACCAGCAATGTAACTCAACCATCTAAATATTTCCATTGATGAGTCGAACATATAATAAGTTCCATAAGGGAGTTGCATTAATCCGTTTTAAGGGGTGAAGATTCAATTGGAACTGATTTTGATGGTCCTCCAACGATTTTTGTGTGATACGCCCCTTATGTTTGTTGGGAATCGATTATCACATCGAGAGGATGATATCGATTTTGAGCCTTAGTAAGTTGCGGGACTTGAGGGTCAAGGTTGTATGTCATTGTAATATTATGATCTTCTTTATTCTTGGGTTTATCTAGCACCTTATTTCCATGATCGTCTGTAGAGGTTCAGTCATCATAAAAACAGCAATTGATTATTCATGATCATATCACATCATCATCATGACGACACGGTTGGCGCAGTGGTTGAGCGATTGACTGCTGCGCCGCATGTCGCGGGTTCGATTCCCGCACGGAACAAATATTTGTACGACCTACAAGTATTTGTTTCGAGTCTGGGTGTTTTTCTATCTATAATATGTATGTATTTACAAAAAAAAAATGTATATAAGTAGTTTATCATCCATCTCGTTACCATAACACAAGCATTAGGTTGCTTAGCTTGGGACTAGATGGCGTTGTGTGAAATGTCCAAGGATATTTATTTATTTATTTATTTATCACATCTGGTAATTAAAATAATTAGAAAATGAGTTCGAAAAGACATTTTCTAATTATTTTAATTACCAGATGTCTGATAAGATAACCGTAGTTTTTGAGAACGAAATTAACTTTTATTTTTAGTTCAACAGAAATCTTCTCATTGCAAAAATGCTACAAATCTTCAATCCGTTCTACTTCAACAAAAATCACAAAGTAAAACTTCAAATATCTCAACAAATTGTTTGCTTAAAACGCAGCACGCACCTGTCACGTAGGTACCTCTAAAAACAAAGCCTGTGACAAATGTGCCTCTTTCACGTCCACGCAATGTAGAGTACCTTGCTACCTATGACTACTTACTACCGAAACAGAAGTTTGACACATATTGTGTCCATCCTTTTGTGTCTAAACGACTTTTTTAAGTCCCTTCGTTCCACTTCGGTCAGTAATTTGAAGTAACTTTTCAAAAATAATGGGAACATTATCTCTAATGTTTCTGAGGATTTGTTCTTTAGGGGAAATTAAGGTAATGGGGAGCTAGTAGCCGGAATGGTAGTACAGATTACTTAAGTACACAAAAGGGATCATAAGGCTATGGATTGCACAATTTTCTCGCGCCTCGTGAAGCAGCTTATGCTTAGCAATGAACGTGTAACGGTATGACTGTGACTACTGTGACTACTGTTGAGGACTGCATTATTTTCATTGGCAGATAATTTTGGCACTATAATTTTGAGATATGAACAATAACAATTTAGAGACTAACATCAGAGTAAATACGACCTGCTGGATTATAGAATTTGCCCAAGGATCTCTAAGTACTTTCTTATTCAGTAATATATCCGTAAAACTACTCCTAAAATTATCCCTAGCAACTATAAATTTAAATTAGCAAATCACTCCATTAGCAATTCTCAAAAGAGCAAAATCGTGTCCTCTCCATATGACTCACTAAATTCATTTTCATCGGACCTCAAGCAACAATAGTGGTCAGCACTGGTTGATTGAACCAAGAAAAGGCTTTCACGGCGTTGTACGTGCGGCATTAGCATCTGTGGCGATAACATCTGAATGACAAAGGCTATGCGAGCGTGTAACGCGGCTCAGCTCGGCTATCTTTTGTCATTACAATCACTTGACACTGTTGGTGGCAGACAGCAGGTTAGAACTGTTCATGATATGGAATTGATTTTCATTTGTTTCAGAAATATAAAACTGGGAAGATGGGAACCAGGGGACGGAACACTGGGGACAACGCATCATCATCAGATGAACTCAGTAACAACCCGGCAGACAGCGAGTTGAGATGAAGATTCAATGTAAATTGGTGGCAAAAGACCATGGATTGAAGGATATAATACTCTATATTGCAGAAAAAAAAAGGAAAAGAAAAACTCAAACATGATAAGGGACTAACTAAACTATGAGAGGAAGGTGAAAATATAATATATGATCTCGCTTATAGCTAGTAAAATTATTTTTATGAAAATGAATCCAATAATGATAGTATCAAAAACATTGAATGAATGAATGATATATTTGCAAGAATATAGGTAGCTTTCATAAGTTTTTATGATCTATGGGTTTCACTATATTCGGCATTTCAGCCGTACAAATATTTAGATTTTACATCTTGGTTATATCTAGAGCATGCAGTAGATAGGTACACATTTTTAAATATTTCTTTTTGTATTTCAAATCTGCTTCTGATTTTTGTTTTAAAAGCATGACAAACGTTACTGTTCAGTGTTCATTTTTAATTATATGCTGCATGTGATCTTATCAAATTAGCAGATAGTATTATGATGCGACTACGAAACTCAACCTGTCGACACATAGCAAAGCAAATTACCTTCACTTGACTATTACAGCTCTGAAGAATGAATTAGTTCATCAAATTGAAAAACCACTAATACTACCACTTCTTAGTCCCAATCACAATGATTAACAACTTGATCTACTGCATCTCCTCCACTGTGACCTCCGGAATCTTGACGCTTTGTTCTACCAGCTACCCGAGTTAGCGTCGCCATCCTCGTTACAGACTTTGAAAATTAATGAGTGACTTTGTCCACGGACGTCTCAATTCTCATCTCATTGTTTGTTATGAATATAGTTGTCAGTAAAACTACATGTTCTAGCTTGTACCTGTATGGAGTGTTTGGTATTCACATCTGCTTGTGTGTTGTCTTGTTTGTATTATAGATTTTGATTTTGTTGGAGCTAATTGTTGGTTGATATTGTATTGATGCTTGCAGTGTTGTGGTGTTCCTGTATTTGTATTCTTACAATCTTCTTTATCTGGGTTTCTTCTTTCTTTATATTTAAGTGTATACAAGCAAGTTGAGTCTGTTTTATTAATAATTTTATCCATTACTAGCTAGCTTTTGCCAGCGGCTTCGCCCGCGTAATCCCACGGGAACGTACTACCAAGAATTCCTTCCTTATTCTACATTATGAAGAGAACCTCTGTGCAAAATTTCAGCTTTCTAGGTCCAAGGGTTTGGGCTGGGCATTGATGAGTCAGTCAGTCAGGACTTCTCTTTTTATTTATATAAATATTACAAATATTGTTTACCTCCGAGCTACTGTAAGTATCTGTCCTGAACCACACCTAAAAGTTACATTGGCATTATTGTCATGTTATTTTGTTTGACATTTAGATTTAATTCGTGCGAAAATTTTCAAAAAATTCAATCGGTTTTAACGTATACATATATTGAATGTTGATGCACCACGATAGGAAGTAGTAAATTGCCAATACCTTAATACATTTCCTACAAGCAGCTGGCATGCTACATCTATTTCCTCCTCCAGAGCAAGGTGGTGTGCAACAATTCTACATTTCTTTAATAATTCACCGTTTAATTTGTGTGCAAACATGATCGCTGGATCAAGCGCACAATAGCGCTGTGTTTAGCTGTCACTCACGCAGAGCACAATAGGGATGCGCTTAAAGTATCCGTTTTGCAACAATGAACAAATAGTGATGTTTATGTAAAGGTCCGCAGATAAGGGTGATTGCAACTGGCTGGAGCGTTAGCAGAATATTAATTATGTGGATGCTGTTGTGTAGAAAGTGATACGGAGTTAAGTCAGGGTCAGATCATTTCTTCTCTTTTCTTGATCAGCATCCTTGGTTTTTCCATACAACATTGTTCACTGCATTTATTTAATCTCGTTTATCTATCACAAAAGAGACAAGGCTACTTGTAACAACGTCTCTTCTTGTCGTATTTTTACAGCGGTATCTTCAAGTGAACCAAGATGCTATTTACTTATTACAGCATAATTTATGTAAATATTATTTGTACGCATGCAAAAAAAAAACACAGAATTATATACCACTTAGAATTTCTAACAGAAAAAAAAAATGTGAAAAGGTAACCTAGAGTAAAAAAATATATTCAACTTATTTTCATTAGATTGTTCTACTGTCTGTACGTACCGACCATGGGAAGAGGATTACAGTATCTCGTGTCGGTGACGTCATGAATGTAAAATTAATACCTCGAGACATGACGCGAGCCGACAGACGCAATCGTTGGGAACGTATTAGTACAAGTAGAGTGTGTGGAGAGCATAATAGAGAACGAGTTCGGAAACATTGAGGCAGATAAACAAACAAAGAGAGACAAATAAATCATGAAAAAGGAGAAAGTTTGTCAGGTGAGCAAGAATAAGGAAATAATATTAGGTATTTGAAAGAAAGCTACCTACTACCAAGGATATTTATATTTATTTATAAAGCTACCTACTCTTGAGGAAATAAAGATAAAGGCAGATACTTAGGTCCGTATTACAGAACGTCACTCAATACTCAAGCATTACTTAAAACTAGATTCAAAGCCTTGGTTAAAAACTAGTCTTAACCCTTTTCTTGACAATGTATCTCATGAGATACAGTCAACTTTAAAAATTCATAGTTTTGAAAATATTGTGAGTGAAACGAAAGGTCACTCGTCAATTCATTTTGTGCTTAGTTCAGAATTAGCTCTGAGTGTGTTGCTTGTTTTTAGACACCTGACAAAGTAAATAATTGTATCAAGTGTGATAACCAAACCAAATGTTTAGTATTTTGTAAAAAACGAATGGTGTTTGAGCATGTATCTCAAGGTGCACACTGCCAAGTTATTACAGAATTACTTGTTCCATGTTATGTATCTCATGGTGCACATTGCCAATTTAAGGAATATCATGAACTAGTTTTTGTATATGCTTGCGTGTATGTCAGTTATTTATGTATAAAAGTAATACAATCTATGTGCTTACTTATTGTTCGAATGGTTTTCCCATTATTATTAGTGTGGATGTTAGTAATGGCCGGTACCGTATGCCACAGGAGAGATTATTTAGTTCTGTGCTTATGCTTGGTGTGGTGAATGCTTCATTTCTTTGCAGAATACCATGCAACCAGTGACGAAGAGTGGGTACCAAGCGAGAAAAATTCTGTCTTTAGTACCCAAATCCGGCCGAAAATCAGATTTAGACGAAACTTCAGATTCAGATACTGAAGCATTATAACTTGCAAATGGGTGGTGTAGACCTTGCTCATCGCTTGCTTTAAAATAAACTTCAAACGCGTATTTGCCCTTAATTTTACAATTAATGCCGGACATGTGTGTCGTAATAACTGGTAGCTTTATCGCACGCACTGATTTGAAAAATACATGCCTCAAAAAAAAATTCTTTACCAGGGAGTACAAAGTGTACTAATGCACAAAAAGAAGACTGCATTAGATGAATTACACGTGGCAAGGCCCACTCCAGCTAGAAAAATTAAAGCCCCTGTTATATCAAGACCTACAAGACCCTGTGAAATATGACCAGATTGGACATTGCCCAATATTCAGTACCAATGGGAGGTGCAAGTCATGCATAAAAGGACAAACCCCTGCTATGTGTTCTAAATGCGGCTTAAGACTTTGTATTCTACCCAATTGGAACTGCTTTTTAATTTTTCCAAGGCTTTTAATGGTTGTGTTTTATTTTTTTCTGTAAATCTGATTAAGTTATAAGTTGTTATAGTTAAGTTATTGATATAAAGTTATATGTTGAGTTTTATTTTATTTGAGCATTGTATCCTATCAGATACATTGACTCATGTGAAGAAAAGTACAGATACGTGGCAATGTATCTCATGAGATACATTGAATATCTCCAAAAGTAAACACCCTGTATTTTTTTTCCATTTTTCCAAATCATCGATACTTGTCCTCAAAACAGAATTAAAAAAAAAAAATTTCATACATTTTTTTTTGCCAAGAAAAGGGTTAAAATAAATTTAAACAAAGATCAGTGCTTGAGTTTCCTTCTGTAATACAGACCTTAGTCTGATAGAAAGAATAACGCCCAAATATTGTAACACATCTCATAAATGAGATTAAGTGAATAATTAAAAGTGCAAAAGATATGGTTGTACAGGAAACACTGCACAGGACAACCTAGGTACAATCACGTTACTTCCCGGTGATACACTTTTTGACCTTATTTCTAACGCAATAAGGTTAAAAGTGTATCACCGGAAAGTAACGCGATTGTACACATACCTACGAAACCTGACTTGTATTAAGAAGGCTGTCCCATTTTGTCACCTCTCTCGCTCACACAGTACTAAATTTTTAAGAATGTCAAATGAAAAGATGCTTTTTTGAAAAATGTAATCAGTTGGCGAAATAATAAATAAAGTTAATTCAATAGGTAATTATTAAAAACACATTTCTATTGTGTTATTTATTAAACTCACCTCAAAAAGTATTATGATCTGTTTTTGAGATGAGTTAAATAAATGCCACAATAAAAATCTTTTTAATAATTACCTACCATTTAAATTAATATTATTTATTAGTTCGCCAATTGATTACATTTTTCAATAAAGCATCTGTTCATTTAACATTCTTAAAAAATCGGTCCCGTATGAGCGAGAGAGGTGACAAAATGCGACAGTCCTCACTATTTTGCAAAGTTAAATGTTGTTTTATCTACACCCATGCTATAAATCCCCCATAAAAGTCTCTGAAACAGTTAGCTTATTGCCAACATTAAAACAACCAGTGTCATAGTAACCATGGTAACCATAATATAATAGCATCCAAACGGGTGTTTTAATGTTGTACTGGATTTCATAATGCAACTCGTTTTCAAAAAAAGAACATTGTAATGCACGCGCGTTTCACTACAACAGCGGCGTAATTTAAAAAAAAAACATATTCGAATTCAGGTCGTATACTATGACGCCGGCCGCCATGTTCTATACGAGTATTAGTATTGCAAAAAACCGGCCAAGTGCGTGTCGGACCACGCACAATGAAGGGTTCCGTAGGTAGTTGAAAAGAATTTATCCCTAAAACAAACTTAACATTGGATAACAAAAAAAAATACCTATGTCATAAAATTACAAATTCACAATTTTCGGACTTTTCCTTTACTTGTGCTGGAATACCTGGCTTCTTGCCAAATTTCATTAATGTAGGTCAGCGGGAAGTACCCTATAGGTTTTGATTTACTTGCGAGTATAACTGTAAGAACTATTTTCACCTGTGATAAACAATTAATAAATGAATTATGAATTATGAGTATCAAAAAATGTCGCATAAATGGCCGTATTTTTTTATTGCGTTGACTTAGAAGTTAGATATTTTTAGAACTCCAAGGGACCATAGACCTACGTAGGTATTTGATATTAATTTCAGCTGGATACCTTCACGCGTTCCTGAGAAAAATGGTCTTGACAGACTGACAGACAGACTGACAGACAGACAGACAGACGGACAAACAAGTGATCCTATAAGGGTTCCGTTTTTTCCTTTTGAGGTACGGAACCCTAAAAACTGTTTCAGAACCTTTTATAGAGGATTGATAACATGGATGTAGATAAAGTCTTGTATGCAACTGTACATAATTAGGTATTAAAACACTCATGTGATACTATTTATCACACGAGGCGAATTCGTATTTTAATACCCCTTATAATACGTCAGTTGCATAAATAACTATTATAGTTTGTTAATTCTAGGCAAGCACACTAAGAGCGAATTTCACCAATGAAACTGCACGCCTCTAAACCGCGTTCATGAGCTGTCAGTGTCAATAATCCATAACAATAATGACAGTACTCTTGAACGCGGTTTAGATGTGCTGCTCGCAATCAGTTTCATTGGTGAAATTGGTCGCTATGTCTTGATCTAGATTTTAAACCAAAATACTCAGTACAAATCAAATACACCACAAAAGTTCACAGACAAAACGATTGTGTGCATTATATTATTAGTAAGCAATCGTGAATTTGGTGTACTCTATGACCAAGATGTCAAGACCTCTATACTAATGCTTACGCTCCTTTTTTAGATCCAATTGCAGGGCAACTTGAGAGGCAGGACGGGTCAGTCTATACTGGTGGTAGTCCAACGTAACGAGATCCATAATTCCTTACTTATAAAGGGTTAATGCAGATCAAGTTTTGTTGGATAACTACCTTAATGTGAGAGTTCAAATAAGCCGCATTTTAGCAAAATATCTGTTTGTTTCCTTTGTTACACAGTGTTTTAGGGTGAATGAGATTTGTATTAATAAATTCTTTATCGTCTCATCAAATCATTTTTAATTTAAAACAAACTGGTTTGCATTTGTTTGTGAATTTCATGGTGATTTGCAAATGAAAAGGGAATTATGAAGAAAATAATTGTTGCATATCTGTTTATGTCCAAAGGGTTAATATCTCAGGTGTTTTCAGAGGGTTTTCTAAAACAAATAGTTAAGTATAGCATAACAAAATTAGATATGTATTATTATGTAAGGAACACGCAAAAACTAAAACCGGTTCCAAATAAAATAATGTTTGACATACTTTCTTGAAACGTGTAACATAGATTTATTAAAAGCAATACTCTCGATAAACTAAACCAACAGACCTATGGATACCACTGCAGAGATGGAGACAGCCACTGCTGAACACAGGCTCCCTGGAACATCAAACTCCCTGAACCTGAACCAACCAGGTCAATGAACTTAAAAACAATTTTTGCTACTATTCTACAACATTTCTGCCTAACCCGAAGCGCCCAGCAGGCTACCGTCCTCGATAAGGAACTGCGAGAATTTACGATAACTTCCCGTGATGGCCCCCGGCAGGAATTAGCATGCAATAGTGATATCAGGCACGCAGCCAGCCGAAGAGATGGCTGCTAAAGAAATTATTGTAGCTAAATAGATTTATAATAATGATTTAGATGGAGAATTCCTATACAAGTAAGTGATAGATGAATACGAGGATTTGTAGACTTTGTTGGTGTTTGTGATGTTGATGGTAAGATTGGTAAGTGGACTGCTGTAAGTATATAGTTGAATGATGTTAATGTTGGTAATATAAAACACATGTACAATGAACCGAATATTGACACTTGTTAAAAAACCAAAAGCAAAGTTCAACAAACTGACACTACAAATATTCCCTACCTCAACTTTATAGCGAAAGGATAGTCAGTTAATTATGATTTTACACAACTTTATTTGAATTAAGAGACGTGGTGATTTTCCATAAACTTAAAGATGACCAAAAGTTTGACAATGTTGAGGCTTATAAACTGTTAATTCCTGGAACGTACTATTTCATCACAGAATTAAACCTGACGAAAAAACATGACGAATTTATCTTCCAACTTGAGCCAAATAAAGTCTTAATACTTTTTGAATACAATAAGTTACATAATTGAAGACCTAAAACCCTAAAGTCACTAAGACTGGTTCCATAACAATGGACGAACAAAATGCAATCCCGTGCCATGTCAGTATAAATCTAAGAGAAAAATATGTACTAACTTTGCCCTTTATTACTTAAACAAACTTAATTTTAAAACACCCTACATACATCGAAAGACACAGAGAAAATTCAACTTTATTCATGATAGAAGTAAGGTGGAGAATGGCTTGATAGAAAACTGTTGTCGCTTTTACGAGAAAACTTTTAATAAATGCATAATTAATCACTTAAATGTGGTAACAACCCCAAAATGGGTTTGTCCGTAAAATGTAATAAAGGAAATGCTGCTTAAACGTCTTCTGGCATCGCTTCGTATGGTTCAATTATAATAATTGAAATATTCACTTATGTAGCCATGAAAATAGCTAAGTTGCTCGTAGAACTGGTAAGTAAAGAAGAAGATAAAGATACAAATGCATGAGTCATTGAGCAATGGTAGATAGGAAACAGCAAAATGGTATGTTATTTATGTCTATCCTATGTTGGGATCGGCTTCCAGTCAAAGCGGATGCAACTGAATACCAGCATTTTACATAGAGCGACTGCCTATCCGACCTCCACAACCCATTTAGTGGGTAATCCCCTTGGTAAAACTGGTTGTCAGACTTTCGGGCTACTGACAACCCGTGACGACTGTCAAAGATCTACGAGTGACAGCTGGGACCAACGGCCTAACGTGCTAAGTAGTAAGTAGATTTGGAAAATATATAAGTATAATAGACTTACTCCAGCTTTGACATAGCTTCGCCTTTAAAATTTCCAATAGCCATATTTAAACAACATCCATTCCAAAAATATCTCCGAATAAATTCATCAACTGGAAAAAAAGGCAAAATCAATAAAAACAGAAAACACAAAAGCCATTGCTTAAATTATTACACCTTAAACCTTTGTTTTGCAATCCACCAGAAAATATACAGCGAAACGCAAATCACTAAATCACAAGCACCCATCAGAAAGCATCTTTGTTTTCAAGCTCTAAGGGAGATCTCATAACGTTGCGGTCGAAAAAGATGCTCTTGAAAACATCCTTTTGCAAAACCTTCCAAACCCAGAAACAAAATTCTACACGATAATCAACCTTACTGACTAGATCTTAAGGAGCTTCACCAAAGGTAATGCTGCAAAATTCAGTTGGCACAATTTTATCGAAGTCAGACAAATGAAGTCATTCGTCAAAAGCGTCAATCTCGCGTCTCGGTCGGTTAACCCGAACGAGCCGTTGGGGATGCGACTTTTACGACACAATATTTCAATATGCTTACGAGGGGTTATCTCGTTGTCCATTCGTATAATCCAATGTGGTGTGGGTTTGTGAAGGTGTAATTAGGTTTCGAAATCTCAACAAAATGTGTTTGAGGTGATAGATGTTTATTTGTCTCAAGTCTTATTGAGATGACGCTGAGGGTAAAGAATGACGAATATCAGTTATATGCATAGTTTTTCTGTGAAATAGATGGCAACGTTTTGCAACCGTTATTTCAAAAGGTAAATATGGTGGGGTATGACCAACTATTGCACAAATAGATAGATAGATAGAAAAACAAACAACAACAAAGAAACAACAAACAATACAAAACAACAAACACAATAACAATAAAGATCTAAACAAGGATATAGGTAAGTAACATGATAATTTTTATTACATCTATGATGATCTTGGCTAAGTAAAGGAGCTCGTGGCTAAGTAATAACATCCGCACGGGTCGATCCGTCAGGTTAAGCTACGCTTGCCAGGGTTGGTCCGTGGATGGGTGACCATCTTTACATACCGAGGCTCCCCCGTGCCTCGGAAAGCACGTTAAGCCGTTGGTCCAGCTGTCATTCGTGGATCTTTGACAGTCGTAACGGGCTGTCAGAAACCCGAAAGTCTGACAACCAGTCTTTACCAAGGGGATTATCCACTAAATGGGTTGTGGAGGTCTGGTAGGCAGTCGCTCCATGTAAAATTCTGGTATTCAGCTGCACCCGGTTAGACCCCAACATAGTTGGGAAAAGGCTAGGCAGATCGATTGATCTATGATGATCTTACGGTGCTATTATCAACATTCCCATCTGCCGATATAAGTAAATATATCAATAAGGAAATGAGAAAACTATTCAGTTCTTTAAATACCGATATAAAATTCTTGCATGGCACTGCCATACTTGAGCAAAACTTTAATCCAAATGAACAAGATCCAAACGAGCAATCAATTCCCCAAAATCCTTTACAGCCAAACAAAATCTTCTATACCAATTCCCAAAACCGAATTCAATCTGAACTGAACTATAAACACCGAAAGGTCCAAAGGTTAAACCCGTCAAGGGTCTAAAGCTGACCGTCAAAGGTACGTCCTGTGCGAATGGGCACTAAATCAGTGCTAATCCGACCATGACATCCCCCGCCCCACACTCGTCTTTATTCCTCCACAAAGGGAGACGGGCGTTAAACAAAAATCCTGTGACGAAAGGTTACATCGAGATTTGTATGTTAATCTAGGGTTTGGTTAACTGTAGTTAGCTGCACCTGTGATCGTAGATTTGAGTTAAATATGGGTACCAACAAATTAATTATCTGGAGGTCTACTCCCTAAGCACAAAACCCGTAGTTTCGGCCTTCGTTACGGGCGTTTCCTACTCCGTTTCACCAACGGATGGATGATTGGTTAGGGGTCCGAACGAAGTATGAATGACAACACGATTTGACAGTTCTCCCTACTCCCGATGTGTTTTTGTTCGTCCGAAAAATTTAACTTTTACACTTGTTTTGATGGATCGTTATGTCAGACGGATGGACTGTCGGACTTAGCGAGTAGATCCCCTGAAACGCAAAAGAATTCTAAAGCTATTTTGGAGACTACGCAATGCTTTTTGTATGTCGCTCAAATAAATCTATAGCTTTCGACTAATTCAACCACTTTAACAGCCAAATAATAGTCTTTATGTACTGAAATCTATCAGCCACATCCACGTCACGTTGCACGACAATCATAACAACCGCCACCTGCACTATCAATGACATCCCTACCACAACGATAAACACAAAAATTAAACGCTAACCGTCGCTCAAATATCTAAACATCGACCACGATGCAACTCACCAGACCATACCAAGAAAAACACTCAATGCCGGCATAAATCTATACGCGCATTGTTGCTTGTCCGCGGACAACGGGCTTATAAACACGGCCAAAGCTGGCCAGCCACGTCAGGTGGCCGTAAATACCGATAAACGGCCGTAAATGGCTTTAAATAGCTTTAAACGGGGATAAGCTATTTATCCTTGGTTGCCGTTAATAGAACGCAGCGATCGGTGTCATTAATTTGTTCCGTAATGGGTTTTGATTCGCGTACCTGAAATTGTTGTGCGCTTTAGTTGTCGATGGAACTACTTTGGTTGTGATGAAAAGTCTTTATGGAGTTGTAGTTTGGCTTTTGGCTTAGTTGACTTTGATAGCTTTTCCTCACTGTAGCGAAAATCAAGTGCTGTCTAAAAGGAGTCGCCTGCGCCATAAGATTCACTTATAAGAGCTTCAAATTGAATAATTTAACTATCATAAATGCAATCACGGTTGACGACACGGTTGGCGCAGTGGTTGAGTGATTGACTGCTGCGCAGCATGTCGCGGGTTCGATTCCCGCACGGAACAAATATTTGTACGACCTACAAGTATTTGTTCCGAGTCTGGGTGTTTTTCTATCTATTATAATATGTATGTATTTACAAATGCCCTAAGCAAGCAGTTCTCTTTTGATTTGTTTTCAACCAAAGGCTCTAGCGTACGCAATAGGCTGAACCTGGAATTTTTCAAAATTAATTCTTAGTGTTAGTAGTAAGCAGTTCTGTTTCTTATTTTATTTTATTTCATTGTAGTCTATTCCTTATGTTTGGTGGTACCGATTTGACGATTGGTGCTCATCTTTTTTTGATGTCTTGTCGAGTTTAAGATCTCTTATTATAATTAGTGTATAGCTAGCCGTGAAAACCTGTAATTGGCTTCATGTTTCTTATTGCAGTATATTTATTGTTTTTATGTAAAGCTGTTGGTTTTCCACATATGATAAATAAATAAATAAATAAATAAATAAAAAAAAATGTATGTATAGTTTATCAGCCATCTCGTTACCATAACACAAGCATTAGGTTGCTTAGCTTGGGACTAGATGGCGTTGGGTGAAATTTCCAAGGATATTTATTATTATTTATTTATTAGTATAATCATAATTAGATATTATAACTTCAGTAGTGTATAGTTCCTTCAACTCTCGCAGTACCTATACAGGATGGATTTTATAACCTAACCTGGAGGGAAAGTACTCTAAATACTGGAGATAGCAAATTTTACTCAAAGAAAACATTCCTTTATTTAAAAAAAAACGAATCTGCATTAAAGATTTTCTATAATTCGCTTGCCACAGTCGGGAAACGAACCAGCTAAAATCCGAAAAAATAACACCCTGTACTTATAAGGCATTAATCGATAGGGTCAATCGTAAGGATCAATCTCTCTAACAAACATGATAAATTAAGGCAAAAGCGCCAGGGTAGCCCGCGAAATTCAAAATTTCTTACGTTTTTTACAATTTGTAGGTCAGTGTGAGCTTGTATGTTGATTAAAATATGATTCGCGGCCGTAGCTAATATGGCTTTACAGAATTATAATCATTAGAACCAGCAATACAACTCCATAAGTTAGCATTTACCTCAAACCTCATGATTTCATGAAATCGCTAGATTTGAGATAAATGCTAACTTATGGAGTTGTATTGCTGATTCTAATTATAATTCTGTAAAGCCATATTAGCTACGGCCGCGAATCATATTTTAATCAACATACATAAGCTCACACTGACCTATCAATTGTAAAAAACGTAAGAAATTTTGAATTTCGCGGGCTACCCTGGCGCATCATCCTTAAATGAAAGGAAAACCATGAAACCTCATTCCAGGTGCGGTTAAAAAATTCCACCCTGTATAATTGTCTCAGTTATAAAACTAGATATTGACAATTACATCAGCACCGTCAATTTCTTCATCCCACAACCAACATTGGCACCAACATTTGCAACCGCAACAAACACCCATGTTTGTTAACCAAACCAACGCGTTCGATAAGTTTCATTATTTATCTACCATTGTTTGGTTCACATAAACACAGTGCTTTATGGGCACAGAGTCAGTTTCCTAACAACTTTTTAAAGGCTATAAACTCTTTAGGGTTTCGGAGAGAATTATGTTTTTAGTGCTGAAACGCTGTCTGAGTTTAAGCGCTTTTTAGCTGAGGTTACATTTTTATATTACTGTCGTGTGAAGTAACTTCTAGACTGAAATTAACTGGGAAAACTATCTGTATGAATAAAGAGATCCTAAGTTGAGTGTCCATCGGTCATCGGTTGGGTTATGTGCAAAAACAAGGTACCTCAATTATTTGAATCATTTTGAGTTGCTGTCAGATAGATCGTGACGTTCAATCTGCCTAGCCTTTTCCCAACTATGTTGGGGTCGGCTTCCAGTCTAACCGGATGCAGCTGAATAGGTACCAGTATTTTACATGGAGCGACTGCCTGTCTGACATCCACAACCCAGTAACTGGGTAATACGATACCCCTTGGTAAGACTGGTTGTCAGACTTTCGGGCTTCTGACGACCCGTAACGACTGTCAAAGATCCACGAATGACAGCCGGGACCAACGGCTTATCGTGCTTTCTAAGGCACGGAGGAGTCTCGGTATGTAAAGATGGTCACCCATCCACTGACCAACCCCGGCAAGCGTAGCTTAACCCGATGGATCGACCCGTGCGGCTGTTATTACTTAGCCACGAGCTCCTCGTTGATGTTATCGTTTTAATTTTAATTATGGCAAAGTCAAAGAATAGTCAAGAGAACATTATTTTATTTTAACAGAGTAAAAATATGTTTTCAACGAAATCTAAGATGAACAATCTAAGTAATAATGTGAATAAGAACAAACTAATGTATTGCAGTATCTTTCCTGCAAATTGATTTTATATTTCCATTCGATGTTAGCATTTTCCTCAACAATACTTATTTTACATAATTTAACGCTTATATTCCCTGAAGAATTAGGCAGAGGTGTATGTACTACCTATAGTACCTACCATAGAAATATAAAAACAGGAGAAGTGGCAAGCGGCCGAAAATATGTCCGCGCGACATGCTCAGTATGAGCCGTTCATAGTACAAATTCCGTCTCCGCGACCTAGTGCGCTTTCGACTGTGACCGTGACAATTAAATCATGGAATCACTTTCCATAATTATGTAAGAACCAAGTATTTTACCGTATTTGTCTTTAAAATCATGAAAGTGACAAAGGGAAAAAGTGGAGACACAGGGTTCCGATACATTTTAACATACTGGGCACATCTCCTTCTTTCTTATATCTATGGTACCTACCTACACCCACATTTCGCACAGTTATGTTTATATCCCTGTAATAGGGGGCGAGCCTATTGCCATCAACCGAGCAGAACACTTTGACTCATGAATCCAGACTCCGGAACACTTTGCCCGACCCGGGACTCGAACCCTGGCGACTTACTGTGAGCTCTTATAGCAGGGCAGAAGTGAGTGAGAGTGACGGAGCTATATGCGACCTATAGCACATTTTAATTATAATCCATTATTATTATCTTATATAAGTACTCAGAATCTTAATAAAACCGCAGCAAAATACGATTCGTAGTTTAGAAGAACAATGCAGTCTCACGATTTTGCTATGAAGGTGCTTTTGGATATGTATTTATTTATTTAATGTAGTTAATAATGTTGATATTGGGTATTTATTTCAGTTTTTAATTAATCACAACACAACACATACTCGCATACTTGTCACATCATTTCATTTAATTCTATTAAATTTTAAATCGGACACACACTTCCTTGTGTTAATTATTCAAATTATTCTGGCGTATGGCACTCGTGGGTTGCAGCTGAAAATCAGCGTCAGGTGGTAGACCTTGTGTTGTCATCTGACATTATGCTGAGCTGAGGCCCTTTTGGCATTACAATAATTGTTTTATGTTTTATAGTTATAAGGTGTATTTATGTATATTTTACTGTAATGCCAAATAAACGCATTTTTCTTTCTTTCTTCTTTCTTTCTTTCTTTCTTTCTTTCACCGTCACTCTATCTCACTGGAAACGTTCAACTTCTGCTTTGCTATAAGAGCTGATACTAAGCCCCCAGGACTTCATGCTCACTTGCGACCTACCAAGTCTCATTTTCTAAATACTTATTTTGACTATCTGATGTAAATACAATTTCATCTACCAGAATATCTATTTATTTAAATATCATTCCAAATAACTAATACACATCTAAATAGGAGTAAGTAGCGACATGTTCAATAAACACCGCATTGAACAGGGCGCGACGTGTCAAATGCATGGCGGCCATCTTGGAAAATGTCGTGATTTCCTTTTTCGGGACTAGTTGTAGTGTACTCCCCGTACTTGTATTATAGAGTTCATTATGAATCAACAATGAGTGGGGTTAGGGGACAGTGGAAGCGATGATGAAGCTATGTCGGAGATATGTATGGCGTTGGTAGGCTGTGTTTCATTTGTAACCGATCTTTTTACTTATAATCATGTTTGTGGGAAATTATAAACAGTTAACAGAAAAATATTTAACGAAAACTCCTCTTTATCAATTTTCTGTTAATGTTTTGCAGGTAAAATAATTTTCCCAATAACCATTTGAAGACCTGTCAATCATACTAAGTATTTTCTTTTCTAAGTTTAGCAACCGTTCGCGTTGTTTACATACCCTTACTTGGAAGCAGTGCTACACTTCATACTATCGCAAGATTGACGCACGTCGCTTCGCCTCTACCACTACCCCACAGCCTTACACATTACGCCCAAAATGACAAAGAACTAATGTCATAATATTTGAAGGAGACCTAAACGCCGCCACTGGTCCACCTCGTAGTCATAGGAGCCGTGTCAACAAAGCATTTCCTGTCAAAAATACTGATTGAATAACTTGTATGTACACGAAGTGCCGGTAAATATCGCTCTCCATAAACGGGAACATATAATATAATATAGATTGTTGGAAATAGCTTTCTTTGGACAACAACTCTTTGTGGTTTTGTGAAAGTTGAGATTTTATTTGTTGCTGTTGATATGAGATGGAAAGCTTGTCATGAGGTATTATAATATGCTAGTAAAATATATGATACAGTGTTGACAAATGTGAACTTATTGGTCTTTATTTACTGATTTATGAGGAAATATTTAAGACAAGAAAGAAATGAAGAGAGGGGATGGGGAGATGAGAAAGGAGCTCGTGGCTAAGAAATTACAGCCCCACGGGTCGATCCATCAGGTTAAGCTACGCTTGCCGGGGTGGTCCGTCCATCTTTACATACCGAGACTCCTCCGTGCCTCGGAAAGCACCGTTGGTCCCGGCTGTCATTTGTGGATCTTTGACAGTCGTTACGGGTCGTCAGAAGCCCGAAAGTCTGACAACCAGTCTTACCAAGGGGTATCGTATTACCCAGTTACTGGGTTGTGGAGGTCAGATAGGCAGTCGCTCCATGTAAAATACTGGTATTCAGCTGCATCCGGTTAGACTGGAAACCGACCCCAACATAGTTGGGAAAAGGCTAGGCAGATTGATTGAAAGAGACAAGATAAAGAAAGAATGACAGGTATCAAAATTTATTCACTAAAAGATAATATCATCATGCTAAATCTAGCTTCTGTAGGAGAAAGAACGTATCTCGCTAAATTATATTGAGCATAGACCATGCAATTTTGCTTAGTTATTAAGAAAACAGTTGACAATCAGCACTTTAATAAAAATATAACAATGCCTGAAGAAAAAAACAAAATGTGCAAGACCACATTTAAAAAAAAATGCAATTCTCGCAGAAGGCAAACCTAAGATCTTACCTTCATCTCAAAGGATAATAAAGACAATTTTCAATGATACTCATTTCATGTCAGTTTCCGACCTGAGGGCAGACAGACAGACAAACAGGCCCACGTGGGTGTAAAGTGGCCACTACACACAATCCCGGGTTTGTTTAAGTAATGGACTATGCCAGGAGCATTGACGAGATATAGAAGTGTATGGAGAGGATTTTACTCTGTTATGAATTTGGTCTAAAGTTTCTCTATTACTATGCCAAGTTTTATTGAAATCTATTCAATAGTTTTTACGTAATTTCATCATAGACATTTATAACTCACGGAGAAGGAACACTTGTAAGGATTTTTTTTTTTTTGTGTATGGGAAATCATCAAATGACTTCTCCGGCTCTTGGCGAAAATCTGGAGGAAACCTGGAGTTATATCATGGTCTGAAACTGAAATCGTCACCCAAACTGAGCAAGCGCGAATATCAATAATTCTCTGTATGCTTTCCCATTTGCTCTGCAGTAGCCAATCAGTTAAAATGACGAAACAGATAAAAACTGTCGGAAACTTTTTAAATCAAAAGGTCTGACACAAGATCAAAAAAAAAGTTAAAACCGACTTCCAAAACATAAAATGAATAAAATAACATTCATAAAAAAAAGCTTCTAAAGTCGGTGCCAAGCTAAAGTGCATTGAAGAATTGAAGTCACCGACCTCTCAAGCTGTTAAGTTTTTTTTTTATGAAGGTAATTTTATTCGTTTTAGGTTTTGGAAGTCGATTTTAACTTGTTTTCAAAGTAAGTAAAATTATTTTTACATTTTTAGTTGACTATACAACTACACAATTATGCCCAAGACGAACGAAAAGAAGAATAATCAAAATCCGCTTAGAAATGCCGAAGATACATTACCTACATTAATTTATGCACATAACTTCGTGCATAAGAATAATTACCTAATTTATTATACATAAACCTTCCTGAAAGTATACAATGTAGATTACGTTAGTGAGATAGATTACGTCATCAAAATTGTTAGTGTCAGTCAAAATTAGTTTTTGAGAAAATCGCGGACATACAAACATAGGTACACACATACATACATACGGGTCTAATACAGAACCTCCTTTTTTGAAGTCGGTTAAAAATAAAAGTTGAATAAGTGTTCTTACTCTACAACGAGAACTAACGAATGAAAATTTTGTTTCGTCAAAGGCCTCTCCATCCTTCTATCCTATACTTCGGTGGCGCGTACTACAGAAGTCGTCGTTTATTTTGTAAACGTGTGTCCTTCTCGGAAGCGTCACACAGCCTCTAAGTAGGGTTATCATCATTATTTGACCAAATTAACACTTTTAACCATAGCCTCGTCTACCCTAGTTTCCTGTATTTTAGGAGTTATTTGTTCTAGTTCTGTTGTCCTAATTTTCACGCTATTTTTGCCTTATAGGGTGAATAGGGTCTTGAGTTTTTAGGCCGCGAGCTTCACACTAGCGTTGGGTTTTCTAATCAGTTAATTTTTAAACAAAATAATGTAAAATAGGAGAATAGCCAATCTTGGAATCAGTTATACTTGGAATACTTGGAATCAACTATACCAGTTACTGGTAACTGGTGTAAAATGGGAAGCAATTATTATTCACGAAATTAGCTCATCTCAGTCTCGCTGCAAATGGCGGATAGTTTCGAAATAAGTACTGCTTTGTCAAGTGCCTTCATTGAAGACAGGTTGGACCACTATTGACGACTTTTAAATGTAAAACTGTTTACAAAAAAAAAACAACCGACTTCCAAAAAAAACACTAGGCAAAGTCAAAAATTACTTTAATTTCGGAAGTCGGTGTCTTTGGTTTGTATTTTCGTTTTTGCCACCGACTTCCGAAATTAAAGTTTTTTTCACTTTGTAGTGTCTTTTTTTGGAAGTCGGTTGTTTTTTTTTTAATAGTTTTCATTTTCCACTTTTTAGTTGTGGTACTACCCCATACAAATTCGAATATCTGCTAAAGAAATGAGAACTACATCGACATAAAAAGTAGGAAAAAATACGTATTGTTGACGCTAACTCAAGAACGCTAACCCACGCAAAGTTAATATTTTTTTATGGGACCAACTTCGAAGTAAACCCTCCCGAATAAAATAAGAATCTTTTAAATCGGTCAACTCTGTAAAAGTACATTACGTGACGTTTTTTTCGTCGGTTACAAAATGTTTTCAAACTCAAACTCAAACTCAAAGCATTTATTTCAAATAAACCAATTACAGGCACTTTTGAATTGTCAAAGGGTCGGTCTTGGGTCGGTCAGTCAGAAAAATGAAGCTAGTTGCCCATTCCAAAGCGTAGATCCTGGAGAAGAACGGGCAAGAAACTCCACGGACACTCTTTTAAATCAAATATTTTACATAATATTGGTTACATCGTTCATATTGAAAATATAGATGTGAGGACAATGTAGAAAGACGTGCACGTTAAAAGCGTCCGTAATGAAAAAGATAAAAACTAAAAACAACTAAATTAAAAATAAGCCGTGGCAGCTAAGAGACGACCAGTCCCAACTGACGGCGCCCGTTCACGAACATGACGCATGGATCAGCACCAATTAGCTCAACCACTTTGAAGGGAACTTAATGACCGAACACACACGCCACCACCAGCGAGACATTTGAGTGAGCATGACATACTCTCAACCGCCAGGGCACATTCAAGTCAGTGAAAGACGAACCCAGTAAAAGGTAGCTTTATATTAGCTACATAGTGCTCACACATGTGCTATGCCATTATACAATATTAAGAGATGGCTTAAGGTATCACTATCATTGGTCAAAGTCAGCCTGTCAGCTACATAATTATTATTTAAGCTCCATGCCAGCCTATGAACTATTTATGTCTTTATGACGATGACAACAAACTAACCAAGCCACAGCCTACAAAAATTCACTAGAACCTCTCAAAAATAGCTCAAAAACCAACGGCCAACATTCTAACACTCAAATAAGAAGCGTCACCAGATCTAATTCCTTTCTTTATCTGTTCAATTATCACAGTAAGAACAAGACTAGCGTGCCAGTCTGTTTGTCTTATAATGCCTTAACAACCAGTGTTAATGTGACGGACAAACATAAAATTGAATCGGTGGGTAATATTGGTAGCTGAGCTTTTGTGTTCTTGGAAGATTCTGGTTGAAATTGAGAGTGTTTTTGAGTTTGAGTTTAAAATATGGGATGGGTTGCTTGTTTGAAAATGTGGGACACTTTTGTTGTGTCGTGAAACCAAACTGTAATAAGTAGTATGATGCTGATAGCTTTAGGTTTAGATCAATGTGTAAAGTGTATTTTTAACAGACGAAAAAAAAGGAGGATGTTCTCAAGTCGACACGTGTATTTGTTTTTTTTTTTTTTTTTGTTTTATTCGAGATATACGTCAAAGTTGGTCATATAAAATTTATTAACATTGCTTCGGTAGATTCAATAATACTTACGAATTTTTTCCCAAGTTTTATGTGGATGATATTCTGACTTTGCAGGTGGTATTAGAATTTGTGTGGGGTAGGTAAAGTTTTTACTTTTCACATTTCAGCTGTGGAGCTGAAAAGTGAAAAGTACAAACTTTTATACAAAAAAAAAACCGACTTCCAAAAAAACACTACAAACTGAAAAATAACTTTAATTTTGGAAGTCGGTGTCTTTGGATCTGTATTTTGGTTTTTTGCCACCGACTTCCGAAATTAAAGTTATTTTTCAGTTTGTAGTGTTTTTTTGGAAGACGGTTTTTTTTTTTGTAAGTTTTTATTTTTCACTTTTTAGTGGTTCAGTTTGTAATTTATCTAAGTTACAATAACCCAATGTCAACTGCTCATCACGTTTTACAAAATATTGCTTTTCCCGATGCAGGGACGTTAATTGTTGAGGAGTTCTCCTAGTAAGAACGAGGAGAACTGGAGCTCATGGTGAAGTCACCATTACCATTATGCATTTTGACGAGCATAAACCATATTAAAGTAATCGAATCGCAACCTGTGATATACTTAGATATAATTGAGTATTTCCGATGGCCCTCTGTGGTCTTCTGAGATTATTATTATTGTTAGACTAAGGTGATTTAGATGCTATTTTTTTTAGTATTTGCTTTATTGAACTCTTGGCATTAAACCAACCAAATCTTACATGCATACGATGCTTTGTTATTATGAAACAAACCGTTTATTATGAGATAAAAACAGAGAATTTCGATGACATTGTGACATCTGAATTAAGAAAATGAAAGATAATTTAAAAAAAAGTAATCAGCGCATTTTGAAGACAAGAATATGGAAACAATTATGCGCTGAACAGATTTTCTAAATAAAATTTGCATTTTCCAATGCAAGTGCACAAACATAACTCGAATCGTTGTTGGCGCGAAAGAGCTGTATTTAACGCTTGATTTACCTAACATAATCCACCCAGATGAACTTAAAAAAAACTACCAGCTATTACTTATATTATGGTTATTCACGTACTATAATAATATTTCATGTTATTTCATTACTTTTGTTTAAAAAAAAACACAAAGTTGCGCAAATAATTCGCCGCGAGTGAATTTTGCAAGACTGCAGCCTTAACAACCAGTGTTAGGGTCTATTTCACAACGTCCGAATAGCCACACTACTCACCAAATAAATTCAAAAATGGAACAGAATTTGTATAAAGTTATCTACCAAGTAAGTTAAGAACTTAATCGTAGGTGGTGAAACAGGCCCTTAATGTGACGAATAAACATAAAATTGGATCGGTGGGTTATAATAGATATTGGTAACTGAGCTTGTGTTCTCTTGGAAGATTGTGGTTGAAATTGAGAGTGAGATTTATGTGTTTAAAGACTAGACTGGAGTTGTTTTTCATAATGTGTGATCAAAATTTTATTGTGAGTCACTTTCCGAAACGAAATTTAGGTTTGATAGAATAACACCAAAAGCCAACCAAAAATTCGGTGGATCAAGCTTTGGACCACTATTTTGGCTACAATTTTCTTTTTGGCTGTTAAAGCAAGAAATAGAAGCTTAGCCTAGAATCTAGGTTAAAGTTCTCTGTCGAGGCGGTCAGCTGCCACTCGCTAAAATCCTCTACCTCACGTCAAAATCCTCAATTCCTATACAAGATTCGTCGTGATTCTTAAATTGAGTCTTTCAAGTTTACATTCATAGCATTCTCAGTCCTTTTAAACGTACAATGCCTGTCTATCATAACAAATACAAATTAATCTCCCACCTTCAACAATATCTGTCCAGTATCACAAACAATCAAATTACGTCTCAACAAAAGATTACAATAACGGATCACCCACACATTCCCACGACTATTTTCTAAAATGGCCGACTGACAGATGTCATCAGAATGTCAATAGTGCTAAACAAACGTGGCTTTGTATGTAACATGTTGAGAAATACTTGTATTGTGATCTGATTGCATTTGCTTGGTTGTAATCCATCGCTGGGGTTGTTTTGAACTAGGTTTCGTGTGTCCGTACTCGGCATGCAATGTAAAGCAAATAGTTTATTGAAATATAGGCACTTGCTTTATTATGATTGATGGCGTGATAGCAGTGTATTTGTATTGTAGGTGTAATTTCAAATTTCCGTGATTGAACAACCTACTAAAATGAAAAGTTTTAAGTGTGTTTTAACTTTCTTATTCTTCTGTGGGCATCTACCTATATTTCCTTCCTTTTCTATAGAGGATTAGTGAACTTTTTAAGCCTGTTCCCCTGGCTAGGAGCTTTACCTACCGCTGTTATTTCAGATGTCCTCCTTGTAATTCATTTGTTTGGTTATTACGTATTTTGTCTCTCTTTAACCCTCATAAAGTGCTTCAATTTATGTGTTCACTAGCTGACCCGACAGACGTTGTCCTGTCCCAATTTCAATATTCCCATATAAAATCCACTTTCAGTTTTCCAGAATTTTCCAATTTTCCCGGCAACTTTTCCAATTTTTCTCATCGTTTAAACCTTCCATGGACTACGTCAAACATTTCAAAACCAAAATCGGCCCAGGAGTTATAAAATTACAACGAAGAGTGGCATTGATTTTTATAGATATACAACGTGTAATGTTAAATGCGCAAAACCTCTTAAGGGGTCATGTACTCATCATTATGAACAACTTTTACTATGGGACCAAACATGAAATCGTGAAAAAAAATCAGCTGTTCAGTACATTTATGTTCGCATAATTCGTCAAAATGTACTGAACAGCTGATTTTTTTTTCGCGATTTCAGGTTTGGTCCCATAGTAAAAGTTGTTCATAATGATGAGTACAATGACCCCTTAAGAGTTTTTGCGCTTTTAACGTTACACGTTGTATAGGCAGATGTAGTTTAGGTAAGTGCATGTTGTTATGTGTTCTTTGGATTAATTAAAGATATTTGAAAATGGAAATGGACGTCATTTTGTGAATCAAAGCCCATAGTGAAGTGGCTATGCTCAACTTTCTTTGCAATTTACTATAACATTAATATTTCCAACAAAAAATAACCTAGACCTCTGCACCAGAATCAACATAAATAATTAACAGCACATTCCACCGTGATAGATCGCATCCACTAAATCGAACTGTACACACCACGTCTGACAACGCAAGATTTAACGCACAACGCATCACAATGCGTTTATTGAAACGCAACAAAAGGACGCACGTTAACGAAACGTGACGTTAAATACTACTATTAACTAAATGTAACTCGTTGTTACGTAATGTTTGATTATCGAGGTTTTGTTGGCAATACAGGCTGTATTCAATTTATTGGCAATCTTTGAAGGGAGTGAAAGTACTCATGGGTATGAAAAATATTACAATGGAATCAACTGACACGACTCTGATGGACCAATTTCTATGAAAACTTAATTCTTCTTCGTAGCGTGACGATGGCAATAATAAAATAAAAAATAAAAATAAATAAAATAAAATTAATTTAATTCAGGCAAAAACCCATAATTGTTACATAATAAAATAAAATTTCACAATACTGCCCCATAATAACTGGAAAAAAAAAAACTTAGTAACTTAAGTACAGTTGTATTAACTCACGAAAGCTGGCGAGCCATACTTGTATGTGTAAATGTTACATGCGCATTGTTTTTGTGTGCGTAAGCTCGGGGGCGCGCTACCTGCAGGTACGCACACAAGAGCGCGTGTCTATATGCATTACATCTACAAGTATAGCTCACCCGCTTTCGTGAGATAAAACAATTATAATTAAAATTGTTTGCCGTCTCGTCGCGCCTATCTGCTGCAGCCTTTACACTGACATAGGGTTAATATAGAATTTTTGTAAAACAGCAGATTTTATAAATATTTCAGAGTAGGTCAGAGGACCTACAAGAAGTTGTGGTTACTTCTGCTGAGTGTAAGTGTAAACAGTGGCAATCTTTTAAGAGGTCATTGTACTCATCATTATGAACAACTTTTTCAATGGGACCAAACCTGAAATCGCGAAAAAAAATCAGTTTTTCATTTATGTTCGCATAATTCGTCAAAATGTACTGAACAACTGATTTTTTTTGTCGCGATTTCAGGTTTGTTCCCGTACTAAAAGTTGTTCATAATGATGAGTACAATGACCTCTTAAAAGATTGCCACTGTTTACACTTACACCCTGATATCAATGAAATTAAGACAAAGTCCTGACTGACTGACTCACTGACTCATCAACGCCCAGGCCAAACCCTTGGACCTAGAAAGCTGAAATTTTGCACGAGGTTCCTTTTATAATGTAGACAAAGAATAAGGAAGGAATTCCCGGTAGTACGTTCCCGTTTCCCGACATCTACGCGGGCGAAGCCGCTGCGCTGGCAAAAGCTAGTTAGAAATAAGATCGAGTAACCATTACTTCTTCCTAGAGATACCCAACCAAGGAAGTGGTGAAAGGTAGGTTTTTGTATGGTAAATGACCTTCAAAAAGTGGTGACGATCAGCTAAATATTGATGATGCACCGGATTTCAATTCACTTAGGTATCTTACTCGTAGAGCTTATTACAAAGATTCATGTATAGCGTCGGTGCTAATTGCTTCTTCATACAATCTGTGACGTCATGGGCGTTAGGATGTTTGTATTATTAATTAACAAATAAATGTCAGTATGAGCTTTATCCGTCAAAATCAGAACTGGATACTTTATAACTTTAGTTAAGGCGCGGACTGACTACGATTTTAACGGCACACAACCGCGTAATCTATTGTCATCATTAGCTAGCTTGAAATAAGGTTGAAAATTGAAAATAATATTTGTGTTGCCGAGATGTGACTAAGCTGCGAATGTGCATATATTTTCCGGGTTTTCTTTAGATTATTCAGAATATACACAATAAATTAAATAATTGTCCGGTTAAAGTTTAAAAAAAATGCTAATTATATTAAATTCTTAAAAAAAAGAATGTCGTTATCGCTGAAAATACAGAGATGTTCGACGCCAAAGTTTATTTTTGTGGAGCAACTTCCAATTTTTTTATTGGGAATATCAAACTATTTTGTACTATTCTATTCGGTTAAATTTTTTTAAACCCTTCTCTGTCCACTGTATTTTTTGCGTCGGATAGTTTCATTGCGTTACGTCATACTCGACAATCCAAAAAAACTATTTTTGTGAATATTGAGCAAATACGACGACTTGGATAGAAAAAAAAAATGTGAGCAGCATTTCATTGCGGCGATGCTTGAGGGAGACCCATATCCAGCAGTGGACGTCTTTCGCCTGAATAGATAATGATGATGATCATGTGAGTAGCACGCTACGCTTGCCGCGGTTGGTCCATGGATGGGTGACCATCTTTACATACCAAGACGGCCCAAGACCTCTCCGTGCCTCGGAAAGCACGTTAAGCCATTGGTTCCTTTGTCATTCGTGGATCTTTGACAGTCGTTACGTGTCTGTTGCCTGAAATTCTGAAAAAAAATCATCTGTTCCCTACATTTTGACGAATTGTGCGAACATAAATGTACTGAACAGCAGATTTTTTTTTCGCGATTTCAGCTTTGGTGCCATAGTAAAAGTTGTTCATAATGATGAGTACAATGACCCCTTAAAATATTGCCACTGTTTACACTTACGCCCTGTATGCATAACACTCTAATGTTACTGAACTACACAAAATCGCCAAGATTGATCAGGGTTTTGCAGTACCCTGTATGTAAGTATACGCTTATAAATAAATAAATAAATATCCTTGGACATTTCACACAACGCCATCTAGTCCCAAGCTAAGCAACCTAATGCTTGTGTTATGGTAACGAGATGGCTGATAAACTACTTATATACATTTTTTTTTGTAAATACATACATATTATAGATAGAAAAAGACACAGACCCGGAACAAATACTTGTATGTCGTACAAATATTTTTTCCGTGCGGGAATCGAACCCGCAACATGCTGCGCAGCAGTCAATCGCTCAACCACTGCGCCAACTGTGTCTTATATTGTAGTGCTACCATATCTCCTATGTCCTCGTTAGATTGTCTCCGTTGTGATTAGCCACCGTAACCGAAATCGGTCAGAAGGATTATAAATACAAAGTCCTGCTTACTTCTTATTATCCTCATTATACAAACTCGTCACTAGGGTTGTCAATCAAGTTTAAATAATAATAAGTGACATGTACCCGTCAAAAGTTGTCCAAAATCGCATCGGAGCGCGATGACCCAAACTAACTGTGTAGACCAAAATCCCTTACTTTGTTTTGTCGTCACGACTGCGACGTCCGTCACAATGCATTAGAATCCTGAAAGAAGCAACCCTAAGGTTTAGGGTGACCAAGGATTTGGTTCAAGGTGGTCGGTTTGGTGAACATGTGTGAAATTAGACGTATTTCTCAAGATCTTAACTAAGTGGTTTTCTAGAAATAAATTAAAAATAACACCACACCTATACACACTGATACCTGACACTGTTTGTCCGGAGCAGTGGTGGGCCAGAGGTATCAGCCGCGACTTAGTACGTAGGTTCGGACCGTGACAAGCGCTTTACTTGGTGTAAATTATTTCATCACCACTGCTCTCAAAACGGTGAAGGAAAAGATCTTGAGTAAACCGTCATGTCCTAGAACCAGAAATTCGAAGACATATGACATCTACCCGCCCGCGTGGTGGATTACGGCCCGCTCCCTCTCACCGGGAGGAGGCCTGTGTCCCAGCAGTGGGAACGTTATAGGTTGATTATGCTACTGTTTTTCCACCGCATTACGGGATGTCATTGTCAACTAGAAAACAGATGACGGCGCCATCGCCATAGTAAATGTATAATGTCGTTACTTCGGCGCCGTCATATGTTTTCTCGTCAACGTCCCGTTCCCGGTTCAGTGGACAAACTGTCTTAGTCTGATCAGTTTCTGATTTAACCTTATTTAGGAAACCACAGTTCCAGTAGACTTCCAATTATTTTTAATTGAAAACGTTTTGTTCATAATTGAATTTAAAACGTGTCCCAAGAAAATCCCAAACTCATATTCACAGTATCAACCCTCAAACGCTGACCCGTCTAACTTCTGTTTTCGACGAACAAAGAGACTAAAATAAACTATCATATAATATCAATAATGTGAACACAGACGTACGGACACATGTATTTAAAATACGTATTATTTAAAACCAGTTGAAGGGGCAGTGTGCTTTGTTGTAACTGTTTCAGGGATGTCCGATTGAAATTCCCATGCATTATTCTGGACAACAAAGCTATCGATTTGTAGGGGTAAGTAAATCATGTTGATTCTAAATATTCGTGACGTGTTTTCTTAAGTTATGACACGACTGACGTTTATGTGAATTTGATTTTAAATAGATTCGAATTGACAGGTCGTTTTGTTAAAAAAAAGAGAAAACGTGCATGTTTTTGACGACTGTTTTATGCTCAGAAGAACGACTAAAGCATAGAAGGAAGGCTAAAACAGAATTCTGTAACTACCTTTATTCCCGTTCTATTATTAGGTACGATAAAGGTACGTTATAGGATGTGGGAAAGAGATGAATGTTTTACTCTTTGTTTCACTTTCTTGGCATGGTCACAAGATCAATTGTCATTTGGTTAAAAAAGTTATAGTATGACGCGGCCAAATTTGATAGTACTTTGTTTCAGTGTCTGACAGTTCGTTCATTGAACTACCTGACTTATTCGCGTGTTCATTGTTTACGTGTCTGTCGTAATCTTCCATGGTTTTGCGATGTTTTAATAATATTTCTACTGTTAGATTGTATGAATTCTTTGTTTAACTACAAACAGTGAGTGTGTGGACGCTGTGGAGCAATTTCTTGTGTGGTTGGGGGCTGCCAGTCCCATTCATAGCGAAAATAAAATGAACAATAATTATTGACCTTCCATCGGTAAGTTTTTGCTCAATTTCTTGTTGCATATGATCTGATAAACGAATATAAATACATAACAAATATTGCTGTGTCACTATATAGTTGAAACCAGTCGTAATATTTATTCCAATAGAAGTTATTAGCGAATATTCGGAAATTGTTTTGGGGTTATCTTGATCAGCCATAGTGACGTAAATAATGTTGTCGATACTTTTCTTTTACAGATTTCCTAGACGATGTGAAAAAAAAATGGATAAATTGTATTGGTAGACGAAATTGGACTCAGCCACATAATATGCTCCAAGCATTTTACTTTATATTCATTTGGTAATGAACCTATGAAATGGATGTAGCACGTTCTTTAAGTCGTCACTTACAGAACATGCTGTTCCTCCATTATTTGTTATGGATAGAACAGATGAAATGGTCTGATATACAGGATGAATTTTTTATCATGCACCAATTTGAAATGGGAGATTTTACTCATCATTATGAACAACTTTTACTATGGGACCAAACCTGAAATCGCGAAAAAAAATCAGCTGTTCAGTACATTTTGACGAGTTTGATGTAGATAAATGTACTGAACAGCTGATTTTTTTTTTCGCGATTTCAGGTTTGTTCCCATAGTAAAAGTTGTTCATAATGATGAGTACAATCTCCCATTTCGATTTGGTGCATGATAAAAAATTCATCCAGTATTATGATATAATTAAGGTATTTTATTGGCAATAAATAGTATCCCGTTCAAATTAAAACTTGATTTATTACATTACAGGAAATACTTATGGAAGTCTGCGAAGAAGGACATAGCGCAGTACTGCAAATTAAAAGAAGCGCTCACCATCAACAGCAATCTAACATGAAGACAGGTATAACATTTCAGAAATATGTTCACTTGATATATGCGATACAATGATATTATATTAAAAATATCATTGATGCGATATTATTCTTCTAATTATCCCAGTCGGAAATATAATCGTGTGCAAATTTATTTATTTATTTTTAATAAAAAATACGTAATTGTAGGATCCCGTAGCAATGGAAGTTGAAACAGGACCTAGTACATCGGTACAGATTAATGAATCGCCACTGATATTGACATCTCGTGAAATCATCTCACATCAGTCAGGTAACACATACAAATAAAACTATTTACCTAAATAAAAATGATGATAAAAAATCTTACATAAATATTGAGAACTGTTCGTTTTAGGAATCCTTGACACAGATGACAGTAACAAATTCAGAAATAATTGGATTCCATCCCGATTCAAGAAGACTGCGCTTTTGGCGAGTTCCTGGTCGCCAGAGCCGACCCAGAATCCTCAGGAAGTTCATCCGTATTATGGTGTGGGCTGGAATTCGCGTAACAGATTATTAAAGTTGCTAGGCATTTTATTTTTTTATTTAAAATATTATCTGGTCGTTATTTATTTTTTTATATACGAAAAGTTTTTGTCGCTTTGGTACCATTTTGAATTTTCATAATAAATTTTATTTTTTCACTAACAATCATTTTATTTAATCAAATAATTCAAATCTCTATTAAATTACGCTTCTACTGATTTAAAATAATGTGTTAAAATAAAAATTATTAGGTACTTTGAATACCCTTGTTCCCTATACTTTGTTGAGTAGACTATGATGTAATCCACAGACAGACAGACGCGACACGCCACATGACAGACGCGACTCGCTGACTAAGTAGTCGCAGGTTCGAATCCCATGGGAATAAATACTTTTTATTTTTGAATTGATATTGAAAACGGAAATGGAACCAGAATATATCACTTTTCGTAGACCACAGAAATCGACCTCATTAGACAATATTTTAAAAGATAATCCCACGTTATTAGATACTACTACGATGAGTTTACCGAGCACGTCGTTGAATGACAGCGATACCACCTTGGATCTAAAAGATACAATAAAGAGATTAACCTTAGAACTAGAAAGCGCACACCAGGAGATTGATAATTTGATTAGTGAAAATTACCGTCTTAAAATGGATATTGGTCAGTATCAGAAACTAGTTGCGACATTTAAGAAAGTTAACATATTGGAGAGAAAAAGCATGACACCTAAGTCTTCACGCCAGTTAAATTTAATAACGACAAGTTGTTTTTCGACGCCTACAAAAATAAATCTCTCTCCTAAGCAGACTAATTATACCCCTAACACTGCGGAACTGGCACAGACTGCTGGTGAGAGCTGCGACAATTCATTTGATTCAGCCCTATCTGGACTTATTACTGAGGGAAACTTGGAGGCAAAGTCGTCGAAAGACCACCGCCGAGTCGCCGAGATCTCTAACTCATTCACACTCCCGGTCAACTCAATCCATGATTCGCAATATGTTGATGAGTCTACTCCCACATTGAAGACAGGATCTAATATTGAATGTACTCCTGCTAATAACCAACTGTCGACCATAATCTCACAAACTCATTCACAAAAAGAAGCTACTCAAAGAGTCGTGATCTTCGCTGATCAAGCTGGATATGGTGTTCGTAAAATCCTGCAGTACTATCTGGGGTCAAAGTTCATCGTGACGTCATTTATCAAGCCGGATGCAACTATTGAGCAGGTTTTAAAATCATGTGCAAGTATGTGTAAAGACTTTAGTACAACCGATTTTGTTGTAATATTAGCTGGCTCAAATGACAACAACCCTATGAGTATTCAATCTTATTTATATTATACATTATGTCAGTTGAAATCCACTAATGTTTTGGTAGGTCAAATTTACAAGAACACCTTTCTGAATCTAAATAGTGTAAATAAGCTACTAAAATTTGTGTGCGGTAATTGTATAAATTCTACCTTTCTATCGTTACATAGTGATGTTTACATGCCTCACGTAAATAAATTGCATGCTTGTAGGTTAATACATAGACAGATTCTTCATATGAATTATAAACATAATTATCAAACTTATACTGATAATCTGGTAAGTCGGAGTAATAAACCGACTACAAAAGATGCTAGAGTACAAACAAAAATTTTCAAAAATGTTGGTGTTCAGACTGATGATGTTGATACGGCGTTAAAAACAAACGACTTAACTCTACAACAAGATTTTTTTCGTGAATGATACATCTGTAAAATGTAGTAACAATGTTAATACTGTCCCAATTATTTGTACAAATTTAATAATCTTTCACCAGAATGTATGTGGTATTTCTAACAAGATAAACGAATTAGAAGCCTATATAGAAACTCTTGGTAAAAAGGTAGATTATCTATGTTTGACTGAGCATTTCTTAAGTAGTGTGTCGGTAACTTCTTTTAACTTGCATGGTTACAAATTAGCGTCATATAATACACGAAATAAGAAAAAGAGAGGAGGGAGTTTAATTTTAGCTGAAGCAGATAGGAAAGTAGAGAATGTAGTAGCAATTGATAGATTGTACGCCGTAGAGAGTTTTGAGGTATGCTGCATAAAGGATGTCAAATTTGGAGTGTATTTGTGTTGTGTGTATCGAAATCCTAATGATAAAAATTTTGATGTTTTTATGAAGAAAATGGAACTACTGCTCGGGTATTTGCTCAATAAGAAATGCATTATTTGTGGAGATTACAATGTCAACTTGCTTCTGGAAAGCAAAAACCGTGCTGAGTTTTTGAGTCTGCTGGCATGTTACAATTTTAGATGTCTTTTTGATAGCCCCACTTTTGTTCGCAACAACTCTTATTCCTGCTTAGACAATATCATAACGAATCTACAAGAAAAACAGGTATTAAGAAGTGTAATTGACCACAATGGTTTGGGAGACGGACATGGTGCACAATTGGGTGAATTTTTACTAGAAAATATATTAGAAAATAAAAATAATCAATTTTTAGTAATTAAGAAGAGAATCTTTAATCGTAGAAATAATTTATGTTTTAAGGACAGACTATTGCATCAAAATTGGAGTTCAATGGGAATAAATTCTTTTTTGAGAAATTTTAATAATAATTTTCGGAAAAGTTACAAAAAACGGGAAATAAAAATTAATTTGAAAAGGGGATCACAGTTAAAGTGGGTAACTAAAGGGGTAAAAACGTCTAGTAAAATGAAAAGAGTTTTATGCACAAATACTGGTAATCATGTTCATGAAAGTGTACTTAATTATAAAAATAAATATATTCGCATATATAGAAGGGTTATGACCAAGGCCAAAAAAATTGCGGTCGCAGAAATAATAGATAACTCTAAAAATGTAACTAAAGAAGTCTGGAAAGTAATTAATAACCGCACAAACAGAGTAAAAAAAGAACAACAGGAACCACTTCTACTAAAACTTAACGATCAAATCATAGACTCTCCAACTGCCGTAGCTAACATATTAGCAAAACAGTTCAACATTAATTGTGATTCAGCTGAGACTAAGACGGAGGAAGCTCTATTGCTTCTTCAACAAAGCTTGGAAAGGGTCATAAATGATATGTCACTCACGCCTACTACACCCAAAGAAATAACACAAATAATTAAAACTATGACTAATAAGCACTCCAGTGGATATGACGAAATCCCTATTGCTATTCTTAAAGAGCACATAAAAATATTGGCTGGGCCACTATCTACATTCTTTAACAAATGCCTTAAGCAGGGTATTTTTCCGGAACAATTAAAAATTGCGAAGGTTGTGCCAGTTTATAAAAAGGGTTCAAAAACGGACCCTAAAAATTACAGACCAATTTCGATCCTGCCCACACTTTCAAAAATTTTTGAAAAAATATTAAAATCTCGGCTATTAACTCATCTTAATTTAAATAAAGTTCTACATGAGAGACAGTTCGGTTACCAGAAAGGAATTGGCACTGGAGATGCAATTTACAAACTATTAGATGATGTGGTTAGCAAAATAAATCTTAAATTAAAGGTAGCAGGGATTTTTCTGGATTTATCTTCCGCATTTGATACGATTGATCACAATCTACTTATTGCTAAATTAAATTATTATGGTGTCAGAGGCAGAGCCCTGCAATTATTTACATCGTATTTAAGAAACAGGAAAATGTATGTAGAAACCAGCACTATAGAACAGGATGGACAACGGAAAACATATCAATCATCCATGATTAATATTACCACTGGCGTACCGCAGGGTTCCATATTAGGTCCCATTCTGTTTATTATTTTTACTAACGATCTTATAAATTATATTAGAAAAATCATTCCAGACATTAATCTCGTAGTCTTTGCTGATGACACAAACGCTGTAGTAGTGGCGAAAAGTATTAATGAACTGACAGACAAGGTCAATACTACGTTGGCTGCTTTTCAGTTTTGGTTCAATACAAATAGATTAATAATCAATATTAAAAAAACGAACATCATGTTGTTTCGAACTACTGCAGGCAATAAAGATAATATGGATATAACCCTTAACAATGAAAAGATAGAACTAGTGAAAGACGTCAAATTTCTAGGTATCCATTTGGATGAATTGCTGAACTGGAAAAAAGAACTAGCACACATAGACTCCACTATATCATCTGCGTGTTATGCGTTGAGGACATTGAGAGACGAAATAAATACGGATCAGTTAAAGATGGTATATTATGCTCTTGTCGAATCCAGACTTCGATACAGTATACAGTTCTGGGGGAAAAGCTACGGTTATAATTCTCAGCGAGCCTTTATTCTCCAAAAAAGAGCAATACGTACAATTGCCAGAATCACACAAAGAGAAAGCTGTCGATCTCATTTTCAGCGTTTAAACATACTAACTTTACCCAGCTTATATATACTTGTTTTGTTAGTTAATTTTAAAAAATATATCCATGAATACGAGTCTGGCGAAGAAAGAATTGCCAGGGAAAACACTCGTAGAAAAGACTTTAATAATAAGATTGTAGCCAATTTCAACATTGTCAAGCATAGCCCTCAATACCAAGCTGTACAAATATTTAATAGACTGCCAGCGGATTTAAAATTTTTGTTACATAATAGCTCTTTTAAAGCTAAGCTCAAAGCATATCTGCTAAGTAAAAACTTGTACTCAATAGACGAACTGTAATATTATTCCAATGCTATTTATTATTATTGTTTTAGAAATTATGTTTTTATTATTATTATTTTTTTTAATGTTTTTATTATTATTGCTGCATGTTAATTTTAGAATTTATATTAGTAAGTTATGTATGTAATGTATCACACACAATGTCAATTGTTCTTGATTAAATTAAATAAATAAAAAATCTAAAATTCAAATAAATATGAGAAAGTAAGTTGCTAAAAACATTTGCAAAACCGAATGTCTCCCACTTCTTTTCAATAAACTCATCAGTTATTATGGCAATTAAATACATTCGGGTTTAGCCGGGTCAGATTTAATACATGAAGAGCTGTCGGGAACCAAGGAAGACTTTAGTGATGATGATGACGAACTATTTAGTTCATACTTAAAGTATTGTTTCATTTTGAACGAATATATTAAGTATTGGGATAATAAGTATGCTTAGTTACTTCAAAATTTTTGGTACACACGGCTACAGATCAAGCTATACATTTCCAGTATAAGCTGATCTCGCATTGTATAGGATTTCCTTACAATGAGCGGTCAGTGTAAACTGGAAATGTATAGCTTGATGTGTAGCCGTGTGTACCTACGGTTATTATTCTTGGCAGTGTAAGAAAGAATGTTATTGTAAATTCTATCGACGTTGAAATTTAGTGGGTACATCACTAGTCGGAATAAAATGAATGACAACCTACAAAATTTCGAAACGTCTTCTGTATACGTGTCCTTCTTTAACATCATAGCTGCTCCATAAGTCAAAATGAAACAAATATATTGAGTTCAGTTGCTATTTTAACACTACTTCTATGCTTTAGTCGTTCTTCTGAGGTTTTATGTGTAGTGCTCTAGAATGTGTGTGTTGTTTGATTGGAATAAAAGTGATCTAAGAGCCTAGACCAGTGGAAATCGCTTTCAAAGAGTTTCAATCTTATTTCTATAAGGTCCCATTAAAATAGATGGACAAATTTTAACACAACGTTCAGTACGTCTAACCAAAGATATCGGTCAAGCAAAAAAAAAGCACTGATTAAAGTGATTTTATTTTGACACGGGCACGGGTGGTGTATGGTCACGTGCGCCTGCACATTTTGTAGTTATTATGAATTTATGAGATAACAAAGACATGTATGTGTTTACGCATTGGGTAATCAACATTTTAGTGTACTTTCGATAGCAGATTTTTTTCTTTTCAGTTCCTATGTAATGAGTTTTTCTTGTTATTATTTTTTTTACCGTTGTCCTTATTGTGGTGGTCTGATTATTTCTAATAGTTTGTAAATCTCGAAAGCTATGTCTATGATAGGTCTGATTCACGACCATTCTTAGAAAAAATAATTGCCATTAAATTACATACAAAGTTTGACATAAGTACCTATGTTTTATTTCAATATACTTAAAAATAAGCTAAAATAACTTAAAAATATAATATCTTAAACTAAAACTAATAAAAAACTAAATTATGGCGTCGAAAAATTCCTCCGCATCGCTGTCGACTGGTAAAGTACCCAAGAGACTGGCGGCATTGCCACGTTGTATGGCAATGCTAATCCTCTGGCCGAGGTAAAAGCCAGCCCTTGGGTCACGGAAAGTGTCACAACAAAACAAACTATGAGCACTCGGACCCCACGGCCCGAGGGTTTCAACCCCAAACGGCTCAAAAATATAATTACTGATAAGGTTATTATACTTCCGCCACTTGAGGTTTTCCGCAGCCGCAGCAGCAGTGCCAGCACAGCACGCCGAGCCAGGAAGATGGGATGTCGCAAGAGTATCGACACACGTTGCGTCCCACACTAAAGGCCTTCCCACCTTCCATGGAAATAAAGACATGCCGTCCGATCTCTTGCCATCGTCGCGTGCCAAGCCATTGGGTTCTAATACAGCTGGAACGCCGACGGTGACAATTACATACATAATTCCATATTTAGCCACATGTTGATTAATAAACGCAAAATAATCACCAATCAATCTGCCTAGCCTTTTCCCAACTATGTTGGGGTCGGCTTCCAGTCTAACCGGATGCAGCTGAATAACAGTATTTTACATGGAGCGACTGCCTATCTGACCTCCACAACCCAGTTGGGGTAATACGATACCCCTTGGTAAGACTGCTTGTCAGACTTTCGGGCTTATGACGACCCGAAACGACTGTCAAAGATCCACGGATGACAGCCGGGACCATTGGCTTAACGTGCTTTCCGAGGCATGGAGGAATCTCGGTATGTAAAGATGGTCACCCATCCACTGACCAACCCAAGCAAGCGTAGCTTAACCTGACGGATCGACCCGTGCGGCTGTTATTACTTAGCCACGAGCTCCTCCTCGCAAAACAATCACCATTAAACATTATTACTAGAACCAAAAACCACCTTTATAGCTGTAATGCCCATAAAGGACACATATTTAGGTCCCAATAAGACCTGTCATTGTGAAAGAGCCATTAAATATCCCTTCAATCAACTTTTACGAGCGATATCGCATAAAAATATTTAACTGTTTGTTTGTACTTCATATTAACTGTATGGTCCATTATGCCCAACACTGGACTACATGCAAACTAATGTCACCCCTATTTCAACTGTGTTAAGATCTTCGCGAAATATATTTTTTATTAAATTGTGGTCTTCGAGACCCTCTTCGCGTTTGGAGGGTTAGATTAATTAGTGCCAATATTAGTTTTGTGCGGATTGCAAAGTCGTAAATATGTTATTGAGGTGTTCAATTAAATCGAAGTTTGGGTTACAAACCAAACTACGAGTATAATATGTTTCCTTTGTAGATCTTAAAATATGGAACAGATTATCTTAATTTAACATGTTGATAAAATAAAACTGACTGTTTGTTATTACAGTCATCAGAAATTGAGTAATAAAGGCTCCTACAAACAGCCTACTGTTGGCACCATGACGACACGGTTGGCGCAGTGGTTGAGCGATTGACTGCTGCGCAGCATGTCGCGGGTTCGATTCCCGCACGGAACAAATATTTGTACGACCTACAAGTATTTCTTCCGGGTCTGGGTGTATGTATTTACAAAAAAAAAATGTATATAAGTAGTTTATCAGCCATCTCGTTACCATAACACACGCATAAGGTTGCTTAGCTTGGGACTAGATGGCGTTGTGTGAAATGTTAAAGGATATTATTATTATATTATTATTAGTTTGTAGGAGCCTTAAGGAGTCATCAAGTCTAGAGTTTCAAGTCAGTCGGCTCTGTATGACAACATTGTTAGTATAGATTTTAGGAAGTAAGATTTTCTTTATTAATTTACACCTTACTTACATACCTATTATATGACTATTTTGTTTTATATTATTGATTATCTCATATTGTTTTTACCTCCTCCTCGCCTGAAACAGGATGTCCTAGTTCAGGCAAATAACACTAGTGAACTTGACGTACGTTTATGCAAAACTGTATTTTACTGTTTTACTTTATAACTTGACTAAATGTTAGGGGTTAAAGTATGAAATTGCCGATTTGTACTGAAAAATTGAAATTCGTTTTTTTTTATTTAACATATTTATTTAATCAAAATAATTACCATTATTATCTATACATTGCTGCCATCTAATAGGAAGGTCATTTAAGCCTTTGCGATAGAACTCTCGTGATCTAGTTTCGACAAACTGTGTGAAAACATTTTGTACTGCCTCCTGAGAAGAAAACTTTTATCACGTAGAAAATTGTCCAAATCACGAAAAAAATGGTAGTCCGTTGGAGCAAGGTCTGGCGAATACGGAGGGTGACGAATGGTGTCTAATTGCAGTTCCTGTAGAGTTCCACCATCTCTTTCAATTCATTGTTATTCACCTGTGTGGGTCTTCCACGTGGTTCGATCTTCAAATCAAAGTTTCCATCACGAAAGCGTTTAAACCAAAATCTCACGGTGCGTTCATTAGCAGTCCCCTCTCCAAACGCAACATTGGTATTGCGAGCTGTTTCTGCCGCGTTAGTTCCGAGTCGGAACTCGTAATAAAAAATAACTCGAATTTTCGAAGTATCCATCTTTCTTGTATAAGCTGAATAAAAAAAACAACTGAAAGTCTATAATCGAATGTTGCACATTTTTTAAAAGAAGAACTTCATAGGTACATACCATGTGAAAAAAGTTTCACTCAAAAATCTCAAACCATGAAGGTTCTATGTCAATTCGAAGTACCTAATACAATAAAACGGCAATTTCATACTTTAACCCCTATTATTATTTTTATTATTTATTTATTGATAACTATGGGAAAAAAAACCTCCATGAGTGACTATGTTTTAATATGTACTATCGACAGTCCGTTGCTATTTCCGCTCCCAACCGTGCTGATCGAATAATTATTGAAAATTAAGTGGCCAACCCCAAAAAGTCACAAAACCCCCCGGTAGCAATTATTCATAAAAATTACTCAACAATACGAACAGCTGATAATCAAACTCTCAGTTATATGGCGACCAAGCCGTCACTCTCATTTGTCTTACAGTGCTCGTAATAACAGAATTATCGGCGGCCATTGTTCCGTAAAGGGCAGGAAACAAAAAATAATGTCCTTATCTGATGGACTGCGCCATTAAAGCGATACACGTCTTAAAATGATGACCATCACTTGTCATATTTACAGGGAGGGATCTGAAAAGTGTTACTGTTGTACTCGGAATATTGTTTATAGAGTGCAATGTGTTCGTTGTTATACTTTGTCAATTTATAAATTTTGTTTTGTAAGAAATCATCTCGAGCACAAACTACAGTGCTTTTTCATCATTTTAGACATAGATTTTATTTTGGCAGTACCTATATCTCTGTCGAAAGGTAGTTATGAAATCGAGACCATGATCAACACCGGATCATGGTCTTATAATTGAGAGCAAAAAAATTAGGGTCTCATTGAATTTTGTGTTTGTAGCTTTGATCAAATCTCTAGACTGTTTATCTATAACCCTTGAGGGGTTATGTCGAATGCACCCCATGTGTGCATAAGAAAAACCCTTTTTTTGTTCGGTACATAAGCTTATATCACATATATATAAATGTAAAAAAACATCATCCGATGGAAAACCAATCAAATCATTAGTTGTGAACTTATGGAGTTCGCAGCTAACCTCCCCTCTCCCCCTACCAGCGTGTCAAATGCACCCCAAGTGTGCAAAAGGACAAAACTTTACAGGTATATAAGCTTAGATCACGTATATATAAACGTAAAAAAACATCATCCGATGGAAAACATATCATTATCAGTAGTTGTGAACCTATGGGGTTCGCAACTAACCCCCAACCCTCCCCACCCGCTGGGGTTTTGGGTCTAAAATCAGCCAAACTCAGACACTTGAGGGTATAATCGTCTTTTACCACATGATGTTTATACACGATACGTAACTAAGCTATAGTTTTCATTACCATTCCCAGCTCATTCAATAATTTGCATCCTCAATCCAACTCTGCCTACATCGACATAAACGCTCACACCTACAAACCAACATAACTACAACGGGAAAGCTCCAACTTTCTCCCAAATACCAATCTTTCTAGACCTCCATCGAACAATCATATATGGTCGTTAAAGCATTCGTTGCAGCCAGTAATCTTGATAGTGATAAGAGTGCTGGAGCAAGGAGTGTCCCTTTGTGTCCACGTCAATCACTGATCGATTGAAATGGATCGGAATACTTATTAAGATAGCTCTAGTAGCTTTGTAGTGATGTATTTAAGAGTATGTTAGAATGGGTAGTCTGTGCTGCATTGTGATTGTAAGGTCCATAGGTCTACTCTTTAGATATCATAATTTACTAATCTTAAAGCTTTGCTAACATTATTTTCTTTTATCTCTCTTTTTCCTTTTTTCTATACAAAGTCGTAGGTCTGTCTTACATAACTTCCTCTTTTTCTTCGCAAATAAATTCTTCCTATTGTCCTAGCTTCTTCCTTCCAATTTTACTACTACATAGTATAAATACGAAAGTTTTGATGGATGGATGTTTGTTATGCCAGAACAGCTGAATGGATCTTGATGAAATTTGGTCTGGAATAGCACATAGGCTACTTTTTATCTCGGATGTATACGGTTCTCGTGGGATAATTTCCGAAATCCACGCGAGTGAAGCCGCTAGCAAAAGCTAATATGATTAAATATGAAATTTTGTATATTTCGATGTTTGTTAGTCAATCACGTAAAAACGGCTAAACGAATTTGGATAAAATTGACACACAGTTTACAACCTAGATTAACACAGGATACTTTTATCCCGGTAGCACGTTCCCGTGGGATAATTTCCGACATTCACGTGGGCGATGCCGCAGGTAAAAGGTAGTTACTAATATTTACTTCGTTTCTGTAAGGACTACTTAAGTTTTGCATACGCAAGCAGGTGACTGTCAAAAAAACCTCATTCATGTAATTGAATAAAATCACAATCTAATTTACAAATTAGCACAGAGCTTCATTCGATTCGCAACAACAATAGTATCCTTTACAAGTTCACAATCTCGATCTTACATAACTTTGACAAAATGACAGACGCGTTAGTGGTGTGTTGCTAAATGACATTGTCGCTTGTATGCTTTTGTGGCAAACAGCCCCATTATAACGCGGGCGATGCAAATCGACGGATAAAAGCAAAGGCTTCGGTGGACACGACTGAAGAGGTGGTGCAAAGATAGAAGATGAAGCGGAGGAGTTTTGAATAGGTGGAATGTGCAGACTTGATGTCTTAGAAAGTCAGCAGAAGACAGAGAGCTTTGTGCTGTTCCATCAAATTGTGAGTCAGATAAAGTTACTCAAGGCAAACCATATTTGGGAGCTCAATATAAGCAGCCAATTTTTGATGGTGAACCGCTTTACTTTCTTCAATAAATATGAAAATTTATTGTTTTCACAAACAAAGCTATCTTGAACATCTGCATCTGCACTTTTTATGTCACATTATTTTATGTAGTAACTGCTGCAATTTCATCGAGAAAAGGCATATTATGTCATAATTTGATTTTTTTTTTTTGCCAAATCTCCGCTACATCTCAAAACTCCATCCACGACCTCTAAAAGTAAAATAAAATTTGTCACATTTACTTTTCGTGGTGATTAACAATGAGTGCTAAAAAATCTATCATATTAACACATGGCAGGGTATTTAACATCAACATGGTACTATATTGACGACAATATATAATTGTTGGCTAATAATAGGTGCTATTGCGTGTCGTGTGGACATTCAACAATGACCATACAAACTTGGAGGATGTTGGCGATTTCAATTATCCTTTTCAAGAGCGTGATGATCCTTTGAAACTTTGTAGTAGTTGGCATTTGTGAGACTTTGTAAGTGTTCATTTAAATGGGAATTTGCTTACACGTGAACTATTTATGTGAAATAAAGGATTTGTATTTATAGTTTCTATAACTGCTTATGCTCTAAGCCAGTTATCATCAATAGAAGTATATAGTCTGCTTTGACATCAATCAATCTGCCTAGCCTTTTCCCAACTATGTTGGGGTCGGCTTCCAGTCTAACCGGATGCAGCTGAATACCAGTATTTTACATGGAGCGACTGCCTGTCTGACCTCCACAACCCAGTAACTGGGTAATACGATACCCCTTGGTAAGACTGGTTGTCAGACTTTCGGGCTTCTGACGACCCGTAACGACTGTCAAAGATCCACGAATAACAGCCGGGACCAACGGCTTAACGTGCTTTCCGAGGCACGGAGGAATCTCGATATGTAAAGATGGTCACCCATCCACTGACCAACCCCGGCAAGCGTAGCTTAACCTGACGGATCGACCCGTGCGGCTGTTATTACTTAGCCACGAGCTCCTCTCATCATTATTATCATATCATCATCACATCATATCATCACATCATATCATCACATCATTATAATTTAATATCAATACTTGATTTATTCGATTTATCCTCTCATTCAATTTATCAAACATATTAAATGTGTTTGATAAATTTTATATGTCTCAAAACGTTTTACTGTCTGATAAATATTCAAGCCGAACAATGACAAAGTTGTTAAAGTATTCGAAGCGAATAATGTGCCAAAAATATTTAGAAATTATGTCCACTTACGAATCTTGTGAATAATCGAGTTTTCGCACAATGAACGACAGACTCATTTGCTTAATTGCTTCAAAATCGTAACGACATTATAGATATTAGTTGCCAACGCCAATATTTTCCAATAGCCGATTATCTACACTTACGGGTCGCGACAATGGCGGGGCGATTCGTCAGGCCCAAGTTTACGTAACTTTACTAATAACGACATTAATAACAAGCGTACTTTTTGACACAAATTGTCGAACACGCTCGTCAAATATTGTCCAAATTACAAATATTCTAGTGCCTCAAGCTTCTAATTTAGACCTTATGCGATTGCAATAATGACTTTTCGTGAATGATCGTCGATAATATGAACGTTGTCAAGGCGCACTTCGTTAGTAATTAGTGCGCTAACTCGGCTGACACGAGCCTCATTGTCAAGTGCTTTATGACATCCGCGTTTAGCTTTTCTGAATAATATTTGTGGATTTTTCAGTTCGTGTATACCTCATTTGTAGTTAGTACAAAGGACACAATATTTTTTGACGACAATGGTACCTTTGAGTGGAGTTTTGTAATCTTTAACAGATTTCCACTTTGTTAGAGGCCAAGTCACATAGTACCTAGTTTCTTTCAGCTGTCGTTTCAATTTTTCAAACATACTCTGTGCTACAATATACCATTCATTTTGGCGTAGAAAACAAAAGTTTGACACATTTTGAACGTATAATATTTCGCAAATAGGACTAAAATCTTTAGAGGTCTGAGGAGGGGTCAGATTGTTATCCTTGAGCTTTAAGATACAAAGCCGTTTTAGATTACAAAGCCGTTTGATTTGTATAAACTATTATTATTTGAGCATAGATCTAAGCGATTTTCAGCTAGCTACGTTATTCAAATAAGTTTTCCGATATTCATCCACACTTTTCCACACATGCAAAACAACAATGACTCTACAAACTCCCAACCAACACCCACTTAAAATGTAAATCGAACTCACTGACCAGGCTTTTAAGAAACCCAACTATAGCTCTTGATATAACATTTAAACAATCAATCTTCAGAAAGACCCTTTTTGCATAGCGCTCCGATTTTAGGGATAAACGGCCCAGTCACGCCCGTCCAGTCTCCAGGGTACAGAACCGTTTAATGCATAGTTGGAGATTGTTAGGGTGTGAGCCTCGATTAGGATCAGTATTGTGATAGCCCAGAATTGTTTGGATGAGCCAAGTTTCCGACTGATGGACCATGAGTGTGTATTTTAGACAAGTGTGAAGCTGTTGTTGAGAATTTTGGAGAAACAGTTTCAATTATAGTAACAGCTGTTTTTTTTGGCAAAAATTAAACAATCATCCTTATTTTAATGTAGATAAAAGGGAATTACTATCTTAATCGAGACTGATATCTTATCGCCACCCGTGAAATACTTATTATCGTTGCGGAGTTGACGTGGCCATCTGTGGTCTTCTTCATCAGTTCCACTTCACCAGATGATACTTTCTGAATGCAAATTCTTGATTTGTTTATGCAAATATAAAAATCGCTATAAGTATGCCTATAATATTTGAGGAGTTCCCTCAATTCCTCATGGATCCCATTATCAAAACCAGGTTTTGATAAAAATGGGACCAATCTGGAAGTATATCCTTTCAAATAAAAAAACAATTTTCCAAATCGGTTTATAAATGACGGAGTACTGAGGTAACAAACAAAAATAATAAAAAAAACCGAATTGAGAACCTCCTGCTTTTTTTGAAGTCGGTTAAAAAAATGGCCTCGGAGCTCGTGGCTAAGTAATAACAGCCGCACGATCCATCAGGTTAAGCTACGCTTGCCGGGGTTGGTCCGTGGATGGGTGACCTATCTTTACATACCGAGACTTCTCCGTGCCTCGGAAAGCACGTTAAGCCGTTGGCTCCGGCTGTCATTCGTGGATCTTTGACAGTAGTTACGGGTCGTCAGAAGCCCGAAAGTCTGACAACCAGTCTTACCAAGGGGTATCGCATTACTCAGTTACTGGGTTGTGGAGGTCAGATAGGCAGTCGCTCCATATAAAATACTGGTATTCAGCTGCATCCGGTTAGACTGGAAGCCGACCCCAACATAGTTGGGAAAAGGCTAGGCAGATTGGTTAAAAAAATTGCCTAAGTTAGATGGTTTGTTCATCAGGATAAAAAAATCTGCAATAGATGTTTGTGAAATGCAAAGAGTGCCCTAGAAGGACATACTTTGAGTTTAAGTTTGAGTTTGAAAATACACACTGATCACATTGGTGATGTCCTTCAAAAAGGTCGGGTGGCTAGTACTGGCAATCAAAACACGTGTATGACCGTGAATGAAGGAAAAAGAGTATATGAGGATCGTACCACGTGGCGTTCAGTAGTTCCTTCATAACCTCATTACTTTTATGGATATACTAGCACTTCCCGCACGGCTTCGCCCGTTTGGGCTGGGTGTTGATGAGTCAGTCAGTCAGGAGTTTTCTTTTAAATATTAAGATTTTCAAGTGATGTCTTTCCATCTACATTCTCTACTTCAATCTTCAACCTTTGTCTCTTTACAAGGATATCAATCAACGAACAGCTACGTATACCTACAGAATCAACCTAACCAAGTTCAAAGCATTCAATTACACATTTCCCATCAAGTCTCAGTTAGGAAACCTAATCAACATTGCATACATGTATTTCCATTAAACGTGTTCATGAATTTAGTCAGTATTGCAGACGCCTAGTGTTCCAGAAACCTTTGCTTTCACTGAACGCTTTGATTTAGAACATAATTAGCTAGTGTAGTTCCGTGGTTTCATAGAAGTAGGAAGCATGTGAGAAGAGAATTATACAACGTACCGCCGCAATGACGACATTAATTAAAGACACAGGTAGGGCTAGTGGCCAGTAATCATTAAAATTATAATAAGATAAAATAATAAACAAAATTGAATAAAAAAAATTTTCAAACAAACTAAATAATATTACTTAAGAGGCTGGTAATAGACATCTCATCAGACGATGAGAATCATGAACGAGGTCATTGGTACCTCATTATATTGTATAGCGTCAAATGTTGTCAATGATATTCCCGATGACGTTGAGATTTATGTAGTCCCACTCCTACTTTCATCACTAGAAGATGAATTAGAAGGTGAACTTCGTGTTAGTGGGGCAGGAAATTCTTCACTCCCAGCTCGGATTTCTTCAAGAGGGAAATGAGATCAAGATCTCATCTTAAAACGTGAGATGACCCTTTTTGAATGTAGCGGTACTGCGGTACTCGTGGAAATGACTTAGAATCTGTGTACAATTACGTTAGATGGATTCCACCTAAAGTGTGAAGGCAGAGCGTGAACTTTCAGCTGCTGTATATTTATGCAGCAAGATACGATGAAATCTTAATTACGAAACAACGAATACTTTGTACTTTCTCCGAAAATATTTCCTCGATTTATTTTTCAAATAAATATGTGATGTAACTCTACGCTGTTTATTCAGCCTTTTATACCTATCTATAAAATTGCAAAACTATTTTTGTCCCTGGTCCCTAAATCGCCCGAATCCGCGGGTCTGGGATTTTGATGCGGGATTGCATTCTCTCTGTAAGTACACACGGCTACAGATCAAGCTATACACTTCCAGTATAAGCTGATCTTGCATTGTATAGGATTTCCTTACGATGAGAGGTCAGTGTAAACTGGAATTGTATAGCTTGATGTGTAGCCGTGTGTACCTATGTTAAAACTGAAATCAATATTTTCAATATATAGAACTAGAGAAGAACTCAAGAAGCTTCTCAAGTTCAAAATATTGAAGATGATGTTAAAAACGATAAATAATGAACATTGACTCGGTAAGTCTAAAAAAACAGCCCTCAACATCTCAAAAAGGACAGTGGTCACTATTACCAATAACAAAAATACCACAAAGTTATTAAATGAAGTAGTGGTACTACATTAACATTCCGCTTCATAAAAACTGTACAAATAACCATAAAAATGATCATTTACAGACGTAATAATTTCAAAACAACGCTGTGAGATTAATTCGGCGTGCAATAATTTTTATTGCTATTCTCACAAGCGGGGCCCCCTTGTTGGGCGCATTTGCATAAGAATCGTGGGCCCCTCGGATGTCACCGTCAATATGCGAACGTCTGTTTATTTGCTTAATTGTATTTGCCACCATATAATTGATGCTGGTCGATAGCTCGTGATTAAATGGTGTGTTTTATCTCTTTTGTAAGGGTTATTTGTATAGATACAACTCGTGCTTCCATTACTGGTTTGAAATGTCGCGTGGTTTTCGTTTTATTAATAATTAGCATGTTTTTTTGTCTCTGTATGGGGAAATGGTGGTGGTTTCCGAGTGTCGATATTTTTATTAACAAGCCGCTTTTCCAGGATCTTTATGGAATGTTTTTTTTTCTACGTGTTTTGATGTAAGTATGTATAAAAAAAAGTAAAAACTGACTTCAAAAACGAATAAAACAACTTAACAGCTTCTGAAGTCGGTGCCAAGTTAAGGTGCATTGAAGAATTGAAGACACCGACTTCAGAAGCTGTTCAGTTTTTTAAGAAACTTATTTTATTCGTTTTTGGTTTTTGAAGTCAGTTTAAATTTACTTTTATAAAAAATAAATTTATTTTTTTCCATTTTTAGGTGAATAGGTATACAATCACATAGGTAAAGCCCAAGACGAACGAAAAGAAGAATCATCAAAATCCGCTTAGCAAAATTACGGAAATACATTACATAATCAAGCATATAACTTTGTAAGTACATAAGAATAATTACCTAATGTTTTATATACTAAAACCTTCCTGAAAGTATGTAGATCACGTTAATGAAATAATCATCAAAACTGGTTCATTAGTTTTTGAGAAAATCGCGGACATACAATCACACATACGGGTCGAATACAGAACCTCCTTTTCTGAAGTCGGTTAAAAATAACCATAGCACAATCCAATTCCACACAAATGCATCATCTTCAAACGTTTCTGAATGAAGATGTCACCAAGAACATTTTCATTTTTGCACTTCCATCTAACGTATTCTTTTCTTTTATAACATATCACTATGCATTATCACTTGCTCATTCAGCTTCATCTAATCCAGTAAACCTCAAGTCAAGAACCATGATCTAGAGATCCATTTCATGCCTAACCGAAGTGGCTTCATTACCTCGTACCATCACGCTAACGACCCATGGAGGGGGGCACACCACAAATTGTTCACGATCGACTTGTCACCAAGTGTCCCGCTTGAGTGCCACTGAATAACGAGCCTATGTACTCGTGTATGTACGCCTTTATGTGTTATTGTACGAGGATTTAAAAAGGAAACCAGTACGTAGGTTGAATGAAGAGATTTGGGACGTTGTAACTGTTCTGTGTGTACTAAATACTGCTTCACTCATCAAATCAAATCAAATCAAAAGTAATTTATTCAAACAAGGCTGAGAATTAGCACTTTTCGAACGTCAAAATTACATAAGACAGTCCCCCAAAACGACCGCCCTTCACCACTTCCTAGTGCTTTAGCTGGGAAGAAGAAGTGGCGCAAAAAACTGCCCAGCAGCACAGCTGTCTGTTCAGCTAGAAAACCTAGATTATATACAATAGTACGCAAAATAATTTACATTTCGCAACACAAAACATTAAATTAAATTATTTGTCAAATAAAATAAACAGTTATATGAACTCATATAACCTGTCAGTAGGTAAGCTAAGAAGAAATAACATAAAGACACACATCATCTTCTTTATGTTCATATCATTTTAAACACTGACTTGAACCAGTCATCGTCGTTAAGATGTCTAAACAGCGTCAAATCAGTCACTAATTCACCATAATGTCTCAACGTTGACCACCTTTTTAGGGTTCCGTAGCAAAGTGGTAAAAAGGAACGCTTATGGTGCGACTCTGTCTGACAGCTGGATATCTCAATTGTGGAACAGTTTTAGATGACGTTTGCCCAACTATTTTGCAAATAAGAAAGAAATATATATATTTTTTACAATAGGGTCTACTAGGGCATGTGGGGTATCATATGAAATGTGAGCGCTATTTGCACAATCACAGTTTTCGACTTTTGATAAAAAAACGGAACTCTCGTTGCGTGACTCCGACTCGCTCTTGACGGGTTTTTAATAAGTAAAAATTGCTTGAAACAGGGCTATTTTACAAAAATATGAAACCATAAAATCGCTAAAACATTCTACAAAGCTCTCCTCACCGCAAAACTTCAAAAACACACACACACACACACTTCAAAAAATCCATAATTTAATTCAAAATATCGCTTACAGAACACAATGCGAACCAAACGAGACCACTCAAAAATCCATTGAATTTTCAAGCGGACACACATAGGTATCCTTATTGTTACCCTTTGTTCCTGAGCGGGTATCATTTATGTATTTATTATTATATTATTAAAAAGATATACAACGTATATTAGAGGCCCGTATAGAGGTCCAACCGAGCGTAAAGAAGCGGTGGTATCCGGTTCTCAAGAGGATAGGGATGTTCGCAATTAGATAAAAGAACTGGATATTATTTATTGTGGTATTTGGCAGAAGAAACGATTTTCTTGGTATCCACCAACCACCTTTAGCTTTGATAAGAATATAGTCGTGGACATGGAAAATGGAACAGAAGGTAAAAATAACGCAAGTAACAACATAGGTCAAACTCAATGCCACCCTTTTACAAACAAAGAGAAACCTGAAGAAAGGGATATTGAAGGAAAAAAGTTTGTAATAAACACTGATTCAATGAAAACAATAATTCAACTTCCTCAACAAAATATTACTCATAAACTTTGATAAGAAATTACTTAATAATTCTGAATCACAATCACATACTTCAGTACTTACAACGGATACAATACACACTACAGCGAAATACCTCATATTTCATAGAAAAATCAACTAAACAATTAACAATAAAACTCATTGTAAACGATAGCTCGCATTCAAGAACCGCACAAAGAACGATCATAAAAATCATTCTAATTATATTTACCACATTATGAGCACTCGATATATTAACTTTTGTAAAAAAGAAAAACAAAATTAATGATTGCGACTAATTCGCAATAAAAATGCCACATGCGAACAAACATGAGTACGGGGGGACAATTATAACAAATTACGCACACTACCCTTAAAACTCCAGTGAGATTTGCATTGAATGGTATTCACGTTTTTTGTTGGTTACTCTCAACTTTGCCAACCAAAAACAAACTTTATCTCGCTCATTTTACTGTACAAAATCATAATCAACAACAGCAGTCACAAAAGTCATTTCAAAACCAAGTGTTTTCTGAAGGGTCATCTGAATATCTCAATCCAAAATAAAACCTAACCCAACAACACAGAGCAGAAATTCCCTCGCTAAAGACGTTACGAAATCACTTGAATATTAAAAGTCTTGGTAATTATTCAGGAATTCATCCATCATTAATCACAGCGAAGGGGGGAAGGAGGGAAACGTTGTAAAAATGATTGTTGAAAGCATAAATCATACAAGACACGGTGATGACGTTTATGGCGATGTGGACACGTGTGACGTCACACATCCTGGTCCTGATGTATGAATGGAACACATTGTTGAGGCTATCATTAGACATAATTATGAATATTTATTTGAACCAACAATAGTAAATTTTGCTGGTTTTGCTGTTCCTAATGGATCTATTGCCTATTGTTGATTTAAATTCGCTATTCTTCTGTATAGACGAAGATGTGATATGTGACAACCTGAAATAATCATAAACGATATTTTATTATTGCTAGTGGGTAATAAAATAGTCTTCCGAATTAGCAACAATTGATTTTCTAAAGGTTTTATCTTCTTTCTTGCGTCATAGAGGTAATTTAGAATAATTCATTGATAAGCAAATAGCCCATACATCACACATACTACACATGTTTTAAATTATAAATAGCAGAAACCTAGTCAAACGTACTGTCATAAAATTCTTAGAAATCATGAAGGTATTCTATTTATTTTTTTTGTTTCACACTACGAATGTTTTTATTTTCAAAACTTAATTAAAATATACAAGAGACAAGAGCCCGACGGATGATGTCGTTAATGCTGGCGTGCCGTGCCATCCGGCCAGCGCTTTTGCTGCAGGATAGGCCATGGTGTCCGAGGCAGTCGACTCCTTCACCACACTGACAGCGATGTGGAGCCCCGCAAGAAGCCCCCAAACGCAAACATGTAGCGAACCGGAATGTGGTGTCACACAGCATAGTGCCTATGTTGGGTGACGGTAGCGGTATTAGTAAAGGTATTCTATTAGGGCCCTGGTTCCAAGCTTGGTTTAGCTCGGTGTGTAAGTGAAATAGCTTTATAGCTGTCTAGTTTGACGCACGAGATAGAAGATTCTCACGCACACCGGAATTATGTCGTAAAAGTGCAAATAAAATCGTATAAAATTAGAAATTAACTATTTAATAAAAAGTAATCCATCACTGGATGTAGTTTGGAATTTGACATTTCATGGTATATTTTTAATTATAATTATAATTGCTAATGAAGGGATAAACAGCTTTTAAAGATTATTAGGAGGTATGTTTAAAGATTTTTTTGGTGCATTAAAGTATGTTTAATTATGTTTTGGCTTCCATCACTGTATGCAAAAAGGACTTGAAAATATCATATTTTTTTTACATGTCAAAATTATTTACGGTTTATGAGATACACAGCTTTAAAAAACCACCTTTTTGATCGTTTTCAGGAAATCTGCGCCTTAAATTTAAGTGGATGTAGGTAATTTTTTTCATCCTAGTTTCTAAGTTAGCAGCTTCGCCCAAAGATACATGACCAACGAAAACTAAGAATGACATCCACGTAGATGACAACAACATATCAAGTAGCCTAGAAACAAAACAGTAGATTAAACAAAACAGTAGATTAAACAAATAAAATACTAGATAGTGGATGACAATAAATTTAGAATTGCTTTATAAAGCTCATATTTAATCATGACTCAACTAAAAGCCATTATGCAATCCATTATGAAAACAATTAAAACTTTAATTCAAATATATTTACAAATCTAATTGTAGATCAACACAATATAGATTACCACGCGGCCATTATAGTAAGCGTTATAATAACTACTGTTAGGATGCATGTAAGAGCTTTTGAGTATCAAAATGAGTTCGGGTCAATCACTCACTCACTGCTGAATGAACACCGTAACATTCTAGACCCAATTTGGTGAATACTATTCATACTAAAACATTGTTACAATGGTATAAAGAACTATTGAAACACCGTATACCCATTAACCCAACGCGTAACTGTCAGCCGAGAACTTTAACAATTAACATCGTCCAATAATAGAAACTATAGCACAATAGTCCTCACTACAAATTAATTTATTCATATACAAAGGTCAGCAGACGAAAAAAGGAAACGTACACGAATTTGAACCCAACACAACCAAAGACAAAGTTCATATTTATCTGGATGATGTATTAATTTTTGGTGATACGTAAAAGGTTGGTGAATTTTACAACAACGCTTTTAAGGCTATTTTTGTTTGACAAAAGCGAGTAAGGGAAGCGTTTGGTTCACTTTTTATTATTATAATTGTAGTGCACAATGATACGACTGCGATTTTTCATTGCGACACATTTGCGGCACTAATGCGATTCGCGGCAGTTTAATCGTTGGTGGTGACAAAAGCTTTTTGTTGCTCTCAATGCATTTGTTATTGTGGTTTGTCTAAATGTTGATTGAGTAATGCATTTTAATTGAACTTTCATTGCCTGATGTTTTGTGTTGGATATTGTTTGCTCTCAATTCATTTGGTCCTTGACTGTTTTCTATGGGTACTCGGTTGTAGATATTGATACACTGTGGTATGATTACTGAAATGTCTTGGTAAAATCGCTTTAACCCGTCGCAGGCCAAGTAGCAGACACAATAGATTTTCTATTGTTATCTGAACACCTGGGTGTGCAATCGACGTATCAAGAGTTCAATTAAAAAAAAAATCAATAAAAGCAACAAAAAGATATAATTATGGAAGACATCAAAACATAGTAACACATCTATATCTAGAGAACCTAATAATAAAGCTAAAGAGTTTGTTTGTTTGAACGCGCTGATCTCTGGAACTACCAGTTGGATTTGAAAAATTCTTTATGCATTTGATAGCCCAATTCTCGAGTAAGGCTTTAGGCTAGCCAGCTAAAGCACTAGGAAGTGGTGAAGGGCGGGCGTTTTGTGGGGACTGTCTTACTGTAATTTTGACGTTCAAAAAGTGCTGATTCTCAGCCTAATTTGAATAAAGGACTTTTGATTTTATTTTATTTTTTTGCTATTTTAACATCACTCTAAGACACTTAGGAGCCGAGTAAAAAAAAAAGTCAGAACGAACGAAGTAATAGCGCGAGGAGGCGATGCAATGCGAAGGGGTGTGTTGGGGGAACATGAAGTCGCGGGCAGAAGCTAGTGCCGTGACAGAAGTTGGTAAAAGATCTAAAGGGTATTTCTCAATTTTCGTCCAGGTTAAAAATCTTTATTTATTTATTAAAAATCTGTATTCCTTATTAAGGAAACCAAACATAATCAAGTTGTGCTTACATGCATGGAACATTTACAGGTCAAAACAACACAATTATTAAATTATAAATAAAAAATTTAATGTATTGTCATTTCCTTCGGTGTCCATTTCCTAATTACCCGGTATTATTGAGTGAGTATTTATGATAATAATTATTCAACAGCTAATTATCATTTCTAATAAGTACCTTCGTGGTTTAGAATATGCATGAAGTTCGTAATGTTGATATTATTTAAGAAAAAAATAATCAATGTCTCAAACCTCGTTTTCTCGTCTCGTCGTTTTTTTTCTATGTAATTTCTTTGTTATCCGTAGAAATGAGGTATAAATCACAAAATCTTGAAAGATTATCTATTATTAATGATATAAGAAAAAAAAACAACGTTATTCGTCAATTAATCTGAAACTAGGAATATCACGGAATATGCACGAAATTTGAGAAACACCCTAAACAGAGAAAACCTTATGAACAAAAAGCCCAAAAACCAATTAGCAATTACAGCCCAATAGAAAATAATGAAAACGTCAATACGAAAAATAACACTTTACCTTACAACCCACAAATAAAATGTATTAATATATCATCATAATTCCATAAAAAATCCACCAAGACCTCAATTTCATTACGCATTCTCATGACAAAAATCAAACACGTAGTACCTCCTTATAACAAAATCGATGGTATTAAATTCAAAGCACAAATCTCGAAATAAGGGTTGTCGCACAATATAACGTATGCCTTATTTGTATGTCTACTGTATTTTATTTTTATTTCTCTCTTTCGAAGGGGGAGTAATCCTGGCGCCCGTGTGTTCGCTTTCTCGGAAAATAATGTTAATACGTCCTCATTTTTATATGGTTTTTATTTGTGGTATTAGATTTAAGGGTTTTGTAGATTGTTTTTCTCGTTTTTGTGTTCTGATTTGGTTTGTGTATGGAAAGTTGCACAGAACCGGTCGATGTGGCAATGCTTGGGAAGGCCTATGTCCAAGTAGATACCTACACCTCTTTCAGCTGAAATTATGATGATTAAGGAAGGTTGGAAATTTTCAAGAATGGTTTAATACAGATGCTTCTTTTAGAAAATTGTGTCTTTTGTATTCTCAATTCCTCTCACAAACAGATTTCTTCTCTGATCTAAACTGATGAAGATACTTAGTTTAATTTATGCTGTTTCAAAAGTCGATAAGCATGAACTGAAAATACGGAGTCTAAAGTTGAGCACACTAAAATGGACACGTATAATGTTTTAAAGACACAATAACTTCGTTAACAGAAATATTATGAAATAAATAACCCTGAAGTTAATATTTCAACAAAAGTAAAGCCGTTTGCTTCTCCGTGTCAATTTAAAACACTCTCTCAGATAGCTATACAAATAGAGAATTGCTTAATCAATATACCTACTTACATCAATATGTAAAATCTATACAAAAGGCTTTGATTTTGTAACACAATTAGCCACAAAGTGAACAGTTTTAAACAAATCCACAAGGCAACGCAGCTACAAAGGCCTCAATACCATGCAACCTCTTTTCATAGAACACAAAAAGGTACCCGGGCTTTGCTTAACTAACTATTTAAGCAACACTAAACTTTAATTAATCTTGACAACGCCATTGTCCATATAAATATCATTTATCACTTTCAATAGGTATCGAGTATCGACGCGAGAAATTTCGAATCACGATCGAGCGCCATTATTGCAGTTTATTTTATAACTGGCAACACTGGCCATCAAAGCTTTTGTCTTGAAGACGTTTTGTTTGTGGCATTGACAAGTGAAATGTTTGCGAATCATTTTGAAATGATTCTGTTGGTTTTTTTTATTGAATCTTTGTAGTGTTTCGTGATTGATGATGTTGATTAAATATTATGGTAGGTTTTTGTTTTGGGATTGTAGGTACTTTCTTGGTGAATATCTATTAAAGAAAAACTTTACCTTGAAATTTTACTGGTAGAGAAAACCATTCTAAAAATGAACGCCCCTCCACAGCGGTAACGCTCACATGCAAAGAAGTGTATACAGGGTGTAAGGGACAGCCCTCCGCAAACTAACAGGGTGCATTCAGCTCCTCATTCTGAATCATATTCCACCGGAAATTTTCTCAGGAAAATTTTCATTTTTTCAAATTTTTTTTCAGTTACATTTTCATTATTTCAATGTAAAATTGCATTGTGTGTTCGTAGCATTCCATTTATGTAAAAAAAAACTGCAAAAAAGAAACAGCAAAAAAAAAACCAGCAATGGATGTTGAAATACTCTAACCAACGACGCGTGAAATCAGCTGTTCACTTTCTGTCTAGCTACAGAGTTCATCGAACTCACCGCATACCTATTACCTACCCCTCCCAACCAGTAATAGACGCTCCGATTTATGCACAAAAACACAAACAAATCAGGTTTATTGGAGTCCCTTACCGTCTTATTACAAAAAAATGCTAAGGCTGCAGTCTTGCAAAATTCACTCGCGGTGAATTATTTGCGCAACTTTGTGTTTTTTTTAAACAAAAGTAATGAAATAACATGAAATATTATTATTGAACGTGAATAACCATAATATAAGTAATAGCTGGTTATTTTTTTTAGGTTCATCTGGGTGGATTATGTTAGGTAAATCAAGCGTTAAATACAGCTCTTTCGCGCCAACAACGATTCGAGTTATGTTTGTGCACTTGCATTGGGCAATACAAATTTTATTTAGAAAATCTGTTCAGCGCATATTTTTTTCCATACTCTTGTCTTCAAAATGCGCTGATTACTTTTTTCTAATTATCTTTCATTTTCTTAATTCGGATGTCACAATGTCATCGAAATTCTCTGTTTTTATCTCTTAATAAACGGTTTGTTTCATAATAACAAAGCATCGTACGCATGTAAGATTTGGTTGGTTTAATGCCAAGAGTTCAATAAAGCAAATACTAAAAAAAATTGCATCTAAATCACCTTAGTCTAACAATAATAATAATCTCAAAAGACCTCCAAAACGCTCCGACCCACTAAGAAATTTCACTCGCAATTCTTGTTCATAAACTCTGTTTTGGAGGTATTTTGAGATTATTATTATTGTTAGAGTAAGGTGATTTAGGTGCAATTTTTTTTTAGTACTTGCTTTATTGAACTCTTGGCATTAAATTAACTAACTTTTACATGCATACGATGCATTGTTATTATGAAACAAACCGTTTATTAAAAGCTAAAAACAGAGAATTTCGATGACATTGTGACATCTGAATTAAGAAAATGAAAGGTAATTAGAAAAAAGTAATCAGCGCATTTTAAAGACAAGAATATGGAAACAATTATGCGCTGAACAGATTTTCTAAATAAAATTTGTATTGCCCAATGCAAGTGCACAAACATAACTCGAATCGTTGCTGGCTCGAAAGAGCTGTATTTAACGCTTGATTTACCTAACATAATCCACCCAGATGAACTTAAAAAAAATTACCAGCTATTACTTATATAATGGTTATTCACGTATTATAATAATATTTCATTTTATTTCATTACTTTTGTTTAAAAAAAAATACAAAGTTGCGCAAATAATTCGCCGCGAGTGAATTTTGCAAGACTGCAGCCTTAAGTACTGGTTTAAACCAAGACTAAAAGGTCTAGGATTGTTACGGTATTAATGCTAGTACCAGGACCAAAATGTGTTCCGATTACAAAACGAAGACTATCGGAGGATCAGTTAGTACCATGGTTAGTACCAATGAAGGTCCATGCTGGTCCATGCTTTTAAAATATCCACAGATAAGAAACAAAAATGGCATTCTTTCATTCGTTCCTACAGTATTTATTTGAAGCAACGTTCCGTTTCTCTAAATATTGATATAATAGTATCACTTGAAATGTTTAAATAATTATTTATCAATACAAAAATAGGTCAAAAATTGTTCTTTGTCTATGTTACAGTATATTGAACAAGCACAATTCGTACTTTTGACGCGCTTTTTATAAACAAGTTGTCATATTTTTTAACACCTCTAGCGTGAAGTGGAGCGACATATATACGGCGAGCGACGCGTGTAATTTGAGAGTTGAGAGCCTTGAGACGAATGTTTTTGTTGCGTCCTATAATAATAAATACCTGGATGAATTTCTTATTTTCACTAATTGTTTTTAATATTACTGTTACTGTATGTGGTTTGCTCGTGAGTTGTTGTGTCTGGTTAAATTGTGAACTACTAATCGTAAAAAATGGAAAACAACAAAAAAAAAAACGGGTTGAAAACTGGATTTCTGAAGAAAAAGTTAGTAAAACATGGATTTTAAATTATTATTAGGTAAATAATAACCATCTTATTTCGACTACCTAAAGCGATGTTCTTATATTCTTATTATTATATTAGTACCGCAGTTAGTCCAATAGATAAACTAGGGGTCTCTGTGGTTTAACTTTAGTACCATAGATAGTTCATGAACTAGTGATAAACTTCATTTTATAATAACGTTTTATTTAGTCATGGTTTAAACCTAGTAATAATCCCAGTACTATATTTAAATCGCGTTTTGTAATAAGACGGTTAAAGTTCCTGAAAAAATTTCATGTACCGGTCATCTTAGTATGACATACTGAATTCACCCTATCAGTTTGCGGAGGGCTGTCCCTTACACCCTGTATGTCGCAAGTTTATGACAAAATCAGGTTTTTGATCAAAAACCTAGGCTTTTGATCAAGAACCGGTCGACGGAGCCCCGCTGTGTGGGACTTCTATTTATGTCTGCAGGGTTTAAAGGAACCTAACCTAACCGAACCTCAGGGTGCCCCTGACGTCGACCGTCTTCGTCCGGTTCTTGATCAAAAGCCTAAGTTTTTGATCAAAAACCTGATTTTGTCATTCTGCGACATATAGACGCAATACACATAATTGGTCTTTGTCATTGGTTGCTCAGTCACCGACGAGTACGGTCAACAACTAAACTAAATAAATACCTTACAGACATATAAGTATAGCTACACAATAATAACACTGTGTATGTTTTGTGTTTTGTTATGCAAACGGTACTTACCCACTTGTTCAAACGTCAAACAGCCGGATTTGTCGGCCAACTAGTGTATAAATGATACGAACGCGCGACAGAGCGAACGTTTCGTTCCATACAAAGCGCATGCATACAATGTTCTTACCTGGACAGATTGCACGATTAGTTGACCTCTAAGTGTGGCGACGAGTCCATGTTGACAGTAAAGTTGCTGCACAAAGTGTTGCAATAAGTATTTCCTGTAACACATCGAAATAATCACGTTTTGTGGGGGGCGTTTATTTTTAGAATGGTTCATCTCTACCGTCTATATTTACATGTGATTACATCTATATTTGAGACCGTTTCAAGGAATTATTTTATTATTATGACTAGTTATCAAATACCTTTTGCACGATTCTCCATTTCATCATTGATTGGAATCAAAATAATTGCCTGATTGGTTTAAGTCTTATTTTTTTAAATCAGTCCAGATATTGTGCATTTCAATAACAGATGTTGTGTAACAAAGATGCATTACACTATACATGGTGCTCCATCTTCGTACACTACCTACTTTAAGTCAAGAACGCACAAATACATTTTTCGTTAGATTTTTCTAACAATAGCAGGGGCTAGATTTCAATTATTTGCCAATCCGTTACCTGTACGGGCACAGTGGTCCTGACTCGATTGCCTCCCGTCTAGCAGTGCGCCGGAATCGAACTCCGGTCCGCACAATGAAATACATCTAAATAAATAACACGGACTTCTCATTGTGATGCCGTCTCCATACAAAATATATTTTCACTACAATACCCACGCTGGGAACGGGGAAAATGGGGCACACTCGAACGGGAGAAAATGCTCGAATGCTGGCAATACCCGGGCTTAATTCGTGATTCCATTTTTGAAAATTTGAATATTATTGGGTATTTTGTGTCGGTGGCCGACCAATTATAAGTATTGCGCGGTTTGTATAGAATGTTTTTGAATATTGTTCCAAAAAGTTTTCTGGTTAAGTTCTTTTTATTTAACCATCAACTAAAGCTGAACATTTAAAAGTAAGCAATTTTGTCTGTAGACCAACCTAATATTAATCTATATTTTATCACAAATAAAATCATAATAACTAGAAATAATAAATCAAACCCATATATTTTCCTAATTAATGTAACAATAAATATTAATAAGCTTCTTTGTTTCAAACTTAACCTTCTTTCAGCTCCTTAAATATCAAGTTAACACAAAATCTTCATTAATTGACAAATTAATTTACTTTTCGACAGACAAAATCCACTTGACGAATTCGACAGCGAAATCGCCGAAACCCTTTAAGGGCCGTAGATCTAAACAATGACCTACCGAACTAATGATTAATTCAAAAGTCGTTGGATTCCTTTCAATTTGGGGCTAGAGAAAAGGCGGTTTCAGATACCATAGACTATCTTTCTATAAAAATTCAGCGTGACAACTTTTTCTTCTGCATCCTTCCTCTATCCTTATTCCAACCTTTTTCATTTCTCCTATATCTATTTTCTGTCTATGTTTGAAGAAAAACATCTTGTAACAACTAAGCCATTGATATCTTAAATAAAAAAACCTATCGTTCTGTAACTCTCCTAAGCTTCTAGAAGCACACTTCTATAATTACTACATCTTCTTCTCTCATCATTGATTGCCGAGTCACCAAACCACATTTTCAAAATTATTAAGGTATTGATTTTCTGAGACGTACGTAACTTTGTTACGTGAAAACAGAATTATAAAATTAACTAACTTGTGCCCGCGACTTCGTCTGGTTCCAGGATAAACAGTAGCCTACGTCCTTTTCCAGGTCATGGTGTACCCATGTTGTAAATTTTACACAAATCCGTTTTACCGTGAAAGCGTAACAATCAAACAAACTCACTTTCGCATTTATAATATCAGTTAGATTATTTTATTTTTTATTGTATTTTATTTATTAGGGACAAAAAACAGTTACATTCTGCAAAATACAAGGAAATACTTAAACTAAGATTTAACAAACATGTAACCCACACCATTGTCCACATTTTAACTAAAGGTTAAAAGTGATGAAAGAGACAAAAAAAAAGACAAAATAATAGCTGCTAAGTATTACAATAATGCTGTGTTGCTAAGATTAGCTTGACATAACTTAAATCACCTCGCCAGATAAAACATCAAGAGCCATTTTCTTAAACGATTGCTTAGATTGAGAAAAAATATAGATTTAGGATTAGGTCTACCCTTTACCCTTATGAAGTCCATTGCGAAATATGTCCACATTTTTCCTTTACGGCAGTCGGTAGGTACGAACGAGTAAGTACCCTACTAAGTACTACAAAGTCCCAGTCCCCCGCTAACTTAACAGCTCCACAGTAAAAGCTAAGAACGGTATAAAATAAAACAATTGATTTGAAAAACGCCCTCGCACATAAAAGGGTTCCTAATTATTAAATTGAAAACCCTGTTTTATGTTCACAATCAAGGGGGCTGGGGGCCGAATGGATCCCCCAAGTTGTACAGAAACTAATCTAGAATATTGTGTCTATATCTGGGACAGTCTGTATCCCCGTCTATGAATACTATTTGTTAGTTTAGCTAGGGATTATAGTTTAAATTAATTCTGAAAACTGAAAGTAGGATAAACTTCTTTGATTCCTAAGTATTTCATATTTAGATGGATTAGTCTGTAGGTATTTTATATAGTTACTTCCAATTTTGTACATAGTTCATAATAATTCCCAAATAATATTTATTTCTATGTTCGTAGGTTACGGGATAATGTTTTCTGCCGTAAGTTTTGTCGAAGTAAACGCATAACGCCATCTATCGGACTACAGGGTGGCTTGGAGAAAATATTAAATGTTCGGTGGCACTCTATACTACACGACTTTTCTTGATACTTTGTTCTGATAAATAATTCTACAAATTAACAAATTCAATCGTCTTATACTCAATGAACATGCTGTTAGTCTACAAAGAGAGGGAGTGACTACCGAGATGGCGACTAATAGAGAAGTAGGTATGGAATAAAAAGACATGTTGCGCCGACTCCAAATAAATTGGGATTGTCTACAAAAAAAAAACTGAAATATTTTTTCGCCAATCTGACAATTTTTTCGCCGTAAATTCTTAATAAAAAATTTCCTTCTTCATAATATCGACGAATTATAAAATGCACTCTCAAAAAAATTCGCGACAGTATAAAATATGTCGTAAGTATTCGTCTTTGTGTAGTTATTAATCTTACTGTCTGATCTTTACCGAAAAATAATTTCGGTATTGTTCAAAAAAACCCAAAGCCGGTTTGTACATGTTAAAAACCTTCTTTAAAATAATATTGAATGGCTAAAATAAATATACCTAATCATGATTAATTATACAGTGCAATGACACCTTACGTGTTTATACAAGGAACCTATACACTTATATATTTATATAACCTATAACTCTGCACCTATAGTGTAAAATATGTAGTTAGGTATATTTTAGTGAACTAAACCATTAAGTATCATTCTCTAAAGGTCATCAAAGTCAGTAAGTATAAATAAAAAGAGAAGTCCTTACTGACTGACTGACTGATTGACTGACTCATCAACGCCCAGCCCAAACCCTTGGACCTAGAAAGCTGAAATTTTGCACAGAGGTTCCTTTTATAATGTAGACAAGGAATAAGGAAGGAATTCCAGGTAGTAGGTTCCGTTGGGATATTTATTTTCCAACATCCACGCGGGCGAAGTCGCGGGCAAAATCTTACCTACTCACTGTTTTAGGGCGAGCGCGCATTGCGGTGCGTTTTTCTACCGCATAATCTGTGAAGTATGGAATGTCATTGAAGTGCGCGCACTGCGGTCATGCGTTTTGTTACCGTAGGCCCCGCCCAGTGCGGCAGAACTACCGGAAACGCACCGCAATGCGCGCTCGCCCTTACACCATCATTTGAAAACATGTTGCGCCGACCCCAAGTAACATGGGATAAGGGCAGGAAGATGATGACTGTTTTACATTATGGTCATCATCATCATATATTTGGGGTCGGCGCAACATGTCTTTTTCTTCCATACTTCTCTATTAGTCGTCATCTCGGTAGTCACTCCCATTCTAGACATATCATCTTTCACACAGTCTATTCATCGTTTCTTTTGCACCATAATGATTAGTCGACTGGTAATTGAGAATGCTAATCCACATTGTTTCAAGTGTAGTATTTGCTAAGCCGATACCAAAAGTGGTAACTTTCCGTACCAAAGATTACTAATACTTAAGAGAACTGTTAATACTTAGTAAATTATTTTTTATTTAAATGAATTAATTAACTTTTTAAATAGTAATTAATGAATAAAGCATATTAACTTATGATAATAGCTACACATGAGATATTGTCTTAACAAACACATGAGCAAAATATATTGTGACAATCATCTCCGTTGAAACACTATGACCTACTTATATTGTGATTAAAAACATTACCAAATTCTAAAAGTAAGATTTAAGGACAATCCAATCATAAACCACATGGTTTGAAAGCTTAGCTTAATTGTAATTCATTAAGATTTAATAATTAAATAACAATGGAAACTGTTGCTAAAAACATTAAGCTTACGTCAAAAGTTTCCGTCGGAGTTAAAACTCACATTTTGTTTGTAGTTTTTAATATTTAACTTTATACATAATTAATTGTCATTTTTAAGTCATCATTGGCTAAACTGTTGTAATAATGTTTCATTAAAGGGTTAGAATATTAATAATTAATATTAAATTTGTAATTAAATATTCCTACTGTGACCACCTGCAAGATTAAAACCTTTGATTATGTAATGTTTTACTCTGTGTATCTATAAATATGTGTATAATAAATAACTGTTTCATTATTATAAATACAAACTATTGAATTCATAACAAAGCATTCCAACATTCAATTTATTGTGTTCATTCATTAATAAATTATTAATTTTATTTGTAACACTTCGAACACCGCCCAAAATATAAGCTTAACTGAATGTAAAACGATCAACAACGAACTCTTTATTCAAAACATAATTAAAATTAAATCATGTTGATACCAATTAACGTTAATAGGAACTGAATGTCATTTAATTAAATAACGACATTAAAGTTCAAAGAGTCGCTATGTGCCCGGAAGTCGGAGAGACATAATTAACACTAAAACTGTCAAAATAACTGATGACATTATCAACTGTTATTAAAATAAATCCAAACGTGTGAGGAATTTGATATAAATAATAAAATGTGAATAAATTAAAAAGGAGAGAAATTAATGACGAAGATAATCATTTGAAAGTTCTAAGCCGGAATTTGGAATGTGCCTATCCATTCATCCACTGCATTCATCATTATTGAAGTCAATGACTCCTCAAACTAATCACTTATGTGAATGTTAATTCAATTATTACACTTCGAACCTCTCAACACGTCAAACAAAATTAAAAGGGTGTCAATTAAAACGATAAAGTAAAATAAAAACAATTTAGTGTTTATTTTGTATGGCATTTAACAAAGTTATTTTCTCAAATACTATAATACATCGTTGGTACTGACATCGATAATTCAATTAATACACTATTATATACATTTTGAGATGTACTAATGACTTAAGATTATGACAACTAGTTCTTAAATTTACATCTACAGTTGGAACCAATAAATAAATTATACATGGAAAAGTAAAGCGGGACAACCCTGAAGACACGGGTAAGAAACAAATAACTCAACAAACTGACGTCATGTTAGCACTAAAACAAAATACAGGGTTGACAAGACTTAACTATTCGGCTACATGGGACACCTATAGAAAATAATCTCTTTTTGGTACCAATCTCACTTCACATAACTAACGAACCGGCGCTACTTTACCTTAAATATTTATAGACGCATCAAAAACAAAAGAAATCACAGTTAAACTCAATTCGTCCCCTCCCGGGTCTACCTTAACATATTTACAAGTCACTGATATGAGACTCACTTTACATCATCAATTGTTACTCTAGAAAATAAATAATGTTCATTACATTCTTGTTCATAGTCTGTTGCACTTAAACTGTTGGATCCGTCTCGTGCGGGGTTGCCGAACCTCGAAAGATGGGCATCCTTCAAGGAAGGCAGGTTGGTCTTCAATATATGACGGAGACGGGCCGCCTGAGCTGGTCGTCATGCGGGCTGTGTTGTGTGGGGGTGACGGGAGACACTGGTGACGGGGGCGCGGCGCCGTACTGCGGGAACAGTGACGAGGGGAAGTGCTTCGGAGGTCCCGTCGGCGAAGTGTACAGCGACGAGTAGAACGACGACACCACGGCCGCCGCCGACGAAGACACCGTCGGCAACTTCTCCGTCGGTGCCATCAGCTTGGAGAACTGCAGGTGATCCAGCTGGTGTGGGAAGTACGGCGGCACTGCGGAGTATGATAGCGCGTCCAGGTGGCCCACTCCGTGAGCCGGGCCGGCGAAGTATGGCAGCGGGAAGCTCGCGAACGCACCGGCGCCGGGCACTCCTCCCTGCGTGGGGGGCTTGGGCTTCCTGCGGGGCCTGTACTTGTAGTCCGGGTGCTCCTTCATGTGCAGAGCCCTCAACCTCTTAGCTTCATCGATGAACGGCCGTTTCTGCATCTCAGACAGCAACTTCCATTCTGCGCCGAGCCTCTTGGAGATCTCTGAGTTATGCATTTTCGGGTTGTCCTTAGCGATCTGGCGTCTCTGCAGCCTGGACCACACCATGAACGCATTCATGGGTCTCTTGATGTGTCCCTCGGACTGCGGCGAGGTCGCCGGCAGCGGCTGCGGCGCGCTCGGGTACTCCGGTAGCATGCCCGGGTGCATGGAGAACGCGTACGGGTGATGACTCAAAGTCGACATAGCGATTGAACTTTAATTACTAAGTCGTAACTTCTGTTAGAGCATTAGCTCTATGGTGATGTATGGCACAAAGCGGTGAATGAGCACAGTCGAGGAGGTGATTGTGTCACGTCGGAGACGGACGATAGACTGACGACTCAGTATCGGGGCCTTGTGGGTATCGGAGTGCGGGGGGTGGGGTTTCTGGGCGGTGAGTCGCGGGCCAATGAGGGGCCGGCGAGTACAGCCTGCGCCCCTCCTCGTGCGCTATGCTGGTCTCGCTCTCGCACACAATGGGTGTGTGCGGGTCTCTTTCTGTCGCAACAATAGAGCGGCGTGCCGTGGCGCGGAACAGGCGTGCAGCTGTTCGGAGCCATGTCAGCGACTGAATGCGGCTCAATGCATGATGTAACTGTAGTAGTAGAATACTTTACACACTTGTATTGTGGAATTTGGTTGTGTACCAAATAAATGGTTGATATAAATAGACCACGAGTGAACGTTTGAATGTCACCTTTTTTGTGCGAAAACTCGACATATTCGTAGTAATAAAACGTTTGAGCTTTTAAGATATAAGCGATTAAACATTTTTTAATGGCTGATAAACGTTTAAAGAGAACATTCGAATACTGCGGTTCATTCTTAATGTTTATTTAGTGCGTAATCCTCGTATCATAACATCATAAGACGTAATCCTCAATTGGTATCAAATGTAATAGAACTTATACTGCTCTGAAGCTTACTTTACTGTGCTTGTGATCATTATGATCATAAAAGAGCTTTTACCTACGTTGATCGAGGTTGGGAATTAAAACATAAAATGGACCAATCAGCTGATTTTTATCCCGTTAAACTTGACGAACTCGCCTGAGGGAAAGGGTAGACAGAAGTAGCTAATGACGTTGAATCAGAGGCACATCGTAGAAAGTATGGACAAAAGCTGAGGAGAAGAGTGATACAAGGACAAGAACAAGGGGACAAGCGGTACAAGACAAAAGCAATTGCTGGAATAGCTAATAAAATAGAATGGGATAAGGCTGATTGCAAACATATCATGCAATGCAGTAACCGACAAACATTATTTTAAACCAGATTTTATGGCTACCGTTTTTTTTATGTCATCCTGTGGGTTTAGAAGCCGCAAGTTTAAATGCGAATTGGAACGATCTTGTATTTGATTCCCGAGGCGAGAAAAAGTAGGTCTGATACCAAAATTACATATTTGGTGGTTTCTTATGTAGCTTTGTTAATTGGAATAATTATTGTTTATGTTAATAACTAGTACCTGGTTTGGATGGTTATCTCATCCAACATCCAGGAATGGTTGATAGAATGGTAAGGTAATGTCATATTTTGAAGTTTATTTCATATTTAGAATACAAAAGATTTAAGAGTCATCTCCGATAGGTCTCCGGTACCTAGTGTCTGGATGGTACAAAAAAAGTAATTGAAGATTTTTTTAATGATAATCTTAGACAGTAGTCCACGAACGAGGAGCTAATTTTGTGAGAGAATGGTGAATAGAATAGAATAGAATAAATTTTATTAGGTATATTTATTTGCTTTAAAACAGAGTGTGCCGTATAATAGGTTTATGTAAAGACTTACAAGGTCACCACCAATAATTCTGTGGTGTTAAGGTAAAAGGGGATAAGTCATTAATTTTGAAAAACGAGTTAGTTTTATAATTCGATACTAAACATTAATATCTATTAAGGTAAAAAGAAGATGAGTCAGTATTTATGTTACCATTTCGTAAAACTCAAATTTAGTACCTCTTATATTCTTAGTTAAAATACATTTTAACTAAATTGTTTATCTCAAAGTTGGTCTCTTATATAATTTATTAACATTGCTTGGGTAGTTTTTGAGTTAGCTTCAATAACACATATTTTTTCCCCACTTTTTATGTGGCTGATGTTCTAATTTATTTTGCAGGTAGTGGTATTAGAATTTGTGTAAGGTAGGTTACCACAACTAAAAAGTAAAAAATAAAAACTTAAAAAAAATAATACAATCGACTTCCAAAAACAACACTACAAAGTGAAAAATTACTTTAATTTCGGAAGTCGGTGGCAAAAAACGAAAATACATTTAACCAGACACCGGCTTCCGAAATTAAAAATTTATTTTTCACGTTGTAGTGTTGTTTTTGGAAGTCAGTTGTATTTTTTTTTTGTAAAAAAGTTTTTTGTAGATAGGAGACTCCTAAAGTCAGTAGTAAGTACCTATAAGCTAGTTTATTCATATGATAGCAGTGATATGTAGTGACGTCACTGCCAAACAATGGATTTCACGACTTTGTACATACTAACCTAAGCTGAACAATTTGCGGATTACAAGCATCACTTAATCTCAAGTAGGAGCTTTGACCTTGACCACATTTTCGGAATGTATGTATGTTATGTTATGTTTGTATGTATGTGTTTGTCATTGAGTTGAGTAGAAGATCAACAATGGTATTTATTTCCGTAGGGATTTGGTTGAGGTAATTATTTATATCATTATATCAGCCAAGCTACAAGCCCACGTCAATGAAGTGGAGAAGTGGTTAGATAAATGGAGAATTAAGCCTAACCAGGGAAGATCTGTCCATGTGACCTTCACCCTGAGAAGACAGACCTGTCCCTCAATAAAACTCCATAATGAGGAAATCCCCCAGGCTGAAGATGCCAGATATTTGGGTATGCATCTGAATCGGAGCCTGGACCAAACGCAAACAATTGGATACGAAACTCAGATCAATGTACTGGTTGGTGGGTCGTAAGTCAAGACTGTCACATGAAAGTAAAATTGCTATTTACAAGACCATCCTCAAACCTATCTGGACTTACGGAATCCAGCTCTGGGGTACTGCTAGCAATAGCAACAAAGAGATTCTCGAAAGATTCCAGAGCAAGACACTGAGAGCCATGCTTGACAAACCCTACTAAAAGAAAGAAAGAAGAAAGAAAATAGATTTATTTAGCACAGACTAAAAGGCACACACCATAATAGGTATAACAATAGGTACCTACTTAATAAAAAAAAAAATAAAAAAAATAATAATAATAATAATAATAAAAAAAAAAAAACAAAATAACAGAGCGATGAGTGAGCACGTGAGCAACAAATACATACATGAGGATCTAATGTTCAACACCGTCAGACAAGAAATTGCTAGACATAGTGAAAGCTATCAGACGAGAATATCAACTCACGTCAATAAACTGGCATCAGAACTGGTAGCCACAGGCAGTGTCACACATTCCCGACTGAAAAGGCATAGTGTCCCTACGCTTACTGCGAGATTTGATCACACCATATGAAGAGGACTCCTAGGAGTTCCTTCTGCTAATAAAACAAAGAACATGACACCTCAACTGAATGGCTTATTGTGTTTAACACAGATCGCCAAGTTACAGAATGAAAGGAAAAAAAAAAAATATTATTATTATTATTCATTTATTCAAGTAACAAGGACTCATTAATACACACATAATTCGCTATATAAAACACACACAATACATTAAACATTCCAATACAAAACAATAACTACACAAGACATAAATTCATGTTGATAGCCGACGACTGGAAGTGACGTGCAAGTCACTGCAGCGCCTGATGTACGGACAGTCCAGCCTGTCGGCTATCATCATCAGAACGCTGTTGGAGCTGCCATATCGCTAGCATAGCGCTGTTATATCTAATTGTTTCCAAGCAGAGAGCCTTCCAGAGAGCTGTGAAATTAGTAGCGTTATTTTTTTTTTTTAACTTTATCGTGCTTTTGAAGCGGAAGTTTCGTTTAATTTTGAGAATAATAGATTTAGGGTTCTACATGGATGACAAATTGTAGTACTTATGTAAGTCTTGTTTACTAATTTTCAAGGATAAATTATAATTAAAAAAAAAAGAAACTAGGTATCATTTTTTTTATGAATCCTACGCCGTTTGTCCTTATTAACCGACTTCCAAAAAGGAGGAAGTTCTCAATTCGACTGCACATATTTTTAGGGTTCAGTACCTCAAAAGGAAAAACGGAACCCATAAAGTATCACTCGTGTTTCTGTCTGTCTGTCTGTCACAGCCAATTTGCTCCGAATGTAATGGACCGATTAAGTTGAAATTTGGTACACATGGATTTCTGTGACCCAAACATGTTGGTGCGGCTAAAATAAATAAATGAATATGGGGTCACATAAGAAAATTAAAAAAAAAGTTTTGTAAACTGTACCGTGTCATATAGGTATCAAATGAAAGGGCTTACTGTGAGGGTCTCAAATATATAAATATTTTTTTTTTATAATTTTAATATAAATAGTTTTAAAGTTATTTAAGAAAATAGACGAAAATTCACTATTGCCCCCCCCCCCCTCAGTTTTCTCCGAAACTACTGAGCCTGAAATTTGAAAAAAAATACAAAAAATAGTTAAATACCTGTAGATTACAGTAAAACCTATGAGAAGTTTGTGGTCTTACAATAACATGGTAAATCTCTCAATATTGAGAGTACAAACTTACATTTACTGTTGGATTGTATGGGAAAACATGTTTTTCAACTATAATGTTAAGTTTTTTCTTGGGATAATTTCATACCAACTACGGAACCCTTTATTGTGCGTAGTCCGACACGCACTTGACCGGTTTTTTTTTGTTTTTTATTTCACCGTCAAATTGTGGACCGATTATGAAAATTATTTTTTTGTTCAACCTACTTCCAAAAAAAAACACTACAAAGTGAAAAATATCTAACTTTAATTTCGGAAGTCGGTGGCAAAAACTATAATACAAATCCAAAGACACCGACTTTCGATATTAAAGTTATTTTTCACGTTGTAGTTTTTTTTTGGGATGTTGTTTTTTTTTGTAAAAAAATTTTTTTTTAGTCAATACCGAATAATAATTTGAAGAAGTAGACTTTCTTCATGCCGCCGTGCTGGTAAGCTGTATATGGACCAAAACAGTCAATTTTAAAACCAATGGTTTTGTTTTGTTTCACACGTAAATACCTACTCCATTTGAAATATGATTAGAAATTTAAATAAACCTTACAGTCTGTTCGACCGATTTTGACTTCTATTGCGTTGGTTGCATGACAAATGGCAGCTGCAGTAAACAATTGGTAACCATGTTTTTACTTTTAACCTACGAAATAGAAGTCAAAATCGGTTGAACGGACTTCAAAAAAGGTTTATTTAAATTTCTAATCTTATTTCAAATGAAGTAGGTATAGAAATAGGTTTTGCAAACTTTCTTATTTCATTAAAAAGTACAATAATTTCTAGTTAGTTTTGGGATTACATCTAACATCGTTTTAAAGCAATGTATACTTATTCATTAAACTTAACAACGATACACAATATGCTATCTCTTTTATGCGAAAATTCAAACGCCACCAAATGATATCAGAAAACGACACGCACGCAGAGATCTACCTATTCCAAACTGTAAATCATTTATATGACATCCTTAAGAGCTAAGCAGATAAACTTAAAACTCAATCAATGCCTGAATGCTCACAGTACCTCAGCACTATAAACCACACAATATATTATATCACATAAAACAGGAACACTAGAAAACCTTTCACAGACTTAACTTTAAATCGATTCTTTATAAGTTGCTCGTAAAATGGTCGTTTCATGGATCGGATCGGACATGCTTCGTGCCATTGTTTCATAGGAATGGTTTGTGGCGACACCATACTGTTCAATAACTAGGATTATACTCGTCAACACTTTCTACAATCATAAAACGACTTTTTCATTATCACACTTTTAAGACGTTAAGTCTATTATCTGCTAAAGAAATTTAAACTTTATTGTTGAGACAGTGAGTTGGTTTTTGGTTGTGAGTTGTCTTAAAACAGGATGGTCTTTTGTCTTAGCAAGATCTAAAAGTACTTCTAAGAAGTCTTTGATAATAAAATAATAACAAGCCTGAAAGTGAGTAATTTCTACATTTAATAGTAGAATTTAGTTTGTTCACGTTTTGTTGAAACTTTATTAGCAATCAAAGTTTTCGTAATTTAGCTTAGTCGTAAAACGAAATGGCTAATGGAAATTAATAATTTCCTTTTATAGTCAAAGACAGGTACTTAGCTAAATATAATTGCTGTGAAGACATTTCAGATGAAAATAAATAGTACCTAAGTTGATTAACGTGGAAATATAATGTTTGTTTAGATATAGGGAATTGATGTAGGCACCTATAGATATGACTATAAACTCTCACAAGAAGTATTAAATGGTGGCATGAAAACTTTAATTTAATAGGTATTATAGGTAAAAGCGTAGTAAATGATATGACATACAGGGTGTAAATAAATAAATAAATAAATAAATAAAAATACAGGGTGTAAGTGTAAACAGTGGCAATATTTTAAGGAGTTATTGTACTCATCGTTATGAACAATTTTTACTATGGGACCAAACCTGAAATCGCAAAAAAAAATCAGCTGTTCAGTAAATTTATGTTCGTATAATTCGTCAAAATGTGGGGAACAGCAGATTTTTTTTCCGCGATTTCAGCTTTGGGCCAGTAGTAAAAGTTGTTCATAATGATGAGTACAATGACCCCTTAAAATTTTGCCACTGTTTACACAAACACCCTGAATTCTGAACACGGCAAATTTGAACACAGATTGGTACTACTAATTTAAAAGAAAATAAATGTGCAAAATTATTATCAGTTTATCGACATTAAATAAGTAAGTACCTAAGTAGGTACCTAAAATTAACCCCACATTATCATCATGTCCTTTCTTGGCAAAATGATTACATAATCAGCCTATAGTGTTCCCAGTTCTGGGACACAGGCCTCCTTCTGATATGAGAGGGAGCGGGCCGTAATCCAGCACGCGGGCCCAGTGCGGGTTAGTAGATGTCACATGTCTTCGAATTTTTGGTTCTAGGACAGATTTCCTCAAGATGTTTTCCTTCACCGTTTTTAGAGCAATGGTGATGAAATAATTTACACAACGAAAAGCGCCTGCCGGGGTTCGAACCTACGACCTACAACTCCTAAGTCGTGGCCGAGCCACCGCGCCACCACTGCACTGGTCTCTTGCAAAATGATTTTAAGAAATTAATTTAATTATTAATTTCGTGCAATGTGGTTTTTCCGTATTTAGAATTTGGCATACCTACAGTTATTTTACTTATTTACTTTTGACTATCAATTATTACCCAAGTACATAATCAGTAAGTAAAAAAAAACACTTAGTATTACTTACTATCTTTATTCCAAACGATTTCATTAAAACGGTTTCACATTGCCTTTATCTATATAAATAAAAAGAGAAGTCCTGACTGACTGACTGACTCATCAAAGCCCAGCCCAAACCCTTGAACCTAGAGAGCTGAAATTTTTCACAGAGGTTCCCTTTGTAATATAGACAAGCAATAAGGAAGGATTTCCCGGTAGCACGTACCCGTGCGATATTTTCCGACATCCACACGGGCGAAGCCGCGGGCAAAAGCTAGTTTTTAATAGAGCCACTCCGAAACGGTAAAAGAACTCGCAAGCTCAACTCGCAAGTCAATACAATCACTTCAAAACTCAACGTCTGTCTGCGACATGATACTACTAACGCCATCTATCGATGCAACGCGTAAACTATGAACTAAGATAACTTTAAGTTCAGGCTAGATATTGGTGGTACAATTTAATGCTTTTTAAACGGTTTTGTATAGCTTGATTTTCGTATTTGTTTGTTTGTTTCAGATCAATGACCTAGTAAATAGAATTTTAATTTGACCGGAATTGTTTCGTTTTGCAGCAGTATCCATTTCAGTATGAAATAATCTTTTTCGTCAGTTTGCGATTAGTTTCACTTAGAAGTTTAAAAAGTATTTAATTATGTAGTTATGTTTGCAAAAAAAAAAACAAACACGAGGCAATAATAAAAGTACTTAACTTCCATTAAAATTAAAATTAGTCTTATGTTTTACCCCATTGTATCAAAAATAAAATAATAAGAACAAAACAGTAAAAACAATAGAAAAACAAAATAAAACATCAGAGATCAATCAATCTGCCTAGCCTTTTCCCAACTATGTTGGGGTCGGCTTCCAGTCTAACCGGATGCAGCTGAATACCAGTATTTTACATGGAGCGACTGCCTGTCTGACCTCCACAACCCAGTAACTGGGTAATACGATACCTCTTGGTAAGACTGGTTGTCAGACTTTCGGGCTTCTGACGACCCGTAACGACTGTCAAAGATCCACGAATGACAGCCGGGACCAACGGCTTAACGTGCTTTCCGAGGCACGGAGGAGTCTCGGTATGTAAAGATGGTCACCCATCCACTGACCAACCCCGGAAAGCGTAGCTTAACCTGATGGATCGACCCGTGCGGCTGTTATTACTTAGCCACGAGCAAAACATCAGAGATATTTTTACTAAATCATTTGACGATTGCTGTCGTTAAAAGATTAAGATAAAAGAATTAAGACAAATAATGAAAGTAGGTATTCAGTCTAATAAAACTTACTTTTGCAGTTGCCGACTGCCGTCGAGCATTTCAGGTAGGTAGTTTACAAACTGGTGGCACAATGTCATTAGCTTACTGCTCGTTTAGAGGATTATTGCCCGGTTTCCGAGGTTTTTAAACGGAGTTTGTCCATTCTATACTGATTATTAGTTCAATTGTTTCAATATCGTGCTTCTGAAAACTTCTTTATGGAATAATTTAGCTTAAAAGTCGAGTGAATAACAATTGAGGATTTATCTGAGGTCCTAAAAAGTCGAGCATAAGGAAGGAATTCGCTTAAATAAATAATTTTGTCAAATCAATAGATTTAGAGTTTAAACTCCGTTTAAGAATTCTTCCGTTTAAGGATAATTAGGTGAGTAAAATATAAAATACTAGTATTCAGCTCCATTCCGTTATTAATAGGATTCCCAAAAGTAAAAGGCTCCAGTTGGCTTTAACGACGAGCTACCATTTAAAAAAAAACCGGAGAAGTGCGTAACGGACTACGCACAATGTAGGGTTCCGTAGTTATTATGAAATTATCCCAAGAATAAACTTAACATTATAGTTGAATAACATGTTCTCCCATACATTCCAACAGTAAATGTAAGTTTGTACTCACAATATTGAGAGATTTACCATGTTATTTTAAGACCACAAACATCTTATAGGTTTTCCTGTAATCTACAGGTATAGACCTATTTTCTGTATTTATTTTCAAAATTTTAGGCTCAGTGGTTTTCGGAGATAAGGGGGGAGAATGGTCAATTTTCGTAAATTTTCCTAAATAACTCTAAAACTATTTATTTAAAATTATTAAAAAAATATATCTGAGACCTTTATAGTAAGCCCTTTCATTTGATATGTCACACGGTACAGTTTGCAAAACTTTTTTTTTTAATTTTCTAGATTGCCCCCTAAAAGTGACCCCCATGTTCAAAATTCATTTATTTACTTTAGCTGTACGTGTTTTGGTCACAGAAATCCATATGTGTACCCAATTTCAACTTAATCGGTCCATTAGATTCGGAGCAAATTGGCTGTGACAGACGGACAGACAGACAGACAGACACACGAGTGATCCTATAAGGGTTCCGTTTTTTTCCTTTTGAGATACGGAACCCTGAAAAACAAGCTTCTATGTCAACGCAACAAAAAATGGCTCATTATTTTATGCGACGTATTTTGATACTCGCAAGTAAATCAAAATCTATAGCCATAGGGTACTTCCCATTGACTTACAATACCTAATGAAATTTGGCAAGAAGCAATGTCTCACAGCACAAGATAGGGAAAAAGTCCGAAAATAGTTAATTTGTAATTATTTCACATGAAAAATAATTTTGGTATTACAATGTTAAGATTGTTTTTGGGAAAAATTACTACGGAATCCTTTATTGTGCGTGATTTGACACGCACTTGGACAGTTTTTTATTATCCGACTGACGGACTAAATAGAATTTCTTTTTTTTTACCCCGGCATCATTCCTGTTAGTGAGGAAATTCCGGTTAAGCAGCAGACAACCTCCCCGGATAAATCTGCAAGATTACACTCCCAAAAAAATTTGTTGAATTAATTTAAAAATAGTATCGACAGATTTAAAATAATCATTTAATTAAAGGATAATGAAAATAATGATAATTTTCTTCAAAAAAGTTTTGATTTAATTTTTAATAATACATATATCAGTATTACGCCTAGCAAAAAAACATGTCCTTTTTTCCAAGAAAAAAATACCAGCCACACATCACAAAACATCCCCTTACTAACATACGCAGTACATAGACACCATTAATTAAAACCGCAACAAGGAAAATACATAACGAAATATTAAAAAAAAATATATCACAAAGCAGCATCGCACCTAATTACTTATTTCCCAACACCGCCACAATACAGCAGCCTGCAGACATGACCTGGGTATCTCCATCTCACTCCAACCCCTTAAAAAAGAAAGAGAGGAAAATATTAGCTAGTTAGTCTTCCAATGCCGTTGAATTTCGAATAGTGACAAAAGCGGGGTGAGCACAATATAGGCTTAAAGCCTATTCGCTCCATCTTCCTATTTTAATTTACGCAAATTTCCCATGACACTTCACCCGACATACCATTATGGTTGGTTTTTAAGGGCAGTTTCATTCTGGTTTGGTTAGTTTAAGTTAATCAACGGTTAAACTAATTTGGGGGTTTAATGTGATTATCTTTCAGGAGCTCGTGGCTAAGTAATAACAGCCGCAAGGGTCGATCCATCAAGTTAAGCTACGCTTGCTGGTGTTGATTTTGACAGTCCCAACACTGTCAGAAGCCCGAAAGTCTGACACCCAGTAACTAGGTTGTGGAGGTCAGAGAGAAAGTCGCTCCATGTAAAATACTCGTATTCAACTGCATCCGATTAGACTGGAAGTCGATAATATAGTTGGGAAAAGGCTTGGCAGATTGATTGATTGAATCTGATAACCAGGTTGTCTGTCTGCCACACACAGTTTAATCATCCGGTATTAGCGTCCATGCTGCTTGCCTTTAATGCTATCTGTAGCTAACAAAACATCACCGGTTAGGTTTTGTTAACTCAGTTGCTTAATGTTAACGCGACTTTCTTACTTACACTTCCTGTGTCCAGAAATACATCGTCTCCTTTATCGATCGTGGCAATAGAATAAAAACTGTAAAGACAACACATCAGTAAGACAAATCAGGAAAACAAAGGTATAAAGATCTTTAGTTTAACGACCACCAAGTCATAAGAATCAGCCATCAAAAACCTGATTGGATTAAGCTAAACTTTTATACTTCTTGTAACCAACAAAAGAGATCGCTCAATGATCGTTGTAATAGGCATGAAGCCCGGGTAAACAAAAAATCTAATTAGTCTGTCAGGCAGATAATAAAAAAAAAATTAGACACGTATTTTTTGCTTTATCATATTAATAAAAAATTACATAGACAAATCGCATTAAAGTTAGGAAGTGGAGGCTTGCTACATCACAATTATAACAAACTACGTATAAAATCTTGCAAGGAGTGTACGCCATGCCACATTTTCACTCAATGTATCGCCGAAATATTTTGATTACGAAAAAAAGAAAAAATGCCTTTCCAATGCTTTTAGGTATATAATCTACTGACGGACAAAAATAAAATTTTTAGTCATCATCTGTAATGTTATAAACCACCAGGAACCATTTTCACGTACTTTCCTAAACTCCAGTTAACTCAGTGCCACCGAGCCTTCCTGTATCCTATATCCTATACGTTACTTTTGCAGAATCTATTATCTTTCACCAAGAATGCACTCAGTTAATGACCTCCCAGCGATAATGGTCCATTGTGGTGCCTACGCGCAGGCAATCTTCATAGTGCTCGCATTGTGCGCACGAAAATTCATTTATAGATAGATTTTTTAATAAACTAATGAAGGGGTCGTAGGGTGTCTTTTTTATTTAGATTAGTAACTGTGGTTTGTACGTGTGATGTTATGTTGTCCTTGTCGGGCTGTGTTCGTGATGTTGAGCTGATGGATGATTTTTTTTAAGGAATTTTGGAAGTTTTGTCTGCTATTTTGTCAGTAGTACCTAGTTCTTTAATAACCTATTGAATCCCGAGTAATGGGACACAATTGATTACCGTATTGGCGGACTCTAGGCCATAACTTTGGCCCGAATCGAGACAACTGTTTAAACTGCCCGAAGCGTCATGACCATACAACCGAACGTCGTCCTTCGGTAACTAATAGATGGCGATATTGGCTCGTACTTGCAAAACTTTGTGTGGACACTAAACATCTGCCTCGATTTGGGCCAAAGTTATGTCCTAGAGTCAAAGTAACCCGCACTTACGGTATCTATTGTGTCTCGCCCGATATCGCGACCTCGGGACTCAGAGGGAAGGCTTCAAATTTTATAAAGATTAATAAGAAGATTATTTGAAGTTGTAGTAAAATATTTCTGTAATAATTTCTCAGTTCCTCGTTGAAATGGCTAATGCATAAAAAAGCTTGGTTCTCCTAAGAAGCTAGTGTTGCTAACTAAAACATTATACAGGGTGACAGGGAAATTCGATCTATTCCTTGAAAGGGGTTATACTAGAGGTCAGCAAAAAAAAAAAATCCAGTTAACTAGGGGTCAAAACTGGATGGTTACCGAGGTGTGACGGTTTTTCGATTTTGTTGAAATTAATTACCAAAAATAATTAATTAAAAAAAACTACTCCATTCCAAACATTTTTTCGATACTTTTCTCGGGTTGATAAAAATCATGATGTTTTTGTTTCTGACAGATTTTTTTTTTTTTTTTTATATCAGTATTTTATTTTGTCTTAATTTTCACTGTCAATGATAGATTTTTACTTTACAAACTTTGCAAGTAAGTACTTATTTACAGAATGATAATCATTAGAATCATTAATAAATCTCTATAAATTCAAATTATTTTTTAACCCCTTGTTAACTGGACTTAATTTGTTGCTAATGACTAGTATAACCCTTTTCAAGGAATAAATCGATATTCCCTGTCACCCTGTATGTTTTAGTTACTCAAGCTTCTTAGGAGGACCAAGCTTTTTTTATCCATTAGCCATTTCGACAAGGAACTGAGAAACTACAACTTCAAATAGTCTTCTTATCAATCTTTATAATTTTAAGCCTTCCCTTTGAGTCGCGATATCGGGCGAGGCACAATTGTGTCCCATTACTCGGGATTCAATAGGTTAGGTATTAAAGAGCTAGCTACTGACATATCACAAAATAGCAGCCAAAACTTCCAACATGGTTGTAAGTTCCTAATTAATCATATTTAATTCGGGAAAGCCCATGCCATGGATTACCTACCAATACCTGTAAATGCTTATAAATTATGAAATAATAGAAAATCAAATTGTCGAGCAATAACGGTCAGCCAGTAAGAGATTCGGGCACAAATCTCTCCTAAATACAGACATAAGTCATAACAACGATTATCACTGACGTAATAAAACTTAAACTTAGAACACAATAAAATGTCTTCGAAGAACAACGACTTCCAAGCAACCCACATTACCAGACAAATGACCAACGAACAATACAAAAAACAATAACTTTTAAAACCAATAAACGCCGACAAACAGACAAACAAACGACAAAACAAGATGTCTTCATAACCGCAATAAATATCTTTGTTTCCAAAATAACGGTTTTGTAAAAACCAAATTACGTTTTCGGATCAAACGATTTTATTTCGACCCGTATTAGGTAGAGTTTTGTCATAAAAGTGGGTATTGTCATGACGGCTCAATTTTTTATTGTCAAATCTCAAAACAATGAGCAACCGTTTCGTGTTTTTGCGTAGGCGGGGTGCTGAAGGCAAACCGTTTGATTCTCAGAATGTCTTTAGTCAAACATTTTATTGTAATAACTGCATAATTTTTGTTTTTGAAGTTTATTAGTAGATTCGTTCCAGAGGTCAGAAAGGGAACTTTAAAGAGAAATAACTCGAGTTTGCTTTGTTTTTGAAATTCACTTTTACCCGCTGCTTCGTTTGTGACATTAAAGATTGGAAGAACTGTTAAGTATTGTTTCATTGAAATGTGACAAAGACAGCAATATGTAGCTAATACTTCTATTAACACAACACAAGCGGAATCTATACTGTTTTAATAGTGATGTGTAGATACGTAGTGTGTGTCTAGGTACTTAATACTTAATACTAATACCTATTACTTTAATAAATGAGGTATTTGCATTAGCGACATGTAGTAGTTGTTAAATATCTTCATGTTTCTGACTGACCGACTCCTAAAAAGTGCCTGTAAAAGGTTTATTGTAAATAAATGCTTAAAATTATTTCAAAACATTTTTTTTCAATATATATTTTGCATTTTTAAATTTTTTTATTAAGTACCTACTTATATTTTTTTTTTTAATATAATGTATATTTTTTATTATCTAGTTTAAAATTTAAAGCAGGTTACTTCTGAGAGTTTAACTAAATACCATAAGCTTTTAACGCACATTCCGAATTTCTCAAATCATTAATTTTGTATTAATGTACTAGTGTGTAATTGTTAGTAATGTAAGGTTATTTTAAATAAATAATAATTATTACAAGTAGTCTTAGCTGTCGCATTAGGTTTATAACCTGTAATGATAATGTAAGAGTTTTAAATAAATAAATAAATAAATAAATAAATAAAAATGTTAGAATCCAATACTGTATCTTAGAGGGCCAAAACTGGATTCCCATAACAGTTACGGAAGTACGACACAGGGTTTGCATAAAACAAGATTCTGCCCTGTTTCAAGGAAATAATGACAGCTGAACCAGTTATTTTAACCCTAACTGAACATGACAATAGGCTGAGAAGACAATTTCATGGGAAACTACTTGATTAAGGAAGACAAAATCGGCAGTAGGTAGTAGGTACCCGACTTCGAGAATATAGATAATGAAAATAAAGGAATGACATGATGAAGCCTACCTAATATTTGACTCTGTCAGAGTTGACAGACAATTATAAATATACAGGGTGTCCGTCCAGACATGATGGCCGTTCTTAAAAAAATACAAAAAAAAAAATATCCCCACTAGTAGGTACACACGGCTACTGTTACACATCAAGCTATACATTTCTAGTTTAGACTGACCTCTCATTGTAAGGAAATCCTATACAATGCGAGATCAGCTTATACTGAAAATTTGATCTGTTGTCGTGCGTACATTATGATTTTTTGGAGTCTCCAAAAAAATTTTTTTTTTAAATATTTTTTTTTAAATATTTTTTTTTTGTATTTTTTTTAAGAACGGCCATCATGTCTGTAATATGCTATTCCAAGGTTATCCATTCTTTACCGGACACCCTGTATAGGGTCAAATTAAATGGTGGTGGTCATCGATATCTAAAAATTATTTTAAAAAAAAGAAATTAATTTAGTGTTTTTTTTTTGGGTCATCAACCGCTGCGGTGGTTTAGTCACTTGAAATTTAAGGTATAAACAACTTCACAGACGGATGTGATGGATCAACACAATAAAACTGATTGTAGCACTAACACTTCAAGTCCCTAACAAGTAACAACACTACCAGCCAAAAAAAAACCATCAAATCTTTTTGATTTTTATTTTGCCGCAGTAAAACTCGGCGAATCTGTCGAGTTTTGCTAGTTAATTGAATTTGACCCTGTATAAATACAATAGCAAGAATGTTGATGAGAAGAATGTAATGAACAATGTGAACAACGTGTTAGAATATAGGCCAAAAATTTCAGATGCATTTTTAGGGTTCCGTACCAAAATGGTAAAAAAGGAACCCTTATGGTGTGACTCAGTCTGTCTGTCTGTCTGTCTGTCACAGCTGGATATCTCAAGAACTACTAATGCTATCAACTTGAAATTTAGAATAGTTTTAGATGACGTTTACCCAACTATTTTGCAAATAAGAAAGAAATAAAAATATTTATATTTTTTTTTGCAACAGGGACTGAAAGGGGGTCTTAAAAATTCAAAGTGGGGCTACTAGGGCATGTGGGGTATCATATGAAAGAACGTTGTCTTTACATTCTCAAACATTTTTTTTCTTTTTTTTAGCCCGCATAGTTTTCGACTTTTGATGAGAAATGTAAAAAAAAATACCGTCCCCCCTTATCTCCGAAGTTTGCTAAGCGAAAAATCTGAAATTATTCTATTTGATAGAAGTTTATGTAAAGATTACAGGAAAAATAAAACGATGTCTCTAAATAGCACAGTTTTTCAGAAATCATCAACAAAAATTACATATAAAATAATGATGGTAGAGCGAGTCGGACTCGCGCACCGAGGGTTCCTCCCTCGGTGCGCGAGTCCGACTCGCTCTTGATCGGTTTTTTTTTAAAGTAGGCATGCTTGCTATTGCCTCTACAGTATTAATAAGTGTATAGTATACTCACTAAAGTTCAAAGAGTACCTGAAGTCTGCAAAAAAATAATTTACTTAATTAAAAACCTTAATAAAATATTCTAACTATAAAGTTACACCTCTTTAGAACTCTGTCGTTTTTGCGCGACACAACTTTCTAATTAACTCAACGAGACAATACAAAGTGCGACACATACATAGAGAATGACTGAGGGTGACGACTACTGTATAACCCTTAATATATTTAATTATCTTTACAAACTAATATCAACTCTATGTTTCACGTGTCAAATTTGAAAATCGCGTGTCCAATGCATCGTTATGGTTGTCGCTCAAGAAAATTCGTCAAACAAAATTTAACTCTAAGATATTAAAACAAAGTCAACGTCTGTGTGCTGTTCTGATATCAAAGTTGGCTTTTAGGGTTGCCAACAAGTTCATTATGCACTTAGACAATTAGTGTACGCCGGCGGCCGAGTGTGGCAGCCCTGAGTCTTTCCGGTGTCGCGCCTTGCTTGTGGAAGACTGTTAGTTAATAATACTTTCTCATTAGGGATTGAAATAAGGGAGGTTTCTTTTGAACTTTGGCTGAAGTGGACAGCGTTGAAATGTGAGGAATTAAAAGTTGGAGTTTGGACGTGAAATTGAATGTGATTTAAATTAGGGACAGCAATTTTGATCACATGTAAATCATACATGATTGTGAATGTGTTTTACACATAGAAAGAAGTGTAAACTGTTAGACCAATATGGCGGAGAGAAGTCTAGGTTAATGCTGATTTCCATGCCTCATGTTCGTGAACGGGCGCCCGCCGTGAGTAGGGACAGGGGCCTAGACGAAATCCCTTTTCTGTAAGCGTTGCAAATAGTATGTAGTTGACAGCAGCAGTCACGTGACATCTCTGAAGCTAATGTCAACTCCATACATCGTTTGGTATTTCCGTTGACGTTAACGCTTACGGAAAAGGTTGTCTAGGCCTCCTGGTCATCTCTTACCTGCCATGGCTTATTAAAATTTTTCAATTGTTTTTAGTTTTGTCTTTTTATTACGGACGCATTTAACGTGCACGTCTTTCTACATTGTTCTCATATGTATAATTTCAATATGAATGATGTAACCGATATATTGTAAACATATTTTGATATAAAAGACTGTCCGTGGAGACCTACGCTTTGGAATGGGTAACTAGCTTCATTTTTCTGACTGACCGACCCCTTGACAATTTAAAAGTACCTGTAATTGGTTTATTTGAAATAAATGTTTTGAGTTTGAGTTTTCCAGTATAGATATCGACGGTTTTTCCACACAAATTTACATTATGATAACCGTTAGTCAAATATCAAGTTCGATTAAATAACGGTCATCATTATAAAACTGTGTGAAAGATGAGTGTCACTATGACTACACGCCACAAACTATCAACAAATCACTGATATTAGATAATTAAGATTTTCAATCAAAATTGTTTGGAACGTTAATACTTCAAGCGACGATGTGTACAACCATTTCAACAAAATTCTGTGACGAGACATCATAAGCCAACTACAAAATTATACCCAAGCAATACAAACAGACCAATAACACACAAATTGCCATACCAACGTAAATACATTTCAAAATTCATCTCATAACATTAATGCAAAATCGGAAATATCATGTTCCAACTTGAAATTTCTAATCCGTATGCAAACAAATTTGAAATTCTAACACGTTACGCTTAGAAATGTGGTTAAATATACGCTGGATGGACGTCGGACCACCGCGTGTATCTATCGAGGCGAAATCCGAATGTAACCGGTCTAAAATCCGCCGAAATCCGGTCGGATCCGGTGGGATCCGGCACGGGGCTGAATCCGGCCAGTGGATCAACATCGCGAACGCATTGTCGTGGACAAGTGGACGGATGAATCTGGTCACCGTTTAGTTCGGGATATATTGGATTTTGCTAAAGTCATGTCACTAACGTTTCGCTGTAACTAATTATCACGGTGATATAGTTTTGCCAATATTATGTAGAGGTACGAGTGTTTGTGAAAACTAGTTAGCTAAACTGGGACAGATTGGTTCAGCCACTGTAAGTGTAAATTCAGTAATTAATAATGATTTTGTGAGCGATGGAATTGAATCTAATCAACTATTAGAATTTGAACTAGGTAATGTTAACAAAACATGCTAGAATAAACAAAATCGTCGCCTGACAGAACAACAAAAAAAGACCATCAGGAAAGAAACAAAACAAAGAGAAAAAGTAACTTAATATGAGCAGCTGAACATCCATCAAAACTTCAAACCTATTGCTTCACCTGGAGACAGCATGGTTTTCTAATTTAAGGGTGTTGGTAAAACTTTCAAGTTAGTTTTCTCTTATTTATTTATTTAGGGAAAACAAACAATTGTACAATACAAGTTATGATGTGAATGAAGCTGCGAGATCGAAGAAAAAGCTCTTAGGAAGTTCATAAACGAGCTATGTATCGTAGGTAGCTAGCAGATTGAGTAATTTATGCGGCCTACCTAAATGTCTTTTCTTTGGTATTGTTCGTCGAATCGTTGAGCTCCTTAAGTTTTGAGTTGAGCTGCACGATTACTCACAAATGAGTGCACTGATTGGACAGGTCCACTCAATCTGTGTGGTTCTTTCCTCAAAAGACCATTTCAGATACCAATCTACATGGTCTTCACATGATCTGACCAAGATTACGTCTGGACTGTAAAAGAGACTGTGACCTCTGAGTTTGTTTCGGCCTTTCTTCTCAGAGTAGTCAGATAGGAAACGCCGACCTCATCTAGATTTTAAAAATATGATTGACGTGTAAAAGTGTTTGTACAAACCTACTTACAGAAATACATAATTTATCATTACATTTATCATTTAGGGTCCGTACCGTACTGTTTATATATGTTCGATCTTACAATGCGTAGTTTTACTTTTTGTATTTTTTTTTAACCAATGCTCTGAAAACGGTGAAGGAAAACATCGTGAGGAAACCGGCATGTCCTAGAACCAAAAATTCGAAGACATGTGACATCTACCAACTCACTCACTCTTGAAGAGAGGAGTCCTGTCTCAGCAGTGGGAAAATTATAGACTGATGCTTATGCTACGCCTAGAAGCATTAAAATTTATAATCGCAAGGGTTGTCAATAAACTTATATCATTCTGTACCTACGATGAAAACATAATTATAAACTTAATCACACTATAACTATAACTAGGTATGCAAGCTACAACGCCAATATGTAATTACATCGCAGCAATTATTCCGCAAACGTAAGTCAATCGCAAACGTATCGACTAATACAGGCGACGAATCAAACAGCGCGGGCGACACAATAGTCGCGCGACGTTGCGACAAAATTGGCTGTTTTCACACGAATCTGCTAATGATTACATGTTGGTAAACGATGTTTAGAAGTGCGCGGGTGCGTTGTTGTACGGGAATTATTGCTCATTATAGTAAAAGCTATATTACTTCATGCGGGACTTGAAAGTTGTTGAATATTGACTTGAGTATTTCGATTATCTATCTTTCCTCACTAACCCTCACCAATATTTTAGATATCATCCATTGATATATTAGAGGAAGAAGGAAGATATGTTACGCGCTAACATCGCAGTCACTAAACCTGGACTCGGCGCACGATTACATTCACCGAAACTTGTACATCTGTGATCACAGTCACACTGTACGAGTTTCGGTGCATGTTTATCTCACTCTCACAAACATGGCGAAGCAAACATTAAATATTATTATAATTTTCAACAAATTAACATTTTTGACTGTACTTACTTGAAAAGTAATCCCGTAGTTGTTTTGGTTTTTGAACTATTTGTGCACATTTTGAAAACACATGAAGGCATTGTTTCTGCTTGTTTAGACAATTATTATAATTTTACTGAACGTGCTACACGTGTGCTACACAAACGCCAGTTCGATTGTGACTAAGGTCAATTGTGTGCGTTAACACAATTTATGCGGTCCACGTCGAGGAGCGCGAACCTTATCTAATTTATACATCAACGATATCATCTGAATTTCAAAAGGAACGGTAAAAAGCAGTACCGTCGTTGCGTAAATCGGTCGGAATCGGTTTCATTTTGACAGTTCAACAACATTATTGCGTTATTTACGTTGTCGAGCAGACAAATTTTTCAAACTTATGTAGCAATTTGGATCCCGATTGTTAGTGTATTACTCAATTAATGTGCTGTTTATTTTAATTAGGTAGGTAAAGCTATCTCCAGATTAGTCTTATCTTTTGCTAAAATTGGCATCTAATTATTCCGTTATTTTGGCGGACCAATTTATGTGATAATTTTTATTATTTCATAGACAAACCGGACTCATATTCTAATCGACTTTTTGATGTCATCTACCAAACAAAATCCACTGCCAAAGTCCTCTTCCAAAACACCAACCGAGAAATCCCGTACCGCATTACAAGTAACAATGTACCCACACACAATGTGGGCGTATGCAACAATAAATAGCTACTTGCGGTTCAGACGTGTGATCAGATTCGTCGCCGGTTCAAATTGGCTCGCGCGTTTGTTTCGGCCGCCATTGTCGCGCCTTTTGTGTCGCGGGTGTGTGGTGGGCCTAATGCCTGGTTTCTTGTTACTGTTTTTAAAACGATTTCATTGTTCGGTTTTAATGTTTATTTATTTTTCTTTTTGTTTAGAACAAAGGTCAATGCACCCTTGTTTGGGCGAAAATAGTGGACGCTAACTAAAGTAGCTAATTACAAAACCAAAGCATGGAAAGCATCATGGAAGATGTGGTTTAATTTCGTATCGTCATCACCACCTTGTATAAATGAAATAATAAATGTTTAATTAATTCACAAGAAGCTCTTTCCTTGTTAACTTCAAGGCGAGTAGAAATGCCATTGAGGAAAAAATCATAAACTCTCGAGATATGGAACATTTTGAAATGTCCTAAACTCACATTTTTAGTCAGATGAGGTAGAATTTTAGGGTTAACTGCTAAGGTTCAAAGCCTTAGCAGTTATCGCCAAAAACGGCTCATCAAACTCATCTGACAAAAAATGTAAGCATAGGAAATTTCAAAATGTTCCCTATCTCCAGACTTGTGAATTTTCTTCTCAATGGTGGCGCTAGTTGACAGCACGACTCGCCTTAAATAATATAATAATAATTAATTAAATAATAATTAAGAAAATAAAAGTAATTCTTAGGGCTGCTCCTTCCTTAAATACGGCGAAACTAAGTAACTTTGTAACCATCTTTTACAGTAACTATAGCATCTTTCTGATAGGAAAAAATACACAGTAATCTACAATACATAAAAGTGATTTCATGTGTCCAGAAATCTATTTTAGTTTGTAGAACTAAGGAAAAAAACCTAAATCCAGGTCTATTTCGGTGTATTTTTTCGAGTTGTTACCATATTACTCCTACAGTTTTCATTAAAAGTGTTCATAAATTTATACAGTTCTTTACAAACTAATAAGGAATGATTTCTTGTCATTACTTTTTTAGTTTAATCAACAGATTTTTTGTAAATCGTAAATTACTTCATATTTACTGTAGTCCGACAGTGACCGCGCTTTTTACGACGGACAAGCCTTAAGACGTGGACTGACTACGATTTTAAACGGCACACAACCGCGTAATCTATTGTCACCATTAGCTGGCTTGAAATAAGGTTGAAAATCGAAAATAATATTTGTGTTGTCGAGATGTGAGTAAGCTGCGAATGTGCATTTATTTTCCGGGTTTTCTTTAGATTATTCAGAATATACACAATAAACTAAATAATTATCCGGTTAAAGTTTTATAAAAATGCTAATTCTATTAAATTCTTAAAAAAAAGAATTTCGTTATCGCTTAGAATATAGAGATGTTCGACGTCAAAGTTTATTTTTGCGGAGCAACCTCCAATTTTTATTTATTTTCTTATTTTTTTTTATTTTTATTCAAACCAGTTTTTACTATTCTACTCGGTTAAAATTTTTCTATAAACCCTTCTCTGTCCACTGTATTTTTTGCGTCGAATAATTTCTTGCGTTACGTCATACTCGACACTCCAAGAAACCAATTTTTGTGAATATTGAGCTAATACCGCGCCTTAATCTTAATTTCACTACACGTGCTACGAGCTACAAGCATCGATGTGAGAAAACCAGACAACTGCTACGAGTGCTACGAGCGCTACGAGCGTAGCCCTCGCTACGAATGTTCCTCTGCGCTTACTTCGTTGGCGATGCTACGCCGATTTGGTTTAAAGGGAACCTCTGTGCAAAATTTCAGCTTTATAGGTCCAAGGGTTTGGGCTGGGCGTTGATGAGTCAGTCAATCAGTCAGTCAGGACTTCTCTTTTTATTTATAAATGATAAATGATTTATTTTCTGTAAGTAGGTTTGTACAAACACTTTTACACGTCAAACATATTTTTTTTAAAACTAGATGAGTTCGACGTTTCCTATCTGACTACTCTGAGAAGAAACGCCGAAACAAACTCAGAGGTCACAGTCTCTTTTAAAGTCCAGACATAGTCTTGGTCAGATCATGTGAAGACCATGTAGATTGCAGTCTGAAATAGTGTTTTGAGGAAAAAACCACACAGATTGAGTGGACCTGTCCAGTCAGTGCACGCATTTGTCAGTAATCGTGCAGCTCAACTCAAAACTTAAGGAGCTTAGCGATTCGACGAACAATACCAAAGAAAAGACATTTGGGTAGGCCGCATAAATTACTCAAACTGTCAGACTATGACTAAAACTGAGAAAAGTATAAAATAAATAAAAAACAATGATCCACGTAGTCTTCACATTCACAATAATTAAAAATAGTATAAGTAATACTTTACAAAGTAAATATTCATGTCGTTGTATAGAATATGTAAAAAGGTATTTAAATCAACATTAATTGTGTAAATTTATTGGAGCAGCTCAATCCCAAGCCTTTTTGTCCTCAATATATAGTATTTGACAGTATAAAAGGCTTTCTGACAAAGTTTCCGCTTTATACAATTTTTTTTTTTTTTTTTTTTTTTTTTTGATATTTTTTTTTTTTTTTTTTTTTTTTTTTAATTGTACCTAACAACTAACTACACATGAATGCAATAAAGAGTTTGAGTTTGAGTTTGAGTTTGAGTTTGAATTTATTAAGGCATACTTCTTGAATGTGGCTAGGTAGTTTATTATAAAAACGTATACATTTTCATCTAAACGAACCACTTATTTTCTTAAGCCTGGTTGTAGGAACAACAAATTTGTGTTTGTTTCTAGTATTCACATTATGGACGTCACTGTATTTTTTAAAAAAATTGGTATTTTTATGAGCATACAAAAGATTTTCATAGATATACTGAGAAGGCACAGTCATTATATTAATTTCTTTAAATTTATCTCTTAGGGAGTGTCTGGGACTTAATTTGTAAATTGAACGAATAGCCCTTTTTTGTAAAACAAAAATTGTCTGAATATCGGCGGCATTTCCCCACAACAGAATACCGTACGACATCACACTATGAAAATAACTAAAGTATACTAAACGGGCTGTCTCTAAACAAGTTAAATCACGAATTTTCCTAACGGCGTACGCTGCAGCGCTAAGCTTTTTCGACAATTTATCTATATGGGGGCCCCATGATACCCATGTAAGTAATACTTTATTACATTATTTATACTACACTTCGTAAACATAAAGAGCTTACATATAACCCAGGTACTACCTATCCTTCTCGTAGAAGAAACAGGGTATGCGATTCGGTTAGACACCACACCGTCTTCTTTACACGACAATCCTGTTTTCTTGCACCGTACATATATAATAAAATCAACTCACTGCTTCACATTTTTCCTAAAAACTCACATGAAGCCAAAAACATCATTAAAAAACATCTTGCGAAACTTAACTATCAAGACACTGAATCCCTTATAACTATCGTAAAGTAACATACATCTCACACACTCATACACACACACACACACACCACACACACCACACACACGCACACACAAACATTATAGATTAATAATTTTTTCTTTTACTTTTTCCTTCTACCAGTTTCGATACCCATACTGTATTTTTATACTTGTATTTAACATAGTTATTGTAATTTGTGCTCATACCGTGGGTGAGTGTCCTGGAGGCCTGAAATACAGGGTTTCCCTAGTTTAGGCTCCAGTCCACCCCATAATCTACAATACTTATGTAGAAACTGTTACAATTAAACTGCACTATTTTTAAGTTGTGGTGGAAAATAAATAAATTTTTATCTTATCTTATCTTATCATTAAACAAGATCAAATTAAATTTTAAAAAAAGAGGCTCTCGTGGCTAAGTAATAACAGCTGCATGTGTCGATCCACCGCCACCGGGGTCGCGGGTTGTTCGAAAGAGATACCGTGGCCCGCTGGCACAGGCAACTGAAGGAACACTTGTGGGTTTTAGACAACCACTCCTAAAAAAAAAAAATTGGTCGGTCCATCAGGTTAAGCTACGTTTGCGGCGGTTGGTCCGTGGATGGGTAACCGTCTTTATATACCGAGAAGTTCCTCCGTGCCTCGGAAAGCCGTTGGTCCCGGCTGTCATTCGTGGATCTTTGACAGTCGTTACGGGTCGTCAGAAGCCCGTAAGTCTGACAACCAGTCTTACTAAGGGGTATTACCCAGTTACTGGGTTGTAGAGAAAATTATATTGTTTGTTCTTAAGTTCTAAACGTTTACCTTCGAAGCAGTAGTACCTACAAGAATCGGTTTTGCTTAAAAATATAAACCCGTTACATATTTTCCCGCTGCTTTTGCAAATGATATTCATATTACGAACATGCAACTGCAGAAATCAGAAGTACCTACATATTTCAATTAAAAAAAAACTCACACGAAAAAATAATATTACACACTCGTCCAGCAGTTGTTGAATTGTTTCTTGAATCGAGTCGATATAATCGTAATATCGATTACATCCAGTTCTCGAGAGCTCTCGACTCGAGTTCTCGAGTACGTTGTATTTCAACCCTACACGAGAAATACTTCAACCCGTTTTGTTTTCACCCCTATTGTTTAACTGTAGTGAGATTCCGAAGATAACAGTTATAATACTAATGTTTGTATGGAAATAAAAATATACATACAATAATCAACCCTTTGTTTCAAAACACTAAGTTGATTTTTGACTGACAGCAAATACTCAAAAGGTCATAAAACAATTTTAGTAGCAAAGAAAAACTGAACTATAGGTCTCTAAGTTAAGGCGTATTATTCCTTGGCATAAAATTTAAAGATGAAGTGGCTGTTAAAGAGTTAAAATACCTTTGTAAAGTCGGTTTCTTTGGTCATATAATGTTATTTTGTTTTGTTAGATCTTGTGATAAGATTTAAAAAGTAATGTTAAAGTTTTACTCCTTTATAAAGAATCGGTATTATGAATGTTTACAGTCAAATAAAAGAAACGAGTTTATTGAGTGTTGCCACTTGTTTATGTAATTTAAATAAATGTTACCTGTTATGAAACTGTTTTGTTGATGTAATGTTTTGAGTTATAACATTGAGTAGGTAATAATTTAGGTAGCAACAATCCCGACGATTACTTAATATTTGCTCTGCTTACAATTCTTCGAAAGCCACCCTTCAGTTACTTCATCAAGTGAATTATGTAAAGCGCTGACAGTTTTAATATCAGAGCCGTACTGAGTAAATACCTCAATCTGCCTAGCCTTTTCCCAAATATGTTGGGGTCGGCTTCCAGTCTAACCGGATGCAGCTGAATACCAGTATTTTACATGGAGCGACTGCCTATCTGACCTCCATAACCCAGTTACTGGGTATTACAATACCCCTTGGTAATACTGGTTGTCAGACTTTCGGGCTTCTGACGACCCGTAACGACGGTCAAAGATCCACGAATTACAGCCGGACCAACGGCTTTACGTGCTTTCCGAGGCACGAAGGAGTCTGGGTATGTAAAGATGGTCACCCATCCACGGACCAACCGCGGCAAGCGTAGCTTAACCTGATGGATAGACCAGTGCGTCTGTTATTACTTAGCCACGAGCTCCTCACTGAATAATTACCTATAGGTAGTAGGTATATTATGTAATGTCGTCGTTTAAAAGCTGGTTGGTGAGCAAGTTAGTTTTATTCAATCGTAGAGTTTTCGTTACTGTCCCAATTCAATTATTTTCAAGGTTTGCAACGTTCTTCAACAACAAAGAGGTTGTACCTAATGATAAATTATACATATTTATTTTTGTAAATTGGTTAAATACTTATACACGTCAGAAATAACTGATAAATATGTTTTAAAACTAGATGAGTTTGGTGTTTCATATATGACTACTCAGAGAAGAAAGAAACAAACTCAGGGGTCACAGTCTATTTCATAGTCCAGACATAATCTTGGTCAGGCCAAATGAGACATGTCATCTTCATTTCAGCCGAAAGACGTCCACTGCAGGACATAGGCCTCGTCACACGCCACTTCGACCGGTTCTGTGCTTCCCGCATCCAACGGATTCCTGCGGCCTTTACAAGGTCATCGATCCACCTTGTGGACGAAATACCAAAGTTTGAAATAAATTTCAATATACTTATTAGCAACCTAAAAACAAAAAAAAAATTACTGTATTAAAGAAAAAAAACTTTTTGTCTTATTAATAACAAATAAAAATTTGGATAGAACAGGGCTGAAACACGTAAAGTATCTCAGGACCTATTCTCTCATTATAATCATATTTTTTCTATGAGGACAGGACCTTTGTCTCTGTACAGACTGCACCTACTACATTTGTCTTAATTTCTCACAAAAGTGTCGCCAGAAAGCCTAAATGGCAGTGGTAGCCGGTCAGCTGACTGCTCAGTCGGGTGACAAATCGAATCATGCAGCAAATTGAGCGCTAATTTGAGCACCACACCCGTGGGAGCTGCCGCTGTGAGACGCCTCTAGGTACTAGGGAGACCATTGTTAATGGGGATTGTGGGATATTCAGATAGATAAAAGACAGAGAAAAGTATTTTTATTTAGCGAAGTAAAATATACACTACAAGAATAGTAGGAATTGCTACAACATAGTAGGTATTTTTTCAATAATAAAATATGAAAACAGCAAGAATAAAATAAATAATTCCCACCCCAAATAGCGTAGTTCTCAAGTTATACTTTGATTTGCCATATTTAGTACATACCTGAAAATGAGATGAACACCTGAACTGAAAACAGTCAAGGAAGAAATAAATTCATGTTCGCAGAAATACAAGTCCAGACTGGAGAGACACCCGAAGCCCAACCAATTGCCCGCTCAACTCACAGTACCAGATTGAGAGCTGCTTGACTAATAAGAGAGTTGTTCTCTCTTCCCTGCCAGAACATTCTACAACTGATCTGCTTATAGTTTTGGAAACCAGCAAGATAAGCTAACGAAACCAGCAAGATAAGCTAACGAAACCAGCAAGATAAGCTAACGAAACCAGCAAGATAAGCTAACGAAACCAGCAAGATAAGCTAACGAAACCAGCAAGATAAGCTAACGAAACCAGCAAGATAAGCTAACGAAACCAGCAAGATAAGCTAACGAAAAAAAAGCCTGAAAATGAGAAGAAAAGTCTGTATAATTTACAAGATTATCTTCTTGAATTAGAAAACAGTTGTTGATATGAATGAAATAAATGTTGAAATTAACGAAATTGTTCTGCTGGAATGAATGAACAGTAAGAATGAATTCAGTTGTGTTGAAATAGAAAACCAAAATAATTCCTTATCTAGTAAGTAGCAAAACGAGACAGTATGATGAGCTGTAATTACACATAACGCCACAAATAAATAGAAATAACAGTAATTTAACTTAATGTCGTTCATCAAAACGTCATTATTTTAACATGACACCTCAACAGTAAGTAAAAGATCATCGCTGCAAGTGCAACAACATTATATTTTATTTAAAATAATCCTACAAACGAGGAGCGGGATGTGGAGGCAATTATCTCAAGTCCACCTTCGTTAAAACTGCATCGCTGTTATAATTGCTTCGACAGAAAATCTTTACATGATTATTTTTTATTTCGAACAATTCCATAAATTGGATTTTTAATTATGGCATTCATGTTTTACATAATTTTAACCTATTTGTTTAAATGATAAAAATACCTATTGTTTTTCGCATCGACAAATCAGCCAACTACGAATTACCCATAACTTCAGCTTAATTTTGCAAACTGAAATAAAGATTTATTTATGTTATAAAATTAGAAAATAACGATTTTCAGATTTTTCCTTTACTTGTGCTGTGAGACCTTGCTTCTTACAAAATTTCAGGATCCTAGGTCAACGGGAAGTACCCTATAGGTTTTGATTTACTTGCTAGTATCAAAATATGTCGCATAAATGACTGTATCTTTTTATTACGTTGACTTATAAGCTTAATTTTTTTTAGAGCTCCAAGAGACCATATACCGTATTTTATATGAATTTCAACTTGACACCACCACGCGTTCAGGAGAAAAAGGGTCTTTACAGACTGACAAACAGAGAGACGGACCACGAAGTGATCCTATAAGGGTTCACTTTTTCCTTTTGAGGTACCTACTACATACCTACCCCTCAAAAAGACTAAAAATTCTAATTACATTTCATATTTCTTCCCATTCAATGGATCGTGAAAAATTATGGCAAAGGACAAATTACAATCACCTAAACTACAACAGGATTATCTCCTAAACCAAAAATGCTTAGCCACCCTACACCCCGTGGCTCCCTCTAGCGTCAGTACCAAAACATAGCCCCATGAGAAACACGCACCACCAAGCCACTCAAAGATGTAATCGCGCCATTTTTTTATTCTCCAGCCTCAGTTTAACCATTGTTTTCGGTCACTATAGTGGTGCAAAAGGTTCCCTTACAAGTTTCAAGTACCATTTCAAGTGCCAACGATATTGAGAACCTCTAACGAATTTAATTAGGGGTGACTTAAGATGACTCACTTTGTGTGAATTTTGACTTGGACTATGGGATTTTATGAGCTGTTTGGCGTTGCAATATTTTCATTTTATTTTTGTTATTTGTTTTGATCATTGACGTGTTAAGAAAAGCGCAGAATTTTAGTAGCGTCAACATTTATTTTGGTCTATTAACGTAACTGTAGCTTTTGTAATCTGTTATAGAACCATCAAATTGGCACTGCACCCTTCAAACCGAGATGCTTAACACTTGTATTTTTGTTAATCGACGAAAAAAAAGGAGGAGGTTCTCAAGTCAACATGTATATATTTTTTTTTTATGTATGACCACATATAACTTTTTTCAGAGTTGTCCGATTTTAAAGATTCTTGTTTTATTCGGTAAGGTATACCTCGAAGTTGTTCCCATGAAAAATTAGGTAAGTTTTTTTGGGTAGTTTTTGAGTTAGCTTCAATAATACTTACGTATTTTTTTCCTACTTTTTATGTCGATGATGTTCTCATTTCTTTTGCAGGTCGTGGTATTTGAATTTGTGTGGGGTAGTACAACAACTAAAGAGTGAAAATTAAAAACTTTATTACAAAAAAAAACAACCGACTTCCAAAAAAAAGTACAAAGTGAAAAATAACTTTAATTTCGGAAGTCGGTTGTAAAAATAGAAAATACAAAACCAAAGACACCGACTTCCGAAATTAAAGTTATTTTTCACTTTGTAGTCTTTTTTTGGAAGTCAGTTGTATTTTTTTTTTTTTGTAAAATAGTTGTTTTGCCAGAAATGGTCATGGTCACTGGTTGGTGGTACCAGCTAGTTGATATACTTATTTCCCGACCCTGGACGAGCTCATCCGTCACAACTAACTAACTCTACCATTAGCATTCTTTTGCCTTTTCCCAAATGATTTGGTCGGCGCAGCATATCTTCTTCTTCTATAGGTAGTTCTCTAGTCGTCATTTCAGTAGTCACCCCCCCCCCCCCCCCTTTCTACCCGTATCATCTTTCACACAGTCCATCTATCGTTTCTTTGGTCTTCCCTTACTCTACGTTAAACACCATTGTGAATACCACAAAACATGTTGTATTCCCTCCCCTCCAATAAGTTTAATTTTACCACAAAGCTTGTCTATGGTTCTAATGTATCGCCATTGACAGAAAACAATTTATTCTTCATTCAAAATAATAATAAAAAACAAAGTGTCATTCAAAAAGGACGCATCGGAAGCAGAAAGATGTGAACGTTGAAATGAATTCCGATATTAACTGACGTAAAACCGTGACGTCACAGATAAGCCAACTTTTGCGAACGACGTATATTCAAGCCGGTTGAGCGAACAGGAGTAAGTAGCATTGTGTTAATATTCTGTGGTAACAGTGATGAATAATGAATGTGTTTTAATGTTTTTTGTTGTTAGTAGTCTGCTTGTGTTGCAACAAAATGAAAATACAATTAAATTAATTTGGAAACTAACTCCCTTATTCATAAAAAAATAAAACGCTCTACAAATCTATTTTTAAAATAGTGTTTTGTCAATTTCTTTCGAATTATGATTTGAGTTTGAAAGAAGAAGACAAAACACAATTTTAACTAAAATAGGTTTGCAGAGCGTTTTAGTTTTTTATGAATAAGGGGGTTAGTATATCTACAATGAAAAAAGTATTGCTCCTTCTAAAAAAATAAGAGCAAAGTTGCTTACTTGCGAAGATCATCGTTGCTCACAGCAACAATTTTAGATGCAGTACGTATTTGTGTTCTGCGACAACCGATGAACGAATAAAAGAGTTAAAGAAAAAGTCATTTAAATCTGGGACAATCAAAAGTTCGTTTATAATAATAATAAATAAATAATAACACCAGCCTATTACTGCCCCACTGCAGGGCAAAGAGGAGAAAAATAAAATGTTAGTTAATTAGTTCGTAAAATAACAATATAAATTTTAAAATTCAATGCAAAGTTTTCAGTTTTTTAAACTGCTTTCTAACACCATGAAAGTAGCCGCCATGCTAATACGTCATCGTCATACCGCTGTGTAAATTAAAAAGTGTCAATGTCAACTGTCAACTGATCAGCGTATAAAAGTGTTTGTTTACACTGCCAACTGACGTCATGACCACAGAGCAATATGGCGTCCACTGCGTCCAGCGTTTTCGCGCGTTTAAAAATGTAAAATTTAAATGCATTTTTATGGCACTTAACGATTGAATAAAATTTTTGTGTTTTTTTTTAGTGGCTTATTAGCACTCTACCGGATGACTTTTTTTACCGTCTCGAAAAAAATTGGGTATATTAGGTGAACAGAGTAGAAGCCCATGGCATACCTAGTTTTTTTTTTTAATAGCTTAGACAGAAAAAATTATGTAAGTACCAATAAATACTACAAATTCGATGTAAACTTTTCATTTTTGTACCATAAAAACAGAAATTTTGAAAAAAAATAATAAATCGTTTTAAAATATCGAAATTCAAATCATATGCAGCAGGCATATGATTTGAAACTTTAATTAAAAAAAAAAAAAGTTAGATATGCCACAGGCTTCTACTCCGTTCACCTAATATACCCAATTTTTTTCGAGACGGTAAAAAAAGGCATCCGGTAGAATCTAATTGAGACACTTTTCAAAAATGGGTGTAAAACCCTATTAAAAAGTCACATTGGTACTTGCCCAGATTTGAACCCACAACCAGAACCACACGAGACGAGAGGCACGAGAGGCGAGGCCTTAATCACTGGGCCAGCACTACGAAAGTTCGTTTATATTACAATACATTACATAAGTACAGTGCAATTAACTTCTTGCTTTAGTAACTACTTCTTTCTTCTAACTCTATCCCAGTAATTAAGTAAATATCTGCTCTTAACACAACCCTGCGAGCACTACATCATCAGAATTATGAAGACGACGATGAAATCATTTCTATCACAATAAATATCATCACAAAGCCATCATTATGACAAACAGACACACCCGCACGTATTTTTAACAGAAAACTTCAAAAGAAACCTTTGTTAACAATCACCATTCTTATTAAAAACCACCAGATTACCACTAATCATGCTTAAAACAACCTTACGACATTGTAATAACATCTACATCAGCTGCTTAGAAAACGTTGCAGATTTGTTAATCATTTACTGGTGATTAAGGTTAATTTGAATCTTATGCAGTTGTGTTAAGGAAAAGGAAAGTGTTTAAGTAAGGTTGTGTTGCCGACAAAGACGGCTTTCATTGGGCGGATGCAGGTTTTTTGACAAATGGCCAACTGGACGATTTGTCTCGTGTAGGGCGGTGATGGCAAAGAGTAAGTTGAGAAGACAAGAAACAGATGAGACTAACCACTCAATTCCAATGTCCACTGCTGTAGAACGGGGTGTCCTGCGTGAGCGACGAATACGACGCGACGCGACGCTGCGAACGTGACGAACGCGATCAACTCAACGGCACACCCTGCTTGCGGCATATGTGGCAGTTTGCGGCGAGACGCGACGTAACGCGTACTTGTTTTGAGGGCGACCAGACGCTACACCACGAACTACGAAATGGTTGATTCAGAAGCGTTGATCGCCGAAGCGCTTGAGCAAAAATTGTTGTGGAACAAAAAACATAAACGATATTTTTCAAAAGTCTGTACTTTAAATATGAACTTTTAAGAAAAATTGTACTGTACTTCTCCATCATTCGAGAAGTAATGACCAAAATCATTACGTCGAGTCGTATTCGTCGCTCACGCAGGACACCGCGTTAAAGCTTCCGTCGTTCTCCATACAGCTATGTTTATGTAGTACATATCATGTGACACGATATGTACCATAACAGGACGCCTGTAATCCACTAAAGGTTGGGCAGAGGTGTACCTATAGTACACCCACATTTCGGCCGTTATGTTAAGGCCCATGTGATAGGGGGCGAGCCTATTGCCGTCAAGTGGGCACAAATCCAGACTCCGGGCTGCTCCTGAGAAATTCCTAATGGAAAACACTTTGCCAGACGTGGGAATCGAATCCACGACTTCATGCTCAACAGTAAAGCTCTCGATCGCTAGACCAACGAGACAGTCTTGAATCTTGATGTTAACTCCCATGAAATACACAAAACATACTTTTCCCCATCATGGTTAAAAAACATTTTTTACATTCTCAGTCGAGCCTGTGAACCTTGCCTTGCATGTTGAATATGCTAAACATGCAAGGTTCAAAGGCTCAACCTTCTAAGTCCTAACTAAACCTTATAAAAACTAGATAGCTTGTTTCTTTCCTATACTGGAACAGTAACTAAACTATTATAAATACAGAGTGTAAAAAATTAAATTAAAAATTTAAAAAACCCCCAACGCAAAAAAGAAAAGAGAACATTTAAAAAGTCAAAAATAATAGGTACCTATCGTTGAGCCATCAAATTCGATTGAGTAATACCTATATATATTTTAATTACAGAAATTGATGGATGGCACGATAAGGTTTGCTCATTGAATTGGCGCTATAATTTCGCGGCGGGGTACCGCATATGTACATTGTCAATCAAGTGAAGGGTCTGACTTACTTATGCGGTACCCCGCCGTGACATTATAGCGCCAATTCAATGAGGAAACCTTATCGTGCCATCCATCAATTTCTGTAATTAAAATATGGTATTACTCAATCGAATTTGATGGCTCAACGATAGGTACCTATTATTTTTGACTTTTTAAATGTTCTCTTTTCTTTTTTGCGTTGGGGGTTTTTTAAATTTTTAATTTAATTTTTATTTTAACCTTTTTAAACTTTTTAAACAATTTAACAATACAGAAATGCATTTTTATTACTGCAGAATGTTAAGTTTCTCTGCACATAACATTAACTTATAATGATGCCACCACCGTACTGCAAATACAGTTAAATACTGATAAAAAAACGAATACAAACACTACTATCTGCTATTTTTTTTTTGAAGAGTGTACTAGTGTGCTGGATATCCTGACTGCAACATCAGCTCATCGTGTAGCCACCATTGCATTGTATGTAGAATAAAATACTGATCAAAACGAACCCAAACACGACATATCTGCTATATTATTTTACCAAGAGTATTCTAGTGTGCTGGATATCCTGGCTGCAGCATCAGCTCACCGTGTTGCCACCATTGCATTGTATGTAGAATAAAATTCTGATCAAAACGAATCCAAACACGACATATCTGCTATTACTTTTTCAAGAGTATTCTAGTGTGCTTGACATTCTGGCTGCAGCATCAGTTCATCGTGTTGCCACCATTGCATTGTATGTAGAATCAAATACTGATGTAAATGAATCCAAACACGACATATCTGCTATTACTTTTTCAAGAGTGTTCTAGTGTGCTGGACATCCTGGCTGCAGCATCAGCTCATCCTGTTGCCACCATTGCATTGTATATAGAATCAAATACTGATGTAAATGAATCAAAACACGACATTTCTGCTACTAATTTTTCAAGAGTGTATCCAGCACACTAGTGCTGGATATCCTGGCTGCAGCATCAGACCAAGAATTCCATAATCTTGCATAGATAGATAGCATACATGGATGTGTCAAATTTTAGGTCACACTAAGGTTTGAAAGTAAAGTAATACCCATTACGCGTCTAAGATCCCTACCGCAGCTAACAAAAGAGCGAATAACTTTGAAACGGCTGAACCGATTTTGATAAAACATGTCTAAGAACCATCGCTGGAAAACCTGCTTTCAAATAAAAAAAACCGCATCCAAATCAGTCCACCCGTTTAAGCGCTACGGTGCCACAGCCAGACACACAGACACACACACACACACACACACACACACACATAGCGGTCAAACTTATAACACCCCTCTTTTTGCGTCGGGGGTTAAAAACTTATAACACCCCTCTTTTTGCGTCGGGGGTTAAAAATACCCATCATCACACCACCGCCACCACCACCACCACCGTTCACCATCATCCACTTTGAACAATAATACACATTAAGCCAACGTTCGCACGGACGTAAAAATATCGCGGCGGGATTTTATCGCGCACTGGATTTTCAACTCTCGATGTTGAGCCGAGCTTTGAGAATCCAACTTAACAACAACAGAGTGCATTCCAGCGCGTCGAAAAAAAACACAGTGTTGGATTTTCAACACTCTGCGCTAAAATCCAATGCGCGGAACAAAATCGCCGCGATACTTTTACTTCCGAGCGAACGTCGACTAAAACTGTCAATCGTCAATTTTATTCCACGGATGAAAGATATTTTGAAGTTAGAAAAATCTACCTAATTGTACTCCCAGAGGCTGCCACTGCACGGGTACAAATACATCATCCCCACTACCACATCTGCCCATTCCCTATCTGTGTCAGGGCGGGCAAGCCCAGTAATGGTCATAAAAGGATGTTACGATATTATATCATTTTTCCCCGAGCACAATACTGAATGTGTATGCCGCCATTTCCGCTCCCTAATGCGTTCCCCCACATTAATATTATGTTTAGTATCCAAGAGTTTTTGTTGCTTTATTTCTACGTAAATTTCAGTTTTGTGGACAGCTAATGGTGCAATTTTAGAAAAGAGAGCTATTTTTCTTTTTACCAAAACGTTTTGTAAGTGTCTGATAACTCTTTAAACGTCGATTGCACACCCAGGTGTTAAGATAACAATAGAAAATCTATTGTGTCTGCTAATTCGCGTGCGACGGGTTAAGAAAAGTGATCATCATTCAATTAAAAAGCTTTCTTGCCTACGTCCTACTGCGCATGACCACCACAGAATATTAGGTTGATTCTTTAAAGTATAGACTCGACGTCAATGATTATAGACATTCTGGCTGATGACACTAGAGTCTGCAATCGGGCAGGTAAGATGTATAACTGGAACAGTCAACAGAAGAACTGATCCATCCATAGAAATGGATTTTGTCGACGGAAGAATAGACAAAATGACAGATTGTAGAAATATTTCTAACGTCTAAGCATATTTTAACATTGGAAATGTTTTTCGATCGCTCCGATAGAGGCCCTCTTTTCAAGAAAAGTGCGACATGCCGATATTTCCGTTATTTCTAAGTCAATATAGTTAATTGAGGTGTCAAAATGTTTGTATTGACGAGGGCTACAATGTACAAAAAAGTAAAATTGAATTAGTCAAATATTTCTTTAAAAAAATAAAGAAAATACCACTAAAATGGTCATATTTATGGGGTCCATAATGTACCCAACATCTAGTCTAATTTATGAATATTTAAAAAAAAAAATCTACATGTACATGTTCAGGAAGGTTATGCCTCCCACTGTTTTTCGAAATTAAAAAAAAAACAATAATATATTTTGGAGTTACAACGATTTGAAGATCTAGGTTTGAGCGCCTCGGGCGCTCGCGTTTGGTACCACTTTTGTGCTAATTTGAGTTCTATGCGCGAGGCTTAAGGTTTATGGGTGTTACCCATGTGTTACCACTGTGTTACACGTGCCGTCTACCGTACGACAAAGCTGTAGAACTATGTAAGTATACTATTAAAACCACTGTATTTTTCTAAAATAAATAAGTAAATGTTTAAAAAATCAACATAAAAATAAACAAATAAGTATAAATGTTCGTACTACAGCTGTTAGTGTGCAGTATTAAAACTCATTTTTACGGTTATATAATAAAATGTAAATGTATAAATTTACTTAAAAATATAGTAGATTGTTAAACATGGTAAGTATGTAAGTAATCATTACACCCGAGATATTTGTGCTTAAAGTTGCTACTTTCAGAGATTACGTGTTAGTTTATCAAAGCTTTTAGTGTGTAGTATAGAAGTAGTGTTAAAACCTCAGTATTTTCGATAATAAATAATTAAATGTAAATCACCATAAAATGCATTAGTAGTAGGTATTGAAATGTCTGTATTTTCTATTACAATAAAATTAAAATAAAATATTTATGTAAAATACATGCTAGGTACAACAAAGCTGTTAGTGTGTAGTACCTACATATAGAAGCAGTATTAAAACCTCAGTATTTTCTATAATACTTAAATGAAAATAAATGTTTTTAAAAATTAACATGAAAATAAGTAAGTAAGCATGTTCGTATAACAAAACTGTAGTATGTGGCCAATCAATCTGCCTAGCCTATTCCCAACTATGTTGGGGTCGGCTTAAGTAATATAGAAATAGTATTGAAACCTGTGTATTTTCTATAAATTAAAATAAATGTTTGAAAAATAATAATAAACATACTTGTTCGTACATTATAGCTGTAGAACTAATACTAACTAGCATTAGTAGTATTGAAAAGCCTGTATTTTCTCTTAAAATAAAATATTTTGAAAAATAAAAATAACTGTTCCCTTGTTTGTTTTCTTTTTTCATTACCGAAGTTCATTTCCAATGCTATTTGAAGGTCATGTGGTGCATGAGATCTGTGAATTTTTGTCTATTCTTCCTTAGACAAAACTCGTTCTATGATGGTAATGCTACGCGTGCTGAATGTAACGAAGAAATATTTTTGAAACAAGAGTCAGCACTTAGTCAAGAACCCAGCCATCAGTACCTAATTCAGACCAATAATAAAATTACTGTCTGTTTGTCCACCGCACCGGGAATGGGACGTCAACGAGAAACGAGATTGTTCGGCCATTAGTAAATGTACTGTCGCTATTTCGGCACCGTCATTATTTTTCTCGTTGACGTACCGTGGACAAACAGTGAGTTATGAGTTTTATTCCCAAAAAAATACACCTATTGTCTATTCTATTCAATTTTTAATAAATGACAAGCAAAGCCGATGTCGACTATTCTGCCAATGTCTAAAGTGACCTAGAAAAACAACAAATGTTCATGAGAAAAGAGTAATAGTTTTTTTTTATTATTAAAAAGTTAATCGTGTACTAGATATTTATTTGACATGGGACCTGTCCGTCTGAGTTTTATTCCAACGCACGACACGTACTTACCTATGTTCGTAGTACATACGACATAGGCGTCAAAATAAAATCCTTTGCCAATCCTATGACTGAATTTACGCGTCAGACGGACAGGTCCCATGTCAAATGAATATCTATACCATTAACTTTTTAATTTTAAAAAATCAATTACTCAACTCCATTCAATCTAATACCCACATAACATAGTTATGAAGCCCCAATAAAGTAGCACTAACATTTAACTACACACAGTCACATTGTAGCCTAGCTAGCGATACTAAACGGTTTAACCGTTCATCTGACTAAAATGCTGTTTATTACCAATCTCGTAGCACTGAATGGGTTAAGACAGAGTTGCTTCTTCCAATTCAATCACTTTGTTTCTATGACTCTAGACGGTGCAGTAAGGAGGGGTTGAAATGGCGTAAAATTGTATTTCCAGCAAGATGATTGGTTAAAAAAAAAGTTCTAGCTATGTCAGGAAAATAATCTAGATAAGAGAAACTCGACATTAATAAGATCTAATTCGTTTTAAGTGTTTTCTAGTACCTCTATCAATCAATCTGCCTAGCCTTTTCCCAACCATGTTGGGGTCGGCTTCCAGTCTAACCGGATGCAGCTGAATACCAGTATTTTCCATGGAGCGACTGTCTATCTGACCTCCACAAACCAGTAACTGGGTAATACGATACTCCTGGGTAAGACTGGTTGTCAGACTTCGGGCTTCTGACGACCCGTAACGACTGTCAAAGATCCACGAATGACAGCCGGGACCAACGGCTTAACGTGCTTTCCGAGGCACGGAGGAATCTCGGTATGTAAAGATGGTCACCCATCCACGGACCAACCCCGGCAAACGTAGACCTGACGGATCGACCCGTGCGGCTGTTATTACTTAGCCACGAGCTCTTTCAGTAGGTCTGAAGAGCTTTCTAGTACCTTTATCTAGGTTCTTATTTGGCACATCTCGCGACATAATTCGAAACCACATTTCTTGAAACATCACCCAATAAGTGTACAACACTTTCTTTCCCTTTGCCTCATTTGAGAAAGAGTGTTTAAAAATAGGGTATTTATAAAAGTGTTTTTAGACAGTATTTTTAACGGTCTTTAATTATCAATACCGTTATCTTTGTCAATTATTACAATACAGGTACGTAGGTTGACAATCGCTTGTAGCAAGCAACAGAATGACTAACCCTTGTTGTCCGTTTAACTACTTACATGTAATAAAGTGCAAAGTTCGACGCAGTCTCTGCATGGTGAAGTCAACAGATCATCAATCAAATTAATTTTGCCGGGGAGTTTGTTGCGCCACTTTTTTCCAGCTAAAGCACTAAGAAGTGGTGAAGGTCTTATGTAATTTAGGCGCTCAAAAACTACTAATTGTCAGCCTAGTTTGAATATATGACTTTTAATTTTGAATTCCGAAGGCTTATGATTTTTCAAATCCATACATACCACTTTCCTACAACCGTACTATAAGTACTGAATCTTATCCACTTTGTCTAAAATATTCTGAAGGCACTCGGTTGTCCTCCGGCCCTCCCAGAGGGATAATTTGCATTATACATTGAATACTATTGTCTGTGCCACTTAGATAAGTGTTGAGGGACCCTAGGTTTTATTGGACGCTTTAGAGGACTCAGTTGAAAGGTTTTTAATTTGTAGTGGTCGTGTATGGTTACAATGTTAGCAAATTTTACTTGATAGAGTTTTGTCGGAATTTGAAGCTCTTTTTAGTGTATTTATATGTGTGTTTTGTGTGCTGTAGGAGGACATATAGTGACCTTATTGGTGATGTTCTTCAGAAAGGTCAGGTGCGTAGTCCTCACAACCGGCGCGCGTGTGTGACCAGCACCCTAATTGCGTAACACATTACCAATCGGAGTTGGTTTCATTTTGACAGTTCAGCAACATTCATTGCGTTATTTACGCTGCCGAGCAGACAAATCTTTCGAACATATGAAGCAATGGATTAGCAATTTGTTTCAAAATGATTCAAACTCCGATTGATAATGTGTTACGAAATTAGGGTGCAGATATATGAACGAAAACGAGGCAAAAAGAGAATGTAAGGATCGCAGCAGGGGGCGTTCTGTAGTTTCTGCCTACCCCCATAGTAAGAAGGCATGAGTTTATGTATGTGTATGTTATGTAACAGAGTCACATACAGACTAGGAGTCTAACCTGAATAACTTATGTGCAGCGATGAGATGTTTGATTCGAAAGCAGAGTGAACAGTGAGCTCGAATGATAGGTACCTAAAATTTAATTATTGACCTCATGATTATTCAAATAAATCAATCAAATCAAATAATAAATCATTGGTAAATCAATATCGACGGCAGCAAAGTAGAAAGAGTCAACTGCACTTTTTACGAAATTCATTTTTTTACACAGAATTCTTTGTTTTATCATAGGATTTCTTTTCGGTTGAATTCTCATTTTTTACTAATATTAAGTCACGTATCTATAGACATCTACCGTATTTTGGAGAGGGGGGAATTAACGGAGATTACTTAACCATTTCCTTAATGTTGTAACACAGTTTTGCGTTGAAATCGCTCTCCTGTAAAATTATGATTTTGCAGACATGTCATACATACTTTGTGGCCGTCGCCGTAGTATGTTAGAAATGCCCATAACATATGAACATAATTGCTCAGTGCTCAAAGGGCATTTAGAGACTGCTTATAAATACACTACAGTGTATTTTAAAGTTAGGTACCTACTCAAAAGCAAGAAAAAGCTAAACAGCAACAACAGCACGAACAACATTGCAATAAGTAACACTAAAAGCGACAACTAAAACGTTTTCGTTTCAAACAAACTTTCCTAAACGATACAAAAACACAATATTTCACAAAAGTACGGCCATTTTGTCTGTTTATTATCAATTTATCACAGTTTACTCAACGATCCATTAACGTATTTACACAAAAATACTTAGTTATTTATTTAACTTTTATTTGTTATACTGCGCAAAACTTAAAACACCATTAGGATATCATTTTTATTCACAAACTTAATCTTCCAATAACTATTACTATTTGAGACGCAGTGAGACGAAAGTTGTAATGATTTGGAAAAAATAATACAATTTTCCAATCGATTGGACGGTCAAATGGGTTTCCTATCACCCCCTTACCCTTCGTGAATATTTTGTGTTCACTGACTGAAGGGTAAGTAATGTCTGTTTTCTATCATAAATAGTATAATTTATAATTTAAGTGGTATCTTTCCGCAATAAACAAATTGGGAAATTAGTGGATCAGTTCTTTTCAAAATTTGTTTCAAATTGCTTTTAACTCAGTAAACAATTAATAGCTAGCGTAATTTATCATAAAGGCACAATAAGTATTATTTTGTATTTGATAAATCAGTTTTGCATAAAATTTCAAAACTTTTTAGAAGAGTTATCTCATATTATAGATTTTATGCTTTTTTTTTATAGAATTTGTAGGGTTTACGCTCAGACAAGTCATCATGCAAGATATTATGGTGCTACAAACTCAGAACCAGAAACCATTACTTCACGACAGCACATCAATGTAATTATTCTGATAACTTCACCCTAAAAACTCCAAAAACGATTACAAATCAAACCGAAAGCTTCGTCAGTCGGGTGGTGTGAAATAAATAATGTAAAACGAGCTAATTGAAAGCATACGGAACGTAACTCGATAGAATTAGTGTTGATTTTGTCCATGTTTGAACATCTGGCGCACTGGGCACTGTGTTTAAATTGCATTGTCTGTCTGTAATGTTGTTGTGGGGCGTTTTTTGTTTATTGTGATGTAAGTGAAATGGTCTGATAAAATACTTGGATTTTAGTGTAATAATGTGAAATAACTACTACCAAATAACTTTAGTTACCTACTTACTTAATAAGTCGAGTTACAAGCTTTGCATAGTAAGTTGTGGGTTCATAAACCAGACAGGACATTTGTTGTACTATTCTACTTTCCAAGTGTTTCTAAGACTCTTACGAAAATATCGGAAACTTAGAGTTCACCTTGCAAGGTGATGACAGATGTGAGTGGCGTCCAAGGACTGGATGACGAAGTGTCGGTCGTCCGACAGGAGATGGGCAGACGACGTTGTTACCAAGGCGGTTAGAACCTGGATGAGGCTGGCACAGAAGCGTGGGGATTGTGCCCAGCAGTGGGTGATGTCGGGCTGTGGATGACGATGAACCAAGAACTGATTAATTAATATTATAAGAACAATTATTACCTGAAACTCAGATTATTTCACATATTCAATTTCCAAATATCTGAAATCCGTAGTTTCTTATACACTTATTCAAACTTTTTATAACATCCACCATATTTACCGCGTCACGAGTCATGAAACATATTTATATGAGAAGAAGACACAGCCACCCTTTTAGAGGTCCTATAAATAACATTACAGTTGTCCCCCATGGAATGGCACAAACATGTAAATAAAAAATCATGCTCTGAGGTTCCGGGCACTCGACATAAGTTTCTTATAGGGATGGGGTAGTACGGGAATTCTAATGCAGAATAATTGTAGAGATTCCCGGGTTTTAGTAACTCCGGGACTGGAAAGCTAAGTACTATGTAAACAAACTTTACAATACAGTGAAACATGCTACAACTGATTGACAATATGATAATTGTAGTCAAATTGACCGGCTATAGAAGATTACCAAATATGTATTTATGAACCCATTATCTTGTCCCTGCACTGGTAAAAGTATATAAGAGGAATCTCACTCATTCTTTTGCATTACTAATTCCTAATTCTTATTCACCTTTACAACCACACCAAAAATCAGTCAAGAGAAGATATCTCCGATTCTACGCAAAATTACTGCATAACTGCGAAAAAGACCGTCCCAAATCCCGGCGAACTATCTCAGCCCTAGTTCCGAGTCATTTGACACACCGTTAATACGTTTCCGTACACAATTCATTTTGTACACAAGAACGTCGTTTCTGCACACTGTGCGAGCATTAGACCGCTCATTATTAGGGGACATAATGCTTAAGAGCATTATTTGGCGACTTATTTAGATATCGGACCCAATGTGCAACTAACTATTAATAGTTTATGTTAATGAATTGAGTTTGTGAAGTTGTGATAGCTTTTAGGACAAATAAGGTTTATATAAATATTTATTGTTTTGTTTTGTTAGTGTTTCGCCTCCGTAAACCACTGTTTATGAACCAGAACTTACTTAATTAAAAAAAAATGTAAACAGTGGCAATATTTTAAGGGGTCATTGCACTCATCGTTATACACTTTTACTGTGGGACCAAACCTGAAATCGCGAAAAAAAATCCGCTGTTCCCTACATTTTCACGAATTATGCGAACATAAATGTACTGAACAGCTGATTTTTTTTTCACGATTTCAGGTTTGGTCCGATACTTAAAGTTGTTCATAATGATGAGTACAATGACCCTTTAAAATATAACAGGTAACATTTTAAAAGAAAAAACAGAAAACATCAACTCATTCTCAAATTAATGTCAATCAAAATCTTAGATAGATCGAGCCACCGCGTGCCCGGTCATGAGACAGCAATATAATGCTTTTTCTAGTTTATGTGGTATTAGAAATGAGGTTTAATGTAAGAAATCTTCCATATTTTGAACTGAAACCACAATCACACAATGACAAAAACACAATGCAAAAACTGTCCAAAAAAACAGTGAAAGCACTTTGTTTGGCTAACATTTGAAAGTTCGCCAAGCAAAAATACGGCACGCCGAAGACAGAAGATACAATGCTTTGTCTCAATTTTCCTACTAATTTCGTATATACGTGTCTCACTTCCACACTTCACACTGTAATCATGGCAACGTCTATATGTTTACTGTCATTGATCAAAATGCATTACTTAATTTCAATATTCAACCAGCAGTAATTATCCACGTCTGCCCACCAAACCGAAAGTACAGGGACATTTAATAAACAAAACATGCCCAAACAATCATTAGTGCTGAAACCCACAAATTGTCTGGAAAAAAATATAAACACAAACATTTCCACCCATATTCTTCCACAAAAAAAAACCTCATCTGCCTACATAGTACATACAATCCTTAAAAACATTGTACCGTGAAAGCCTTCGCAAATAATATCGTATTCAAGCACATTTCACGCCTTTGCAATATTATATCAACGCGTAGGGAAGTTGTTAAGGATGACAAACGGATAAAAATACCGTGTAACTGGCAAAGTTGAATATATTCGAATAACCGAATGTCGCATGTCTCGGTGATGAACAGCAAGGTGGGAACTACTGGAAACGGCCGACAGATTAGTATTATAGAAGTGAGTTGATTAAATCAGAATGTTAGCGGGAATTTGTATGTACTTACTATCACCGATTTTTGCGCTTCACCCCCATAAGGTCGCTTTTCACATGCACGGCCAAGGGCAGGCCTTATGGGGGTGAAGCGCAAAAACCGGTGATAGTACTTAATAGTTAAGGAAAATAATTGTTTTTATTTGAATTTAAGACCAATATTAAAGAAGTCGGTTAATTAATCCCGATACGTTGAGACATATTTGTTTGTCTATCATGTATATCATTAAAAAATATTGGAAACGTACTTTTTCTATTTTTACCTAATTAAAAGATTACGACGACACATTGAGTTAAAATGTGTCATGACGTCACTCCTTGCTTTTATACGTAGTTTGTTATAGTTGTGACGTAGCGAGCCTCCACTTCCCAACTTTAATGCGTTTTATATAAGTTTTTTTTTTTTTATTAATATGATAAAGCAAAAAATACGTGGCTAATATTTTTTTATTGATTGACGGACTAAATGGAATTTTGTTTTTACCCAGGCATCATCCGTATTGTGTGATCAAGAGAATAGGTAATCAAAACAGTATCTGCCTAATTAAAAAGGCCATCTTGTAGAGAAGTATTACCATTACATTCCAGTATTTAAAACTTATGAAACCAGTCTGAGAACTTTCGAAAAATGTCGTCATTTTCATATCAAAAACCAAAATATTCACGTCACGACATGTATGATTAATTGATTAGGTATTATCTGTTAAGTCACAATAGATAATTTTGTCCAAGACAATGTGACACAGGTTCTGATACGGTGAGTGGCCTCTCTTCACAGTGAACATCAAAAAGCCAAACAATAATCCTTCCCAAACATTTCTAGACTCAGTCAAATCATTTCTTGCAAACTTCTTTACATCGGAGACCGTCCCACATTCAGCATACAACTTTTGGCCCATTTGTGACTCGTTTGAATATACACAGATATCTGCCTGACCAACTTACTTTGCAACCCTCAAACAACTCAGCATCCTTTGGTGCTGTAGTAATAAGGTTCAAACTTGCATGGAGAACGGTTTCTTGGCCGGAAAACGACAATTTGTTTCCACCATACATGGAAAAAGCTGGATTCTCATGCTGCGATTCATCCATCATTCATTCTTCATGTGCGGTGTGAAAGACGTCTGTGACGATTATGACGTGCGCTTCAATGTGACAACGACAAATGCTGGCAACGACGCCTTTAATACCATTGTTTTAAATGCGTTTTTTGATTGTCAATGCAACATTCTAAGTTTGTTGTGCTTTGAACAGTTTTGTACTTCATTTCCATTTTGGAACGTCGTTTCCTACTCGTATTCACACGCAAGTTTCAACTTTATTCTTAAAAGAATAGATTCAAAATTCGATTACGTAAAAAGGTTTACTGAAAACCTTTTCAGACTAACATTTAAGTGTAACGAAGCTTTGATAATACATAGCAGTTATTCGTCAGAATTGCATCCCGTAATTTTTACCAGACCGAACCAAACTCTTCATCTTCTGCACAAGGTCTAAATTTCCTTGTCAATATACGGATAGTGCTTAAGCCCAGTGAGATAGGTGTTAGACAGTTGTCTAGCATTGTTCTTGGCTCTTGCAGAGATGTTTTGGATGAATGCGTCGCATGATATTGAATGACGCGAGACATGAATGTTTGTGAACAAGAGATAAGTATCAAAAGGATACGTAGTGTTTTTGTATCAAAAGCTGATACGGTTCTGTCAAGTGCTCAACAAAGTAATAACGTTGTGTCGTAACTCTTGCCTCATTGTTGCTAAAAGGTTAAGTAAGGCGAAGTTTTAAGTATTGCGCAACAAAAGGGTTGTTTCTTCAACTATTAAGTCATCGAGGTAAACGAAATGAAAAACAAATCGAATAAAAAACGTGTAAGAGGCTTGTGTTCTTAAGTAAATGTTATTATTCCTGTAACCAAGGAAGATTTTTAGCCGTCTTGTTAGCCCAAATGAATAAATTAATAAAAATGCTTATACCTCGTAGTTTAGATTTTCACACTGGCATCTGCTAGTATCCTATTGATAAATCTAATCCGTCCAAGTAGCTGTTTCATTTAGAAAACAGTCATATAACCATAGTTTTGATTCATAACTAGCAACTGATACTTATCTATGGTAAATCTACTTCAGATTTCAGAATTTTCCACCTACAAATTCCATACTCCCTACTCCTCTCAGAGAGGAAGCTTGTGTCCCATCAGTGATAACATTATAGGCTGATTAGGGTGTAGACTTAACTGACCTGTAGGTACCATAAATTTAAAACAAGGAGTTTTTCACTAAAAACAAACTACTATATAAGCCTTGCCTACCGCTTTATTACGACATTGAAAACCCTTCGATTTTTCGAAACATTTCGCGAACTTGTTAAACTTTTAGTTCGAATCTGAGCTTAACACGTTTTTCTCCAAAACGTGTATCGGCGTCACGTGTAGGTGTGACGTCACAATACGCGTTTTGTTTGTAGTTCGGTGGCGGCTAACGTAACGTATTACGGTAACCGTATTGTTTTGAATGTTTTTATGACGTTGGAGTTGATTGATCCTGGGTGTGCTCTGATCGAAGTTCATCTTGGTCGAATAACGGTGTCTTAGGTTATGAAGTAAAAAACGGTAGGCACTTGACTTTTGAGGTAACAACTGTCAAACTCAAGGTACCGTCGGGAAGTACCTTAAGGAATAGGTACTCAAGGAAGATTTATGCCATTAATTGCGACTTTCCCTCGACTCTTTCACCCACGTTTGTTAAACAGAGCTGATTATTTCATTTGAATAACTTATCCAATAGTGTTTTCAATGGATTTCCAAAGGTTTCTCAATTATCTGTATGATAATCCCGAACTACGTTATTTACGAGATGCCGAAAACCCCATAGAATTTTATGACAGTGTAGAATTCCAAAGACGCTATGTTTTAGGAAAGAAACTGTGTTGAATATGTTGTTACCACTTGTGTTCAATAACAGAGCTATGTCCAGTAACAGAGGACTACCCATTCCACCTTTAATTCAGTTGTTAATTGCGCTGAGTTTAATTTGTATTTACTTAATAATTAATTCTTGGACACACAACTTTTCCAACTCACTGAATATTTTTCAAAACTGAGATAAAACTCAACAACCAACCATAACACAACAAACAAATCAAAGTTCAAATGTAAACATTATCAAAAGCAAAACAGACTCGACGCGACACAGATAAAAAAACAGCAATCTGACAACAGCTATTGAGTGACCATAGACAAAAAAAAACAAAGTGTATGCTGAATCTATGATTCAATGACGTATACAATGACGTTTTTCCTCGACTCAACCTCACTCGAGGATCCTCAAGATTACCTCACGACAAGACCGAGTTTTAACTAAGAATACCGATTTCGAGGATTTCGAGGAGGTGATCCATAGGGTAACCTCAGTTGAGTCGAGGTCGAGGAAGTTTCGAGGAAACGTCTTAGAATATGGGTGTAAGACTGTCCACACGAGGTCGACCAGAACTAATCTAGACGGACAAAACCGAAATAAACACATGGTTAAAAGGTGAATCATACATAATTATTATTTATTTCGTTACACAAAATAATGTAAGAATCTTTAACGTTTGTTTTTTTTTAAACACGCCACGTAACAAACAAATAAGTAGAAAAGAACTAAACAAGAAGCAGGAAAATAATAAGGATAACATTTTACATAAAAGAAAATAATTACCCTTACATAGAATTTACTAGAAAATTCCACAAGAACAGTGAAAGACCCTCTTTGTAAAATACATAGGAATATTCCGAGGTGGTTAAATGTCGGGTTGTTTATTGACCTAGGGGTTAAATTGTAGAAACAAAATGTCAATTTGCCAATGCACCGGTGAGGTTTCTTTAATTACTATTTTAGTTATAACTGAAGACTTTTCAAAGGTTGAGGGTGATATAGAGCTGCTGTTACCAATTGTTTTGCTCGATTCCTTATTTATGAATCGCTTCGGTTACAAATCGTAGCTTTTTGAAAGTGAAATCTCTTTGACATAATCTATATAATTGATTACCTAATAAAAAACAAATAAAAAACGTGTGCGGTCGGGATCACAGTATGATTTAAAACAAAAACAAAATTTACGCAGCCGCCATCTTTGATTTACATTTTAACGTATCGGCTATAACAACATCCTCGAAAACTTTGAAAACACGACACCCATGATGAAAAATTTTAAAATTTTCGCAGCCGCCATCTTGGATTTTCATTTTGACCAAATTCCCAGAGACAGAGAGGGAAAGAAAGTCGCATAAAGTTTTTTCGTAACGTCACAATTTCTGCAGTTTACTCCTACCACAAACCACGTTACTGAACTTCGTTTCAAAAATATGTTGCATGTATATACACGTAGGTACACACGGCTACAGATCAAGCTATACATTTCCAGTATAAGCTGATCTCGCATTGTATAGGATTTCCTTACAATGAGAGGTCAGTGTAAACTGGAAATGTATAGCTTGATGTGTAGCCGTGTGTACAAGCTATTGACGGAGATAAGATACATCGTTCATCAAATCCAGTCTCTTATCAGTCCTAAAGAATTGTTCAAGGCGGTCGCGGTGCTACCCAGCCAAACTATGAGAGATTAATCTTTGAGTAACATACGCAATGACATAAAATGTGAGCCAAAATCCTTGCACATCATCAGCTCCATATAACTCTTCAACAATCAAGTTTTCAATTAATGGAAAGCTTATTATAGAAAAATCGTTTCACCCCCCAAGGGGGGGGGGGGGTGAAGGGTGCGCAATAATAAAATTAATTAAACACCCCTTTATGTAACCCTGTGATCTTTCTTCGATTAAATTGCTAATAATAATTCAAAACGTACGATATCGAATAAATCGAAATACCATAATTTGTGATTGGATATTATTGTTTGTTTTGGGTAACTTATTTACCCGTAGAACTTAGTACCTAACAGTCTTTACAATAACTCCCAATCTTGGGTTTCCTGAAGTTGTAACGAAATAGCAATGTGAATGGAAAATCTTTGTGGTAAAATTATATTGTAGTATACTAGCGAGCCGCCCCTGCTTCGCACGGTTTAAGACGCTGCCAAAATAAATTGGAGGATTTTTCGTAACCATTTATTTCACTATTGCAGCATGTATGGATTTAATTTTTGGATATATGTTTATTGACTATTTGATTAATACTTTGACTGAAGGAAACACGATTGGGTTAAATTTCCTCGATAGAATTTAATTCCGAAAAGACCTCTACTTTTTTATGTTTTTTTCTATAATTCTGAAATCCTAAGTAATTTCATTGCAAAATTGCATTTAAAATGTGCGTATTAGGTAATTGAAAATTCTGGCTGAACATAATTTTGATAGATCGATAGCTTAATTTATTTTTAAACAATTTTTATTTCATTTGGCGCTTTTATTTTGGTTCCAGCGCGTTGTCGCGCGCTCTTTTTTTCGCATGTGGAAGTAATTGACTGTCACTTTCTTATTCCCGCCCAGTTCACTTTTTTTCTATCACCTTAAATAATAAATAAATAAAACCTGTTTACACCTACCACCAAGTTTCGTCCAGATCGGATGTAAAATACAACCTGTAGAGTACCAACAAACTGATAGAGGAATACAAATTTTGCCAGACAGAAGCAGAGACGCTTCGCTCGGTCAGTTATTCATGATGATCAAATAATGTATCACAAACAAACATTAAGGAAAACATTATTATGATAGTGAAAACCGCATCAAAATCCGTTGAGTAGTATAGATGAACAACGCGGTCACATACAGACACGAAAAGCGACTTTACCTGATGCATTGGGCTGCATCAATTGGGTACCGCAGTTATAATTGATGCAGCCTACTGTACCTATAAATAGGTATAGATTTATAGAGTTACACAACCAAACAAACAAGCAAGCTTGCTATTGGTACCAAGTAATCCTACTTCCTACATTATAAAAAAAACCGGTCAAGAGCGAGTCGGACTCGCGCACCGAGGGTTCCGTTCCGATTTCTGAAAAAGTGTGCTATTTAGAGACATCGTTTTATTTTTCCTGTAATCTTTACATAAACTTCTATCACATAGAATAATTTCAGACTTTTCTCTTTGCAAACTTCGGAGATAAGGGGGGGGGGGGAACGGTATTTTTTTTTACATTTTTCGTCAAAAGTCGGAATATATGCGGCCTAAAAAAAAAAAAAATAGTTTGAGAATGTGCAAGCAGCGCTCTTTCATATGATACCCCACATGACCTAGTAGCTCCACTTTAAATTTTTAAGACCCCCTTTCAGTCCTTTTTGCAAAATAAATATAAATGTTTATATTTCTTTCTTATTTGCAAAATAGTTGAGTAAACGTCATCTAAAACTATTCCAAATTTCAAGTTGATAGCATCAGTAGTTCTTGAGATATCCAGCTGTGACAGACAGACAGACAGACAGACAGACAGACAGACAGACAGACAGACAGACAGACTGAGTCACACCATAAGGGTTCCTTTTTTACCATTTTGGTACGGAACCCTAAAAATGCGAAGTTTCAATGGATGGATGTTTGTTACTCAATCACCCCAGAACGGCTGAACGGATCTGTATGAAATTTGGCACACACTGGAATAGCACATAGGCGACTTTTTGTATCCCAGTAGTACTTTCCCGTGGGATAATTTCCGCCATCCACGCGGGCGAAGCCGCGGGCAACAGCTACCTACTAGGTTATAATAATTATTCTGCCCTGCTAAGCCGAAAGGCGCTATCTCTGAGACACGCCCTTTTAGTTTTTTTATACCATTCAATAGCTAGAATAATTTCGCATCTAATGGTATAAGCCAAATAGCGATATCTAAATTAAAATAAACCACTAAGAAGTTTTAACCCCCGTTTGAAGGTAGGAAAAATCCATTCACAAAAAGTCTTTTTTCTCAAAACTTACTCTGATTGAGTTAGCGCTTTTCGGCTTATCTGTGCAGAATAATAGACAGTGTCTGCTGTTATTCTTCCATCAGATTCATTCTTACCTATAGTTATGAATAATTTAATCTAAGTTAAGAAAGGAAGTTGGCCATTTGGATCCATTCGTCAGTCATCCAATTCGGGGCCACGTCGGGGCCAATTAATGGCACCTAGGTTGACTTGTAGAATAACTTTACAATACCTAATACATTACAAACATTGAACGAAGTCCTTCCAAACATTTACGAAAAACAAACCGTCACAAAAATACCATAAAAACAATGATTCACAAAAACGTCATCGAAAAATATACGGCGCCTCCACCAGATATGAATCAATTACAATATTGTGACGAGATCATCAATCTATTAAGTGTCGCGTCATCGCTCTCACATTATCTCTGGCACAGCTTCCGACGGCATCTCGCGACGTCTCCGTCTCTAGGAAATGACGGGTGAAGTGGATGGATGCGATTTCAGTAGAAAATATTGTGAAACAGCCGTGAGGGAATCAAGGGGCTCGTGAGAGAGGGTTTCCTAAGATTATGAAAAGGCTTGCACTAGAACCAAGGGATATAAGGGTATACTAGTTATCTATAGCTACATAATAATTTCCACTGACATATTTCCATTCCATTGTTTTTGTTTTTTCGAGCTCGTGGCTAAGTAATAACAGCCGCACGGGTCGATCCGTCAGGTTAAGCTACGCTTGCCGGGGTTGGTCAGTGGATGGGTGACCATCTTTACATAGCGAGATTCCTCCGTGCCTCGGAAAGCACGTTAAGCCGTTGGTCCCGGCTGTTATTCGTGCATCTTTGACAGTCGTTACGGGTCGTCAGAAGCCCGAAAGTCTGACAACCAGTCTTAGCAAGGGGTATCGTATTACCCAGTTACTGGGTTGTGGAGGTCAGATAGGCAGTCGCTCCATGTAAAATACTGGTATTCAGCTGCATCCGGTTAGACTGGAAGCCGACCCCAACATAGTTGGGAAAAGGCTAGGCAAATTGATTGTTTTTGTTTTTTCGATCTCAGTAGCTGAGCCCGGAGTCTTTGTGCCCGGTTGATCGCAATAGACTCGCCCCCCATTAGGTATATGGGACTTAACATAACTGGCAGAATGAAACTGGCCGGTTGAGGAGATCATGGAGTACATGAAGGTGAAGACCAACTGGACCTTGAGGGTCGAGAAGTTGGAGCCGCATTACGACACCAACTTCAAGTCATTTGTGGTGCGGGTACACACCATCTCGAGTTCTCGACACGTTCCTAAAGGAAGAGTTTTGACCGAAGGGTGGTAGTCTACCGACGTTTCCGCGGCAGGATATGCGACACCGTGCAGCGTAACACGACGCCGTCACTTCGTTAGTTCAGTTTATAAGTTATTTTTTATATGTATTAGTATTTTTTGTGTTGTATTTTTTTGTATTTGTGTATTGTATTTATATATTCACAGATGCCTGAAATAAAGGAATAATAATAACTGCCGAAATGTGGTACCTGTAGTAGGTACCTACACCTCTGCCTAAGCCTTCGGGAATTACAGTTATGTTATTATTGTGTCGTATATTTTCTACCAACAACAAAAGTAGTACCTATGGTTATTTAAAAATATTTCAAGACAAAATCATTTGTAGATTAATTTCGCGTGACTACCACTGGTGAGACTCCTTAATGAATCAATATTGATTATATTAAAAAAATAACATCATTAAGCACTCACTTGCCCTTGATGTGTGGTCACCAAAAACTATGAGACTGTTGTTAGTAGGAAATCAGCAATAATTATTTTAAAATAATTTATTTTTAGTATAAATATTAGTTCTAACATGACTTTTTCAAGCATGCTATTATACTTTGAATCTCATGGACATTTGCAACAAACACCATGCAGCAATTTGTTATGTCATTTTATCTACCATTAAACTCTATTTTATTCGAAATTATAACATTTTCCATGAAAATTATATCTGTTCCAATGTTAAAAGCATTAGTTTGGTCATTGTATGAGTGTATTATTATATGAAATGTTGATAAATATCGCTATGAACTAAACCAAAATTAGAGAATCGCTATCTTTTACTAACAGGCGGCGCAAGAAAAGGACGGCTATAGCTATGAACTAAGTTAGAAATGTCAAACTAGTTTCCGCCTTGCGCTTCACCGTGTATTAGTCGACATGTTTTTACGTGTCGTCTAAATCTCTATGGAAATAGTAGTTCACCTAAATTTGACAGCTCTAATTTACGTCCGTCTCTTTCTTGTTTTAATAGAAAGAAAAAGTTAGCTATAGCCTAAATTAAGTTTAGTTTGTGCACAACAGAATCGGCACCATGTAGAAAAGATGTAATTTAGTGCTGATAGAAAGCTATTTTGGGATATGAATAATATTTTTTCACAAACATTTTGAATACACCTACTATTTTGGACATGTTGCCTCATTTGCTATGTAACAGTCAATGTCCCACAATGATATCAGCCACTAAATTAAGCTATGTTTAGATTCAACAATTTTTGTTATTCTGAGGTGTGAGGCTAGTAACATCGCTTATACAATACTCCAATAATGCCAAGTTAGTTTCACTATACCATATAACATTTGTCAAATAGGGCAAATAGTGCATTATTGTAACATGTGCGAGAGATACTATGGGCGTTAAGCGTTAAGAAAAACGACCAGTGTTATGGGAACACTGGTTATTTTAGAAAGTAGGTAGTTAAACATTAGGTACATATACTCATTGATTAGCTAGCTACAGTGTATTTTCTACACCTTTAATTAAAGTAAAAACACTATACAATCAGATTATTAAACAACATTTGTTAGCTCTAACTTCTAACTATGGCTTAAATAATAAATTATGGCCTCAAAAAACTTTATAATTAAAAAGACTCTACTGCACCCCAAACGGATAATGATAAGAGATCCTAGTGACGTCACTGGGTACGTAATGCAGGTCCTGGTAAGCTTTCACCATCATCTGCTGGTTGACGACTGCGAAAGGCCTAGGAGATATGCTCTCTATCGAAGGCAGAGGCCTCAGATCCAAGCTCGGTAAGGCTTCTTCCTTAGGCCTCATAGATGTTGGGACAAACGTTGACTGAGGTATTGAAGGCACAGTATAGCTGATCATATTATTGTACACAAACTGGTCAGGGTAAGAAAGCGCTTGATAATTCGCTTCCTGACGAGGTTCCACTTCAACAAAAGTCTCCCTAGTTGTGTAAAGCGCTGGATTAGAAAACGCCGCTGTATCCAGCCGATTCTTCCTCCTTGGACGGTATTTGTAATCCGGATAGTCCTGCATGTGTTTTATCCTTAACCTCTTCGCTTCGTCAATGAATGGCCTCTTTTCTGACTCGTCCAAGCTCTTCCATTCAAGTCCTAGGCGTTTTGATATCTCTGAGTTGTGTAGTTTCGGGTTCATCATGGATATTTTCTTCCGTTGTAGCCTCGACCATACCATGAAAGCATTCATAGGTCTCTTTATATGATATGGATTGGAATGTCTTGATAATTTTGGTAGGTGTCTCGTTGATTGCTGATCCAATTGATATGCCATTGATGTTACGTCATTTGTCGTTTTTGGGATTTGTAATTGTTGTAAGTATTTGATACACTTTTGTAGTTTGTAAACTTTTGGGTTATGTCAGGAATTCTCCTTTCATTGCTTCTTGTAGTTTTTCGTGGGCGAAATAAAGATTATTCACTTCAAATCACTAAACAGTGTGATCAGCAAAGGCTTTGGGTTCTTCAACACTTACGTAGATGTCCATATTACAGAGAATCTATCTCAAATACCAAACCGAGTTAAGAATATTGTAATACTCATCTCTATCACGTCCGAACATGCACTGATGGTCGGTTTCAAAGCGAGCTAAGCCTGAATCGTGTCATTAGACCAACAATGGTCCGATCACAATTGGAATGGACAATTTTCCATGTATTATTTGGAGTTGAATAAAGAGCGGTGACAATGCATTGATTGCTCGCAAATTGTCAAATGATACTCGTCGTATGTTTTGTGTAAGCCGCGCCCGCGCACCGCTATCTATTAACTGTACGGTGCACAAAAAATGCTGGTACGAATTGTTTTTTTTTTTACAAATTATAAGACTGGAGTGTGAAATGTGTTGGCAGCGGAATGAAAAGGCGAGTGTGATCTTTGCTTGTCACGTGTAATTGAAAACAATATTACCGTTCATTTTTTAATATCTACTGACTTTCCATTTATTGTCCGTTACAAAGCTTTTGTTACAACTATTTTCATTTCTCTTTTTATCTACGAGAACACTTAAATGTCTAGCATACATGTCTGTCTACCTTGATGGTAGGTACTGTTTGTTATATTGTATTACCAGCGCTTAGGAATTTAAATTTTATCACAAACCAAATATTTTAATCTGTAGGCATGGACTTATAAAAAAAGATGGACTCCGCGCCACGCATATCGAAAGTGAAGCACAGTAAGTATGCCGGGACCGTTTGTACAAACACGCCTCACGCACACATTTACATCATAGTATGCCGACCGGCCGCCATTACGTGACACGAGTGACAGCGTCTTTGCAGGTGCTCAAATCATGCACACATAGATCGGTAGGGTCCTTCACTTTCGTTATGCGTGGCGCGGAGTCCATCTTTTTTTATAAGTCTATGTGTGTAGGTAGTATTGTTGTCAAACGGTACCTTATACGTGACTTTCAAATTGCTTAACTCTAGGCACTTTTTGCATTCATACGAACAGTTTCAAGATTAATAAAAAGGGGTTATCAGGGACTTTTGTGGACCGAGATTGTGGAGAATATGTTATGTGTAATACTAATGATTAATCCTAATGATTAATTTTATTAAAGGAGCTCAAGACTAAGTAATAACAGCCGCAAGGATCGATCCGACAGGTTAAACTAAGCTTGCCGGGGTTGGTCCGAGACTCCTCCGTGCCTCGGAAAGCACGTTAAGCCGTTGGTCCCGGCTGTCAGTCGTGGATCTTTGACAGTCGTTACGGGCTTACGGGTCGTCAGAAGCCCGAAAGTATGACAACCAGTCTTAGGGGTATCATATTACCCAGTTACTAGTTACTGGGTTGTGGAGGTAAGATAGGCAGTCGCTCCTTGTAAAATACTGGTATTCAGCTGCATCCGGTTAGACTGGAAGCCGACCCCAACATAGTTGGGAAAAGGCTAGGCAGATGACTAATGATTAATCCAGCACCATAATTTGTGTAAAATTATGGTGGTGTAAATAACGCAATGAATATTGTCGAACTGTCAAAATTAAAGCCATTGCTACTGTGCCACTACTTACCGAATAAATAAAAAAATAGAACAGATTTTTTATGAAATTATCTGCCAAGTAAGTTAATAGGAACTTAACTTAACCGTTGCTTAACTTATCTTACCGAACTTAACTTAACTTTTACTTAACTTTGACTGATTTTAGCATCCGATAAGTAAGAACTTATAGCGGATGCTAAAATGAGGTGGCAACTTTTAGCTAATAAATCTGAACTTTGCGCTCTTTAGTAACTTTATTCATAGCGACTGACATTTTATTTTTCCTACTATGTCGTATCCTGGGCAAAGGCCTCCCTCCACTCCTTCCATCTTTCCCGGGCCCATGCGTCTTCTTCCCAGTTTTAACGACATAATAACAATCAAAACCAAGAATGTATTTTTTCTCTTCAGTATAATTATGCAGTTGGTATGGTGTGCCATTTTTTTAAAGACTTTCCCAGACTACAGCCAAGCGACATCTCTGCAATTCCGTAATAAATTATCATTTTGTGTACCCCCTGGGTACTTATGCAGTCATAAATACTTTCGTTTACCAACCCTCATCAATCCACCCTGCTCCATAGTTAGTAACATAAAACTTCACTAGATGTCGCTACTCACTACGCGTTCTCATCCACACCTTACATTTTGCAACTCTCAATGCGAATAGGTAATATAGAAACTAAGTACCTTGTGCATTGTTGGGACTCAGAATGAATTTGAGGAGCGGCTAATCCTTGCGACATAATGGTGAGTTAATAGCCATTGATCGATACAACTCGTTTTATCGTCAATAGATCACAAAAGACTGGTTTAACCATGTACTTAGTTTTATGTGAATGGCATTTACAAGCAATAAGAACATTTTTTTATATAATCCTATTCAAACAACTTTATTTAGATTCCATCTAGTCTTCTGCTACACGTAAGGGTTGAATTATATGGAATTTCAAAGATTTCGAATTTAGGAAACTACTGAAGTAGAAAATTCGGCATCTCAGAAAATCGGCGTCTGAAAATCATTGAATTAATCAAATTCGATTAGAATCACACCAAAATGTAACAAAAAAGTTATGGTGTAATATATTTACTTTACAGGGTGAAATTGATTTTGTGGGCATGTGGTAGGTACTTACTCATTATGAACAACTTTTATTAGGGGACCAAACTGGTTGCCTATATTTTATGAGACATGCGAACATAAATGTAGGGAACAGCTGACTTTTTCCGCGATTTCATGTTTGGTCCCTTAATAAAAGTTGTCCATAATGATGGATGAGTACGAAATGACCACATAAGACTTAATGGGTCTATAAAGTATAGAGAGTTCGAATATACTAAACTTTTACCCTCCTATTAATAAACACGGAATAAAGTTATACCAGAAATAACAAAGGAATAACCATACATTTTCATAGGTTTAAACCTGGAATAACTTTATTCTGTGTTTATTAGTAAGAGGACAAAGAGGATTAAAGTACTTATTAAGTTTAGTATATTCGAACTCTATTAATGTTAATCGCGCCATCTAGTAACGAATTGTAGTACTAAATGCAATACTAAATGACTAGTTAGTTGGCCAGCTATTTATGCCGCCACTAGATGGCAGGGAACACAATATTGAAGTTTCATAAATATAATATTTAATACAGATGGCGCTAGTTGTTAGCTTTTTAATCAGTCAGAAACTTCCTGTTTTTTCACTTTTTTGAAAGTCATACTCAAAAGAATGGTTTACTTTAACGTTTTTAAAACCATTTTTTTGAAACATTCATCTAATTCATCATAAAAAATTATACTTATTTATAATTATTAGCATATTGCGATTTAGGTATTTTGAGATTTAGCCATTTTGAGATTTGGACTAACAGCGACGTGGTCAATTTGCGATCCAGTCATTCTGATATCAACCTACTTATAGGTGAGTAATAAATTAAAAAGTTCCTAACAAAATATACAAATCTAAACAGATGAATAGTTTTACTTGATCATGCATGCCTACTTCTTGTTTAGGTACATTTCAGAATCATAATCGCCAACGTCCATACTACGTTGAATACACCGGTTCTCGTCCGATCACCGAAGTTAAGCAACATCGGGCGCGGTCAGTACTTGGATGGGTGACCGCCTGGGAACACCGCGTGACGTTGGCTTTTTGCATATTTTGGAACGAGCACTGCCTACCTTACTACTAGGTCGACTTTACGTCTACGAACACATTAAAAAAAAACATAATTACAGTTGGTTTTTTGTGTTAATTTTTTCGGTAGTCCCAATCAATCAATCTGCCTAGCCTTTTCCCAACTATGTTGGGGTCGGCTTCCAGTCTAACCGGGTGCAGCTGACTACCAGTATTTTACATGGAGCGACTGCCTATCTGACCTCCACAACCCAGTAACTGGGTAATACGATACCGCTTGGTAAGACTGGTTGTCAGACTTTCGGGCTTCTGACGACCCGTAACGACTGGCAAACATCCACAAATGACATCCGGGACCAACGGCTTAACGTGCTTTCCGAGGCACGGAGGAGTCTCGGTATGTAAAGATGGTCACCCATCACCGACCAACCCCACCAACCTCAACTAATTAATTAACATTTGAAGATACTGTTGGAACTGCTGAAGATTGTAAGAATAGCTTTGCATTGTGTAGACTCAATCACCATTGTATTGTATAATTGCTTAGCACATGTGTGAGTACTATGTAAGTACCTACTCTAAAGCTACCATTTACTGGGTACGTCTTTATTTGACTTGGATGTGCCCTGGCGGCTGAGAGTGTGTCATGCTCACTCTAATGCCTCGCTGATGGTGGCGCGTGTGTTGGATCATTTAACGAATCTGGAGAAGATTGGGAGTATCCTCCTGGTGGTACGAGGACTAAATAAAACCGGTGACTTTATAATGGACTGTAATACTATGAAACTTTACAAGGATAGCAAACAGATTAAAATTTAAAGATGGCGAGAAAATCAATGTAGGTCGTTCAGTAGCGCGGACGACGACGCAGTGAGGTGCCGGTCAGCTGTGCTGCACGCTCGCTGCTCGAGGGCCCCCCGCGACCGCAGCTACCGTCCGCGGTTGCCCGGCGCGGCGTGATATTCTCAACAAATCCATACGTCAGGTTCGTCAACGGGCGCTGTTGGTGGAGGCTGGTCATACCTTAGCTGCCACGGCTTATTTTAATTTTAATTTTGAATTGTTTTTATTTTTTATTTTTTTAATACGGACGCTTTTAACGTTCATCGTTCTCACATGTATAATTTCAACATGAATGATGTAACCAATATTTTGTAACCATATTTTGATTTAAAAGAGTGTCCGTGGAGTTTCTTGCCCGTTCTTCTCCATAGATCTACGTTTTGGAATGGGCAACTAGCTTCAACTTTCTGACTTACCTACTGACCGACTCTTTGACAATTCAAAAGTGCCTGTAATTGGTTTAATTGAAATAAATGCTTTGAGTTTGAGTTTGACCCCGGCAAGCGTAGCTTAACCTGATGGTTCGACCCGTACGGCTTTTCGGCACTCCCAAATATAAATAATGAGAGGGTTTTATACTGATTTATATAGTGAAACAATGACCAATGACAACAGTGAAACAATACACAAATGGCAGCAAAATAATATACAACCACAGAAACATAATAATATACAAACTGAAATAAATACTCACTTGAGAATCACGAGATAAATCCCTTACCAACAGGAGGCGACTTTGTAAATCACGGAGCGACATAAAGGGGAGTATTTAACGCCATATTTATGATAATAAGACCGTTGGCGCCATAATGGAAAATACAAAAAGCGCCCGCCCCGACCGTCGTAAGGCGGGCGGTGGGAGGCGGTCTAGATGTTACGATACGACTACGAGACGATCATTGTGAACCAGGCACATGGAATCAAAGAATTTAGTTATGAATTTACGATTTTGTACACAATTTATTTAATCCAGAGTGACATTGTTTGTGAAAACATTTAGCAGAGAAGATTAGATTGGAAATGCAATTACATTTTTTATTAAAAGAGTTATGTATCTAATTGAATGAACACAAAATTGGTCATTATTAGTACTGACAAGTAAATTTCTGCATGTTTATATCGCTCGCACGATACTGCTCGCGAACTGAGCGAGAGCGAGACTGAGTGCGGTGCTGGGCGCCGATAGTATAGGTAATTGTATTTTACGATGAAAATAATGGCAGGTAATTTGAAAAAAATAAAAAACATAATACCCTGCTTTACAGTTCAGTTAGTACTTATGCAAAGTTTCATGAGCTAATTTGAAGTTTTTTTTTAATACCAGCTGTTTATTGGACAGTTTGGGGGTAACTCTGGTTTTTTTTTTCAATCGAGAAAATTTTATGGAATCGTGTTTTCGTCAAACATAGTACTTACTTAACATTAATCCTCAACTTTACCATATATTTATTTCTTTTTAATAAAAAAATTTAAAAATTCAGTAACTTTACAACTTCTACAATTTAATCATTTCAAAATTAATGCTGCAGTATTTTAAGCCATTATATATGTTAAGCCATTTGAGGTAGTATATGCTCTTAAAAGCAGAGTAGGTTAAACAATGGGCAAGACGGTAACTGTGACGATAAACGGTTAAATAAATTTCCAATACCATGTAATAACCGCTACCACATGGTGCCGAAACGTGGACACTGACAGTCGGGCTGCTCCACAAATTCAAGGTCGCTCAGCGCACTACGGAACGATAAAATCGGGAATGAAGTTATTCGGAAAAGAACCGTAGTAACCGACATAGCTTGCAGGTCAAACTGAAGTGGCAGTGGGCTGGCCATATTTGTCGAAGGACCGATGGCGGTGGAGCAGACGGGTCCTGGAGTGGAGACCGCGTATCGGTAAGCGTAGTGTGGGACGCTCCCCAGCTAGATGGACTGATGACCTTAAGAAGGTAGCTGGGACAGTCAGGATGCGGAAGGCGGAGGACAGGGTTTTGGCCGAGTTGATATTATGTAATAATCTATATTCTAGAAAATAAAGAGTTGATTAATTCATTAATTCAAGACAAACAGTAGGTACCAGCACTACAATCCAAAACGTTTCCGCTGTTCTACAAACACAATCGTGGAGAGATGGATCAACTTGGTGATGCTTCTTCGTCGTTCCCTTACTGCTGAGGATACGACGTGTCTCCAAGCTATGCTGTCTTCTGCAGCGTGGACAGCTTGGTAAATGGTGCTTCCAACAGCCTTCTCAATCCCGTCTGACCATTTTGCCGGTACTCTGGCTTGAGCGCGGTTTCCTTCCACCCGGCCCAGTATTATAATGCCTTTCCAGAGTCCAGACCCGCATGCTTAGAGGAACGCATAATATGTCCGAAAAAGCTAAAGGCATGCTCCAGGCATCTTGAAAATACTTTTTTACAAAAAAAAAACAACCAATTTCCAAAAAAAAAAAACAGTACAAAGTGAAAAATTACTTTAATTTCGGAAGTCGATGTCTTTGGTTTTATATTTTCGGTTTTTGCCACCGACTTACGAATTTAAAGTTATTTTTCACTTTGTAGTGCTTTTTTTTGGAAGTCGGTTGTTTTTTTTTTTGTTTTTTTTTAGTAAAAAAGTTTTAATTTTTCACTTTTTACTTGTGGTTGTGTATACCCCACACAAATTCGAATGCCACTACCTGCAAAAGAAATAAGAACATCATCGACATAAAAAGTAGGAAAAAATACATATTATTAAAGCTAATTCAAAAACTACCCAAGCAAAGTTAATGAAACAAGAATCTTTCAAATCGGAAAACAAGTTATGCGTGGCCATACATAAAAAAATATATATACAACATTAGTTTTTGCTTATACTAAACCCAAGAGGCGTCATTGTACTCATCATTTTGGACCAAACCTGAAATAGCGAAAAAAAGATTTTTTTTCGCTATTTCAGGTTTGGTCCCATAGTAAAAGTTGTTCAAAATGATGAGTACCCCTTTTCGGGTTTAGTATAAACAAAAACTAATGTTATATACGTGCAGACTTGAGACCCTCCACCTTTTTTTTCGTCGGTTAAAAAAAGGCTTGATTTCAGCAATATGAAGCAATTCTATTGGTTACTTTCTCGTTCTTCGGTCCGATTCTCCGCACATCTCTAAGTAGTACTTACAAGAGCAAACCCAAGCTTGAGATGGCCAGAAAAATATTCTCAGACACAAACCATACCTATCCGATCGACCCTTCGATACGACTAATCGTCGCACCCCATTTTAAAATCGCCCAACCTAAAGACTCCTTTTAGTCTTAACTTATTGTTATTGCAAGTTTTAAGCCTTAGTTTTATGTGAGGATTGGCGGGCCTGCATCTATTTACTTTATATAGATTTATTGGCGCCTCGCCAACGAATAACGTCACTTGAGTCCACTTGAGGTGAACTTAAGGCTCTAATGATAAAATACGGTCAGTTTGTGGACGATGTCTGATAAGATGGGAGAAGAAGCTGACGTTGTGTGGTAGTTAACTGTTTTGTAAAGCGATTCCTTTTTGTGGTGGATGTTTATAGACTAGCAGATTTTGGTGTGCTTGAAAAAGATCTACCTGTGTCTGATAAGTTTTTGTTTTGTTGATAAGTCTAAGTACATCGGACATCGCCAAAGCCGTCGACACAATCTGTTTGCGTCGCCGTCATCTAAAACTGTTGCCAGAGCGGAGTCCCCAGTATGTCGTACTTTAAGGATGTTTAACGCCCTCCACACGACCAATCCTGAATGTGATCTGTTTGCTGATGAATGGAGTAGTATGCGTGAGAGATAGTATGCTGGGGTGTCCTCTAATATATGTTAGTATTTGAAATGTTTTTGTTTACTATACATGTTTCAATGTCTATATTAATTAATGTAATTGGTGTTACCGTTTTAATTAACAATAAATAAATAATAAATAATTAAGGTTCCGACAGTGAGTTTTTAAGTGACACCAGAAAGAGCTTTCTCTTTTCTAGAGATTTATATGATACATGATTCCTAAAACAAGGGCACTTAATTATCATTAAAACCGTACCTTAACCATGATAAAACCAGTTAATACTTATATTTTGTCTATTGTTTTAATTTATTTAGTTCAGACTCAGTTAACCATAGTTTTGTTAGTATACTTGAGAATTGTGTTGGTCGTAACGGGTCGTCAGAAGCCCGAAAGTCTGACAACCAGTCTTACCAAGGGGTATCGTATTACCCAGTTCAGGTAGGCAGTCGCTCCATGTAAAATACTGATATTCAGCTGCATCCGGTGAGACTGGAAGCCGACCCTAACATAGTTGAGAAAAGGATAGGCAGATTGATTTCACTTAAGAATTATGTTAGTACACAATCATACTATATTATAACAAAAACATTATCACAAGTACATTACTCACATAAGTAATCACAGTCATCTTTAAAATCATTAAAATGTTTAATTTATTAGCTCTTATAAAAAGAGCTGTATGTCGTAATTAAAGGAACAATTCAAAATCCATTGTGTCTTGCGTGCATCTACGTTCCCGAAGAGTTGACAGACTCTCTTACAGCTTATATGCTTCCACCCCATCATACATAAAGAAAATCCTTTTCATACAAAACCCATACAATATACATAAAAGTGAAGGCATCTCAGTTCTCACATAAAGAGGAATCGAAGCCGGCAGTCAAAGCACGGACAGACAAACAAACAAATATAAATAATGCGGGCGAGTAGAAAGGAGTGAAATGTTATTCCTCCGCCCTATATAATAGAACGAGTGTTGGTATGCAGGGGAGGATATCCCGGGACAGGTCTGAGGATAACGTGATGGTTTTTGAATGCTTGCTTTTAGAACATCAAAATTGTATAGGATCGATTTCACCCAACAAGTAGGAGTATTTTTGTTCAAATCGACTTTTCCTACTTTAACACTTTCAGCTGAGCATCTGCGTATTCAAATGTTTGTTGCGCGGCACACTATTTTCTCATACAAAATATATGACGATTAGTGACGTTCTGGTTTTTCATACAAGCAAAGATAATATGAAATGTGACACAACCGTTACTACACGTCGACGTTGCGAATGTACGCGTAATTATAATGTATGTGTGTGACTAGCCTTAAAAAGTGTACAACAAAACTAACGTGGAGTGGCGCTAGCAGTCCGAAAATTTAAAGTGATACGGCGCGATAACGTAGCTTGAAGGAATTGGTATAGGCCGCAGCCGTTTATACACGTTCTTTAAAGAAAGACATATTTTTTGCTGACGTGATTAAACTTTTAAAAGAGCCTGTTCGTCAGCAAAAGCCATACACATGAAAAATAAAATAAAATATTCTGGAAATAAAATTAAAACAACTTGGAATATTATTAATTCAGAAACGGGAAGAACGACAGTTCGGAATCGTGACTTCCATCTAAAAGTCAATGATGTAGATATTAAGGCAGACGTGGAGGTGGCTACTGAGTTTGAAAATTTCTTCACTAATATTCCCATTTTAACAACCAAAACTCTGTCATCGTCGTCCTCCACTTCTGCTTACTCAATACTAAAAGAATGTGTACCAGAATGTGACAAACACTTTAAATTCGCAATTGTTACCGCTAAAGACGTTATAGATTGTTTTAAAGATCTCGAGGTAAAAAAAACTGCTGACCTTTGGGGATTATCAGTACATACCATGTCTTCAATAATTGATATTATTGCACCCTTTTTATCAATTGTTTTTAACTCTTGTATTGCATCTGGTGTATTTCCTGATCTAATGAAACTTAGCAAAGTGATTCCACTGTTCAAATCTGGCAGCACGACTGATCCCACTAATTTTCGACCTATTTCGATATTACCAACATTGAGCAAAATCTTTGAAAAACTAATTTTAAAACAAATGTTAGGCCATTTCAATACACATAATTTACTTCATCTGAAACAGTTTGGTTTTACAAAGGGTCGTTCAACTACAGACGCGGGCGTGGAATTACTGAAGAGCATATTCGAGGCCTGGGAGGAGTCGCAGGATGCTCTTGGCATTTTCTGTGACTTGTCTAAGGCGTTCGATTGCGTAAATCATGATACACTCATCAGGAAGCTGTACCACTATGGTATAAGGGACAGGGCTCTCGACCTTCTGACTTCTTATCTGAACAACAGAATTCAAAGGGTAGATGTTAATGGCAAGAGATCTGCAGGATCTGCGGTCACTATGGGCGTTCCACAGGGTTCAATTCTGGGTCCTTTCTTGTTTCTTATTTATATAAATGACTTACCTTATCACATAAGGGATAATCACAAGATTGTATTATTCGCAGATGACACATCCCTCATTTTTAAAATCAAACGTCAGTTAGTCAACTTTGAACAAGTTAACGATGCACTCTCTAGAGTTGTCCATTGGTTTAATGTAAATAATCTTCTCCTGAATGAAAAAAAGACTAAACTCATTAAATTCTCAACGCCAAATGTCAGGCAGCTAACTGCCAATGTTCAACTTAATGGAATGGAGTTGGACCCTGTTGAGTCGACAGTTTTCCTTGGAATAACCATTGACGGTAAATTGCAATGGGGCCCACACATAGAAAAATTGTCAGGAAAGCTTAGTTCGGCCGCCTACGCTGTCAAAAAAATTCGACAGATAACTGATGTGGATACAGCCAGAATTGTTTATTTTAGTTATTTTCATAGCCTTATGTCTTATGGGATTCTTCTCTGGGGAACCTGTGCGGGCATTAATACTATCTTTGTTTTACAGAAAAGGGCTGTTCGAGCCATTTACAATCTAGGTCCAAGGGATTCTCTTCGAGAGAAGTTCAAGGAAATAAATATTCTGACTGTAGCCTCTCAATATATATTTGATAATCTATTGTATGTACACAAAAATATATCCAATTTTAAGAAGATGTCCGATATTCAGAATTACTCAAAACTATTTAAAAGAATAATAAATTTAACTCAGAAAGCACAAAACAATTACAAAATAAAGACATCAATAAATAAATCCAAAACTACATGGCAAATTATAAATCAAACCAAGTTAAATATACCAAAGAATAATATTAATAAACTTAGAATTAATAATGAAATTATCTCAGATCCAAAATGTATTTCTAATGTATTTAATAATTATTTCATTGATAAAATTCAGCCAATTATTAATTCGGGAGACAGAGTTACAAAACATATTTTAAACAGGAAGGATTCTATGTTCATGGCTCCAAGTTTGCCAAATGACGTATTAAAGATTATTTTAGCCCTAAACAACACAAATAGCGTAGGTTATGATGGTGTTAGTACAAAAATACTAAAAGCAGTAGCCGAGGAAATTTGTTGCCCTTTAAGTTATATTATAAATTTGTGTATAAGCGAAGGTATATTTCCAGATGCCCTGAAAAAATCTGTGATAAAGCCATTGTTCAAAAAACAAGATAGAGAGTTAATGGAATACTACAGGCCGATTTCATTGATACCAATTTTCTCAAAAATAATTGAAAACTATATTTATAAAGAACTCAATTTATATTTAGAAGCGAACAATATTCTTTGCAACGAACAAAAAGGATTTAGAAAAAACAAGACAATAAACATGGCTATTTATGACTTTTTACAGACTGTTATGACAAATATGGATAAAACCACACCAGTGTGTGCCATATTTTGTGACATGACCCAGGCGTTTGATTATGTGCAACATAATATTTTACTAAAAAAGCTTGATGCTTACGGTGTAAGAGGTAATGTCCTTGAGCTCATAAAATCGTACTTACACGATAGAAAACAAATAACGGAAATAAGTAGAATTAATGTAAGTACCAAAAGAGAAGAAACCTTTCTATCGGAGGAACGTAACGTTATCTACGGAGTTCCACAAGGAAGTATACTAGGACCACCGCTTTTTACACTATATGTTAATGACTTTCCAATGGCAATCAAACATCCTATGACGCTATTTGCGGACGACAGTACAATCACTATACCTTGTAATCAAAGGGACTTGTATAAAGATGACATAAATAATACATTAAAAGAAACTATAGAATGGTTGGACAATAATAATTTAAAAATAAATCTAAAAAAGACTGTAATCATGCATTTTAGCCAACGCGCATTGACTCTTTCCAATTTTGACATAACATACAATGACATTACAATTGACACAGTTAATACAACTAAATTTCTAGGACTTACAATAGATCGCAACTTAAATTGGAAAGCGCATGTAGAGGCCCTGACTAAAAGGATAAGTAGTAGTGCATACGCCTTGTACATCCTGTCACGCACTGTTAACATAGATGCGTTACTTACAGCTTACTACGGGCTAACTGAATCTGTTCTCAGATACGGTGTTATATTTTGGGGTAACTCAACTAACAAAGAAATTGTATTTAAAGCACAAAAGAGATGCCTCAGAGGCATGTTTCAGTTGAAGATTACAGATAGTTGTAAGCCCTATTTCATACGCTACAAAATATTGACATTAGCTTCGCTTTATATTCTTGAATCAGTAATGTTCGTTAGAAATAATAGTATTTTATATTCGCGAATGGCAGATAAATTTCCCAGAAATAGGCGTGATCAAAGTCAGCTCTGTCTGCATAGTAGTAGGACTGCACTTATGCGCAAGAGTGTTTTTTGCATGGCTCCAATTATTTATAATAAGTTACCGAAAAGTTGGAGGGAGCTTAATAATGTACAATTGAAGAAACAACTTAAGTCATTTCTAACTGACAAAGCATATTATAATATTAAGGAATTTCTGACAGAAGCATTTATTTTGACATAGATTTTATTAATTATTTTTATTTACTGTTGACATTTATGATATAATTTGATTACTGTATGCTAAATTCAAGGTAAATTAATGATATTGTCTCTATTACTTAAATTATTAACAAACATGAATTATTTATATTTGCACGCCATATTAAGTGGCAAACATGTCTGAACCTATTGTTTTTATTGTTATCCTGCATGCACGTTTTTATTCTTGTATGTGTACACATGTTTGAGCAAATAAATTTATCTTTATCTTTATCTTTATCTTCATAGTTTAAATACTAGGAATAAACACAATCTTGCTGTCCATCGCACTCGTCTCCACAGAGTAGGCAACTCGTTCATGGGTCAATGTATATGCTTTTACAACAAACTTCCCGTTGAAATTCGAAACTTGCCCATTAAACGATTTAAAAACTGTATTAAAACCAAACTTTGTAAAAAGGGCTACTATAAAATTTCCGATTATTTAGAAGACAAAAAAGCTTGGGTTTGAGCTATTCGCTCAACCTTGTAATATATGTAATACCAAAATCATTATATTATGCAAAATGACAAACCTTTGTTTAAAATAAAAATATATTTTTTTTCTTTAATTATTGTAAATGTGAGCACTATGTGGATCTTATTTTTTTTCTTTTTTAGTTTTATTGATGGTCTGACATTTTTTGAGTAAGTACTTTATGCGACCTCCCCAAATGTCCTTTCTTTGGTATTGTTCGTCGAGTTATTGAGCTCCTTAAATCCTTGAGTTGAGCTACACGATTGTTGACAAATGCTTGCACTGACTGGACAGGTCCACTCAAATTTTTATGGTTCTTTCCTCAAAAGACCATTTCAGACATTGATCTACATGGTCCTCACATTATCTGACCAAGATTATGTCTGGACTTTAAAAGAGACTTTGACCCCTGAGTTTGTTTCGCCATTTCTTCTCAGGGTAGTCAGATAGGAAATGTCGACTTCATCTAGCTTATTAAAAAAAAATATGACGTGTAAAAGTGATTTCGATATCCTATTTACAGAATAAACAATTTCATTTCATTTCATTTCATTTCATTTCATTTCATTTCATTTCGTTGTGTCAAATAGAGTTTATCAAATTTTACGTATTATAACGTCGCTCCGCTTAAAGTGTTAATCAAAAAAGCACAAATAAGTAACACGAGTTTTGGCAGAAGATTTACTTGTCAGACTTTTGTTTATGCTTACAGAAACAGGGACAAACACAATCACAACATATTGTATAATTATGTCAGTTGTTGCACAAGATGCCGTCGGCAATTCAGTGATTTTAGTATTTATTTTATTTATTAAAATCACTGAATTCCCGACGGCTAACTGCAACTTGTGCAACAGATTTTATTTTTTATTTTTACCGAATTCTTTTTGGAAGTCAGCTATAAATTAAAATTCAATCTCCATAAATTTAACTTAACAAATTCTTAATTAATAAGTAACTGTAATTATTTTAACCCTACTAAATCTAAAGTCATACCACAAAACAACCATTCTTTACACTGCAGCACTGGTTAAAACCAGTATCTCAATATCCCCGGATCTTCACCTCGTGTGTACCCAACAACAGAAGTCCCTTTTATGTCGCTATTGATGCGATATTTTTATTTCCTAGCCGCTCAATGCTGGAGCGAGATCGAGTCTCACAATACAACTTTAACATAACACTTTGTATCATAACATATTATTATAATAACTTCAATAAAACGTCTGGTAATTTAAAAAGGTGATTTTGGTATAGTAAGTTAGGAAACCGTCTTCAAAAATATGTGCAAATATTCAAAGATATATTAGTAATTAATTCATGCGATTAAATCTACATAAATAAAAAGAGAAGTCCTGACTGACTAACTGAATGACTGTTTAAACCTAGAAAGCTGAAATTTTGTATACAAGGGATTTCCCAGTAGGATGTTCCCGTGGGATATTTTCCGACATCCACGCGGGCGGAGCCGCGAGCAAAAGCTAGTAAAATAAAATTGAATTGTGTTTTGAAAACCACCACATATGGCAAGCCGCTGCGTACCTAATTAGGGCGTGTTTGTTATACGTCAGAAATGGCGGTAACTATCATCAAACCAACAAAAGCGATGTTTCACAGACAACAGGAATACCGCTTTATATTTAACGAACGTTACACATCTTACGTCGTCATATATTACGTTAACCAACCGTTTGAAACAACCGCGGCCCTTAGCAGATATTGTTTTTTAGCTTCTACGATGCTACGAAGCTAAGACGCGCTACGGCGCGGCTACGAGTTTTCGTAGCCACAGTTTTCTACGCAGAGTTTTACAGACGACCTTTTTATTTAGAGATCTTTGTAGTCTCTGTTTTTTATCAAAACCTAGCTTTTGACCGCTGCTTCGCCCGCGTGGATGTCGGAAACTATCGCACGGGAATGTACTACCAGGAAATCCTTCCTTATTCCTTGTCTACATTACAAAGGGAACCTCTGTGCATTTCAGACATAAAAGATCTTCTCTTTTATTTCCAACAAAAATAAATAAGAAGATCTATGGACGAGATAGTCAATGCCTGGCATTTCCTGGTTTTGCACAGCATTGCCGCGCGTACATTTTCTCCATACGTACGCACCTTCCGTACTCCGTTTGGACACACCTACTGTAAACTTTCTGAGATATGATGGTTCTACTTTTTAATTATTATGGATATGAAATTTATGCCTAAAGATGATTCTAACTTACAAAATTATGAGTTTTGATGAATAGCTGTTTGCCAAACGATTTCCTCCAAAAATGAAGTTTATGCTATCCGCTGTTATGCAAAATAATAATTTATTTAGATTTAGATTATTTTATCCCTTTTTTTTAATTTATATTATTTTTATTTTATTTTATCTCTCTTTGTTTTCAAAGTCCCATTCTATTGCGAGATATAACACTCATTACTCCTCAACAATGTAACCGTCTTATGCAAAGCAATTAGGGCCTTCCACAGAGTCACAATAACACAATCTAACGTCAATCGCGGCCCACGACACGTACGTCCTAGCCCCGGGGCACAATAACGATGGGTCACGTGACCCACAGGCTCACGGCTGGACATACAGGGTGTTCACTTATTGTTTACGTGGTATTCTGCCCCTTCTTGATTTCGTCGTGGTGACAAGCGCTCTAAGCGAACTAATTACCTACATAATAAAATGGTTTTGGTGGTGAAATGCTTTATTTTTAGGGTTCCGTACGTCAAAAGGAAAAACTAAACCCTTATAGTGTCACTCGTGTGTCTGTCTGTCTGTCCGTCTTTCACAGCCAATTAGCTCCGAATCTAATGGACCGATTAAGTTGAAATTTAGTACGTATATGAATTTGTGTGACCCAAACACGGACGGGTAAAGTAAATAAATGAGTTTTGAATATGGAGGTCACTTTTAGGGGCAAATAAGAAAATTAAAAAAAAAGTTTTAAGTTAGGTTTGTTCCCATAGTAAAAGTTGTTCATAATAATGAGTAGGTACAATGACCCCTTAAGAGGATAAAATGAAAAATTCACCATATCGAAGCTGCGAAGTCAAAACTGTACATTAAATACTTACTGCAAATTTTTTAAAAAGTCGAGTCCTGCGAGGTGTTCGAGTCTGATCCCAAAAATATAGTTTTTAGAATTTTTATCCGTTCGTCTGAATATATGTTGCGGATTGGTGCAAAAACGGCTGAACAGATTTGGTTGAATTTGGCACACCCAAGATTAACACATATGGTACTTTCAAATTTTCAATCCCGGTAGTACGCTCCCGTGGGATATTTCCCGACATCCACGCGGGAGAAGCCGTTGGCAAAAGCTAGTTAAAAATAAAATATAAATTGGTAACAAGATAGTGAAATTACACAATTACCTCTGACCTTATCGAAATCCACGTGAAAATCCAAGTTATGTTTGTCGATACCAAAATAGTGTCGCGTGGGTTTCGCGTAACAAAATTGCCGCGTAGTGATGTACGCGCCGCTGCATCAAACGATATTATATCGATAGCGAACGTCATATGGCAACTCGACACAGATGATGGTCGATAAACTTGATTTGTGGGCTGGGAAATGTTTGTTAATTACCCTGATTACTCATTAGAGTGCGAAGTGAAATGTTGCTTGCAAATTAGCAATTTGACAAATGGGGCACACCATTTGTCATTAAAATAATGGACTCCAGAAGTCAAATATTTAAATGTTGGTGGTGGACCCTGATGACCAGTGAACCCCGCACCATCTTGCTGAATGGATAATATTGACAACTAGCTGTTGCCCGCGGCTTTGCCCGCGTGGATGTCAATACTTCCCTATTTGAATCGGATTTTGTTCACAATTTCATGGGTTTTAATTTTTTTGTGCGGAACCCTAACTATTTTTCTAAAAATAAAAGTAGCCTAAGTTACTCCTTATAACATCAGCTATCTGTCAGTGAAAATCGGCCCAGCCATTTCGGAGTTTAGCCTGAACAAACAGACAGACAGACAAGAATTTAAAAATAGTTTTTTTTTGTATTTAGTATATACTTTCATGCATTTAGTAAAAAGCTGGTAATTTGACATTACAAACAGACACTTCAATTTTATTTATTTTTATAGAATATATATAAAAACAATACATATAGTCAGAATGATCTGTATATAATCACGTACTTAATTATCTTTCTGTACTTACTTACATTATTTACGCAAATAAATGATTGTGTTTTTTTTTTAAATTTGATAATGTGTTTACCAATTTATGCTGATGAGAAAAGAAGAATAGTAAATTGACGGCAGGGTCGAAGTCATTTTCTAAAATACTTGTAACACGTGATAACGCGACGTGTCCCATTTGGTACAGGAGAAACAATGCTGAGAGGAGAACTCGCTCAAAACAACTCTGTTATTAATTTAACTTTCATTAAACTATTAACTTGCAATATTTAATCTTTTTCAAAACCAATGGTGGATCATTTATTGCTACGATATCTACTTCCTATCCTCGCAGAAAACCACATAACATCACAAAAACACACTAAAAACCTTCATAAACAAAAATATACATTAAAAACCCGGATAAACAGCGGTATTGTGGAGAACAGAGGTAGCGGGTAGGTAGATGGTCGTCTGTAGCCCGGGGCCGGCGCGGCGACGCGGCAAAACGGTACATAACACGATATTGTGGGCGACACTCTGGATTGTTTACTGTACATGTACGGGCAAAATACTTGGGGAACTACGGAAACTAGGATTTTGTACTCTGGCGCTATTTTGTACTCTGGCGCTATTTTGTACTCTGGCGCTATTTTGTCCTCTGGCGCTATTTTGTACTCTGGCGCTATTTTGTACTCTGGCGCTATTTTGTACTCTGGCGCTATTTTGTACTCTGGCGCTATTTTGTACTCTGGCGCTATTTTGTACTCTGGCGCTATTTTGTACTCTGGCGCTATTTTGTACTCTGGCGCTATTTTGTACTGTGGCGCTATTTTGTACTCTGGCGCTATTTTGTACTCTGGCGCTATTTTGTACTCTGGCGCTATTTTGTACTCTGGCGCTATTTTGTACTCTGGCGCTATTTTGTACTCTGGCGCTATTTTGTACTCTGGCGCTATTTTGTACTGTGGCGCTATTTTGTACTCTGGCGCTATTTTGTACTCTGGCGCTATTTTGTACTCTGGCGCTATTTTGTACTCTGGCGCTATTTTGTACTCTGGCGCTATTTTGTACTCTGGCGCTATTTTACAGTATGACAGTACGTTTATCATTGCTACTGGTCCCCATAGGACATGACTCGAGTTGACAGATCAGATAAAAATCAATCTGCCTAGCCTTTTCCCAACTATGTTGGTGTCGGCTTCCAGTCTAACCAGATGCAGCTGAATACCATTATTTTACATGGAGCGACTGCCTATCTGACCTCCACCATCAGTAACTGAGTACCTAATAGACTGGTTGTCGTCACACTTTCGGGCTTCTGACGACCCGTGACTACTGTCAAAGATCCACGAATGACAGCCGCGACCACGTGCTTTCCGAGGCACGGAGGAGTCTCGGTTTGTAAAGATGGTCACTCATCCACGAACCAACTGTGGCGAGCGTAGCTTAACCTGATGGATCGACCCGTGCGGCTGTTATTACTTGACGACACGGTTGGCGCAGTGGTTGAGCGATTGACTGCTGCGCAGCATGTCGCGGGTTCGATTCCCGCACGGAACAAATATTTGTACGACCTACAAGTATTTGTTCCGAGTCTGGGTGTTTTTCTATCTATAATATACACAAAAAAATACAAAAAAAACAAAAAACAAAAAATATATTTTTTTTTTAATTTTAATAATAATTTTGTATTATTTACAAAAAAAAAAATGTATATAAGTAGTTTATCAGCCATCTCGTTACCATAACACAAGCATTAGGTTGCTTAGCTTGGGACTAGATGGCGTTGTCTGAAATGTCCAAGGATATTTATTTATTTATTTATTAGGTACTTAGCCACGAGCTCCTCCGATGACAGATTAAATGGAAGTAAAAATTACAAAACGAACTGCAAAATGAAGGTGGCACAAGTAGGCACGGTCAGCAGTCGTCATCAAATCTAATCACTAGCTTTCCAGCGGCTTCACCCGCGTGGATGTCGGAAAATATCCCACGGGAACGTACTACCGGGAATTCCTTCCTTATTCCTTGTGTACATTAAAGAGGAAATCTCTGTTCAAAATTTCAGCTTTTTAGGTTCAAGGGTTTAGGCTGGGCGTTAATGAGTCAGTCAATCTGTCATACTTCACTTTTTATTTATACTCGTAGATCATCATCAGCCTATAGCAGTCCACTGCTGAACATAGGCCTCTCCTATTGCACGCCATTCAGCTCGATTCTGGGCAACTCTCATCCAGGCACCCTGAAGATCATCGCTCCACCTAGACTGAGGGCGTCCTACCTAACGTTTGCAAATTCACAGTCTCCACGGTGTGTGAGCACATCCCAATGTTATGGTTGAATTGCAACCGCTGTAATCACGACTAAAAGTGCCTAATCCCTCACGGTGATTGAGCAGTCCTAATTTTCGTGAAGTGAGGAATCATAGCAGCTCACCATCAATTACAGATTGAGAAACTTCTGTGGCTCAGAAAAAAGTCCGTTAAGCTGTTGGTCCCGGCTGTCATTCAAAGATCTTTGACAGTCGTTACGGATATTCAGAAACCCAAAAGTCTGTCGACCAGTCTTACCAAGGAGTATCGAGTGACCCAGTAACTGGACTGTGGAGGTCTGACAGGCAATCGCTCCATGTAAAATACTAGTACTCAGCTGCATCCGACTGTTAGACTGTAAGCCGACCCCAGCACAGTTGGGAAAAGGCTAGGCAGATTGATTGGCAGAGTTTTTACAATTGACAAAGTATCGGACCCCTGATGACCATGCAGGTATTATTGCCAGTAGACTCAAGTCTGATTTTCTGTAGGAAGCTAGCCAATGTTTTCTCTCTGCAGCTATTTCCCTCATTTCCCTCAGCTGTGTCCGCCTGTACAGTGACCTGACGGTAACCGAATCATGCCGGCCGCTCTGTTTCAATTTCACGTGCGCTCGCCAATCAAGCGCCGCGCCACCATAATGACATTCTGTGTGAAATTAAAACTAATTTATGAAATATTTTTATACTGATTAACCCGTCAAATCCCGAGTAATTAGACACAATTGCTTATCTATTGTTGACTCGATATCGTGTCGTTGGTATGTGAGTTGTTAAGGGCTAAATAATATAAGTACATCTAGATCGAGCCACCGCGTGGCCGGTCATGAGCCAGCAAATACTTTTTCTAGGTTATGTGGTATTAGAAATGAGGTTTAACGTAAGAAATCTTCCATATTTTGGACTAAAACCCATGTCAATGTCACAAGGAAAAATTCCAAAAACCGTTAATTTGTACACATTTCATCAAATAAAAAAAAATATTTTGGGCTTACAAACTTAAATTTGTAGTTGGAGAATTTGATCGTGACGTATATCAATGTATGGGAGAACATGTTTTTCAACTACTAGGTTATGTTTGTTTTTGGGATAAATTCTTTCAAACTACGGAACCCTTCATTGTGCGTTATCCGAGACGCACTTAGCCGGTTTTTTAGAGCCCCAAAGGAACGTGGAACTATATTGTATTTGATATTAATTTCAATTTGATACCTCCACGTTTTCCTGAGAAAAAGGGTATTGACAGATAGTGATCCTATAAGGTTTCCGATTTTTCCTTTTGAGGTACGGAAAAAGGGACAATGTTTAGTAAAGTATACCAAGTGCCATTTCTAACAACCAACTTTTCATTATTATTAACACAAACGGGATATTTATACCATGTTTAAAAACTTATAACCAACTTTTCACCAAATATTTCCATTGAAACTATCAACAAACCCGCACTAGCCTACCCACACAGCCAGATAGTTTGAGGGACACGTCCATACGCCCACAATTATGAACAGAGGTGACCATTAGGACGCATTCAGCCAGGAATTGTTTGTGCCCGCGGCTTGTCTCATGCAAATTGGATACCGTCTGCGTACGACGTATGGTGTGATCGTGTGTATATTGTGCTGTTTGCCGGGGTGTAGGTGGGTTTTGAATAGTAACTAGAAATATGGTTGATCATATTTTATACTGAAGCATGAAAATAGAATAAATGCTGTGAAAATAAAATAAATAAATAAAGATTTATTGAACAAAAATGGTAGAACAATTAAACACTTACAAACAACAGTCTAAGTATGATCTCTGGTATCCAAAGAAAGATTTAATTTGTGTTATGGATACCAGCATTCTCACATGAATGAAATACAACACAGGTTGCATTGTTTGCATCAGACGATGTCACGAGTATAGGTACTTACAAGAGAGGAAGCGCTTTAGTACTTTGTGTGTAGGTGTAGTGAAATGTGAAATTTTAACACATGAATGAGGAAAGATTGTGTGTTCGTACCAGCCGGTCGATTCTGTAAAAATCTCACCGTGAAAACTTAGGTGAAGTGAGCGTGGAGTGAGCTGTCAATAGTGTCAATTCCTAGCAAAAACAAACTCACTTCACCTAAGTTTTCATTGTGAGATTTTTACAGAATCGACCGGCAGGTTAGCGTGTGTCTAAAGAAGTGATGCTACTTTATAAGATTTTCCGTTTCCGTTTTCCGTTCAGGCAGAAGAATCCGATGAGTAGGTACCGCTAACAGCATACAGGCGCATGTTATGGTCAGAAGGACGTTGTTCGTCTGAAGAATGTTCCGCCGTCGCTCTTGCGTCGTTGCTCCCAGCTGCAGATTGCGCAATACCTAGTTGTTCTTTGCTTTTCGTCGTTCCCATAGTCTGGTCTTCTGATTCAGTGATCCAACAAAAGTAAAATCTCTATGACCCAATAATTGTAGAAAGTCTTGATGAGGCGAAGTTTAGGAATTGATTCGAAGCCGCAGTTCCAAAAATTGATGAAGATTGAAGGTCGTTGCAGTAAATGGTAGTTAGACTGGACTTATTTGCCGATGGATTAGGACATTTGTTTATTAAATTTCGTATAATTTTAAATGACATATTATAGTCATACATAATAACTGAGTTGAATTGATCACTGTTAGTTGACACTAAACTGACATTATATTAATTGACACTAAACTGACATTATATTAATTGACACTAAACTTACATTATATTAATTGACACTAAACTGACATTATATTCTGCTGCTGTATTAATTCGTCGTTGTAATCTAATTTTTATTATTATTTATAGACATGGGCATTATTGCTATTTTATAAAATCTATTGTTTAGTAAGGAGACGAGTGTGTGTAGCCACAATTGAATTGTAAGGAAATTAATCATATGAGCGTTTTGGATGGTATGTCTGTTAGCTCGTAAGGTCAATTGAAATAAATAAATAAATAAATAGAGTAGCACGTGGACTGGCAGGGTCGCCATGTAGTGCTAGTCGTTGTGGGTTTGAAGTCATAAATAATACGAGCGTTTGGTTCTAAGGTCCGGTTTATTGTGTGTAAAAATGTACTTAGTTACAAATAGTAGATTATTAACCAAGGGTATAAAGCAGTGTCTTCTGTCGCGGGTGACGATTAAAATCGCGAGCGTAACGATGGACTCGAGGTTTACTCCCGAGAGTAGCGAGGGTGTTAAAAACATAAATCACAAGCGAAGCGAGGGATTTAAGACGAGTCCTGAGTGTAGCGAGGGATTTAAGTTCACCCAAGACTAAGACAGCTTTATCACCGAGGAAAATACTCTACTTTTCGTACCAGTTGCGAAAAAATTAACACAATAATAATATGAGATAAGCATTTATTAAAATAAATTAAAATAAACTTAACGTTTATGTATTGGAAGAAAACAAAAACGCGGCAAATTACTAGACTAATATTTTTTTGTAGGAAAAGCAAAGGCATCAAGCTCATACGGCCTCGTCTGTTTTCGTAATTTTATTTAATAACTAGCTTCTGCCCGCGACTTCGTCCGCGTGAAATTTCTTGTCCCCCCCACCCACCAACCCCGACGCATCGCATCGCAACGCCTGCCCGCGCTATTACTTCGTTTACGCTTAATAGCACCCTTTATGACATTTTTTCTTTTTGCTCGGTTCTTAAGGTCCCTAGCGTGATGTTAAATAGCCTATATTTTTCCGCATCGCTTGCCCGCGCTATTACTTCGCGCTCGGCTCCTAAGGGCCCTAGCGTGATGTTAAATAGACTATATCCTTCCGCATCGCCTGCCGGCGCTATTACTTTGCGTTCGGCTCCTAAGGGCCCTACCGTGATCATAAATAGCCTATATCCTTCCGTATCGCCTGCCCGCGCTATAACTTCGCGTTCGGCTCCTAAGGGCCCTAACGTGATGTTAAATAGCCTATATCCTTCCAAATCGCCTGCCCGCGCTATTACTTCACGTTCGGCTCCTAAGGGCCCTACCGTGATGATAAATAGCCTATATCCTTCCGCATCGCCTGCCCGCGCTATTACTTCGCGTTCGGCTCCTAAGGGCCCTACCGTGATGATAAATAGCCTATATCCTTCCGCATCGCCTGCCCGCGCTATTACTTCGCGTTCGGCTCCTAAGGGCCCTACCGTGATGATAAATAGCCTATATCCTTCCGCATCGCCTGCCCGCGCTATTACTTCGCGCTCGGCTCTTAAAGGCCCTAGCAAAGCAAGATGTTAAATAGCCTATATCCTTCCGCATCGCCGGCCCGCGCTATTACTCCGCGTTCGGCTCCTAAGGGCCCTAGCGTGATGTTAAATAGCCTATATCCTTTCGCATCGCCTGCCCGCGCTATTACTTCGCGCTCGGCTCCTAAGGGCCCTAGCGTGATCAAGAAGTGGGTTATAAAATGCAAAATGATTTTTTCAAATCCAACTGGGGTAGGTCCAGAGATAGCGCATTCAAACAAACTAACAAAAAAACAAACTCTTCCGAGGAAAAATACTTATTTGCACAACGTAATCTAGGGGTAAATTGATCCGCACTAAACATGTTTGCTCAAGAGCGACCGGTGTGAATTAAAGTTATTTTGCGATTTAGTAATTTTATATTATCTCCGAAACTGTATGACCAATTGACATACTGTAAAGGCCAAATCTTATCTCCATGATGTCCTTGTGATTATAAAATAACTTATTTTGATAAGGATTAATGTTTTGTTGTTTAAATAATCATCCAAACTTAAGTATGTCTAAAAAATACTTTTTTAAAGCAATAAAAGATGTATAAAAGATAAAATATAAAAGATAGAAATATGGTGTTGCGGACTTTTTTGTAGAATTATTTAAGACGGACCAGACTGCTATACATTGTTCTCAATTTTAAGCAACCGTTTAGGCAGCGCATGCAAAAAAGTCTGTTTAAAGAGGTATTTCTTTCCGACTTGTTAGACAAAAATTGTGATAGCTCGGCTAATATGCATGATATAGATATAAGTTATAGCCTATAGCACTCAGGAATAATGTAGCTTTCTACCAGTAAAAAAATTTTTAGTATTGGATCATTGGTTCCGGAGATTACCCCCTACATACAAACTTCCAAACTTACAAACTTACATACAAATTTTACCTCTTTATAATATTAGTATAGATCATAACTGCATAATAAATGCGTACTCCTTTTTCAAAAAGATGTATAATGCTCTAGATACAAACTCAATGGTGTAAACACAGATGTAGTTCAGTATAAATTTCGGTAAGTATTCCAAATTTAAATAAAATCACATTCTCCCATTCTCCCCCTAGAGGATGAATGAAATTCAGTACAATTTTCTGAATTTTCTTTCCCTGTTTTTAACAGATTAAAAATGACTATTGTTACGTTCGCTTTTTGTGGCACAGAATGTCACTTTTTTGAGCAAGTGGTACGAAAACAGTATTGCTGAAGAAGCACTATAAATAAGGCTGCCTACATACATAAATGGCTACACACTACACTTCGTAGCTCTGCGATTGTAACCACTTTTTGACCCGATGCGTTGCTTGGGAAGCATGTGTGGTGACCATGAATGATAGGTTTAGGGATAAATTGATAAGGCAAAGGTGCGGTTTAAAAGAAGAGGTAGTGACAAAAATTTAAAAGAGTAGGTATGCATATGGTGTGGTCATGTTGAGAGGATGAATGAAAGGCAACTAATAAAAGGTATAAGGCAGATGTGAGTGAAAACGAGAAGGGACGCCCTAGAGAAAGTCATAATATACGTGACCTTATTGGTGATGTTCTTCAGAAAGGTCAGGTGAGTACTTAGCACTCGCAACCGGCGGCGGAAAATAAAAGCTTTAAACATTCAAATGATTAAATGGCCAACTATGTAGATTAAATTTAAACAGTTAGGTACCTACCTAAATTTATTTATAAAAAAAACCACATTAATGCCAGATACATTATTAACAAAAATATTGGAAATTCAACTAAATAGCTTCATAATTAAAAATATGGATATTTTATCCAGTAATAACATAAAAATCGCAATCAACATTCATGGCACAACAAATAAGTACCTAAATGAAAACAACATTTGATAAAGACCTTTGATTAACAAAAATCTTCAAATCCAATATCCAACAAATCAACATCAAGGAAATCAACAACCCAAGAATAATTTGACTTTTTCCAACACACCGTGTGAACTCGGTCTAATGTCAACAATTAATTTGTGCAAATCACCGGTCGCGCTCTCCGAATCGAATCAACATTCGATTGCGAACAGGCGCGTTCTTTTTGCCTCAAGATTGTGGTTTAAAAAGAAATTTAATCTTGCTAATAAACATGCAAACACGAACGCGGCGGCTACCTGTTGAAGCGCGCGAGACAAACGATTCCTCAGCCAATCAGCGCCCAGCGGCCGCCCACGGCCCACCATCATTGGCCAGTCACTTTAGAGGGGGGAAATCCGAGGGGGACAAGGCAGAGTTCGCCGTTAACATGACACAAGCAAGAAAAGCGCCGCATTGAGCTTTCGACGAGCTTTTCACTACGCGCGCGGGAATTAATCGGTTTGCGATATTTTGAATTTTGAATGTAACGCATAAAATTAAAAACAATTTTTTTTAATAGAGTAGAAAAGAAACTGTAACAACTAAAGTTTTGAAAATAATGCGCGTGGAGTTTCGGTGTGGCGAAAATTGATTTTTTGAAAAGTTGTTATTAAAATCCGTCAAAATTGATCTAACAATGTCTCTGGGTAAACAGCCCAATGACCACATAAAGAGGCCTATGAACGCTTTCATGGTGTGGTCGCGGGGCCAGCGCCGGAAGATGGCGCAAGACAACCCGAAGATGCACAACTCGGAGATCTCCAAGAGGCTGGGGGCAGAGTGGAAGCTGCTCACTGAGATGGAGAAAAGGCCGTTCATCGATGAGGCTAAGAGATTGAGGTCAGTTTAATTTCCATATAAAGAATGAAAATAAAGTTTGAAGTGAATTTTGATCGGCTGACATTGAAAAAATTTTACAAAGCGAGTCAGGTATAAATTAAATATTATGAAGTTATAGGAACTCATTGAAAACTTCAGGAATTTCCTTTCAGTAATTTTACATTTTCATACTGACATGCATGGTTTACCTATTTACTACATCTATTTACATTTACTTTAAGTATTTACCTACAAGTACCGTTTGTTTTATTATTTATCTAAAAAGATGATTCTTAGAAGCTTTTATTGAAATACTGTTAGAGAACTAAATTAATGACTGGAGTGTAAAAATAAAAGCAAGAACATTATTAACTTGACTGTCTTAGTACACTAATAAAAAAATCTCAAATGATGAGAGCCATTATTAATACAATCGTAGATAAAGACGTTTTGGCCACCACCAGTGATATAATAGTGCAGCTTTCAATTGTAATACTCACTTAATTATTGTCAATTATCTTGCTTTCATATTACCTACTTCAAGTAGTTTGACAAACCTCGGTAGGACTAAAAAATAATGATAACGTTTTTTATGATTGCATGATTTTTTTTATCTATTTAATTACGAAATTTCTAAAATCTCATGCCACCTTTTATCTCAACACTATTAAGAACAAAGCAAATATTTGTCATCAACTCAAATGACTTTTTCTAACAAAAAAACTAAGATAATTAAACTAAAGGAACGCACCACACACAGTTAACCTTTCATTTGTAAAGTAAACAGTGCGACTCAAAAGTATTTAATTTCGAGTCTCGTTCATTATCTTTTTTAATTTCATATCTGTGGGCAAACATTGAACAAAAGCCACACACCTGTATTGCGTTATCTGTGGAACAAAAAGCTGTATTTGTTTAGTTAGACACTTATACCATTTCTCCAGGTGGCTGACACCACGCTTTTAATTGTTTTAGAATTATTTTTATTTAATTCTCTGCCTTTTTGTTTTCGCTTCTTGTGAAGACAATGAATAACATAACAGGAGCTACAACTTAATAACTTACTTTACGATATAGAGCACGGTCTATAGTCGCTAATGAATGATATACAAAATTCTACCTCATTTGTTTAGATATTACATCAATTATATGAATGTACTAGTCATTATGATAAAGGAATAGCAGAAGTAAAGGTTTTGGTCCTTTGATTTGCAGCCGTTAAAACATAGCTTTAGTAACCCATACAATAGCCATAACCTACTGATGAAAGAGGCCTTATTAACAGCCTGTCCTCAACCTATATACTTATGTATATGTTTTTAATAGTAAAATGTTTATTTGTAAACCGAGAAAAGTATACATAAGTACACAAGGATTAATGTTGTACAAGATAGGGTGAACTGATGCTCCTAAACTAGGCCAAAAGCCTGTGTTTTAGGAGCCAATGTTCCTCCAGATATAATGACATACTAGTTGCTCATAATTAATAACTAAGCGACGAGGTTACTCGTTGAAACAATATACAATAATCGAAACCATTTTACTGGGTTACCGAGGCTTCAGTTGATATCCTCAAAATATTTATTTGTGTATTCAGACTTTTGGTATTCAAATGCGACCTCTTCCGCCCTATATTTTCTATCCGGTGGAAATTTTGGAACAGTCCTTATTCTTCTCTACATCATAAAGGGAAACTCTATGCAAAATTTGCAGGTTTCTAAGACCAAAGATTTGGACTGGACGTTGATGAGATAGTCAGCGAGTGAATCGGGACTTTTCTTTTTATCATTCTCTGATCTAAAATACTCTGAATGGATTGATAATTAGGCACGCTACCAAACATGCAAATCAGCAAATTATGTCGCGGGAGAAGAAAATATTTAGTGAGATGGTCGATCACGAAGTACCAGGTATTATGATGCCGCTGTCGAACAGTCAGCTACTCAAAAGCCTGTTCAACCTTAACTTTTTGACTAACTTAAAAAATTGGTCCATAAGATAAGTAATTATAAAACACACAGGCGTTTAGCGACACAATTAAATATGTAAACAGAACGGTGCCGCCGGATGTTTGACGGTCTTATCTCTTACTAATTAGGTATAAATGTGGGCTTTTCTTTCTTTTTGAAGATATTAATCTAGAGGTTTTATTAGGCTGTTTATTTTTAGTTTCTGATTGTACCTACCTGTAATATAAAAACTTTTTATAATAATTTCTAACAATAACCATTAGTCTAGCGCTCGGGCCAAAGGCGTTGTTAACGTTATGACACTTTTAATAGTAAGTAGTACCTAAATAAGTAATTAAAATATAAAAGAAAAGCATAAACGGAAAATACTGATAATTTATAAAACAGTAGGTAACTAATGGTAAAAAAAAACGTGTGTTTTTATAAAGATTCCTATGGTGAATCACAATACTTAAATTGTTTACCTTTATCTTAACAAGCTGATACCACACCTTCTTGGATCTTATAACAATACTTAGACCTACTCACAGATAAAACATGTTTTCAGTACCTACCTACCTAACAAGCTGCTCATTGATATTACAAAGATGAATAAGTATTTATTTATTATCAGATTGCGCGACAGGATATTATCTTATTAAAATAAAAAACGAAAAAATAATAAAGGGAAGACGATTATAAAATTTACCCGTTATCAATATCTAGTCTAAAACTTGAAAGAAACTACATACTTAGGTATAATTACAAAGTTAAATCAATTATCTTAAACTCAGTAATTAATTAATTAATTATTTTTAATAGTTAATTTTAATGGTGTGCAGAATAAAGAGTATTCTATTCTATTCTATCTTCTTCTTTAGCTGCTATGATACACACGTAAGTACCTATATTAAACGCGAAAAAATAACATAGCATGTACCCATTTCGTCTATTTTAAGTAAATCTAATATTCTCTTTTGGTATATTACCATCCTGACTACTTACTGTTCAACTGCAAATAATACCTCAAATATAATTTAAATATACTTATCATCATTTGCTTGCATGCCTAATATAAGGTAGATTGCACATCGATCACCCATATTTTAACTGTCACATCTCATTTACTATACCTACAGTCTGTGCAAATAAATGTTTACTTTACTTTACTATACAGAAAAATAGGTGCTCGCGACCGCACTTTCAAAAAAAACCGGTCAAGAGCGAGGGTTCCGTTCCGATTTCTGAAAAAGTGTGCTACTTAGATACATCGTTTAATTTTTACTGTAATCTTTACATAAACTTCTATCACATAGAATAATTTCAGATTTTTCTCTTTGCAAACTTCGGAGATAAGGGGGGAACGGTATTTTTTTTTACATTTTTCATCAAAAGTCGAAAACTATGCGGCCTAAAAAAAATTAAAAATAGTTTGAGAATGTGCAAACAGCGTTCTTTTATATGATACCCCACATGCCCTAGTAGCCCACTTTAAATTTTTAAGAACCCCTTTCAGTCTCTGTTGCAAAAAAAAATTAAATATTTTAATTTATTTCTTACTTACAAAATAGTTGGGTAAACGTCATTTAAAACTATTCCAAATTTCAAGTTGATAGCATCAGTAGTTCCTGAGATATCCAGCTATGACAGACAGACAGACAGACTGAGTCACACCATAAGGGTTCCTTTTTTACCATTTTGGTACGGAACCCTAAAAATTCGAACCCTTTCACAAAAGAGACTCACACGCAGTTACGCATAACAAATAAGCAACAAATCAATTTAATCTATCCATAGAGGTCGGTGAGAGGAGACAATTATCTGTTATTCATTGTAATAATATCTTGCATTGTAGGGGGGCGCGCTATCAGGGGTCGCCAGGACCATAAAAATGAGCTTATGCCTCCCGTCTAACTCGACTGCGGAGAATATAGAGCTGTTGTTGCGAATTCGGGTTTAATTGTCTCCTGGGAGTTTGTTGTTTTTGAATGGGTGTAATTTAACTGAAATTCTAATTTCGTCTTGATTGAGAGAGAGATCGCACAGGTCATGTCTCTTCTGAGGGTCATGTAACCACAACTATAATCAGTTATACCTATGTGAGGACGCTGTTACAAACGAGTACTCAAATCATTACTTTTTTACACAAAAGTGTGTTTATTAAATAAAATGCTTTGCATTCTTAAAATGTTTTTTGACTAAATTATTGATAAATGTGCATGGTAACATTCTGAACCATAAATATAATTTTAGATAGGTACAGTTTCACAATAATGGTACCGAAGTGAATTTTTTTACTTCGGTACAGAGAAGTTCGGTATTGAGAAGCTGTACATATCTAAAATTACGTTTATAGTACAGAATCGTATCATGCACATTTATCAATAATTTAGTCAAAAAACATTTTAAGAATGCAAAGCATTTTATTTAATAAACACACTTTTGTGTAAAAAAGTAATGATTTGACTACCCATTTGTAACAGCGTCCTTAAAACAAAGTTTCTATTGTGATAGAACTGAAAACAACGTCATACTTTTGTAAATATCTCATTAGAATCGTTTATTTTCATTTTTACATCCGGTGGTGTTGGATAACCGCTATATTTATCTGTATCTATAAATAAATAAAATTGAAGTCTCCGTTTGTAATGTCAAAATAGCAGCTTTTTACTGAATGCATTTATATATATATATTACGGTACTTATAACAAAACAACTTTTTTTTTAGTCTGTCTGTCTGTTTGTTCCGGCTAATACCCGAAACGGCTGGACCGATTTTGACGGGACTTTCACTGACAGATAGTTAATGTTATAAGAAGTAACTTAGGCTTTATTTTAGAAAAACAATTAGGTTTCTGCGCAAAACAATTACCTAAAACCCATGAAATTGTGAACAAAATCCGATTTAAATAGGAAAGTATGTATTAACAACTACGCGGACGAAGCCGCGGGCAACAGCTAGTTTAAAAGTATAATTAAATCATATAAACTTGTGACATATGAAAACAGCAATAAGTATTCGCCTAATAAAATAATGCACTCTCCTAATTTCAAACATTTTATTATCAGAAAACTGCAGTGCGATTCTGTAAAAATCTCACCGTGAAAACTTAGGTGAAGTGAGCGTGGAGTGAGCTGTCAATAGTGTCAATTCCTAGCACAAACAAACTCACTTCACTTAAGTTTTCACGGTGAGATTTTTACAGAATCGACCGGCTGATATTCCCATTACAAGATTCGGGCGTATTAACATTTCTATATGAGGTGCAACAGTAAGAATTAATTTGTAAGGGTTGAAGTTATTAGCGGGGCGTAGAGCGCGCACGCTTCACGTCAGGACTCATTTGTTTCGTATATCTTATTTAAACGTTTATTGTGCGATGGGCTTTAATAATAATTTTCAATGAGTTTTTTTTTTTTTTAATTTAAACTTACGAAGTTTGTAAATATTTATATTTATTTCTAAGTAAATAGTATAAGTAAGTTAGTATAAGTTTTTTTGTTGTATTCTATTTATTTTCTTCTTATTTATAGTTGTAGCTACTAAAATATATTGGTCGATTTGGTCGTAAGCACTGTTAACTTATGTTTTAAATAAAGAAATAAGTAAATGAAAAAAAGTCAAACGTTTCTATTGAAGTCAGTTTTCTAATCATATGGTCACTAGGAAGTTTTGATTAAAATCGATTGATAGGTTAGATTTTAATAGATTAGGTAAGTAGTTCAGAACCTGTGTCCTCTTAAAAAAAACAGTATTTAGGACACAACTGGCGTTCCTCGACTACAGGCTTATTGTAGTCTTATACTTAGCTTAGTAACTTTACCTCACTTATTGGCTAAGTCTTCAAAACCCCCTCAGATCATCCTCTTTCTGTTCTTCAGAAATATTTACAAAATTGGTATTCAATGTTTTAAAAGGACCAACAGCATATTTTGGTAGTCTTTTAACCATATAAGATAAATATATTATAAGGCAGAAGGTATATTTACAAGGCAGATGTGAGTGGAAACGCCGGGAGGGGACGCCATAAGAAGACATGATCTTATTGGTGATGTTCTTCAGAAAGGTCAGGGGTCCTACTCCCTAAGTCCGTCCGTCTTTCCGTCCGTCCGTTTATCCGCCCGTCTGACATTACGATCCATCAAAACAAGTGTAAAAGTTAAATTTTTCGGACGGGCAAAAACATATCGGGTGTTGGGACAACTGGCAAATCATGTTGTCATTCATACTTCGTTCGGGCCCCGAACCAATCATCCATCCGTAGGTGATACAGAGTAAGAAACGCCCGTAACGAAGGCCGAAACTACGGGCTTCGTGCTTAGGGAGTAGGCCCCCTGATGCGTATAGCACTCGCAACCGTCGTGCGTGTATGACCAGAGGGGCAATTCTCGTACCTAAAAACGTTCACAATCTCATGCCAGCGTCAATCAAAATGTCAAAAATGAAGGTAAACGCTATACAATTTCTGTCAGATTGAGTCTTGAGATGATATTGCGAACGTTGTTAAAAATACGAGAATTGCCCCTCTGATGTATGACCGTAAACGAGGCAAAAGGAGTATGTAAGGATAGTAGCAGGGGGCGTTCTGTAGTTTCTGCCTACCCCCATAGAAGAAGGCGTGAGTTTATGTATATACCTACATATAAATATATTTATAGCATAATTTAATAAATCTTATATTATGCTAGCTTTTACCCGCGACTTCACACGGGTGGAGGTCGGAAATTATCTCATGGAAACGGAAAGATTTATGTCCTAACCCAGGCCAAATTTCATCAAAATCCGTTCACCCATTATAAGCCGAGAATGGCGTGAAATATTGTTGATGTTACTATAATTTATTACCTTTACATTGACATTATGATTATGTACCTAGACAACAATCACGATGCGAAAACATCTTTAGTATCAAGAAAAAAACATATTTATCCTGTAATACATAGTACCCTATGTATACATCTTCATCAAACAATCCTTAACTTACCATTGACTGAAGATAACTGACAATCAAATGATTTCATTGTAAAAATCAATAGCAAGTGACGTCACGAGTTAGTATAAAGAAGTTCTTTGTAAACGCTAAGTACAGTTATTTTAACTTATTTGTTAGTGTTATCAATATGTGCTGTTATTGATAAATGATGTATAAAGGGTATTGTGGAGACGTTTGTTTGATTTCCACGTGGGGAAGACGAATATGTGTTATCTGATTCGTGACTGTACCGCGTTTAAACTGTTTTCCCACTTTGTTTGACTGAAGAGACTGTATTTTATGAATCACTAGCTTTTGCCAGCGGCTTCGCCCGCGTGGATGTCGGAAATTATCCCACGGTTAGATAACGTAAATTTAACCTAATATACAGGGTGTAAGGGACAGCCCTCCGCAGACTGATAGGGTGAATTCAGTATATCATACTAAGATGACCGGTACATGAAATTATTTCAGGAACGCTATGGGAATCCAATAAACCTGATTTGTTTGTGTTTTTGTGCACAAATCGGAGCGTCTGTTATTGGTTGGGAGGGGTAGGTAATAGGTATGCGGTGAGTTCGATGAACTCTGTAACCTAGGTAGAAGGTGGACAGCTGATTTCACGCGTCGGTCGTTAGAGTATTTTAACATCCATTGCTGGTTTTTTTTTTTGCTGTTTTTTTAACATAAATGGAATGCTGCGTACATACAATGTATTATTACATTGAAATAAAGGAAAAGTAACTGAAAAACGATAAAAAAAAATTAAAATTTTTCCTGAGAAAATTTCCGGTGGAATATACTTCAGAATAAGGAGCTGAATGCACCCTGTTAGTTTGCGGAGGGCTGTCCCTTACACCCTGTATTTTCATACATTTGATGCGAGTGTTTTCACTAACGAGAACACAAACGACGTCTAATAATCCTCTCTATTAAAATAAACGAGTACCTAACATGAACTTATTGGAAAAGCTGAAGTGCCCCAAGTTCCAAGTTGATCAGTAAATCTGCTGTCAATTCACATTTACTGTACACACACACACTGTACTGTGTGTTTATTTTCACGACAGTTACTGTACAAGTTTTAAGTATGAATGAGGATGGCTATAGAGTAACGGAAGACCATAGAAACGATGGATGAACTGTGTGAAAGATGATTTGGCTAGAAAGCGGGTGACTGCCGAAATGACGTTATATAAGTACGGAAAAAGGGACATGTTGCGCCAACCTTAAATTCTCGGTTCCTATAAACAAAAACGAATCGCTTTGCTTACCAAGCAATGGTAGCATTTCTTATTACAGTCCGTGAGGCCTATAGGGCCCTCGCCCACGGCGACTTTTTGTAGCGATGCTGTCGCGCGTTTACGAAATGCGCGACTGCATCGCTACTAACGCGCGTTAGTCGCATTTGCAACGCGCTACAGAAGCGATGCCAACGCGCTACTAACGCGCTACAGTATCGCGACTGTATCGATGCAAACGCGCGATCGTGTCGGACGACATTGGGGAGAGAACAGAGGGAGGGTGGCGCGTGAGTGGAGAACCGAGCTTTCGTTGCCTACGCTTCGGCTGCTTACGTAAAAGCAGCACCAAAGACAACGTGACTAATGTTGCCTCAACGGAGTCCATCTTGCAACTGTAGCGATCGCAGGTATTTTGTGCCGTTACTGAATCGCGTTTGCATCGCGACAGAAGCGCGCCAGTATCGCGTTTGCATCGCGACTGAATCTGGTCCCGTGGGCGAGGGCACACAGCTAGCGACCGCTTCGCGACTGTATCGATGCGGACGCACGACAGCATCGCTACAAAAAGTCGCCGTGAGCGAGGGCCCTAAGCTGAGCTTTGCATTTGTGTGAGTGAAAATAGATAGTGTAGGTCTGACGTCCGGCCTAGAGCGCGACACGTCCTTTGCTTGGTTTAAAACCGGTTTATACTGCTTTTTGGCAATCGGCCTGAGGCGCGTGCGTCCCTCGCGCGACGCAACTTCGCTTCTTTTGGTGATCACTCAGACTCACACAAATGCAAAGTTCAGCTTAGGTCTCGCGGATTTGTATCAAACTGGGCATATAAATAGATTCGTGACTGATACTTCCATACGGGAGGGTCTACTATGCAAAGCTATGAGGTCTTTGCTTCAATATTTGTAAAGATACAAGAGTCTTAATATTAACCAATAACGGTCCGTAAATTATATGAATCGGCCATTCATACATTGGGATAAGGGCAGGATAATGATGCTGAACTTGTCATACAAGTTGGTGGCATGAGAGGCGTTCCAAAAGTAAGTTTTACTGCAATCTTTTAAAATGATGCACTGCGGGCAATCAGCCCTGCCACTGATTTCTGACTGGTTATTTACTTATTTTAAATCAAATGAAATAATCTTTATTGCAATCCATAATGTGTTACAAGTGGTAAGTAATTAATTAATTTAGAATCAATTATGGACCCTGACGTACACAGCAAATGTATAGGTAGGCGAGATATAGAGATTTTCTTTATTACTAATGATTTAAATAATTATTTCTTATCTGTTATTTACAACAGCAATAATAATGTTTATTCGGATATACTTAAAAAATAAATAAGTACAGATCTAATAGAGAAAAACTCGTGGGTGCTCTTTTCTCCATACAAAAAGATACAAACGCTCTCGCCTGTTTTCTTTCTGGTTATACCATAACTTTCTGGTTATACGCTCGCAGAGCGACAGCAATACCTTCTTAAAATACCTAATTTTCAAAAATCTGGCCCCCGCCTTTCCTCTTAAGATCCGTAAAATAATTTCATAGACTACAGGAAGTTATAGTTATACATATACCTTCTCTATAGATGACCGATAAAGGATTGCTCAACAGTACCCAGACCGACTATCGAATGTTATTTAGTGACCGTTATTGAATCCTCCGATTATGTGGCCGATCAAACAAGTGATAAAATAAGTATGGCGGCAAACACTGGCGCGCCTTACACCATTGTGCTGACCGATAACGATGGGAAGACACCATCGTGTTCCAAGTCTAAGTGTGGTTACTTACAATTTAGATCAATAAAAGAAAAGAAAGAAAAAGTATGTACAGAGTACCATACCTATCGATTTAACCCCCATGTATGTTCTACGATTTTTTGTAGTTTTCGAGTTATAATTTTTTTTCGATATTTTTCCTGATTCAACGAGATGATGGCTGTAAAAAATTATATCTTTTTTTGGGTCAACTTTCAACAAGAATGTACTAAATAGGGTATTATTTGCTGAAATCGGTCGTTGAAAGTGGTGTATCTGAAATCTTGTGATTTTCATATTTTTAACCCCCGACGCAAAAAGAGGGGTGTTATAAGTTTGACCGCTATGTGTGTGTGTGTGTGTGTGTGTGTGTGTGTGTCTGTCTGTGGCACCGTAGCGCTTAAACGGGTGGACTGATTTGGATGCGGTTTTTTTTATTTGAAAGCAGGTTTTCCAGCGATGGTTCTTAGACATGTTTTATCAAAATCGGTTTAGCCGTTTCAAAGTTATCCGCTCTTTTGTTAGCTGCGGTAGGGATCTTAGACGCGTAATGGGTATTTACTTTACTTTCAAACCTTAGTGTGACCTAAAATTTTAAACATCCATGTATGCTATCTATCTATGCAAGATTATGGAATTCTCGGTCTGATGCTGCAGCCAGGATATCCAGCACTAGTGTGCTGGATACACTCTTGAAAAATTAATAGCAGAAATGTCGTGTTTGGATTCATTTACATCAGTATTTGATTCTATATACAATGCAATGGTGGCAACAGGATGAGCTGATGCTGCAGCCAGGATGTCCAGCACACTAGAACACTCTTGAAAAAGTAATAGCAGATATGTCGTGTTTGGATTCATTTACATCAGTATTTGATTCTACATACAATGCAATGGTGGCAACACGATGAACTGATGCTGCAGCCAGGATGTCCAGCACACTAGAACACTCTTGAAAAAGTAATAGCAGATATGTCGTGTTTGGATTCATTTACATCAGTATTTGATTCTACATACAATGCAATGGTGGCAACACGATGAACTGATGCTGCAGCCAGGATATCCAGCACACTAGAACACTCTTGAAAAAGTAATAGCAGATATGTCGTGTTTGGATTCGTTTTGATCAGAATTTTATTCTACATACAATGCAATGGTGCAACACGATGAGCTGATGCTGCAGCCAGGATATCCAGCACACTAGAATACTCTTGGTAAAATAATATAGCAGATATGTCGTGTTTGGATTCGTTTTGATCAGTATTTGATTCTACATACAATGCAATGGTGGCTACACGATGAGCTGATGCTGCAATCAGGATATCCAGCACACTAGTACACTCTTTAAAATAAAAAATAGCAGATAGTAGTGTTTGTATTCGTTTTTTATCAGTATTTAATTCTATTTGCAGTACGATGGTGGCATCATTATAAGTTAATGTTATGTGCAGAGAAACTTAACATTCTGCAGTAATAAAAAAATGCATTTCTGTATTGTTAAATTGTTTAAAAAGTTTAAAAATGTTAAAATAAAAATTAAATTTAAAATTTAAAAAACCCCCAACGCAAAAAAGAAAAGGGAACATTTAAAAAGTCAAAAATAATACCTATCGTTGAGCCATCAAATTCGATTGAGTAATATCTATATATATTTTCATTACAGAAATTGATGGATGGCACGATAAGGTTTGCTCATTGAAATGGCGCTATAATGTCGCGGCGGGGTACCGCATAAGTAAGTCAGACCCTTCACTTGATTGACTATGTACATATGCGGTACCCCGCCGCGAAATTATAGCGCCAATTCAATGAGCAAACCTTATCGTGCCATCCATCAATTTCTGTAATGAAAATATATATAGGTATTACTCAATCGAATTTGATGGCTCAACGATAGGTATTATTTTTGACTTTTTAAATGTTCCCTTTTCTTTTTTGCGTTGGGGGTTTTTTAAATTTTAAATTTAATTTTTATAATTTATTATTATCTTTGCATATTTTTGTCAATCCTGATATTTACTATTTCTCTATGTTTAAGCAGAGCTCAGTTGATAATAAAAACATAAATTTTATACCTACTACTATCCTTAACCACTACCATTGATATGAAACGATGGATCGAAAATAACTCGAAAACTACAAAAAATCGTAGAACATACATAGGGGTTAAATCGATAGATATGGTACTCTGCTATCAGCTCGCACTGGCTTGACACTTTAAAAGAAATACCCTGTATTGTGACTCGCACACGAAGATCACCAACTAAGAAGCCCGAAAGTCTGACAACCAGTCTTACCAAGGTGTATCGTATTACCCGGTTACTGGGTTGTGGAGGTCAGATAGGCAGTCACTCCGTGTAAAATACTGGTATTGGAGCCTAACATAGTTGGGAAAAGGCTAGCTAGGCAATCTGCCTAGCTAGCCTAGAGGGGTATTATTTTATGTTGAAGATTTTTTTTTGGGCAATTTCCAATGTAGTTCTTGGGGTAGGTTAAAGATATGATTGTTTAGTGATACAATAAGAGGAATTAATGGCGCGCTTTACACTATTTAATAAAATTGTGCTGACCATTATCAAAGATTAAAAGTATATGTAATGGTATACTTATATAAATAGAGGGGTGTTTTATGTAGTTTTATTGGCAATTTTCAACAATATTAAAAGTCTAAGATACAGGACCTTCAAAAATTGAAATTGTTATAAAGGTCACCATAGGTCATCAGAAAGTTGGTAAAACAAAAAAAACTTAAGATAATTTTGTAAGTAACTAGCAGTGCCCCGCGGTTTCGCCCGCGTAAGTCTCGAACCCGTAAGAATATCGAGATCGAAGTATCCTATGTGCTAATCCAGGTTAAAAACTATCTGTGTGCCAAATTTCATCAAAATCCGTCCCGTGGTTTTTGCGTGAAAAAGTACTAAACATCCATCCATCCTCACAAAATTTCGCGTTTTGATAATATAAGTAGGATCTAGCTATTTCAGCGTTAAAACGTAACAAAATAGCAAACTTTAGCATTTAAAATTTGATATTAGTTACCTACGATTACAATTTCCAATGAACTTCTTGGAGTAAATGAACTTCTTGAAAGTTTAAGTTAACTTCACAGTATTTATAAGCTTCCAAAATAGCAATTGATGCATGACAAAAAAAAAAAAACTTAGTGACAAAATTCTTTATTGACACGATACCCATTTAGCCGAATTAAAGGCACGCCTTACACCATTGTGCTGACCGATAAGGAGGGGACACCATCATGTGCCAAGTTTAAATGTTACGTATATTTTCTTGGATCAACATTGAGAGATATTGATTTTATTTAACTTTTTTCTTTGTGATTTTATTAGGAATTTGCAAATTAACATGAAATCATCACAATAGCATTCTATTACTATCATTGAATAATTAATATACAATTAGGTGCTTTCAGGCATTGTATTTTACCTAGTGATACCTAAGACACTGTTTCCGATTCCAAAAATAGTCTCAAATGTGAAATAACTCATGAACAGAAGCACGTAGATTTTTAGCATAATCTTCATCATCTGCCTATATAGCCTTTCCCCAACTATGTTGGGTCAGCTTTCAGTCTAACCTAAGTCTATTTTACATAGAGCGATTCAAAAAGGCGTCACCCTAAAACATTACCGTAGCAGGTAGCCTTGAATTCAAAAGTGAAATACAAATACAATAGTTCACCGATTCGCCCCTTCGTTGAATTATCTCAAAATACTAGAAAAAAAAAAGGTAAATTGTACCACAATCACACAACACTATCTACACCAAAAAGGCATTAATAAAAACCCAATAACTTCTTATATTGACGTTCCAAATTCAATATACAAGCGATGGTTGTTATCAAGAATCATAGTATAAATATATCGATATTTACCGAATTCGATTAGCTCCATAGAAAAAATACGCCAAAACGTGTCTGATAAAAATGCGACGATAGGTTTTTTTCTTGACCAAAGATATTGTGTTATTTTCCTTAGGCGATATCGTGTTTATTTGGTTAACAAACTGTAATGAAAGAAGTGATAGTGTCAGGTTCGATGACCTCAGGTTTTTGGTTTCGAAGATAGGACGTTTCTGTCAATGCTGATAAATGTGTTTGGTGTGGATTTATAGAAGATTTTATGTTATAATTTGAGATACGAGATTGTTGTTATTTGGCGTTTTTAATTCAGAAGTTAGTTCTTCCAAGAAAAAAAAAAACGCTTCATCTCAAAGATCGAAGTTACGCCAATTGTGCAATCTTCGCCAAGACGAGCCAAAGACAAAAAGCCATGACAGATATGTTGACCAAGACCAAGATGTAAGGTTCGTAGAGTTAGGCCTTGTTATAGGGGCTTGACATTAGATCTGATAACTTTTTAACAGTGAAAGCGTTATGTTAGTTTTGGCAACCTATTTACATGAAATGTTTTATTTATTATTTATTTATTTTATTTTTTAGTTTTTGGAAAACATACAGCTAAATTTTTTTTTTTTAATTTGATGGTATAGTACCGTTCGTAACTATAACTGGGGTGCATCATACAAATGCTTAACGATATCTACCAGACATTTCTTGATATTTAAACACTTTAATCAAATTACTTTAGTGCAAGCAGCTACAGGTTCCACCTACTTACATTCTTTTCAAGATGCCAATGATCGAATCTTGTACTTACCTAACAAAACAGGCATTATAATGTCATTGCTTAGATAAACCATGTTCTCAGACTTCTCTTATATTATCTGTGGCCGTAGCAACATTTTATTCTAAAGCAGTTTAAATAATTGATGTAGGTACTTATCACATACATATCCTCGTGATATATGCACATCGTGGAATCCGCAGAATTCAAAAGCAAATTGTCATTGCAATCAAAGAACACAGCTCAACAGCTCAAGTCAAATAACAGTAAACACAGCAGCATTTATCGCAAATTAAATAAAAAAATAAATCTAAATCCGCTACACAATCAGACTCAACAAACATTCACATTCAAACCTCAGCGCAATGACGAACTATCATCCGCTAGCGTGGTCCACTCGAATAATTACAATCGACTCGCTGACAATCGCGATTCTATCACAAAGCTCGCATAATCGGACGCTGTGTCGACTCATTCCCAACACTACACGTCGTAAACACACACACCAGCATTCCAAATTCAACTCTATTTCATAACGATACAATTCAATTTTGCCTACATTTCGAATGCACATAGTGCAGTGGTATACGCAGATACCCGATTGTGACTGGGACAATGCAATAATCCGCGCATTGTTGAATCGACATTGTTGTTTTAAGGGCGGCCAGGCGTTCGCGACAATTGCACGCTTTATTGCATAAATAATAATGTTATATCGCCCAGCGGCGTTTCATTGTGGCATTTTGACGCTAAACTTATAGTATTGTGGGGCGAATTGAGTTATACTTTCGACTTTAGAGGTTGTATCGGATATCTTCCGCGTTGTTTTTGCTGATAATACTCGAAGTGTTGATGTTGGTCGAGAGCGACGGGGATTCAGAGAGGTCGACGTGAGAGCCAACAATCGTGATGCGAAATATAGTTTATCTTCAGAATAGCTGGAATTAAGCCAACAAAGTAGAAGAAAATAGTTATAACGTGGCTCTAAGCAGAGTTTACACCTACAGTCCTACACAATACGGAAATAACAAATTATAAACCTCGTTCCATATCCCTGTGGTTTCAAAAAGTGACTGAACTGACTTTATTAGATTTAATGACTATTATGTACTACCGGGTCAGATTTTATGACTTGACGGCGGAAAAGGTCAGGGTTTGCCAGAAATAATAGTCCAAGGGCAACCGAACTTTATGATAACTTTGCATAGGTATAATTTGGAAAATAATTAACACATTTTCTTTTTGTTTTCTTAGGGCGCTACACATGAAAGAACACCCCGACTACAAATACCGGCCACGACGAAAGCCGAAACCACTGGTAAAGAAAGAGCCGAAATTCGGGTTCGGTATAAACGGGTTGATGGCGCCGGTGCCGAGACTGGTGACGCCGTCGGTACACCCACACGCGGTACACCCGCAGCTGCACTCGATGCCACATCACTTCACAGACAAACCGGAGTTAAGCAGAGCCCTGTTCCCACCGCTACCGTACCCGTTCTATCCGTTTGCGAAGATACCGTCTGATGATGGCAAGCTGGCAGCCGAGTTGGCGCATTTGCAGGTAATCTTCAATAAGGTATTGATTTACGAATATTAAGTTTTATATTGTTGTAGTATTTAAGCGAAAAAGAAAACTATCTCTATCATTAGGTTGATTCTTTAAATTATAGACTCAACGACAATGATTATAGAGGTTGTGGCTGATGATACCTAGAGTCTGCAAGATGGCACGTAAAATTTTTAACTGGATCAGTTAACAGAAAAACTGATCCCGAATTTTCTTTTACCTTTCGCAATGACTTACCTACTTATGTGAGATTGGATTTTCACACCTGCACCCTAATTGCGTAACACATTATCAATCGGAGTCCGAATCATTTTGAAACAAATTGCTAATCCATTGCTTCATATGTTCAAAAGATTTGTCAGCTCGACAACGTAAATAATGGAATGAATGTTGTTGAACTGTCAAAATAAAACCGACTCCGATTGGTAATGTGTTACGCAATTAGGGTACTGGTCATGACAAAAACTAATTTATACAGAAATCGACTTGATGACTTGAGTCAGACTTAAGATTAACATTGTCCAAAATTGCTCTTAAAATCGACTCAATTTGCGACAAATCCAACACATTAATATTAATAACATATTTATTAAGTAAATTTTATAAAAATAAAAAGCCGTGTTTTCTTATAGAGTTAGATTTTCTTTTGGAGTTAGGGGTTCGCAGTCGTGTGGGAACTTTAACATGGGTACGTGGTGCCATAAGTTTGAGAAACCCTGGCCTAGATAGTCAGGCATCAGAAAGATTTCAATGGGTGAATCAATGTTGAGCAGAAATTACCTTCCAATGGGAAAAGCTTTAATGTACAAACGTGGACATTTGCGGTGAACCACTTTTCGACCTTATTACTAATGAAATATTCGAGTAACAATAAAAACAAGTGCCTTAAACCCTCGTCTTCTTCGCAGGCACTATACGGCGGCGCTTTATACAGCAGTGCTCTCTACAGCAGCGCTTTATCCCCTTGCGGTTGTCCACCACGCCGGACTCCATCCCCTCCCCCCGCTGACGTCAAGCGCCCCGTAGCCTACGTCCTAATGAAGAGCGACGAGGAACCTCCTCAGCACGTCATCTGAAGGCCGGTCGCGCTCCCGGCGAGGGTCTGGCCCTCGCACTGGGAGCGACCTTCCACCTCCGTGCAGGAGCGCGAGACCAGCTCACCTGACAGCGTGTAAGACTGAATGGAAGGTTATTGACTTTTGTTGTTTTAGAATGGACAGTGTGTATAGGGATGGGACAGTTTCGGCAGATGTGTTGGTTTAGATGAAAAGTGGTTTCGGTTTTTTTAGTGGACAGTGAAAAATCTAAGCATAATCTTGGTTAAGTTAAATGTTGAATGATGGAATGGTGCTGATCGTGACATGAATTTTCAATGAATGTGCAATCAATGTTACTGTTAATGTGCAATGTACCTACTTTTAGTTTTCTCGTGAGGAGCACCTCGCACTTTGAATAGATAACATATCATAGAATTTACTCTTCAACTGTGTAATAAATATAGACGTTAGTTAGGCGAATTAATGTCAATTTTGTATAAAGACTATGGTATGACGTGTATACCTACAGTATAACTGGTTTTCATTCTCACCGATACCAGATTTAATAAGTTGTTGTTCATGTTCATTACCGTTTTCATTGATATTTTTGATTGTTTGACACATTACTTTTATTTGTTAAAATAAATTCACTGTATTTTAAAACTCTCTTGGTATCGACACCGGATTTGTCTTTAGATGTAGCTCAACACTAATGCATTGAATGTATTTAATCACTAATAAATTGTAGTGCAATATTGTAATTATGTAATCAAAAAACGTACAACATTATACTAACATAAGACGACTTTGGGCACGATTAATTAATAGGCGAGTATTTACACTATTCTCTCGATATGTTTTCGTTTCGATGTTGTTAGGTAGGTACTATCGACAGTGTGAGAATATAATATTGAAGAGGACAGTGTGAATTAAGATAAAATAAATCTTCACATATTGTAAATAGCACTTGTAAATAATATCTACTAATTGTTTCGTTTTTAAACTTATATGTAGCATACCTTCTTATTCCGTTCTTTTTTAAACATTTCGTAGTACTTACTTTACCGTTACTGGTTTTTTAAAAAAGATCTCTTTTTATAATTGACTTTTCGAAATGCAAGGCAAGTATCTATGCTGGAAAATTGGTCGTGAAGTAGAACGATGTCAGTCGTTGTCAATTTCAATTACCAGCATTTTTTATATCATAAGTATTATACCTACAGAGCATTCTCTCATCATTATGTTTATGTGCTGGATTAATTTTCTATTTTAAATTAGGGAATTGTTTTTATTATTCTTAGAAGTTAACATTTGAGAGCAAGGTATGACAAACTGATACAGACCGTTGTCCTGGTTGGCTTTAACGTTGTTTTGTAGAAAACGGTTTATGTCTTACACAGTAATATAAAGTGAATGGAAATAAATAACTACCAACTAAAATCGTTAAATCTGTAAGTATATAAGTGTTCCTATTTCCACATACCTAGATCTACATTTATTACCTACCTGACTACCTATACATTACCTAAATTTTTTCGGCTTTTTTCGTCGTAGAAGCCGAAACCGAATATAACTAGTAGTGATGCACATTTCTAAAATTTTCTACAAATTGACATTAAAGATACCAACGACGACACTATTGTAAGTAGGTGTTTATAATATTTTCCTCCAAGTTATGTATAATTTACCCACCGATCAATTTAAATATTATAGTTAATTGGTCTAATTTAATAGTTATTAAAATAAATGTTTGTATATTACAATTAATTAATTATTGTTGATATTATGTTATTGTTGTAATTTAAGTTTTATTTCTTGAAGTTTTTAGTTGTATTCAACGAATGTTTGATTTTTATATGATACGAATAATAAACGATACATCAGAATAAAATGATTTTGTTTTAGTACTAAACTTCTGTATAAATAGCTAAATAAAGAGTCAATATACACGTGTAATTCTTGAAAAATCACAATACCGCTGAATTCATACTGAAAAGGCCCGCTTTTCACTATGAAATCTGAGGGATATTACCTTTAAAATAAATATAAAATAATCATTACTATAATAATTATATATTTAAAAGAATCCCGAAACGGGGATCCTATCATCATCTGCCTAGCCTTTTCCCAACTATGTTGGGGTCGGCTTCCAGTCTAACCGGATGCAGACGAATACCAGTATTTTACATGAAGTGACTGCCTATCTGACCTGCACAACCCAGTTACGAGTAATACGATACCACTTGGTAAGACTGCATGTCAGACTTTCGGGCTTCTGACGACCCGTAACGGCTGTCAAAGATCCACGAATGACAGCCGGGACCAACGGCAGCACGAGGGGTGTTGGTATGTAAAGATGGTCACCTATCCACAGACCTACCGCGGCAAGCGTAGCTTAACCTGATCGATCGACCTGTGCGGCTGTTATTATTACTGTAGAGGTTTCATGCTGGCTGACATTTCGATCATTCAAACATCGAATTACTCTATAAGAAAAGCGAGCTTCAAGAGTGTCGGTTAGAGTTTAGCTAGGGCTATGCGTAGGCTATGTGTGATATATTTATTCTAATTATTAAAATAGCGGGCTTCAACCCCATTCCACCTGTGTTCCTCTGTTCATTTTTAGTTAGCACGAAATCCGACTGTTGAGGTTCGAGTCCTCACATTAGTTAGCCACAAGATCCTAGAGCGAAAAGCCTGCCAAGCTAAAATGGAATTGGGCGGGTCATGTCAGCTGCATGCAATGACCGCTGGGCAACAGCCTCCACACGGTGGGTGTCTGAGGATGCACGGCGCCACCGGGACTGGCCCAAGAAGAGGTGGCGAGTCGACCTAGACGCGTACCGCAAGGGTTGGATCGAAGTGGCCCTGGAAAAGGATGCTTGGAAGGATTTGGGAGAGGCCTTTGCTCAGGAGTAGGACAGTATAGGCTATAGAATAGTTAAGATCTCGCTGCAGACTTGGTCATAAATCATAGTCGGAGTAGGGATGTGCGCTAGTTGCGCGCGCTCAAGGCCATTATCGATAACAGATGATGACGATGACTCAGACGAAGACTTTTAATTTTCTATTTTTAGTTTTATATATACGTTCTTTTATTTATATATTTAATATGCTTTGTAGTAAATTTGGTAATAAAATTAAAAAAAATGTGTATTTATTTCTATCACCCATTTATAAATATATAAAACTATCGATATCACTCATCGACTGCAGTAATGCACAGGACTACGTGTGGGCGTGGCCTGCCCATAAGGCCCGTGAGTGGGAAAGAGAGCGAAACACTCGAATGATTTATGACCGAGTCTGCAGCGAGATTTTAACTATACTATAACAAGAAAACTTTACGAAATTCAAGTATCTATTATTACCATTAGACAAGTCCAACACCTTCAGAGCTAAGAAATGAACTCTGCGATCTGACCAGATGATAATATTATTATGATACTAAGAACTACACTTGTGAATAACTTGATTATGGTCGGACTGTTTAATGAGCTGCAGTAAAATGACACTTCAACTGTCATTTTTACTGTCATTTCGCTATCAAATGGGAACATTTTTAACGAAATGACAGATAAGAAGTGTCATTTTACTACAGCTAATTAAAAGTCCAAGCTTATGTACCTACCTCAAAAGTAAAGTCGGGGAAAGTAATTGACTAGTAACATAATTATGTTATATTAAAATCACAACTACGGTCATTCTTTGACAGTTGTACGGAATGAGTAGGTTATAGTTAGCCTCAAAAATATGTATAGGTACCTACATCGACATGAATTGATTTGATTGCCTACAATTACTGGGTTCGTCTTTCACTGACTTGAATGTGCCCTGGCGGTTGAGAGTATGTCATGCTCACTCAAATGTCTCGCTGGTGGTGGCGTGTGTGTTGGATCATTAAGTTCCCTTCAAAATGGTTGAGCTAATTGGTGCTGATCCATGCGTCATGTTCGTGAACGGGCGCCGTCAGTTGGGACTGGTCGTCTCTTAGCTGCCACGGCTTATTTTTATTTTTTAATTTAGTTGTTTTTAGTTTTTATCTTTTTCATTACGGACGCTTTTAACGTGCACGTCTTTCTACATTGTTCTCACATTTATATTTTCAATAAGTTAAATAATAATAGTTTAATAATAGTTTAGAGGCACGAGGAACAGGGAACAGGGTGTAAAGTTCACTCATCCTCCATAGAAAAGGGAGGATCCTCCAACCAGACGGGTGTTGTGTCTGGTGGGCCACTGCCCGACGGTTGATGTCGGGACGTTGTATATATGCTAATCGCGTGGTAAACTCTAATTGCGCGATGCAGGTTTTGCGTGACGTCATGTCATTGATGCGTAGTTCATATGTGGCGATGTAGATGCCGCCACAAGAACAATGTACCCAATATTTTGTAAAATATTTGATTTAAAAGAGTGTCCGTGGAGTTACTTGCCCGTTCTTCTCCATAGAGATCTACGCTTTGGAATAGGCAATTAGCTTCATCTTTCTGACTGACTGACCCAAGACCGACCCCTTGACAATTCAAAAGTGCCTGTAATTGGTTTATTTGAAATAAATGCTTTGAGTTTGAGTTTGAGTTTGATAGAATAGAATATATTTATTAGCAAAGAATGCAGGTATTACAAATTCGCGGCCGCGGGTCGCCGGTAGTGCCGCGGGGGTCGCGGGTAGTGCCGCGGGGGTCGCGGGTAGTTTTACGAAGATACCGCGGCCCTGGCACAGGCAACTGAAGGAACACGGGTGGGTTTTAGTCAGTAAAAGTCTGACACGCCCTTCCGCTCCACGCAGGGCGGGAGAAGTTATCTGATGATTTCCCACCCTCAAAATAAAAAAAAAAAAAAAAAAAGGTATTACAAATTAGATGTTACAAGTTTTGTGTCTTCATATTCAGACAATATTGTGGAACAGCGATTGTGTGCAATCAAATGAATTTATTTCGATGTATAGGTACAGTCAGCAACAAAAGTCGATTAACAGTTGAGTTTTCTAAATCTTAATTATTGAGAAAAATACTTCAGTAAAATCTGAACATAAAATAAAGAATATTAACTCTTATCTAATAAATTAAATGCTAAAAAACAGGTTATCATATCATTTTGTGTTAATGTAGATGATGTTAAAAAGTAGCAGTGCTAACCGACTTCTGTTGCTGACCGTACATCTTATTGACGCTGACTGTACCTACATACTAATTCCATGAACATGATTATACACAGCAAATTGACGGAGGGTATCAATTTGCTTAACAATACATAATTAATCTCCCCGACAGCACTTAAGAAATCTGCTCAGCAAACGCTTAATCATTTATTAACATTTGGGCTGAAAAAAATATACAGCACAAGATCTTAAACAGCCAGACAGCTCATAAAACTAAATTACAAACAAAACACTTACTCAACAGTTTATTAACTTCCCGAAACAATTTCAACAAGATTAAACTTTCAATCGCCATGTGTTCACGAGCCACTCAAAAAGTCAGCGGTGCGAGTATTTCTTTAAACAGAGGGGCTCAGGGGGCTCACGATTAAATACGGTACATACTCAATTATCGGCGAATAAACACTCGAGTGTGAACAATAAGGGGACACATGGCAGCTTGGGGGAATCGGGGGATTTCACGGTTTTTAGTTTTTGGATTTAGAGGAAAACAGAGGGAAGAAAGTGAGAAAGTGTGTGTTTCTCTGTGCAAGTCGAGAGGACAATATCTAATTGCTGCATGGCGTAACCCTTTTTGTCAATCAATTATTGAGCTTATCATTGTAAATTGCTAAAAATGCCTCTTCGCAAGATGCGTACACTTTTCCGAATAGAGAGACACGGGATTTCATATGCTTAACTTTTTTTAAGGCCGAACTATACGCCAATGACCTTGAGTGGTTAGCTTGCGCATTCTGGCCTGAGCTCACGCAACGCGTCGTACGTCCAGCCAGTAATAGGACTCGCCCATCAAGGAGCGCTGTCCCAAATTAGACGCATTTTTAATTTATTATAATAAAAAATGTACATGTTTTTAAAAAGTAACAAAACCAAATCATTTTCGTTTGTATTGCAAGGTAGTTGATATTTTTTTTATATTCTTTTGATAAAAAATGAAGGAGTTAAATGGTTTCATCTTAACGATTTGGAGGTGATTTGGGGTTTTTTTTTCTTATTATGTGATACCGATAGAAAAATTATGGCTACACCAAATTACGATTCATATCAGGTAGATTACTAATAATTTTTAGGGTTCCGTACCTCAAAAGGAAAAAACGGAACCCTTATAGGATCACTCGTGTGTCTGTCTGTCTGTCTGTCCGTCTGTCACAGCCAATTTGCTCCGAAGCTTATGGACCGATTAAGTTCAAATTTGGTACACATATGGATTTCTGTGACCCAAACACGTACAGCTAAAGTAAATATATGAATTTTGAATATGAGAGTCACTTTTAGGGGGAAAATAAGAAAATTAAAAAAAAAAGTTTTGTAAACTGTACCGTGTGATATACCAAATGAAAGGGCTTACTATGAGGGTCTCAAATATATTTTTTTTATAATTGTAAAATATATTGTTTTAAAGTTATTTAAGAAAATTGACGAAAATTGACCATTCCCCCCCCCCTTATCTCCGAAACTACTGAGCCTAAAATTTTGAAAAAAATATAGAAAATAGTTCTATACCTGTAGATTACAGGAAAACCTATAAGAAGTCTGTGGTCTTAAAATAACATGGTAAATCTATATATATAAAAAAATCAAAGTCCTGACTGAGTCACTGACTAATATATCAACGCACAGCCCAAACCAATGTACCTAGAGACTTGAAATTTTGCACATAGGTACCTTATATAGTGTAAACATCCACTAAGGAAGGATTTTTGGAAATTCCATCCCTAAGGGGGTAAAATAGGGGATGAAAGTTTGTATGAAAAATCCTATCCCTTGAGTTAATAGACTTGAAACTTAGCACGAATATTCATCTAAGTAAATTATAAAGTTTATCATTTTTAGTTTTCCTAAACTACCCCCTAAGGAGGGATTGGGGGTGTCAAAGTTTGTATGGAAAAACTTTAACACGCGGTCCGATTAACTCAAAACTCAGTTTTCATACTTCAGACCAAAAATTAAGACTAACGTGTATCAGGGATTTCCAAAAATCTACCCCTAAGGGTTGAAAAGTTAATTTTATAGCGGAGCATTTTATTGGGGGCTTGATTAACTCTAAAATTGGTGTAAATAATGTTTGAGTCAAGTTATGGAAACATACCAGACGATTTTTGAAATTCTATTTGTGTTCGTAAAAACAGAGATACAGTTTATATGAAAAATCTTATTAATTTGGTTAATAAACTTGAAACTTAGCACAAATACTTGCATAAGTAATTAATAATGTTTGTCATTATTAGTTTTTCAAAACTACGCCTCAAATGAGGTTAGGGATGTTAAAGTTTGTATAGAAGAATTTTAAAGCGCAGTCCGATTAAAAAAATGGTACTTTGAGTCAAGTTAGGAAACTTGCCAAACGAATTTTCACCGATTTTGACGACATATAGCTGATGTTTTAAGGAGTAACTTAGGCTATTTTTATTTTAGAAAAATAATTAGGGTTCCGCGCAAGAAAATTAAAATCCATGAAATCAGACAACCACGTACAGTCCAGTACAAACTTACTAAGCCTCCGCTGTCTATTACGGCTATAACAACAAATAATAAAAATAAAGCAAAGTTAAAAATGTAAGGGGTCGATCCCCATACAATAAACTTTTCATTTTGAAAAAAAAATAAAAATTTTAATCTAGCATGTGGGGTGTCATCGTCTAGAACTCATTGAGTAGAGTACAAACATATTTTTATTAAATCTTTTAAAATTAAGAAATAGGGGCTGCAAAAGTTGTAAATTTTAGACCATTTTTGTACGAGCTCTAGCGCAACAATTCAACAAATTAGGAATTTGAAACTTCTTTATAGCATGTAGGTACCATGAATACTGTATTTAATCAACAATACTGAAAACGGCGATTCATAAGGTATTTTGTTTAAACATGGGTGATTTTCTGCAACTGCAAAAAATAACCTTGTAATTCACAGTATCATTATAAAATAAGTAAAAAGTTATCTTTGCGATTGTTAAACATATAATATGGTACGGAACCCTTCGTGCGCGAGTCTGACTCGCACTTGACCGGTTTTTTTCAGATGTAATTTCTCTGTAGGTTCCGGCGAAAAACTGCTTCATCTTCACGCTGTTTTTAAGCTTTTTTCGAAAGAGTAGCCTTAAATCCGAAAGAACAGATTCCAAATTTATCTGGTTCATCTTGCATTCAGAAATATTAAAAAACGATAATCTGACCATGGAAACGGTAGCTCTATAAATAAAGAAACGGTAATTTACACTGACTTTATCACTTGCTACAGACCTTATCATCGAGCACTGTGAGTAAAAAATCCATCTTCCAAATCCAATAAACCTCCCTAAAAAATTAAATCACATAAAAACCGTTTAAAAGTCATCGATGTGAGATAGAGCGGACTTTTAAGTTATCGGCAATTAATATTATATTCATGTACAATAAAAAGACAATAATGACAGTTTATGTATCGGCCGGGGGCGATTAGAGGCGCGAGCTCGGCGGGGGCGCCCCCGTGATGCTACTGGTTGTAGGGTGACCATGGTGACAGGAAAATAAGTGGCATATATTGTAGCGGGTTGGTATCAGAATGACTGGATCGCAAATTGACCACGTCGCTCTTAGTCTACATCTCAAAATGTCTAAATCTCAAAATACCTAAGTCGCAAAATGACTACATCGCAAAAAGTCCGAACAGTTGTGTAGGCACCTATACACGGTTGATATCAGAATGACTGGATACATCATCATTCATCATCGTCATCTGCCTAGCCTTTTCCCAGCTATGTTGGGGTCGGATGCAGCTGAATACCAGTATTATATTACCCAAAATAGGTGATTTTAACATTTTTGTCTGTTTGTAGGTTTGTCTGTTCAAGCATCAAAATGGACCGATTTGGTTCAAGTTTGGTGTAAAGAGTGAATTTTGGGGAAGCACATTATAGTCTAGGGAAAGTTAGAAAAAAGTCACATTAAGAACCAAACAGATTAATGTAGGTATAGGTGCCTACACAACTGTACGGACTTTTTGCGATGTAGTCATTTTGCGACTTAGGTATTTTGAGATTTAGACATTTTGAGATTTGGGCTAAGAGCGACGTGGTTAATTTGCGATCCAGTCATTCTGATACCAACCCATTCTAGCTGCGTACAATAAGGACGATATCATGGCCGGTTCAGAGAGAAGAAAAAGAAGCATACACACTCACCTCATGTCACCATTTAGTTAATAAAAAAAATTATTGCGCAGTCTTCTGCGCGAAGTTTAGACCGGCCATGATTCATCTATGTAGGTATGAAAAACTTTGGAAAAATATGTACATCGTACAGTCCTTTTTGACAGCAATCCAAGCAGCAACGACGTTCTAAAGTGCCTTTTATGTGCCTAAGGGCACGATGTCCGAATAGCCACTACTCACCGAATAAATTCAAAAATAAAAGAAAAAAAAAATACTTAATAATAAAATATATTTATTTCAACTAAGTTTACAGACGAAAAGATACAAGTAGTTATTACGGTTAAAACTAGGTAAAAAATGGATTACAACTCTGTTTGGCATACGAGTAACGACAAGTATTACATATTTATGCTGTAACCACAAGGTACATGAATTTGGTGAGCCCTGCCTCGTAAACTAGTAAAATGGAACAGAATTTCTATGAAATTATCTGCCAAGTCAGTTAATAGGAACTTAATCGTGGGTGGTGAAACACGCCCTAATTGAAATAAATGATTTAACTATGACTTTGACTACCCACCAGCAACCGTATTGCACTGAGTGACGAGACGAGACGTTAGTGATGCAATCTCAAAGGTTCGATAACTGTGTAAGGACTGTAAAGAACTTATGTAAAACACAGGAACTAAAATAGGTACTTATAATCTCACCGTTGAGATAATGCGTTCCTGACATCTGTCAGTTGGGCAACTTCTAGTTGTAATAAGGATTAACTTCGCAAAACACATATTCGTTAGTATGAAACTGACGGATATCAAGACGCATACTCTCAATGGCCGGACTGTAGTAGTTCTTTGTTTATGCTGATGTTGTGTTTTTGGACAGGTAAGATGAGAGTGAAATTGAAGAGGTTTATGGAACTGTGGACCACAAAAACTTGATGAAAATTTTGATGTAGATTGCGAAAGGCAATTTAAAACACTCGAACTACTTTTTGAAAATTTCTTACTTTAAAAAAACATGCATTTTCTCAAGCATGTTTTGAATATGTGCGGTTCGTTTCTGGTAAATATAATTTAACTACTTACCAGCACTTTAAAATCAAACAGAAACTCCAGCATGACTTACCGGGTAAATTCAACAAATACAAAAACAAAATCTAACATTAAATTATTGAAACAAATTCAAGCGAAATCTAACCCTACTTGTCCCGTTCTCCGCCACGCCATGGCCACCCCCTAACCCCACAAACAAACACCCTTTAGCAGCTAATTGCGGAGGTGGCGCGATCTCTATTACATCCACCATAAATCCATGGCTTTACCAGATCACCCTGTACCGTCGCAGATTTGTGGTAGATGTACTTACGCCGTTTTATTGTACACGCTAGGAGTTATTGATATTTTAAGGCAGCGATAACTGACTTTTAATAATTTTAAACTGAAGATCACGTAAGTATAAACTAGTAGTGTTAATGATTTGGAAAAATTACATGTTGAATTAGAGCATTTTCTTAGTAACTTATTATGTGAATATTTTAGATTATGTTTATATTAGCTATAGCAATTAATTTGTAAAGTTATGTTTTAAGTGGACAAAAAACTCACGCAAAAACTATCCAGCGTATTTTTATGAAACCTTCACGATTTTATAGATTATTCAATTATTTATCTTTTAGTATACGTGTTGTACTATAGTACCTTTTGTTTTATGTATAATGCGCCTAATTTGGGACAGTGCTCCTTGATAAGCGAGTCCTATTACTGGCTGGACGTACGACGCGACGCGTTGCGTGAGTTTTTGGTTTATGAACTATTTGTGCACATTTTGAAAACACATGAAGGCGTTGTTGTTGCTTATTTAGACGATTACGGTAATTTTACTTAACGTGCTACACAAATGCGTTCGATTGTGACTAAGGTCAATTGTGTGCGTTAAGGCCCAGGTTCCAAGATTGGTTTAGCTCGGTGTGTAAGTGAAATGGCGTTATGGCTGTCTAGTTTGACGCACGAGATAGAAGATTCTCACGCGCACCGGAATTATGTCGTAAAAATGCAAATAAAATCGTATAAAATTAGAAATTAACTATTTAATCAAAAGTAATCCATCACTGGATGCAGTTTGGAATTTGACATTTCATGGTATATTTTTAATTATAATTATAATTGTTAATGAAGGGATAAACTGCTTTTAAAGATTATTAGGAGGTATGTTTAAAGATTTTTGGTGCATTAAAATATGTATAATTATGTTTTGGCTTCCACACTGTATGCGAAAAAGACTTGAAAATATCATATTTTTTTTACATGTCAAAATTATTTACGGTTTATGAGATACACTGCTTTAAAAAACCACCTTTTTGATCATTTTCAGGAAATTTTCTGGGCCTTAACACAATTTATGCGGTCCACGTCGAGGAGCGCGAACCTTATCTTCCTAATTTATACATCAATGAGTGGAATAACTATACTCCTATACTATATCCTGACTGAAATAACTATACTCCTATACTATATCCTGACTGAAATAAATATGTCTAAACGTGGTTAAGCTGAGGAGATTACAAATAAAACTAGAAGAAAAATGCAATTCGCCGGCGGCCACAGACGGACAGATTGAAAATTATACTGGAGGGAAATTATATCAAGTAATAATTTACGAGTTAGGAGGACAGGTTTGCCTTTATAAGTTTTTGGTTTATGAACTATTTGTGCACATTTTGAAAACACATGAAGGCGTTGTTGTTGCTTATTTAGACGATTACGGTAATTTTACTTAACGTGCTACAACAAATGCTTATGCGGTCCACGTCGAGGAGCGCGAACCTTATCTTCCTAATTTATACATCAATGAGTGGAATAACATACTCCTATACTATATCCTGACTGAAATAAATATGTCTAAACGTGGTTAAGCTGAGGAGATTACAAATAAAACTAGAAGAAAAATGCAATTCGCCGGCGGCCACAGACGGACAGATTGAAAATTATACTGGAGGGAAATTATATCAAGTAATAATTTACGAGTTAGGAGGACAGGTTTGCCTTTATAAGTTTTTAAAAATTGAGTTCTGTGGACAGGCTATTAGAAATAAAATTAGTTTTAGTTTTCATTTTTACAGTGAAAACTAAAACCGATTATTTTTATTAGAAAATATACGTACTAAATTAATTCTTACCTGAAACTTCTTAACTGAAATTCATTGAAATACAGATTGTATTTACATACATAATTGTTCCGAAATCAGATCGAAAAACGGCAAATTTAACTTAGAGAGGTACATTGATGATCCATAGAGTTATAATTATGTATTTGTTATTGTCGCGAATCATACTTTCGAGATTACCATTTTAATTTGGCAGCATTGTAAGATTGATAGAACCACCGAAAAGAAAAATACCCTTGGTTCGCTAGTAAAACTACGCGGTCGAACCACGGGCAACAAACTTAATTTTGATCTACAGAATTTCTATATTTTATGTAGGTGTTTTCTAAATCTTAATTATTGAGAAAAATACTTCATTAAAATCGGAACAGATGTAAATTTTAAAGAAAATTAACTCTTATCTAATAAATGAAATGCTAAAAAGCAGATTCTCGTATCATTTTGTGTTAAGTTAGATGATGTCAAAAGTAGCAGTGTTAACCGACTTCTGTTTCTGACCGTACTAATGAAAGTTCGGTTCATAAAAAAACGAATCGTTTTAACTGGCCATATAAATAGATTCGTAAGCTAATTTTACCTGTGATAGCTACTTGCATATGGGAGGGTCTACTATGCAAAGCTATGAGGTATTTGCTTCATTATTGGTAAAGATACAAGTCTTAATTTTAATCAATAACGGTCCGTAAATTATAGGAATCGGCCATTACTTAGGTAGTCCGCCAAACAGTAGGTATACGTGTATTCTGATTAAAATGACTCTTCAACTATTGCAAATATGTACATAGGTTTATGAGAGGTGCTGCAGTTTCAATTAAATCTTTTTAAAAAAACCGGTCAAGTGCAAGTCGGACTCGCGCACCGAGGGTTCCGTTCCGATTGCTGAAGAAGTGTACTATTTAGAGACATCGTTTTATTTTTCCTGTAATCTTTACATAAACTTCTATCACATAGAATAATTTCAGATTTTTCTATTGCAAATATGTACATAGGTTTATGAGAGGTGCTGCAGTTTCAATTAAATCTTTTTAAAAAAACCGGTCAAGTGCAAGTCGGACTCGCGCACCGAGAGTTCCGTTCCGATTGCTGAAGAAGTGTACTATTTAGAGACATCGTTTTATTTTTCCTGTAATCTTTACATAAACTTCTATCACATAGAATAATTTCAGATTTTTCTCTTTGCAAACTTCGAAGATAAGGGGGGGGGTATTTTTTTTTACATTTTTCATCAAAAGTCGAAAACTATGGGGCCTAAAAAAAAGAAAAAAATGTTTCAAAATGTGGTCAACAGCGTTCTTTCATATGATACCCCACATGCTATAGTAGCTCCACTTTGAATTTTTAAGACCCCCTTTCAGTCCCCGTTGCAAAAAAAATATAAATATTTTTATTTCTTTCTTATTTGCTAAATAGTTGGGTAAATGTCATCTAAAACTGTTCTAAATTTCAAGTTGATAGCATTAGTAGTTCTCGAGATATCCAGCTGTGACAGACAGACAGACAGACTTAGTCACACCATAAGGGTTCCTTTTTTACCATTTTGGTACGGAACCCTAAAAAGAGGTGTGTTATAAGTTTGACGTGTACAGTGTCTGTTTGTGGCATCGTAGGTCCTAAACGAATGGACCGATTTTGATGTGTTTTTTTGTTCTTTTTACTTATAGTTCGTACTTCTGCCCGCATCTTCATCCGTTTTGTTTAGTGTGAAATATTTTTTGGAATTGGATCAGTAGTTCCGAAGATTACCCCCTACACACAGACAAATGTTACCTCTGTATAATATTATATGTATTGAAACAGCCTAGCTCCCTTCACTTAAACCAGTGATCAGCTTATTTCTTATTTTTTCTTTCTTCTTTCTTTTCCTACTTAATCACTGAACTATCCACCAATTTGTAATCTATTAAATATTATCATCGATACGGTCCATTCTCAGCCCAATAAGTGCAGCACACACTCTCAGTAACCCTACAATGCTGACAATGACAGTAATTTGTCAGCCCACAGCCACCCAGACCACCCAGACCGTTTACCGACAGGCAGACATTCAGATCAACCTGAACGACGGCCATTCATGTTTGATTCATGACATTCTACGATCGGTAAGTGATAGATGCGATTTCAAACGAATTACGACTGTGGAGCGATTGATATTGAAGAAGTTGTGATGGTTTTTGGAAAAGTTGTCTATAGGAAAAAACCGGTCAAGAGCGAGTCGGACTCGCGCACCGAGGGTTCCGTTCCGATTTCTGAAAAAGTGTGCTATTTAGAGACATCGTTTTATTTTTCCTGTAATCTTTACATAAACTTCTATCACATAGAATAATTTCAGATTTTTATCTTTACAAACTTCGGAGATAAGGGGGGGGAACGGTATTTTTATTTAAATTTTTCATCAAAAGTCGAAAACTATGCGGCCTAAAAAAAAATAAAAAATAGTTTAAGAATGTGCAAGCAGCGCTCTTTCATATGATACCCCACATGCCCTAGTAACCTCACTTTGAATTTTTAAGACAACCTTTCAGTCCCTGTTACAAAAAAAAATATAAATATGTTTAATTCTTTCTTATTTGCAAAATAGTTGGGTAAAGGTCATCTAAAATTGTTCCAAATTTCAAGTTGATAGCATTATTAGTTCTTGAGATATCCAGCTGTGACAGACAGACAGACAGACAGACTGAGCACACCATAAGGGTTCCTTTTTTACCATTTTGGTACGGAACCCTAAAAAGTGATGAAAGTGAGCGAAGTAAGTGAGTGAGTGTGGGAGGTGTGTAGTGAAGTGAGTGAGTCTTTTTTGTTCTAACTTATATAAATCTGCCTAGCCTTTTCCCAACTATGTTGGGGTCGGCTTCCAGTCTAACCGGATGCAGCTGAATACCATTATTTTACATGGAGTGACTAACTATCTGACCTTCAGAACCCAATAACTGAGTAATACGATACCCCTTGGTAAGACTGGTTGTCAGACTTTCGGGCTTCCGACGACCCGTAACGACTGTCAAAGATCCACGAATGACAGCCGGGACCAACGGCTTAACGTGCTTTCCGAGGCACGGAGGAGTCTCAGTATGTAAAGAATGGTCACCCATCCACGGACCAACCCCGGCAAGCGTAGCTTAACCTGATGGAGCGACCCATGCGGCTGTTCGAGCTTTTGTTCTAACTTATAAAAAGCACAATTCTGTCGTGCAATCGACGACGAAGAAGAATAAGCACAACGACTAGCAGTATCGCAAAAGTTTTCCGTTTTATTTTTTTAAGGGTGTTTTACCAAGGCGATAGCTCCAGACAGGCTAAGAATAAGAAGCAACGTCTTTGTGCCTGCTTATATCAACAAACAAGAATAACGGTGGTTGAGACAAAATCCCTCTCTTCAACAACTTTTTTCATTGACAGCCGAAGCATTGATCAAAGCAGCAAATCCGTTCTCTGACCTAAGTAATTTACTGCAGTGCAATATTCCACAGCTACCATAAACAACATCACATCAAAAACAAAACAAAAACATTCAAAAAAGGAACAAACGAGAAAAAAGTTCCGTCAGCGCGGGTGTCATGGCGTCGGGGGCGCATAATGGCAATTTTTCGTATACACAGCGTCAATGCGATGAATGCGAGATGTCGCGTAAACGGCCGCCGACGTGCAAATTTGACGCCTTTGTGTCGGACGGCCGCGTGCGTGACCTGCATTTTAGCTGGATGTTGGGTAACGTGTTGGGATGGGAAGCAGTGGCTTTCGGTTGATATTGGATGGAGATAGATGGGAAGGAATCGAGGCAGAAGAGTCAAAACTAAGCCAAATACACCGTAAATGAATGATGGCTTCCCAAAGTATGACGATGTACAGATGTAGTAGGCCAATATTTAATATCTATTTTTTTTTATATAAAAAAAGAAGTCCTGACTGACTGACTCATCAACGTCCAGCCCAAACCCTTGGACCTAGAAAGCTGAAATTTTGCACAGAGGTTCCCTTTATAATGTAGGCAAGGAATAAGGAAGTAATTTCCGGTAGTACGTTCCCGTGGGATATTTTCCGACATCCCCGCGGGCGATGCCTCTGGCAAAAGCTAGTACAGACTAAAGTCTTCTCTGCAATCTACAGGGCTTCAGTACAACATTAATTAATTTATATATTTTATCTTATGGTTAGTACAAAACGGTGCAGAAAGATAATAAAGTAGAATTTAAAACATGAGAAGGAAAATATCGACGGATGAAAAAAACAGGCATTCCAGATCCTAGCAACCCTGACCTAATCAATACCATTGTTAGCATGATAATTACCTTTAAACTAAAGAGAACTGTTAAAGTAGCAAGCCTAGAAAACAGCTGTTGCTCATGGTCCAGAAAACTCTAGGAAAAACAGCCAGTAACAATCGTCTATTGACATATAAGACACGTAATAGACACTGCTTTCAATCATAGCGATTTCTGTAGTCACTTTGTCGGGTTATTTGTTTGTGCCCCGAGCGGCCCGTACTCATGGAATGCGAATCAAAGGGTTCGGGGTTCGACTCCCGAATGTTGCGCATTATTTGATGTATTATGTATGTGTTTAGGATAAGTTTAAGTTTTTTTGGAAAGGATAAAGATTTCAATGAAACCTACTTTCGGTCAGATAATAACAGAAGAAAATATCTCCTGCCATTAAATCACACTAATTTTATAAAGGCGTGTGTGTGTGTGTGTTTGTATGTTTGTTACTTCTTCACGCTCAAACGGCTGGACCGATTTGGTTGAAATTTGTTATGTAGATAGCTTATTCCCTGGATTAACACATATTAGCTAGCTGGCATATTAGCTAGCTGCGCCCCGCATGAAACCGCGGGGCGCAGCTAGTGACAACTACATAACTTAGAATGGGCCCAAAACAGTAAAATAATAAATAGCCTTGGACATTTCACACAACGCCATCTAGTCCCAAGCTAAGCAACCTAATGCTTGTGTTACGGTAACGAGATGGCTGATAAACTACTTATATACATTTTTTTTTTGTAAATACATACATATTATAGATAGAAAAACACCCAGACTCGGAACAAATACTTGTAGGTCGTACAAATATTTGTTCCGTGCGGGAATCGAACCCGCGACATGCTGCGCAGCAGTCAATCGCTCAACCACTGCGCCAACCGTGTCGACAAAACAGTGCAAAGGCATCTCATCAAGCAAAGAACAGACAAACTCTTCAGTTCCAATTTCATGAAAGTAGGTATTCTTTTTTCACAGAAGTTCAGTAAAATTCACACTAACTATGAAATAACATAAAATAAATTTAAAAAGCTCATCTTTGGTATTAATAAACCCTTCCACATGTCAGAATGTCGAATCAATTTCCTCTATCATTGTACATAGTCTACATTACAATCTACACTCCAAAATTGAAGACGACAATCCTGCTCCCCAGCTGAACATACAATAGAAAACACCAACATGTTCCAGCATAAACCCAAAAAAACTAATATTCAAACACTGGCCGATAACTTTTATTTGCTCTGGCGTCTACAATAATCTTCGGAAAGGAAGCGGTTGACGATGCGATACGATAGTGTCATACAAAGGAGCTTATTTCCGTTGCAACTCTGCCTATAAAAACCCACATTACACCTCTATATACCAAACAAAAAGCCACGGGAAAATCAACTTTATAACCTTTAAAACAAGAGTTATAAGTGTCCCGCCTAAATGTATCATAAAGTTTGTAAAGGTGTATATCGTAGTGAAAATAAAAAGTGAACAAATGTCGCGATAAGTTTTTGTAAGGGCGTTAGGTCGACAATCAATGACGGGTCTGAATAAAAGTGGGGAGAATGGGATAGGTTTTATAGGTTTTTGCCTATGCTGTTGTAGCTTTTGTGAGGCTGAAAGGCACTTAACATTAGACAGACTTCATTACTTTAACATGCCTAATTTTGTTGCTGGATGTTACATGGCATCTTTTTTGCATATCGTACACTTATTTGCAGCTTTGTAAGACTTGCTGAATCCAAAACAGACCCATAAACAATCGCAATCCATAGAAAGTCCTCAAAGTTTAAATGTACAGTGGACAAAACTTAAGCATGCTCACTTAAGAAAATATTTCTGCGGAAGCGCAGCTAGGGACAAACCACACACCTTCCTGGTTTCGCCCAATTAGAGACAATATACATTCGTGTGAGTAAAGGACGTGTAACAAAAAAAAAGTAAAAGTATTAAACCAAATACAAGGAAAAACTGCAAAACATTCCTAAGTTGATAAAATAATAATATTTGGTTATTTTTCACCAACGTATATAGCTCTTGTATGCCGTGTGTAGGTATTATGTGAAGTGTGATCATGTAATCACCATTATAATGCGTCTTTAGTTGCAAAAAAATTCCTCCAGATAACAAATTTTTCATCTCAAACAAATCTGCTTAAAAACTTTACAAACTAAAATTCATCATATCAAAAACCTAAACGCGACTAAGTAAGTAATCTGCCTACTGCCACATCTCCTCAAGCCCTAGCTAAACGGAAGAGAGACGGCAAAAACCGACGTGGAGCGATAACACAGACAATGGCACCTAGTGTCCCTAACAATACTTCGTTTGTGACGATTCTTCGCATAATAGCAGGGTGCAAAGCGCTCTGTAATTCGATAAAGGCTCTTGTATTACGAATTGTGGGCGCGTAATTGAGTTACTACCTTCAAATGTTTTGTTAGTTCTGTTTATTTTGTTGGTATGTGGTTAATTAGCTGTTTCTGAATTTTAATTTAGTTTTGTGGCGTTAGAATTAATATGTTTACGGAATTTTTAATACAGAGTTTTACCGTCTTACTAATAAACACAGAATAAAGTTATTCCAAGTTTAAACCTATGAAAATGTATGGTTATTCCTTTGTTATTCCTGATATAACTTTATTCCGTGTTTTATTTGTAAGAGGGTTAAAGTTTAAAAGTAGAATGCTAGACGTTGGTGTCTACGCAGGACTGGCTCTATAATCTGACAAGATTAATCTATACATAGCCATCTATAAGACAAACATTGCAAGGTCTATTCCCAGCTGGAGCATTGGTGGCCCCATGGTGACGGCCGCGACTTACGAGTTGTAGGTCGTAGGTTCGAACCCAAACAGGCGCTTTACTTCGTGTAAATTATTTCATCACTACTGCTCTCAAAACGGTGATGGAAAACATTGTGAGGAAACCGGCGTGTCCTAGAACCAAAAATTCAAGACATGTGACATCTACGAACCCGCACTGTGCCCGCGTGGTGGATTACAGACCGCTCACTCTCACAGAGAGGAGGCCTGTGTCCCAGCATTGGGAACATTGTATGCTGATTATGTTATGTATTCCCAGGTCCTCCTGTGGGGCTTGTGGCTAATAACAGCCGAACGGGCCCACGCTTGCCGCGGTTGGTCTGTGAATGGGTGACCATCTATACATACCAAGAACCCTCCGTGCCTCGGAAAGCACGTTAAGCCGTTGGCCCCGGCTGTCATTCATGGATCTTTTACGGGTCGTCGTCGAAAGCCCGAAAGTCTGACAATCAGTCTTACCAAGGTATTACAGAGTGACAGGATTGTGGAGGTCAGATAGGCAGTCGCTCCATGTAAAATACTGGTATTCAGCTGGTTAGACTGGAAGCCGAGCCCAACATAGTTGGGAAAAGGTTAGGCATAAGGCAGATGATGCAGAAGATATTCCCAGCTCCTCCTAAAAATCCAGTCGTTAACCATTATGAGCTCAGTTTATAGGTAGAATCAGCAGTATTTTCTGGGGCATGGAGGTAGGTAGTGATAGTCCTGAAGTTACCTGCATGACTGTTAGCTCCATAGATCTTTCTTATATCTATATATGGTTAGCTCATCTTTGTGTTGGGTGTATCTAACTTTTTCCGACGCTGCATTGGCCCTAGTCACGCAGTCACTAGCCCCCTCATTTATAAACATTGCATAAACATAAGTAAAGATTTTAACGTCTGCTTAGCCCTAGATTTTAATCAATTGCTTCATATGTTCAAAAAATTTGTCTGCTCAACAACGTAAATCACGCAATGAATGTTGTTGAACTGTCAAAATGAAACCGATTGTGATTGATAGTGTGTTACGTAATTTGGGTGCAATTCGCATGCACATCACGACGTGTAATAGACGTCAAAACAATAATGACTTTGACAAAATATAATTTAATGTATTGTGTTGCGTAAATTATTTTGCATAGGTACTATTGTATAGAATCTAGTTCTTCTAACTGAACAGACAGATGTCTCGTTTAGCACGCGAACCTGAGCAACGTTTATTATCAAGGGGGTAACTGTCCAGAAATTGTAACTCACAAGGTAAATCTGCCTAGCCTTTTCCCAACTATGTTGGGGTCGGCTTCCAGTCTAACCGGATGCAGCTGAATACCAGTATTTTACATGGAGCGACTGCCTATCTGACCTCCACAACCCAGTAACTGGGTAATACGATACCCATTGGTAAGACTGGTTGTCAGACTTTCGGGCTTCTGACGACCCGTAACGACTGTCAAAGATCCACGAATGACAGCCGGGACCAACGGCTTAACGTGCTTTCCGAGGCACGGAGGAGTCTCGGTGTGTAAAGATGGTCACCCATACACGTACCAACCCCGGCAAGCGTAGCTTAACCTGATAGATCGACCCGTGCGGCTGTTATTACTTAGCCACGAGCTCCTCCGTTTTGTTAAATTGTAACTCACAAGGTAAACAACGTTTTTGAGTGTGTCAGTTGTCACCATTTCAGCTACTTTATTCATTGTACGAGTAGGCACCTACCATCTCCATGCTTCTTAAATGCCTTTTAAAAGTAAGATCTACATTTTCCAATTCTCAATACATTTCATCCGATGACGTCACACCGAACATCCAAACATCCTGATACAAAGTAACATAAAGCGCACATTGTAGCAACGCTTTGAGGACTCGTAAGCGTTGCCGCACGGTTGCGCACGATCGCTGCGATTAACTGCGATCACAAAAACGCACGACAAAGAGCTCATAAGCATATACGACGGTCTAATCGGATGAGCGTATAAAAGTCTCGTGTTCATAGTCCTATTTGTGTATCCCATTGCTTGTGGACAAGGATGTAGAGATTTCAGGAAGACACAAAATGATTGAGAGCGTACGGTTTGATTTGCTAAAACGGAAAATTAACCGTCTCATTTTGCAAAACTGTATTCACTCACCAATATTTCCCCGCAACTGCGTTCTTTTTGTCCACCGCACAACGTCAACGGGACGTCAACGCGAAACGAAATTATCCAAACCGAATGTGACGTCCCGGTGATGGTGTAAGTGAATGTATCGCTACTTCGGCGCCGTCATCTCGTTATCGTTGACGTCCCGTTGGCGATGGCGTGTCGGTGGACAAACGGCCTTAACTACTTTCAGAAAATTAATAATAGATACCTATGAAATTGCCGATTTTTGATACAGGCTTTTGTGAAGATCAATTTCTTTCATTCTATTTAGAATTCCAAATTAAAATTAATTTTATAATAATCATTATATTTAAACAAAAAAATCAGTTGTTCATTAAATTAACAACAGATTTTTCTTTATATCGATGTGAAAATAGCAATTCTATTTTTCCATGGTTACAGAATAACCATGGAAAAATAGAATTGCTATTTTCGAATATGAGTTCCGTCGTGGCACCAACGCAGCACAGACAGCACACAATACCGCAAGTGAACGCACGGTGCGTTTTTGATTTGATTGCTTCCGTTCTGGAAATTTTAATCTCAACAATGAACCCCCGGGAAAATATTTAAAATCCAACGAAAAGGTGAAAAATGCCTTTAAAGAATTCATCGATTCCTGTCCCCAGGATTTCTATTGCAGAGGCATCAACGAACTTTCATTATAATGGCAACGTACACTGACAATGTTTCTTTAAAAAAAAATGTTTTTTTTTTTTTTTTTTTGAAAAACGCAATTTCATAGGCAAAGACCTAACATATTCTGCTGGGAAATAAGAAAAATAGACGATCGACTTATGTGAAAGTGAATACCGCCCCGTAACAGAAACAAAACACTGCGATACTGCGATGCGAAAATGTTGTGGAAACTATCGCTAACTTGAAATCATTATTTTCTTGAATTCGACGTCTCGAATTGATAACTCACGATAGACCAAAAATAACGACCAATACACCACCAACCACCGCGCTCATACCACTTCTAGCATCCACACTTCAACAAAGTGACCACCTTACGCCGCAATGGATGTGAAAAGAGCCATTCTGTCCGAATAAAAAACGTACCAACCAGTTTGGGGACGCAACTTAGCTTTTTAAATCTCTATGCGATTACGTATCATGAATGGCAAGGGAATCGTTTGGAGAAGTTGACAGATGTCTGTATTTAGATTTATGTAGTTGAGGGTAGTTCATATTCAAGGTAGGTGTAATGTGTAAAGTGTGAAATTCTGACTCTTTTGGCCGTTTGTAGCTGCCTCGTACAGTTTGTTTCAGATAGTTGCTAAACCCCTCAGATATGTAAATTAGTCAACTTAGAAAAACAATACTACCTACTTAATATTTCACAAAGATATTTTAGCAAACTCCTCAAAACGCCTATAATGTGGTACGTGAAGCCTCCTGACTCGAAAACTGGATTAAACAAAACTAAAAAAATGCACATTGCAATTAAATTGCACTTGAATTCAGACCTTCAATCTTCCGAAAAAGTGGAACGAAGTTATTCCCAACATTTTTTCTCACCCCAAACAAAAATATCGCAGGTCAAACACAAACAAAACATAAAGGACTCAGCGATAGAAAACCAACAACAGACAATATAGACGGTCGGTTTCCCTCGCCAAAGAATGGCGCACATAAATAATAGCGGTAAATAAGAGTAAAAATATTGAAAAGTGTCATGGCGGGCAGAAAGGCGTGCGAAACTTTATATCCTTGGGTTTCCGGCCGCCCGCGCGCCAAAATGGCAGAACGGATATTCGTGTATCGGGATTCGGAACGCGATCGCTGCGCTACGAATAAAAGAAAAAGCTATAGACAATATTCTATTTGTTTGGAAGGCAAGACATTTTACTTCTTGTTTGTTTACTTGACAGTACCTGGTTGACCGAGCTCTGCTCGGGAGAAAATAGAGAAAACGAATTTTCACAGATATGACACCTAGCTAGATCGATTTTTCGTAAATCCCTATATTGTAACTTTCATCGAAATCATTACAACCGTTTTCAAGAACGTGATTACAAATATTGCTCATTTAATAGTATAGGATCTGGATAACGTTTATCTCAAAAAAGTTTTGGCGCCCAACATGGGATCAAGTACTTCGTTCCAAGAAATTGTTAACGCCAATCAAGATAAATTAAATTGCCTAAAATTTTTACTTGTTCTGGTTATTTATTTATTTATTTATTTATTTATTACATTTGGGAAAACAAACAGTAGTATACTAAGCATAAACAGTGTTGTCTTACAATTAAAACTTTACAAATATACTACCCACAACATTTTCCACAGATTACTACATTATATATTAAAAACAAGCTATTAGCAAACAATAAACTGTAGCAGGGCTTATTAATGAAAAAGAAGTTAAAAGGAAAAAAAAAAGAAAAGATAAACAATATTCTCTATGTATCAAGATGTATTATTAATGATACCCAGATTGAGTAAAACCTATGTAGCCCACTGCTGATCCTTTAGAATTTTATTTAAGTATATCAGTTTTAAATTTATATCTGCCTAGGAATAATATGTCTATTGCACCAAAATGCTTATTGTACGTGTCGACTAAGCGGTATAGTGGTGAACGTACACCAGCATTCGATCTACAAAAGCTGGTAGCGAAAAGACGCCTGGAGCGTACCTCCCGTCCATGTACTGTTCGAGGAACCAGGTAACACAAACCAGGTTAAATGACTAAATACGTATTCCAAAATCGTAAATTGCTGTATATAGCCCTGTATGCTGTGTATGTGTGTGTGTGTAGTAGATATAACTAAGTCAAAAGCAATCAGCTAAATCAGCTATACGCTAAGCGAGTTCCGCGGAACCCTAGGGTTCCGCGATACCCGCGCGGAATAGGGGTTCCTCAAGAATTTAGAAAAAAAATCAAAACACCTCTCTCTGGTCGAACGTTTTGACTCCGCGGCCGCGCGTAGGTATATTTATTTATTTATTTGTATTTGTATAAACATGTGTTACAATAGCTGGTACAATATCTCATAAGTTTGGTATCAACATGTATACTTGTATACTTATGAGCGCGCAGTCCCTTTGATAAAAGCCGCCTCTGAATTAGACGCTATAATTGTCAACAAGCGACTTTCGACTCTAACTTCAAAAAATAAAGTCGAGATTGTTTACAACGCAATTTTTATATTTCTCTTTTTATTTTTGCTTTTTGTTTATCAAAGGCGCCGACTCGAGTATTTTCGAGAATATTCAAGATCGAGTCTAGGACTAAGTATAAAAGCGGCGATCGCGCGTCGCGCCTCGTCAGTCAGTTGACGATTAGCGTTCGGAGCGATAAGTTCCTACCTACCTACTTACAAGCTCGCTAGCGAGAAACTAGTGTTCATTGCTCTACTGCCTGCTGTATTATGTTGTCTCAGTTTTATACATTTCTTCATTGTACTAAACTTAGTCTCTTATACGCAGTAACGATTGTGCATTATTTAAGCCCCACCATCCTGACGTGTAACATTATAAACAAAGAAGAATGGAACGTTGGCTTAAAGGTGTTAAACGTGTTGCAACAACATCTTTTAATGACACTGAATGTTCAAAAGCAGTACGCGCGGAGAATATAGCAATCACCGATCCAGACGATGATGCCACGACGTCAAGCTCGACGGTTTCAAAGACGAAAAAAAGGAAGTATGATGAATCATATATCAGTTTCGTATTTGTTGATTCCAACGGGTCCCCTCTCTGCATGCTATGTAGTAAACTGCTTCCTAATAGTTCCATGGCACCTGCCAAATTGCGCCGACATTTAGAAACTGTACACCCCGAGTGTAAAGACAAGAACAAAGAATTTTTTGTTCGTAAAAAAGATCAGTTATTGGAAAGTCAAAAAAAATATGATGCATGTAACACAAACTATCAACGAACAGGCCACGGAGTCATCATATTTAGTTAGGTAATTTATATCTATAAAAGGAAAGCGTTACTGACTGACTGACTGACTGATCTATCAACACACAGCTGAAACCACTGAACGGATTGGGCTGAAATTTGGAACACAGGTAGCTATTATGACCTAGGCATCCGCTAAGAAAGGGTTTTTGGAAATTCGACCTTTAAAGGGGTAAAAAGGGGGGATATTGTTTGTATGAAAAATCTTATTCCTTGAGTTTATAAACTTGAAACTTGGCACAAATATTTATCTAAGTAAATTATTATTTTTGTGATTTTTTGTTTTTCTAAACTACCCCCTAAACGAGAATTGGGGGGTCTCAAAGTTTGTATGGAAAAAATTTAACGAGCAATCCGATTAACTCAAAACTCAGTATTTATACTTAAAACCAAAAATAAAGAATAATGTGTATCAGGGTTTTTCGGAAATCTACCTCTATCGGCGTGAAAAGGGGTAGTCAATTTCACAGGGGAGGATTTTACTGCGTGGCTTGATTAACTCGAAAATTGGTGTAAATAATCTTTGAGTCAAGCTATGGAAATATCTCAAACCATTTTTTTAAATTCCAAAGGGTGTGAAAACAGGGAATACAATTTACATTTTTTTTTTCTTTATTAAAAAGAACTTAAGTAGTTCTTAATAATTGATTACAATCTAGCCTAATAGACTAATAAGCAATTTAACTCTAACTTATTATTTTACGTGAAACATTTTGTTATAATAACTAAGAATAGACTACAATTTACATGAAAAATTATATTCATTTGGTTTTAATTGACTTGAAACTTGGCACAAATATTTGCCTAAGTTTGTCATTATTCGTTTTTAGGGTTCCATACCTCAAAAGGAAAAAACGGAACCCTTATAGGATCACTCGTGTGTCTGTCTGTCTGTCTGTCCGTCTGTCACAGCCAATTTGCTCGGAATCTAATGAACCGATTAAGTTGAAATTTGGGACATATATGGATTTCTGTGACCCAAACACGTACGGCTAAAGTAAATAAATTAATTTTTAATATGGGGGTCACTTTTAGGGGGCAAATAAGAAATTTAAAAAAAAAGTTTCGCAAATTGTACCGTGTGACATATCAAATGAAAGGGTTTACTATGAGGGTCTCAAATACATTTTTTTATAATTTTAAAATAAATCATCTTAAAGTTATTTAAGAAAATAGACGAAAATTGACCATTCCCCCTCCCCTTATCTCCGAAACTACTGAGCCTAAAATTTTGAAAAAAAATACAGAAAATAGTTCTATACCTGTAGATTACAGGAAAACCTTTATGAAGTTTGTGATCTTAAAATAACATGGTAAATCTCTCAATATTGTCAGTACAAACTTACATTAATTTACTGTTGGAATGTATGTTCTGTAATGTATGTATGTTTTTGGGATAATTTCATCCCAACTACGGAACCCTTCATTGTGCGTAGTCCGACACGCACTTGGCCGGTTTTTTTAAAACTACCTCCGAGGGAGGGTTAGAGGGGGAGGGGGAAGGGGAGGGGTGGTGAGGAGGCTGAGGTGGAGGATGATGGACGTAGGGAGAAAGGGGCAGGACTTGGTGAGGGGAGGAGGAAGATGTGATGAAGGCTGAGGGGGTGGGGAGGGGTTGGTGAGTTGGAGGTGGAGGAGAGGTGGAGAGGGAGGGGACGGGGTGGTGAGGGAGAGAGAGGGAAGGGGAAGTGGTGAAGGAGGTGTGAGAGTGAGTGAGAGGGGAAGGGAGAGGTAGCGGAAGGGGATGTGGTGAAGGAACGAGCTAATCTCTGGAACTACCCTACCAGTCGGACTTTAAGAAATCTTTTTGCATTAATGATAGCCCAAATCTTATAGAAGGCATATTTAACATCACTCTAGGACCCTTAGGTGCCGAGCAAAAAGAAAACACAAGTCTGAAAGAACGCTAAGTGAAAACGAAGTAATAGCGCGGGTAGGCAATGCGATGCAACGGGGTGGGTCGAGCAAAAAAGAAATTTCACGCGGACGAAGTCGCGGGCAGAAGCTAGTAATAATAATAATATCCTTGGACATTTCACACAACGCCATCTAGTCCCAAGCTAAGCAACCTAATGCTTGTGTTATGGTAACGAGATGGCTGATAAACTACTTATATACTTTTTTTTTTTTTTTTTTTAATAAAGCCATGTGTATTAGACATAACAAAATGGTGCCGCTATCAAACGATACTGTTTCACGGCGAATCCATGATCTGGCAAGCTACGTCAAACAAGAACTAGTTACACGTCTACAAAAAACACGATTCGCCTTGCAAATGGACGAGTTAACTGATGTCGCTGGTGGTGGATGATGATTTGGCTATCTTGCTGGTTATCGTGAGATATCCATATGAAAGTTCTTTTGAAGAAGACATGCTTATGTGTTCACCGCTGCTCACAAACACTACCGGGGAAGAAATTTTTAATAAAATAAATATATTTTTTGAAGAAAATAATCTCAGTTGGAACATTTGTACAGATGGGGCCAAGGCGATGACAGGTAAAACAGCAGGAGCAGTATCACGAATAAAAAATAAAGCACCTAATTGTAGTTCCAGCCATTGTATTCTGCATAGACAAGCACTTGCGATGAAGCAAATGCCGTCAAATCTAAAATTAGTTGTGGATGAAGCGGTCAAAATAATTAATTTTATCAAATCACGACCAGTACAACCCCGATTATTGTGTGAAGATTATGGCAGCAAACATAAAACACTGCTGCTCCATACACAAGTGCGATGGCTGTCTCGGGGTAAAACTTTAACAAGGCTATTTGAACTTAGAGCCGAGTTACAAATGTTTCTTTCAGCAGATACTTCATTTAATTTGAAGGACCGTTTTTATGATAAAACTTGGTTGTTCCGATTGTCTTTTATGGCGGATATCTTTCAAGAACTGAACGAATTGAATTTATCATTGCAAGGTAAACAGACAACAGTGTTTCAGGCCTATAACAAAATAACTGCCTTCAAAAGAAAATTAGATTTTTGGATTATTTGCGTTGGTAAGAAAGAAATAGAAAGCTTTACGTCACTCAGTGAGTTTGTTAGCGATAACGACTCAGAAATGTTTCAAGATGATGTGTTTGAAGAATTAGTCCAATATCTCAGTTCGATGCGCGCATCTTTTGAAAAGTATTTTTCCCGAAGAACAGAATACAAAAATGAAACGGAATTCATGGATTCATAATCCTTTTTTACCCAACTTGGAAAAGCCCGAAAGTATTTCAAGCGAGATATATGAATCTCTTTTAGAAATGTCATCAGACACAAGTATGGAGTCACTGTTCAAAACGACGCCTCTCAACGATTTTTGGTGCAGAATCCGTGATGAATATCCAATGCTTGGCAAAATGGCTCTGAATATTCTTTTCCCGTTCCCAACAACATATTTGTGCGAAACAGGATTCTCAACCTATGCAGCCACGAAAACAAAATATCGCAATAGACTGGACGCCGAACCTGATATGAGACTTCAACTGTCTTCTATCAAACCTGATATCAACCAATTGATGAAAAATAAAAAATAGTTTCATACCTCCCATTAGTTAGATTTTTCTTTTTTAATATCTTCTATTATTGTACTTGCCATGTGGTAAATTAAGTAATAATTAGTAACTGTTACATTGTACTTTTATTATGCTTATTAATAAAGAATACACTTTTAAAAACTATTATTTTATTGTAGGGTTCCATCAAGTATTTTGCTTCCCAAAAGGGTTCCGTCACCAAAAAAGTTTGAGAACCAGTGAGCTAAATATTCACCCTTTTATTTCGGTTTAGATAATTAAATACTGTGATAACGAAATACCGAATATAGATTTACGCATTATCATTTAGTAATAATTTTGATTAAGTACTTAATTAGCTCAATTAGGTATAAAAACAAAATCGAAGAAAGATGCCAACAAAGTGCTTTCATTCTAAGTTTCCAAAATACGTTGTGTATCAGTAGGTAGGACGAAGAGCCAGCGGCTTACCCCTCTCTGTTTCGGCCATATTGATTTCTTTCATTTTCTTTTTCCACCCAAAGCGAAGCATTTTTATTCCTATTTGTCCGCCATTCACATACAGCAGTCCATCCAAATTTCATTTGGATAAAACTCCTATGCAAGCGGTTTATGTTTCAAACTTTGATGAGAACACTGTTTTAATTAAAAATCTAGTTTGCAAAGCCGAATATAAATTCCGTACATTTCTTAATCTAATATCCGTTACTGGCCGAAAAAAACATTTAAACTTATAAAACAAAACGCTATTATCTATGCCCCGTTCGTGTCCGGAACCGCAGGGGAGCGCGGGAGATTTGAAATTGGAACCAAATAGGCGTTAAATGGCGGCGTGCGCTGTCATAACGTCATTTGGCGTTCATCAGCGAGCGAAACAGCATCTCAGTTTGGTGCACGTTTTATTAGCGTAAGGAATAGCGGGGCACACTGACTCGGAAATTGAGATTTGCATCGGGGAATATACCGGGGCGGTGATTGCATTTTCTTTGCGAATGCAGCGTCATTTAATTTCGCTGGAGGCAGCCGCTTGGTCTCGCTAAATTGTGTCCTGTCTGTTAGTAATCCTGTCGTCTTTGGGTGACATAGTTTAGTTTATATCAGCCTGCGCTTATGAAATGCAATTAAGCAAGATATATTTTATTTAAAATTATGTTTGAAAGTTTATTTAATCATAAATTAAAATAAACCAAGAACCTAAGCCACAGATTAATACCTAAGCTAAGAACAATTACCTATGCAGGTAGGTGCCTATAAAAAATAACGTAGACTATTGATAAAAAGAAACATGGAAAAGACGTTTTGACCAAGTAAACACTCCTGAGCAGAGTGACAGCAGAAAGAGATGAGAACTTGACACGTGCTACGCTGGGCACTATAGGTACCTATTGTTATATGGCAGCCCGATGATGGCACCATAGACTTATAAAAAAAGGAGGACTCCGCGCCACGCATATCGAAAGTGAATCACAGTAAGTATGCCGGGACCGTTTGTACAAACACGCCTGACATACTATGATGTAAATGTGTGCCATTTACATCATAGTATGCCAACCGGCCGCTATTTACGTGACACGAGCGACGGCGTCTTTGCAGGTACTCAAATCACGCACACATTGATCGGTACGATGCTTCACTTTCGATACGCGTGGCGCGAAGTCCTCCTTTTTTAACCGACTTCAAAAAAATGAGGAGGTTCTCAATTCGGTTGTATGTTTTTTTTTTTTTTTTGTATATTTGTTACCTCAGTACTCCGTCATTTATGAACCGATTCGGGAAATTATTTTTTTTATTTGAAAGGGTATAATTCCAGATTGGTCCCATTTTTATCAAAATTCAGTTCTGATGATGGGATCCATGAGTAATCGAGGGAACTCCTCAAATATTATAGGCACACATATACCTATTTTGGTATTTTCATCAACAAATCAAGCGTTTGCATTCAGAAAGTATCATCTGGTGAAGTGGAACTGATGAAGAAGACCACAGAAAGCCACGGGAACTCCTCAACGATGATAACTGTTTCACGGGTGGCGATAAGATATCTCGATTAATAGGTAGTTAAGCGACTATGACGAAGCTTTAAATAAATGGTTCTGATGAAAATGGTACCATCGAACCGATCTGATGAAGAAGCCGGAAGGTAGGCATCGGAACTCAGTAATAAAACAATGCATCCTAGCTGTGTTTGGGCTTATTGGAATCGTCATGATGTGCACTTTGGCTATAAATGATTCAAATTGATTGTCAGAAGGCAGTTTTCGTAGCCTCGTTATCTCTGTCAACTAAAACTACGCCTACCAAACTTCTGACACGACTTAGCGCGACGTGCTTTTTGCAAAGTTTTTATTTGAAATGGTATAAGTACTCCTGAGATGGTCGCATAAAAATATCTTCAAGTTCTGATGAGTAGCTTTTGAGTTAGCTTTAATAATTTAATACGTATTTTTCCCATTTAGTCTATGTGGATGATGCTCTAATTTATTTTGCAGAGTGGTATTCAGATTTGTGTGGGGTAGGCACCACTAAAAAGTGAAAAATATTAAAAAAAAAAAAAAAAACAACCGACTCCCAAAAAAACACTACAAAGTGAAAAATAACTTTAATTTCGGAAGTCGGTGGCAAAAAAAAAACGAAAGTAAATAAAAAACCAAAGACACCGACTTCCGAAATTAAAGTTATTTTTCACTTTGTAGTGTTTTTTGGGAGTCGGTTGTTTTTTTTTTATACGTCTATGGATGGCACATTTAAACTATTTATGTAGATTTTAAATAATTTATTATGATCCCTGACACTCCCTCTGAAAGAACATAATAGTATGTAGCTCTGCAGCATTTTAAAATAAAATTTAACAACCGCACAAAACTTCGTGAAGTTAAAAACAAAATATGCAACTGAAGTTGAAAATCTCTAAAAATATTAAAATTTCATGAAGTATCCTCGGTTATGAATTGCGTCGCTCGATATAGCATTCAAATGAATCGTGCGCAAAATAGAACCACAATTGTGGTGATAAAGACGATTTCTGTCTGATCCGACACACCTCATTACCAAAGAACAAGGAAATTCAGAAGGTCCGTGTTCAGTCAGAAATATACCGGAGTCTCTATAGAAGTATGAGGAACAAATCAAATCAAATAATTTATTTGCACAATACATGTGCATGTGTGTGTGTGTGTAACAGGGTGTAAAGTTTCCTCATCCTCCGTAGAGAAGGGTGGATCCTCCGACCAGGTGGGTGTTGGACGGAATTTGTTTCTGGTGGGCAACTGCCCGACGATTGATGTCGGGACGTTGTACATATCTCACAGCCAACAGGTTTAATTAGCCGTTTAGCTAACTGAATAGCCTTATAAGTTATAACTAAACGGCGGCGGCCGTTCAACTAGCGGCCTGAATGATATTCAATTAAAGGTTAGGTTAGAACAGTCACCAAAAACACGCGCGAGGTGAATTGGTCGCAGTAACTAAGCCAGGGCACACCGAAAAAGATACCGTGGCCCCGGCATAGGCAACTGAAGGAACACGGGTGCGTTTTAGTCAATATAAGTCTGACACGCCCTTCCGCTCCACCCAGAGCGGGAGAAGTTATTTGATGAATTCCCACCCACAAAAAAAAAAAAAAAAAGGGCAGACCGACCAAATGGGTTAGGTTAGGTTAGAACTGTGAGCAACCGCGCGCGAGCCCAGCGAGCCGAGCGATGGCCGCGGTAGCGGCCGGCGAGCCTTCGAGACTTCCAACATAGGCTAAGCGGTTAACTAAACGGCTAATTAAAACAGTTGGCTGCGACATATGTATAGTAGTCGCGCGTCGGACATTTCTCGGCAATGTCTTGTATTTGTTGTACGTAAATATTATCAATCTTTCTAGCCATTTAAACAATATACTGGGTGTAATTTTAATCACCGTTATCATCTTAAGGGGTCATTGTACTCATCATTATAAACAACTTTTACTATGGGACCAAACCTGAAATCGCGAAAAAAAAATCAGCTGTTCAGTACATTTTGACGAATTATGCGAACATAAATGTACTGAACAGCTGATTTTTTTCTGAGTAAAAGTTGTTCATAATGATGAGTACAATGACCCCTTAAGAGGATAACGGTGATTAAAATTACACCCTGTATATGTTTTCGTATGAAATGGAGTGGGCCTTCTACGTCGATTTACGGTGTGTCATTACTTTTCTCATAAAACGGTGAGACGCCCGAGGTTTTCTTATAAATTACATTACGTTGCGATCGATTCTCTGTCTCGTGTGTGAATCTTGCTGTTTTCACACCAGTTTCAATAAATGGATATTTTTATTACTACTTTTCTAAATAACTGCCATTGTATATCTCCTTATTGATTTCGATAAATGTGACCTCTACAAATTCCTTGAATGTGTCCTTAAGGTTTGTCCTCCCTGAAATACGGCGAAAATAAGTAACTTTGTTTTCATTTTTTACAGTAACTATAGCACCTTTTTGATAGAAAAAAATACACAATAATCTAGAATACATAAGAAGTGATTTCATCTGTCCTGAAATCTATTTTAGTTTGTAAAAGAAAAAAAAAGGCTAAACCCAGGTCTATTTCTGTCTATTTTTTCGAGTTTTTACCATATTACTCCTACAGTTTTCATTTAAAGGTGTTCATAAATTTTAAATACAGTTCTTTACAAAATAATAAGGAATGATTTCATGTGATTACCTTTTTAGGCCAATCCCTAGATTTTTTGTAAATCTGTAATTACTTCATATTTTTCAAGCGTTGTATCATCGCGCTTCTCTTTCTTTTGTATGCAGTCCGACAGTGACCGCGCTTTTTACGGCGGACAAGCCTTAAATGACTTGCTAGACCGATTTTAGTTTTAACACCAATAGAACAATAAGGTTAGGTTGGCCTGCAGTGTTGTATGTATATTATTAATAAATAATAAATAAATAAATATCCTTGGACATTTCACACAACGCCATCTAGTCCCAAGCTAAGCAACCTAATGCTTGTGTTATGGTAACGAGATGGCTGATATACTACTTATATACATTTTTTTTTTTTGTAAATACATACATATTATAGATAGAAAAACACCCAGACTCGGAACAAATACTTGTAGGTCATACAAATATTTGTTCCGTGCGGGAATCGAACCCGCGACAGGCTACGCAGCAGTCAATCGCTCAGCCACTGCGCCAACCGTGTCGTATTATGTGTACGAGGGCTTTGGTCTCTCTTTGCGTATTTTCCGAATTTGCCATTTAGTGCAGTGTTGAGTCTTCTTCTTAGCGTGATGGCAAAACAAATTACAGATTTTTTTTTTTCCCCAAAATTCAGCAATGATAATACAGTTTGCTGACGCAGCCATTAGGTCCTCACGTATGCAGGTGATACGGCATGCAGTGTAAGATGGAAGGTGGGACATTGTCTGTGGAGAGATGCCACATACACACCGGAGGTCTATAAACCCCCACTTGTAGAGATTGTCTTTGCTGCAGCCGACTTGCGTATGAAGCTTTCTAAATTGGCCACGGCAACTTGTGTCCGTCCGTGGCGACGACGGTGGCGAGTACCACCCACCTGACCTTTCTGATGAACATCACCAATAAGGTCACTATATGTCTTTCTAGGGCGTACCCTCCCGGCGTTTCCACTCACACCTCGCACCGTTTTACAAATTAACAAAATCCGAGATTCCTTTATTATAACATAAGTTTTTAATATGTTTGTTTCTTATGCACCTTCTGGAACAAATTACCTGAATTATGTCGAAAACGCATCAAAATCCATTGCGTAGTTTAGAAGAACAACGTGGTCATATGTATACAAGGTGTAAAATAAATAACCCACAACCTCTTAAGGGGTCATTGTACTCATCATTATGAACAACTTTTACTATGGGACCAAACCTGGAATCGCGAAAAAAAAATCAGCTGCACCCTACATTTTGACGAGTTTGATGTAGATAAATGTACTGGTCAGCTGATTTTTTTTTCGCGATTTCAGGTAATAGTTGTTCACAATGATGAGTACAATGACCCCTTAAAAGGTTGTGGGTTATTTATTTAACACCTTGTATAGATGAAGGTCGCTTGAAGAACATCTAAAAAACAATGAGAAGAGGAACCGGGTTTAAAAAACAGGTTAAAAGTTGACAATTATGCTGTTTTTCAACGAAAAAAGTACACCCCCGGTCTTCCCATAGGTATATGACAATTGAATGATATGATTTCGGGAGCGACCGCGGGCCCCAGCGATATCAAATAAATTTTCTAATATAGAAAAAAAGATTAAATAAAAAACACACTCCCCTCAGATTGAGCAGACGGGAGGTATTTCCATTTTGTACAAATTAAATTGAGTTCAATCTGACACCTCGCCCGAAACCAAATGCCCATACCACCGAAAATCGTCGCATCTCAACTTATATAATATAAAATTTAATCTTAGTACTTACTTATACCTGAGTGTACCTACTATTTTGAACATTTCTAGACTATTTTTAGGGTTCCGTACCTCAAAAGGAAAAAACGGAACCCTTATAGGATCAATTTGTTGTCCGTCTGTCTGTCTGTCTGTCTGTCAGTCTGTCAAGACCCTTTTTCTCAGGAACCCGTAGAGGTATCAATTTGAAATTAATATCAAATACGTAAGTCTATAGTCCCTTGGAGTCCTAAAAAACTCAAGTTTCTAAGTCGACGCAATAAAAAGATACGGCCATTTATGTGACATACTAGTATTCTATGTCCTTCCCCAGGATGCTATATAAAGCCTTGCCAAATTATGTCGAAATCCGTGCCGTTGTGTAAATTTTAAAATCAACCCCTATTTTACCCCCTCCGGGGATGATTTTTCAAAAACGCTGAACCACATATTTCTTTATTTCTTATCAAAAGCATACATTTTAATTTTCACATCCCTAACTTAAGAAATACTGAGTTTCCCGGACATGTACGAGATGGACGATCCTAATGCAGCCTACAACTGTTTTATTGAAACGTTCCAATTGTTCTACGAATTATGTTTCCCCAGCAAAATGATTACCATTAAGACTACTAAAAAACCAACTTGGGTATCACGTGGTATAAAGTTGTGTAGTAAAAACAAACGAAAGCTTCTGTGGGAATACAGGTTGAAACCAAGTCAGGCTAATAGAGATAGATTCAAAAGATATTCAAAATTACTCAAAAGAATTATGAATCTAACACAGAAAGCACAAAACAATTACAATATTAAAACATCTAACAACAAGTCTAAGGCTACGTGGCAAATAATTAATAAGAGTAAATACAATGCCCCGAAAAACTCAATTTCTTGCATCAAATTTCAAAGTAAAGACATCACACTCCCAAAGGACATTGCCAATACATTTAATAATTATTTTATAGATAAAATACAAACAACAACTAATGCGGGAAGAAACTCAACGTCATTAATTCTTGGCAGAGCACAGTCAATGTTTATGGCTCCGTCTACGCCCCATGACATACTACATATTATAATGAAGCTAAAAAACACGAACAGCGTTGGCTACGATGGTATTGCCACAAAAATATTGAAAGCAGTTGCATTTGAGATATGTACTCATTTGTGTTTCATTATTAATCTTTGCATAAGTGCAGGTATATTTCCTGATGCATTAAAGAAGTCTATAGTGAAACCGCTATATAAGAAAGATAATCACGAATTAATGATAAATTACAGACCGATCGCGCTTATACCAGTTTTGTCTAAGGTGTTCGAAAAATATATATATGGTGAAATGAATACCTATTTAGAAAAATATAATATATTATGTGACGAACAAAAGGGATTTCGTAAAAATAAAAGTATAAATTTGGCTATTTATGAGTTTTTACATAATGTCATGCTAAATGTAGATAGGAGAACACCAGTCTGTGCCATATTCTGCGACATGACACAGGCCTTTGACTGCGTCCATTATAATTCCCTAGCAGATAAACTTGAAGCATATGGTGTTAGAGGCAATGTTTTAGAATTAATTAAATCATATCTTCATAACCGTAAACAAGTTACAGAAATCAGTACAATAAATAGAAAAAGTAAACGTGAAGAAATTTCAAGATCAGAGGAACGCGAAGTTATGTACGGAGTACCTCAAGGCAGTGTATTGGGCCCTCCGTTGTTCACCTTGTATATAAATGACTTGCCTAAAGTAACTGAACAACCGATGACGCTTTTTGCTGACGATTGCACTATAACAATAGCTTGTAATGACATAAACACATATGAACATGACATTAATAATTCACTAATATCTATTATAAATTGGTTAAATGATAATAATTTAATAATTAATTTAAAAAAGACTAACGTAATGCACTTTAGACAGCGTACACAAACAAACAACAATCTTAATATTCAATTTGATAATATAAATATCAATGAAGCTGACACAACAAAATTTCTGGGACTAATTATAGATTCTAGATTGAATTGGAAACCTCAAATAGAGGCACTTAGTAAAAAATTGAGTAGTGCAGCCTACGCTCTGAAACAGCTTGCTGTAGTTCTCAACACAGATGCGCTAATTACTGCCTACTATGGTTTAGTCGAATCAGTTCTTAGATATGGAGTCATCTTTTGGGGGAATAGCACGGACAATGAAATAGCGTTTCGGGCACAGAAAAGGTGCATTAGATCAATGTTTAGACTGCAAACAATGGACAGCTGTAAATCTTATTTTATAGAACGTAAGATATTGACATTGCCCTCATTATATATCCTGGAAACAGTAATGTTCATTAAGTCGAATACTCATTTATTTCAGCTTTGGTCTGATGCTGTCCCTAGGAATAGACGAGATAATTTCAAACTCTGTGTTCACGGCGCGCGGCGCTAAAACCGCTCTTATGCGTAAGAGCACCTTTTGCATGGGTCCGACTATATATAATAAATTGCCCAAATCATGGAGAACATTAAATATATCTGCTCTCAAAAGTAAACTGAAGAGTTTATTATGTCAAAGAGCATATTACAGTATAGCAGAGTTTATGGACGAAGACAATTTTCCTTCGTGTTTGAGATGACAATATTGTATTTTATTGACATGTTATTGTAATCTATTGTATTTTTATGGAATAATTGTAATTAGGAATTGAAATTTTAATGACAGTAATTTATTTATTTTTATTGACTACCTTGACTACTTTGACATTTAATTTTATCTAAAAAATATGCTTGCTGAGTTGTAATGATACTAAATCTTTAACTAATAATGATGATTTAATAATTGTACCTACATAATTTCTATAATGTACTTAATTTTGATGAATATTATCACGGTTTATGCACCATCTCTTCCTACCAATTTGTACGCCACGATATGCGGCTGAACATGTTAGAACTATTTCTTTATATATCTGTTATTATCCTGCATGCAATGTATCATGTACACCATGTTTAAACAAATAAAATTTTACTTACTTACTTACTTACTCCCATACAAACTTTCATCCTCTATATCACACCCTGTAGGATTATTTTTTAAGACAAAAAGTACTCTATGTCCTTCCCCAGGATGCTATATAAAGCCTTGCCAAATTTTACCGAAATCCGTGCAGTTTTGTAAATGATTTTTCAAAAACGCTGAACCACATATTTCTTAATTTCCTACCAATAGCATAAATTTGTTATCCCTAACTTAAGAAATACTGGGTTTTCGTTACAAACTTTCATCCCCTATATCACCCTCTGTAGTATTATTTTTGAAAAAAATAGTATCCTATGTCCTTCCTCAGGATGCTGTATAAAGCCTTGCCAAATTATGTCGAAATCCGTGCAGTTTTGTAAATTTTAAAATCAACCCCTATTTACCCCCCCTAGGGGATGATTTTTCAAAAACGCTGAACTGCATATTTCTTTATTTCCTATCAAAAGCATACATTTTAATTTTCACATGCCTAACTTAAGAAATACTGAGTTTCCCATACAAACTTTCATCCCCTATATCACCCCCTGGAGGATTATTTTTGAAAAAAAAAGTAGCCTATGTCCGTCCCCAAGATACCATCTATAGCCTTGCCAAATTTAATCGAAATCCGTTCAGTGGTTTAGGCGTGAAAAGGTAACAGACAGACAGACAGACAGAGTTACTTTCGAATTTATAATATTAGTATGGATTTTGATACTCGCAAGTAAATCAAAACCTATAGGGTACTTCCCGTTGACCTAGAATAATGAAATTTGGCAAGCAGCAAGGTCTTAGAGCACAAGTAAAGGAAAATGTCCGAAAATTGGTAATTTGTAATTTGATCACATAAAAAAATTTTTTGGGATTTTAATGTTAAGTTTGTTTTTAGGATAAATTCTTTTCAACTACGGAACTCTTCATTGTGCGTGATCGGACACGCACTTGGCTGCTTTTTTTTTAAATATTTTGTTTATTGATCGGAAATTAGAAATGCTGTCGTAAGATTCAGAAGCAGGTGTTTGTGTTATTTTGGCTAATGAGTTTCAGACAGTTCATTGTTAATACAAATCTTGAATTCACTGACAGACACCGCAATTTGTAAACGGAGTATAGAAACACGAGTTTCCTATGTTGTGATTTTTGTGAGTATGTGATGTTTTTCCTACGGGACGCCATAGAACTGCCTTTGTCAAACGCCAATTCTATATTTCTAGCATAAAAATGTATAATTTCCTAAATAAAAAGTTAAAAATTTATTCTTACTCAAAATTTTATTTGTAAAAAGATTATCTCCAAACATTAACTTATGATAGTAGGTACTGAGGATCTTCTGCTGGGTAATTTAAAGTGACATTTAATTATAAATCTTCACATACACGCCCACGCACTGCACACACACCCCCACACTTCCTACACACACACTACACACACTACACACATCCTTACACTTACACACTACACACATTCTTCATCATATGCATAAATATTTTTGTTTAATTTTTTCTTCTTTATTAAAATCAAATCAATCAAATAATTTATTATCAGGCAACATATTGAAATAGTAATTCTGTTTTCCACCATTAATAATTGTTAAAACCCAATTACTCTAATTTTTGTGGCTTTAAGGTGCTACGGAGAATCACTGACTCCTAAGTTAATGGAACTTACACCTAGTTTATGAGTATTTAAATATTGAACTTTGTATTAAGCCTAATAAGTGTTAGTCTTATGGATATTGTCATGAGCTTTTGGTGAGAATAAAGAATTTAATTGGGTAATTTGGTTTGGTTAAAATTTATATCTACAACGAAGGTGAGTACCAAAGATTTACAAAAATTCATCCATGGGGAAGAATTATTGAAAATCCCTCCCTTGGTTGGTTTTTGGTTGGTGGAGGTGTTAAATAGGGGATGAAAGTTTGTATGGAAGATCATCAAAACTCATCGGGCTTGTTAAAAGATTTTGTATTACCTTTGTACATAGTCATACATACGTGAAACTAAACCTATATGAAATACAACTTGATTAGTTGTCAACCCAATTTAAGCATTACAATCGAAATTACAATGTAAAAAAATTTGACAGTCGTTACAGGTCGTCAGAAGCCCGAAAGTCTGACAACCAGTCTTACCAAGGGGTATCGTATTACCCAGTTACTGTGTTGTGGAGGTCAGATAGGCAGTCGCTCCATGTAAAATTCTGGTATTCAGCTGCATCCGGCTAGACTGGAAGCCGACCCCAACATAGTTGGGAAAAGGCTAGGCAGATTGATTGAATGTAAAATATAATAATTACAAGGCAGATGTGAGTGGAAACTCCTATAGTAACCTTATTGGTGAAGTTCTTGAAAGGTCCTCGCCACCGGCGTGTGTAGTACCTATATGTAAGCATCGGATCAGGGGGCTAAAACGGCTACTTTGGCAGAATCATAATAGGATAATAGGTAATAGGAATCATAATTGAAATCGTAAAACGGTCACAAACTGACAATTCATAATTTATCTGCGTACAATTCATAGCACACAATACATCTGTTTGACAGTTTTGTATGGAGATTCGTAAAATGGTCCATAAATAATGAATTGCTTTATTGAAGTTTAATGTCAAATACGTCAATCATAATAAATTGCTGGGAATTCAGGAAATGAATCGCTTTTAGAGGAATTGCTTAATGTGGCCGTTTTAGGCCCCCAGGTGGCGTTTAGTAGTTTCTGCCTGCTTGCCCCATGGTAAGAAGGTGTGAGTTTATGGGCTTGTTTCACCAATGAACTTACTTGGCAGATAATTTCATACAAATTCTGTTCCATTTTTGAATTTATTCGGTGAGTATAGTGGCTATTCGGACATCGTGAAATGTACTAGGGCCTTAGTATATTATTTACTTAAAATAATTTATCGAGTCGAGGTCGCGTATGGAGGTTTCCTGGGAACACTATTAAATTCATTCAATCAATCAAAAAATCCACCATCCAGTGAAATAACATGAATGTCAAACAAAATCCAAGGTAACGACATTAAAAAGTAGATTATATCCGACATCCGACAATTGGTGGCAAACGCCTCGACTAATGACTGGCCGTGTCAACAGGCCTGAATGAACGCTATGTAGCGGGGGCTTCCAATGAATGCCTCGGTCTGACTGGATGAGTGGTTCAGTAGAGCTGGAGGTTTATGGTTCAGTAGGTATGGGTAAAATACGTTGAAGCAGGATATAATAGAAATAAACCATTACAGAGAAGAATAACGTTGGTACAAGTAGGTAAATGCTAAAAACTGAAAAGTAAATTAATGCTGCATGACATCTAAATATACAAAAGAAATGTTGATTTTATAATTGTATTGTAGAGAAAACCTTACATTTAAAGACTTCCTCCTTTTTTGAAAGATCGCTTTGTCTAAGTACTTTGAAACAGCTGCAAAAACATAGTAGATAATGTTATTAGAAAACTTTTTCTTTGGTACTAAACTCAAAACGTTCAATCATCAATCTGCCTAGCCTTTTCCCAACTATGGGAAGTAAGTATTGGGGTCGGCTTCAAGCCTAACCGGATGCAGCTGAATACCAGTATTGCCTATCTGACCTCCACAACCCAATAACTGGTTAAGTAATACGATACCCCTTGGTTGTCAGACTTTCGGGCTTCTAACGACCCGTAACGACTGTAAAAGATAGACGAATGACAGGCGGGACCAACGGCTTAACGTGCTTTCCGAGGCACGGAGGAGTTTCGGTACCTATACAACGTGTAACGTTAAATGCGCAAAACCTCTTAAGGGGTCATTGTACTCATCATTATGTAGAACTTTTATTATGGGACCAAACCTGAAATCGCAAAAAAAAAAATCAGTCATTTATGTTCGCATAATTCGTCAAAATGTACTGAACAGCTGATTTTTTTCGCGATTTCATGTTTGGTCCCATAGTAAAAGTTGTTCATAATGATGAGTACAATGACCCCTTAAGAGGTTTTGCGCATTTAACGTTACACGTTGTATAAAGAAGGTCACCCATCCACGGACCAATGATGGATCGACCCGTGCGGCTGTTATTACTTAGCCACGAGCTCCTCAAACCTAAATAAAAACGTTGTCTCCTGAATATGAAACAAACTCACAGGAAACCAACTACGCGTTAACTAATATTCCGACACCACTCACAAACAAACCCCTAACAAACACAATTACACCAGCCGTCATCACTTAGCTGTACAAACTTAAAAATCAACCACAAAATCAAGCGTAAGACCCTCGTTATAACATTAACAAAGCGTATAATTTAACAGTCTGTTGGTATAACCGCACGATGTCAGATAAAGTGGGCGATAAATAAATACTTAACGTTTTAATCCATTTGCGCGAACGATCTAATTCACTGATATAAGAAATAAGAAGAATGGTGCGACAATGGAAGCGGAGAGCCGCGGAAGAGACGTGCGAGAGGTTTTGATACTTGCGAGGTTGGGAAATGAGGTGCATTTTCCGATAGTAATAAAATTCAAAAATAACACGTCTCTTTTGTTTACGCTAACATGTCTCGAATTAAAATATAAGATAACACAACTCAGGCCACCAAGAGTTATGTTATAAAAATATTCTAGTTCCAGTAAGCATATAATAATAATTATTATTTTTGAAATTTATTTTGTAATAATGGACCAATAAATTATTCGTATTTTTTCCGCAAAGGGTTAGCCAGAGATGTACCTGCCTATCTATAGTAGATTGACCCATTTCTCCAGATCAAACAAAGTTCAGTTCAAAATTTATATCAAGAAATAATGATTTTTGTGAATAAAAACACTAGTAGGTAATAATGGCCATGAACGAATTAACCACTGGACCCGACATAAAATACATAACTATGTATGAAAACTCATTCAACCACATTACATTTGATAAAATTTTGTGATAAATAATAATAAATGTAACAAAATAATATGCTTGCAAGTGAAAAGAAATAGTGCTGCTTCCGCCGCTATAGTTTTTACACCATTTTAGTCATTTTTGGAAATGTTTTCTTGACAAGTAAGCTTGAGACTCGCAAAAACAAGCGACCAAGGCTAGAATTTCCTGGTTACTAACAAGACCGGTAAAGGTACGTCCGCTTATAATTATGTCGGGTCCATTGGTTAATTTTTTCATGGTAATGGCTACTTACATACAATCTATCGGATCAAGCAGTATCTGACAATGCTGACTCACCAGTGGCATAGTATGTAATTGTAAAAAAAGCAACAAATTGAAATCGGTATCACTTTACCTCCCATATACCTTGCAATTAGTGTCAATCCCTAGGGATCAACAATGATACCTCACTTCACCTTAGTATTCACGGTGATATTTTTACAGAATAGAACGGTTCATACTAATGTTAGGTTCTAGAGGCAAACATCTGTCATAAGCCCATTGAGATTCTATAGTCAGCACAACACGGTGACGTGTAAAAATCAGATCAAATGATTGTTGAATTGATAATTCCCGCTCAGACGAAAAGTTCGCAAGTATCAAGACAACTCCATCTTCTGATCCTTTGTTCGTAGACCACAAAAGTGTCAGTGATCAATTAATTCGGTTTATTGAGAACAGAGCCAACATCCCACTGGGATGAGACAAAGCTATTGGAAATAATTATCTGTTGATAAAGAAAATAAGGCGTTTCATTCAGTGTTGTTTTGGCAAAGATACAGAGAGTTGAACAATGTTAAGGAAAAGATAATTATGCTGTTTTGTTGTTACTTATACTTAGTCGGTAACAGATATTTATTTTTAAAATGTTATTAGTTAAGTACTCCTGAAGATATTGATGACAATACTTACATTTTATGTAAAGTAGCTAACAATCATTCTCAATAACCTCTAATGACAGTTACCCACTCACCTAATTACTCTTAAATCAGGCACAAACAAGAAAAGTACGAAAGCGGAACTCTAAAGAGCCACTTGACGTTCACCAGATTTTAAAAAAAGAAAAATTTGCCAAACCAGCCACCAAGAATAAGAAGTAATAAGCAGTTTTCTTTCGCGCCAAAATTGTCTTCCATAATAGCGTCGGCGGGAAGATAGCGCTCCCGCCATAAAAAGAGATAAACGACCGTTCTCTCTATTATTTTTGCTCTTTAACAAAGGCAATGTGTGCACCTGCTGTTGTCTCTTTCTTACACACTGTGTTACCATTATCGCTGTCTCTAACGCGAGTGAAAAACAAAAATTTGTCCCAGCACCCACCCCCGTCGCTAATGTTCGCGGAGTGGCGAAGGCAAGCGGCCACTCTGCCTCCTTTATAATTTACTTGAAAACCTAATACGTGTCAATTAAAATTTTATTAAAACCACAAATTGAACGCACTTGAGTGTGTATGTTAAGGCTTATTAAAATTTAATAATATCGATGCTTTATTATTATGAGATTATTATGTTGCTTCCAAGAAAATTAACGACACTGGTACCTGTATTTATTAAATACGGTTTTATGTTACTTGTACAAGGTAATAGCTTGTTGCTTCAATTAATTACAGGGTGATGGTTATTTAAATCAGGTTAAGGTACGCTTGCCGGGGTTGGTCTGTGGATGGGTGACCATCTTTACATACTGACATTCCTCCGTGCCTCGGAAAGCACGATGTCATTCGTGGTTTTTTGACAGTCGTTACGGGTCGTCAGAAGCCCGAAAGTCTGACAACCAGTCTTATCGTAGGGTATCGTATTACCTACCCAGTTACTGGGTTGTGGAGGTCAGTTAAGTAGTCGCTCCATGTAAAATACTGGTATTCAGCTGCATCCGGTTAGACTGGGAAGTCGGTACCCCAACATACTTGGGAAAAGGCTAGGCAGATTGATTTTGGTTACTAAAAGATAAATGTAGAGCAAGTCTTTATCAAAATCGCAACATCCTATAAGCATTTTCAACCTATTTGTAGGTAACTATAGATAAACATACTTATTTGAAAATATTTCAGAGGGTAACTAACTTTCACCCAACGTAATACTTACCTATTAATTTCATGTACCATTATTGAATGTTCTTGGTACTTAAATAATTCAGAAAAAATTCAAATAAATGGCGAACAACAAAAACAATGTTTTGTTAACATATTGTTAAGCAGTTGTGAAACTTTGACATATTGTTAAGTAAGTTATTAAGAAGGTCCTACTGGCATAACCTCAGAAAGGCAATAAAAAAACAACTCATCTTTGTTTTTCTTTTCCCGCATCACCATGGTCGGACTGTTAATTAGATGCAGTGAAATGACACCTCTTATCTGTCATTTCGTTAAAAAATGTTCCCATTTGATAGCGAAATGATGATAAAAATGACATTAGAAGTGTCAGTTTACTGCAGCTCATTAAAAGTACGACCATAGTTTTTTTCTCTTTAATCCCCCAGAATGAACACCAGCCAGCAGCACCCTATATCCATTAACTTACCATATACGACCTCAAAAATCAAACTAACCTAAACCACCTATAAAAAAGTCATAAAACTGTGAATAGACTACAAAAAATTTATAACTTTACTGTGTGAGTGCGACGCATTGTGTTGCCAAGTGGCTTTTGTGTCGCCATTCTGTGTCAACAATGGCGCCCTGTTTTGGCGGGAGAAAAAGGCGGGAGCGCCGTTATCAGCGGCGGCCATTATGGCGGCTTATCAGCGACACTTCCGCCAAGACTTCGCCCCTTTTTCTTTTACGGTCACGTCTGGCTCAGGTGGAGATAGAGGTTTCAGTTTCACGTTTTCTTCGTTTAATTTTTACTGTTTTGTTTATTTTTGATGTTTTCACAAAGGTTTCAAAGGTGTCGGTGCTTTTCATAGTCTGAGATTCATCTTATCTGTAAACGTCCATGAAAAGAATGCTGCAAAAGACAGCAAATAATGGAAAGTGTCACTAACAAAAGGATTGATCCTAGAACGTTTGCTCATAGCAAGATTTTTCTGGCTACAAAACAAAGGTAAGCTCAGGAACTACATAAACTCACGCTTTCTTCCATGGGGGTAGGCAGAAACTACAGCACGCCGCCTGCTCCGATCCTTACATACTACTTTTGCCTCGTTTACGTTCATACATCCTGTTGTAATGTAAAGATTCTCCCCATTGTAACTACAATAAATTATTTAAGTTGATGCAATAAACATTTTTTTTTGATCTGGTTGCGAGTACTACCCACATCAAGTTTCTGAAGAACAGCTCAGGAACAAACGTTCTATAAACAGTTTTTATTAAGGCCCAGATTTCCTGAAAACGATCAAAAAGGTGGTTTTTTAAAGCTGTGTATCTCATAAACCGTAAATAATTTTGATATGTAAAAAAAATATGATATTTTCAAGTCCTTTTCGCATACAGTGATGGAAGCCAAAACATAATTAAACAAATTTTAATGCACCAAAAAAATCTTTAAACATACCTCCTAATAATCTTTAAAAGCTGTTTATCCCTTCATTAGCAATTATAATTAAAAATATACCATGAAATGTCAAATTCCAAACTGCATCCAGTGATGGATTACTTTTTATTAAATAGTTAATTTCTAATTTTATACGATTTTATTTGCACTTTTACGACATAATTCCAGTGCGCGTGAGAATCTTCTATCTCGTGCGTCAAACTAGACAGCCATAACGCCATTTCACTTACACACCGAGCTAAACCAAGCTTGGAACCAGGGCCTTAAGTAGGTAACCCACTACTAGCCCAGTAGTGTAGTCTAACACCTATAGTAGGTAATATAGTGATATGTGACCTTTCTTATACCTGAACTACCGACCTAACGATGCATAGGTATCTCCGGCGGCATATATTCTCATGAGCCACATAAGATGCCTCTTATACGAAGATAGAAGACAAACCTTAGTCTGGCCGCAAAGAGACAGGAAGTCTGAAAGCATCGTCTATGGTTCAAATAGTACCTACATAACGAAATCAGGGAATCGTACAAATATTTTGGGGTTACTTTTGCGTTATAGGGTTACGGATTCCTAAAAGTATAAGGTATATATTATTATGTCATATTTAAAGACCCTCTCAGATTTTTACAATATTATAGTATTGACAGATATAGCATTTTAAATTCACCATCTCAGCGACACCAAATAAAAAAAAAAGATACGTAACGTAAACTGAAAACCGATAAATATTTGATTATTCAAAAAAAAAGTATGAATAAAGTTCATCGCCCTAACCAATAAAATATCACCTTATTCGCCTTTCTGGGGCTTCACCGATCCTTAAATGCTCACTAAATACACCATTCGGGTTGTCAAAATGTAATATAAAAGTGCTTTCAATAAATAAGATAATTTAGGGGGTGCGGTGGGGGCGCGGCGGGAAGGGGCCACTGAATGAGCTAATTAAGGCACCAAACGAAAGAAAACGCGAAGAAAAGCTCAGAAAACTCGAGGAAAACAAGAATATTCCGGGCAATGAACGGGGACGGACTTGGGTGGAGCTGGTTTGTAGGGAGATGTTTGGATTGTGTACAATTTATAAGAGCAGTGGACATTTTTTACAGTGATAATCATTTGTTTAGAACTAAAATACAATGCGAAAGAAGAGTTTAGCATGCATATAAAAAATGTGATCATCAATTTAACAATACAGTGTGAGTCTTTATAATGTGCACATATCGCAATGAGGGAAACAAATGTTTAATTTTATCGAAGGAAAAAATATTTTTTTAAATATAAAAAAAAAATAAGTATAGCAGTTTTTAAATTCTTGTTCGCTGCTGTGACCCCTGTGTAAACACAACGGTATAACGTTTAAAATTAGTCGCGCCCTCATAAAATATTTTTTTTTAAAAAACGGCCCTGTTTCTTTTAGATTTTTTTAAATAGTTTTTCCGTCGATAAAGTTAAGCATAGTTTCCCTCATTTCGATAAGTGCACGTTATAAAGACTCACACTGTATAATCAGTAACCTTTTATAATTCATAGAAACATAGATCGTTTGTCGTAGCAGTCTACGGAGCGTGTCTACGCTCGTAGCCAGCGTCTACGACAGTCTACGAGCTGTTGTCTACGATAATTAGCTACGTGCTACGAATGCTTTTTGAAACCGGTCGACTGTCAAACAAAGGATTTAAAAAATTATACAACGAATTTAGTCATTATATTGTGTTTTTGTAGTTTTATAAGTAGGTTCCTATGTTTCAAACAGAACGTATTGTTCTCTAAGTGAACAATAAATGAATATGGCAAGCAATCAATAAATAAATAAAACCATTATACTCCATACTCCATCGATTTAGGTAATTAAATAAAGGTAAACAAAAAATCCACGTGTCTGGTTAACCGACTAAACGTAATACCTGTCACTTCAGTCGTCATGCTACAACACAGTTGTACTCTTCAATTTAGCAACGTTATATAACGAATTATAAAGTTGCTAAATTGAAGAGTACAAACTGTGTCGTAGCATGACAACTGAGGTGACAGGTATTACGTTTAGTCGGTTAACCAGACACGTGGATTTTTTGTTTACCTTTATTTAATTACCTAAATCGATGGAGTAGAATAAAAAACATAGACAGATAAGGGGACTGCCGACGGAAGTAAAACTATGCATTATGATTTTCCCCTACCAAACAATCACAAATATTATACATATTTACATTCCGTTTCCCTACATCCCAAATCCGTCCCTCCATCAAGAAAGCGTCCGTATCCTCGACTCTGAATGGTCCGCTAACAAACTCTTTCACAAAAACACAATAATTACTTTAGACCGAATAAAAACTGCTTTCTTTGGTCCAACAAGGGCCCTAATTCCACCTCGTCACCTCTCCTGACTTCATGTAGACCTTTACGTACAAAGAAGCTTTATTTTCTTTTATTTATGAAACGATTCTCCTTGAATTTAGGTGAGAAGACGACGTTTATACGGATGTAGGGACGATGATTTTTCCGGGAAGGTTTTTAGATTGACTTATCGTTGAATTATTAATTTACTTGGATCTTTATTGAAAAATATAATGCTCGTGAAAATTATCATAATCACCAACGCTATAGAGCAGTGGTGCCCCAATGGTAAGTGCCGCGACTTACGAGTTGTAGGTCGTAGGTTCGAACCCTGACAGGCGCTTTACTTTGTGTAAATTATTTCATCACTACTGCTCTCAAACCGGTGAAGGAAAACATCGTGAGGAGGAACCGGCATGTCCTAGAACCAAAAATTCGAAGACATATGACATATTGATTTGACAGGTGATGATGAATCAGAATCATGTAATTCAGTAAGGGTAGTCACCAGTAAAAACAAGCTAAAAAAATACATTAAAATTAATAAATACATTGTAAAAACTCAAAGAATGGTAAAAAAACAAAAATTCTTCACCAAAAATGTTAAACTTCATAGAGATAGATTAAATTTAGTTAAACAATTAGATAACTATTCTTTTAATTTGGAGCAAAGCAATAGGAAATACAACATTGACACACAGGCCTTGCAATCTCAACTTGACCATCTAAAGGAGAAACTTAGTTTAATGACCGACAAGTATAATACCTCCGAGGATCTGATAAGGGAATCTGTGTTGGCTATGAATGAGCTGGTTAACTCACAAAACAACAACTGTGAGTGTTGTCAAACAGCGTCCAATGTACCTACACCAGACCATTCATCGTCAACATGCAATACCACCTTTCCGCAGCCTTGTGTTGATTTGACAATTCCTGTTATTAATAGTTCCAATAAAAAACATTGTAAACCAATTGTAAATAATGAGATTGTATTATTTTGTGATGAGATTGGAAAGGATTTAGGTCACTTGTTGACACATAATTATCCGGGACACTCAATAATTAATTACTGTATGCCTGGTTGTTCCTTACTTGATATTATGAAAGAAATTATTAAATGTAACTTTAGTCAGGAAACAACATTATTAATTTTTATGGGAAATAGGGGAAATGTGAACAAAGGGGAATTGCTCAAATATCATAAAACATTGTGCAACCTTAGATTGAAAAAAATTGTGTTGTTTACATTCCCTTATAGTAACAGTTTGCCACAGGAAGAAAATAACATAAGATTTGACATTAACATGACTTTGCACAATTTGACATATAATGATAGTCTATTCTATTTAATTGATACTAACAATTATGTTAGTAATTTGTATTTGACAAAAGATAGACATAATATTGTTATGTACTATCTTTCTAATTATCACAAAAGACAGATAGCTGTGTCGCTATCATATTTTTTTTCTATTTCAGCCAAAAATTTGGCTAAACAACTTGCTTCTTTTGAGCAATGCAATGACATTTTAAACAATTCTGCCAATAATTTGGCCACAATTATTAATGACATTGATTTTCATTTAAATTAGAAATTAGGACAAAAGAGGCAACCTCTTGCAAAAATGTAAGGAAGGTAAAATCAAATAAAAGTGTAAAAAATTTAAATAGTATCAACCTGGTGCATCAAAATATTCAAGGTTTTTTGAACAAAGATTTAGAAGTAGAATTATTCCTGAATTGTAACAATATAGACATTCTTTGTTTGACAGAACATTGGCTTAAAAGCCACCAGTTCATGTTCAATTTTAGTAATCACCAGGTTGGTAGTTCGTTCAGCAGAGTAAATGCTATACACGGTGGCTCATTAATTTTAGTAAATAAACAGCTTAAATTTAAAGATCGTAAGGATATTGTGAGCCTATCTGTTGAGCGGACAATTGAATTAGCCTGTATAGAATTGGAGCAGTTCATTATATTAAGTGTGTACAGGCCTCCATCAGGATTGTATGATTGTTTTGAGAAGGTTATGGATGAAGTTTTGCACAAAATCTATAATTCTAACAAGTCTATCATCACTTGTGGTGATTTTAATGTTAATTTGTTAGAAAATTCTGGGTCAAGTACTAAAATTATAAGTTTGTTTCAGTCATACAATCTTGCTAACCAATTTTTAGAGCCCACTAGAATAACTCCCACTAGTGCCACATGCCTAGATAACATTTATACAAATATTACACCAACCCACAAAGAAATTATTAATTTATTAGACTCAGATCATTGCGGACAATTGATTACCATTCCAAATCTAATAAAAAAAAATACTAAAAAGGATATCACTGTTAATCCAAAAACAGCTGATCGTTTGGAATCATTTAAAACTAAACTTTTGAGTAAATTACCACTTTTGTCAACTAATGATGACCCTAATGAACAATATAATGATTTTTTTAATATGTATTGCACACAATTTGATAACACTTTCATTCCAAAGGCATTCTCGGTTAATAATAACACTTGCTTCAGTGACTGGGCCACCATTGGTATACATAAAAGTAGAAAACGACTTTATGAGTTGTATGATGAACGGACTTGTATTAACACTGCTGAATTTAATTTATATGTTAAGAATTATTCTAAATTATTTAAAAAAGTTTGTTGTATGGCCAAGTCACGTTACTTGAGTACAAAAATTAAAAATAGTAGTAATGTAATAAAAATGACATGGAATATCATTAATAGCGAAACAGGAAGGTCAAGCAACCGAAGTAGTGACTACAGCCTTGCTATTGATGACAACATAATTAAATCAGATTCCCAAGTCGCCGCGGCCTTTGAAAAGTTCTTCGCTGAGATTCCCGTATCAACTACTAAATCTCTAAGGTCATCACCCACTGCTGCAGAGTCTTTACTTAAAGAAAACGTTTCAGTTTGTGATTCTGAGTTTAAATTCCAATATGTTACCTGTAGAGACATAATTAAAACCTTT